>OZ020252.1:18717190-19442690 GCA_963971285.1 Astropecten irregularis | reverse complement strand
GGAGCAACCCTGTGAAGAGTAAGCGCTCGTCTCAGCCGAGAATAACTCGGGTGCATGTGCGGCACAGAATACACTGTGAACAGTATGTACAGTACATGTACATTGTACATACAGTATACAGGCGATTGTACATAAAGTAATGTATAGAGAGGCGCGCGCAATATCAGTGGTGCGGATTCGGGGTCGGATACGGATACGGACGTAGTACGTGATGCGTATTCAATACTCGGCCCAGCGTTGCACCAACATATGCTACCGTATAATTGTAGGTAAAAAAACCCTGAAAATCTCACTTTTTAGATAAGCTACCCCAGTTTACACACCTGAGATTGAAGTTCATTATGACTTGCATCAAATAAGTTAACTCTTGGACTTGAAATAACCCTGTTTCCGTCATGGCCGTCAGTGAAATTCTTTCCGAAATGGACATGGCAAGCCTGCAAAGAATGACCATGGAGGTAGATTTCTACCACAGCATTAGCCCCACTAGTGTGGCACGAATTTTCGCTCAAGCCGCTCCATCCTTAGCCACACGTCCAACCGCCCGATATACGTGGGATATGTTCGGCTCTGGTGCGCACCCTCTTGTCATCACATTTCACACACTTTCTACATAGGCCTACACAAATGTTCCTTAGTATCTCATCTTTCCAATGATATATTATTCGAATGATTTCAATCTTGTATTCATCTATTTTTCGGTCATTCACTGGTGCTACACCGGCGAGTTTAATGGCGCTGGCCGCGCACCAGAGCCGAACATATCCCACGTATATCGGGCGGTTGGACGTGTGGCTAAGGATGGAGCGGCTTGAGCGAAAATTCGTGCCACACTAGTGGGGCTACCACAGCATGTACTCTTACTGTACGTGGCAGATACTGAGTGAGTGAAGGTCTGCATCTGTTATTAACTATTAAACACAAATTAAATCTCAGTATTTTTCCCCTGACAGTGCCAAGTTACAAGCTGGTGTATTTCGACATTAAAGGTAATATTTGAACTTGAATTAAGTTTGTCTTTATTCAAAACCAGTCATTGTCAGTTTGCATATTTTCGGATCAAGAGACCTGTTGAATCAGTGAACAGCTACAAGGTCCCACTGAAAATATTTGACACTGATAGAAATTGGTTAATATCCAGTTTATCTGAAATTACAGTTTGAGTATTCACTGTGTAAATTACAGGTGAAATGTACATGTAGTACAAGTTTACAAAGTGGCCCTGTGTCAGCTTACACTATATAACCATACCCGTCTCTTTTTATCTCTGAGAACCTCCAAACCATTCCACATTCTCTAAGCTACCAAATCTGAACACAATTTAGACTTTCCAAGTTCCAAATCCATTGGCAAGCCTGGAATTTAACGGAGGCCACGGAGGCCATGGCCTTCATTGCCCTGGTTCTTGGCCTTGGTGTCCCCTTCAAATGTTTTCATAGACATTATGATTTTCCAATGGAAGTGCCCCTTGCAATGGAAAAGTGGCCTTGCCACTTTCAGAATCAAATTCCAGGCCTGCATTGGATTAGTGGCACGCTCATGTCAAATATTCCAAGGATATTAATGCAGCAGGAACCTCTAATGTAACTAGAATTACTTGATAACTGTAATAAAAACTAACAATTGAATCACTCGATCACCCAAAAGGAGCTAAATGATTCCCTCCAAAATCCAAATGATGCCCTTGAGAATCGTGAAGTTAATGAACACAGTGACCATTACTTTATGTTTCCTCTTGATGATGACATTTTACTGATAGGCAAGGGTCAGTTGATTCGATTGCTGCTGCATGATCAGGGGATTGACTTCACTGATGAAGGGATCAAATCAGAAGACTGGCCTGCGATGAAGGCTACCACGGTAAGAGTAGACACATTACTGTGGCTTTGTATTAGATTAATTGCTTGCTGGATCTCAAGTAAATAAAAAATCCCTAAAACTAAGTGTCGATTCCAACATTGTTTCTACTTTCCCAATTCAATGTGAAATACTTATTAGAATCTCTTTTATTTTCGAAAATGATTATCAATTTTTGGCCGACAGATATTTGGACAGCTTCCCTGTTTCTGGGATGGGGACTTGCAGTTGGCTCAGACAGGCGCCATACTTCGGTATTTGAGCCGCAGACATGGTGAGTCATTGGTTTTTATGCGATGGAATATATTGAGCAGAATTCAAACTTTAGTGATGAATGCAGTAAGAAGCTGATGCCTGCTTCATGTTTTCTTAAACTGGTTAATGTAATAATGAGCCAGTTATGTCATCTTGGACTGGTTAATGTAATAATGAACCAGATATGTCATCTTGAACTGGTTAATGTAATAATGAGCCAGTTATGTCATCTTGAACTGGTTGATGTAATAATGGAACAGTTATGTCATCTTGAACTGATTAATGTAATAATGAGCCAGTTATGTCATCTTGAACTGGTTAATGTAATAATGAGCCAGTTATGTCATCTTGAACTGGTTAATGTAATAATGAACCAGTTATGTCATCTTGAACTGGTTAATGTAATAATGGGCCAGGTATGTCATCTTGAACTGGTTAATGTAATAATGGGCCAGTTATGTCATCTTGAACTGGTTAATGTAATAATGGGCCAGTTATGTCATCTTGAACTGGTTAATGTAATAATGAGCCAGTTATGTCATCTTGAACTGGTTAATGTAATAATGGGCCAGTTATGTCATCTTGAACTGGTTAATGTAATAATGGGCCAGTTATGTCATCTTGAACTGGTTAATGTAATACTGAGCCAGTTGTGTCATCTTGAATTGGTTAATGTAATAATGGGCCAGTTATGTCATCTTGAACTGGTTAATGTAATAATGAGCCAGTTATGTCATCTTGAACTGGTTAATGTAATAATGGGCCAGTTATGTCATCTTGAACTGGTTAATGTAATAATGGGCCAGTTATGTCATCTTGAACTGGTTAATGTAATAATGAGCCAGTTATGTCATCTTGAACTGGTTAATGTAATAATGAGCCAGTTATGTCATCTTGAACTGGTTAATGTAATAATGGGCCAGTTATGTCATCTTGAACTGGTTAATGTAATAATGGGCCAGTTATGTCATCTTGAACTGGTTAATGTAATACTGAGCCAGTTATGTCATCTTGAATTGGTTAATGTAATAATGGGCCAGTTATGTCATCTTGAACTGGTTAATGTAATAATGAGCCAGTTATGTCATCTTGAACTGGTTAATGTAATAATGGGCCAGTTATGTCATCTTGAACTGGTTAATGTAATAATGGGCCAGTTACGTCATCTTGAACTGGTTAATGTAATACTGAGCCAGTTATGTCATCTTGAATTGGTTAATGTAATACTGAGCCAGTTATGTCATCTTGAATTGGTTAATGTAATAATGGGCCAGTTATGTCATCTTGAACTGGTTAATGTAATAATGGGCCAGTTATGTCATCATTGCTCAAAATTAGTATTACATCTTCTTTGTTTCACAACAAAGTCTCCTAAAAAAAATCTTGTTGGCTTCAATCGCTAATTGTTTGTTTTAACCTTTGGAATAAACAGGAGCCTACGGCTCTAATGATATGGAAGCGACATTGATTGACATGGCCTACGATGGAGTAGAGGACTTCTACCAACGCTATATCCGAATGATTTACGGAAACTTTGTAAGTGTTAATTGTCACCTCCTTCTTTTGTCCTCCAAAGAGAAGATTTTTTGTTTTGTGGCTACTCACATACCTGTAATGTGCATTAACTGAGATTGTTTTATTTTGATGGCTTTCAGGCGGAAGGCAAAGGCCCATACCTGGCTGAAACCGTACCCAACGATGTTATGCCAACAATGCAGGTGAGAATCCTTAGCCTTGGCTTATATAGTGTTAATGTAGGCCAGGGGCCAATTTCATAAAACTGTTAAGCACAACAATTTGCTAAGCATGACATTTCTGTCTTAATAAAAACAGGGTTAACAACCAAATTTCCATGTGTTGTGCATCTCTTGTGATTGTTCTTTGGCTGTTGTTCGCTGATTATGAATATCAAATGGAATTTTCAATGGTGGTTTGTTTTATTGGGCGAGACATTTTTGTGCTAAGCAAATTCTTGTGCTTAACAGTTTTATGAAATTGGCCCCAGAACAAAGGGCCAATTTCATAGAGCTGCTTAAGCACCAAAATTTGCTTTTAAAAGCACCCAAAACCTTGTCACTAACCAGGATTGACAGGTGCGGTTTTGTTATCCGGAGTATATATCCATGTCCTAGATGGATTGTCTGTCAAAGCTAGCTGATCTCCATCTGCTCACACAAAAGCTGGATGGTGACGGGACAACTATATCCATACCTCCCACCTGATAAGAAGCTGTGGTGCCGGATCAATTTCATCTCTTTTGAAGTTCAATTAAGCAGTCCGGACTAACACTCAGTATTGAAAGTTATCGTTCTATACATTCGCCCTAAAATGTATCAAAACCTTGGTTTTTTTTGTTTAACAAGAGGAATAGTTTCTGTGGGGGAAGTCTGAAAAAGATTCCACTTCTTATCTCATTCAGTTCCTTTCTCATTTTCATGCTAGAAACTGCTGATGAAGAACAAGAATGGTGAAGGTTTTTTGGTTGGAGACAAGGTATGTTGGATTTGAACAGATGAGTCTGTAGTACTGTCACTGTGTTGGTTAACTTTCAATTGCTTATAAAGAAATTGCAATTATCATCATGGGAAGTTTTATGGCCGCTTGTTAAATCGTTCGCCACATTGTCTGTTTCGGCAATGTATTTTAATTTTAATAATAAATTAAGCATTTATATAGCGTTCTTACACAAGAGTGGTATTGCAACGCTAATAACACTATTATTATCCCTGGTCATTTAGGCCCATGAACATTCCTGAAGCAGTCTCAGCTCGCAGCTGCCTGCAAAGGGCAGAAGAGCTCATCAAACTCACAAAGCCATCTCTACCCTAACAGCTACCCATTCCCATTTACACCTGGGTGAAGAGGAGCAATGTGTGACAAGGCGTCTTGTCCAAGGACGCAAGCACCACTAGCCCATGGCTGGACTCGAACCCACAATCTGTATATTGACCATAAAATCTTGAGTACTACATGCCAGACCACTAGGCCACAGCACTGATATCGGGTTTTCAGAGAGGATATTTCTCAGATTAAAATCTGATTTCAGATTTTGTTGTTTTTAATTTCATATTTTTTTTCTCACAGGCTGTGTTCAAAAGTATAGGAGATTTTCAGATTTCAGACTTGTTATGCTCCCTGTCAGCTGTTTTCAGACATTTTTATCATTGGTCAATCTCATCTCTTGGTTTTTGTAGGTGTCATATGAAAATAGCTGTCTCAAGGTTGGGATTTTTGTCTATCATGATGACATGATCGTTCAGGTTATTAAGCAAAATTGTATGGAGCCAGGGGCCAATTTAACTAACGCTTTGCGATCATCGCCAAAACCCAAATCCATCGCTACACGGAAAAGTGCTACACAAAGTAGCGATCTATTGTCCGTTTAGCAATGGATTTGGGCTTTAGCGATGATCTCAAAGCATTAGTGAATCGGCCCCAGGCTGCCAGGGCTTTGACGTGTACAAATCCACAGTTTGTGATAATTCTTACTTATTGAGAGTTGGGGTTGGTTAGGAGAAACATTGATTGATGAACACATTACATTGTGACGTGGAAAGCTGTAGTTTGATACCAGTCCATCGCAGTTCCTTGCATTTGCTTTTGTCGGCAGATCTCCTTTGCTGATTACCATCTGTTCCAGTTCCTGGATGCCCTGATGGCCCTCTCAGGTTCCACTTGCCTGGATACCTTCCCCGTCATGAAGGCTTACTACGAACGTATCAAGGCACGGCCTGGCATCAGCAAGTTCCTCGCCACCGACTTGAACCAAGGCCGCACTTTCAATGGGGCTGGTCATTAAGTCACCAAAGATTATTACAATCATGCAGACATACTGCTATTTAGTGGCATGACACCAGAAAAATGGGTACAAGGTCAGACTCAATTCAATCCAATTCAATAATAACATTTATAATCTTCATACTTTCAACAACAGCAATACAAATCAGGTTTTATAAAGTAAGACAAATGTATTAGTACCTGTAATGAGAATAATGAGCATGACTGAATATACATGTACACTGTATAAAGAACTTTAAGAATCAAAATTTCAGATTATTAACACTTGAAGTGGGCTGAAAGTGATCTTTTGTGACAATTTGGGCACTGTTTGTCGACACTTGATCGACAGTCAGTAAAGGTTTGAATGGGGCAAAGCTTATCTGTATATCTTCAGAAAGAAGATATATGTCTTCAATCCGCATACAGGTCAGTGGTACTTGATACCTTTGCACTCACTTGCTGGTGGCTGGTCACGTACACTCCCAATCCAAGCCTGCAATAATGAGTCTCAATGCACTGACAACTAATCTTAATTAGAATAATTAATTTTTCCGAAAATCCTGGACATTCTAAAATAAAGAGCTAACAAAATAATTTTCTGTGATGCGTAAATACAGTGGAGAAGAGTTTGACCTTTGTACTCATTTTCTGAGGAACCTGTCACATTTAGTTCAGTATGGCATTTGGACAAACTGATAAACCAAAGAGTACTTAAGTTTTGTAGTAAAAAATAGCTGAAAGCGATTTAGTATTTTGGAATACTATTTTTGAATTTTATTTGTATTCATTTGTGGAGGGCGGCAACTAACTATACATTTAATTACAAAAATAATATTGGTGTTTTTCCAACTTGTTTAATTAGTTTTCAATTAACACTTTTCACAATTAGCTGTTACTGACTAATAATTTGTGTGCATTTATATATACCAAAAGGTAGTTTCAAGAATTATGAACATGTGATTTGAATAATGGTTGAGTGCTTAAAGGTAAAATCATACTTTGGTCTTTGAAAGATCTAATTTTGGTAACTGGATTTACTCTTTTACTGGATAAATACAGCATTTCAGGAGAAATTTTAACGGTATTTTTCTGCCATCAACATCTTTATACCCTGTAAGTTACAGGTAAATCTGTGAAGATTTTTGTTTCGTTATACTACCAAAGTATGATACTACCTTCAAGTTTATCAGCCCTTCTTTGACTTTTAACATTTGTTTTTAGTTTCCAAAATGAGTTATTTTTGTTATTATATCTAAATGAATTAAAATTATTAACCGTGCATTATTACTTATATTTGATTTTTCATAACGAAACATCACCGAAAGAAAAAAAAAACATTCCAAAAACAATTCCTATTAATAATGAGTTTGAATCCTACAATTGGACATTTTTACCGACTTATGCATACAAATAAACATTGTCATCCTTTTTTCTTTGTTAGGAACCCCATATAATCCAAACTTAACAGACAAACCCATGATAATTTTAATGTTTCTGATATCAAATTATTTTGGGGCGACATACAATTATTTTGGAGTAGAAAGATAAAATATCAAGGCAACACCAAAATTATCATGTTGTGTAATCGGGTTGTTTGTCTCTAACCAATTATGTTGTTTTTCTTTGGGCAAAAGCTGTCACACTTTGTTGGGTTTTAGTAAGATAATTATACCAGTAATCACATATTTGAGGGATTAGGAGGAATCAGGACTTATCAACAATTTTAATTTAGCACAGACATTTGTTCAAGAATCACTCTTAATTCATACCTTAATTTTGCCTAAACCCTTCTCATACCAACTCTGGATTTAACAAAATTATCCTTTTTGCAATGCTAAATTCTTTCCAGAAATGGATATTGGAGCATTAGGGAGATACTGAAGAAAATCTCTCCCTTAAATTTCATTAATTTGTTCATAAAATGTTTTGTACTATTTCTTTTTCATATGCAAATCAATTCATCTTCGGTCCAACTGATGTTAGAATGTTTTATATGAAAGTTAAAAAATTACCTACTATTCCTATATCTATATATATTTGGTAAAAAAGAATAAACTTACGAATTGTAGTCACTTTAGTGAATTCAATGAAGTTTGAGTTGCAGTTTGTTGAATGGCATGTTCATCAAGGTTTGGATCTGTTATACACTCTGGGTTATGTGGGTAAGGCAAAATTGCCAGCGTTCACCTACCCAATATTATATCTAGGGTTTGTGTGACTGTTCGTAATACCCACTCGGCCATGTTTTATCATCCATTCATCGGCTGGGGTATTAATGGTTTCAAACTGAGCCCCGTTATAAACATGATTAATGTATTTACAAAGTACAAGCAAAGTGTACAATATAGAAGCTATAGATAACATTTGGTCGAAATTCACAACATAATTTTTCCAGCATCAAACATTTTGTTACCGCTTTCATTATTTACACTATGCTTATATACAATTTTTAATAATGTACAACCTTCACCATGCATTACATAAACCTTTAAACCAGATAAGTAATTCCATACACAATATTTGTCAATTAAAATATATCCTTAATAACTATATTTATATTCATATGATGTTTCTAGAATTTGAAATAATAGCGACATTTGAAATCTTATCAATAAATGCATTTTATTCTTAAAACAAAAATAGAAAAGAAAGAATTTCAGTGATTATATTTCGTAAAATAAATGGTAGATGTGTATGATGACTTTGAACATGACATTCATTTCATATCAATGTCTACATCTACAAATAAGCAAAAATTATAGATCTAGGTTTTGTCTATATTCAAGCTTGTCACTTATTCCATTTTGTAAACTTAACACCAATGAAGTTAATACCATTATGAGTAATTTATTGAGCATACATGTTTACAGTGAATATAATATAAAATGATTTAGCCTACACTATTGACTTTTCATGTTTGATCATTCTTTTATACATCAACATTAAAGACATATATTCCATCTCGTCTTTCGTCTGCGTATTATTGACTGTACACGTGATTCAGCGTACACTACTAAATTCTGATGTTTGATATTTCTTTTATACATCAACATTTGAAGATAGAGGTTCCATCGTATCTTTCATCTGTGCATTGACTGTACATTGCTTAGAAATCCCGCTCTCTGCTCAGATGCACTCTAAGATGATTTCAGTTATCATCCAGCTCTGGACGTATCATCAAGTACATGTAGCTATCTGACTTTGGTAATAATCGCATGTACAGCTGCAGTCAAGGAAAAGAAATTAATTATAGCAATAGATGATGAAATGTTTAAAGAAACTTTAGTCCTATTTACTCATTCATGCAGCATTATACCCCTGTGGGATAAGCCAAGTAAACTTCGATGGTATGTACATGTAGGCTTACATCCTAACACTCCCCAAATTGCTTAAACTTGCATCACATCAAAACAAAATATTTAGGGGGAGAGGAATTATGCATGATATGCCCTATGCATTAATTGGTATGATTATTAATTGTATAGATGGAAATATTTAAGATTATGCAATGTAAATGACGTAATCCTTGCTTGAAACAATGATTGGCGTAGGCCTATACATCCCCCAATACTGTCAAGTCCTCCTATATAACTGCATGCAACAATACCCGAAACAGTTGAAAAAACTGAAATGTAAAACTTTAAGAAAAAACCCACTTACATGATCATCTTTGTTGTCAGCCATTGATTTCAGGATGGATGTCAATTTCTGAAATGTTGGTCTCTCCTTGGGATCTTCCTGCCAGCACTTAAGCATCAGATTGTAGCTGAGACAAATGATAAAAGAAAGTTGTCAAAATAATGTCACACAATATGAGCTGCATTTCCTGTAAGTTGCTTAGATGTACTTCGATGTCATACCATTATTTTTGAGGGGAAAGCAATTACAACTAATAAACATCTCAATAATGCTAGATTCGGACAAAATAACGGGCTAAATTAATAATTAATGTCATTTTAATCACAGGCTCTATTGTCGGTGAACTATATAAGGCCACTGTGTCACTAACTGATGCAAGGCAATAACTATTTTTCAATCGAAATTTTTATCAAACTTAAAATTTCTTTGAAGAAGTGTCATTCTGTGCTAGGACTTATGCTTGTTCCCTATAGGAGCAGTCAGCATCATAATGGTTACAATATGTGAGTTCATTAGTAAACATTTATTAAGATACTTGGAATTAAAAAAGAAAAGTCAAATCAGTCACAACTGCTTGCAATTATACGTGTAATTTAAAAAACAAATAAACAAACAAAAAGTTACAGGATCTCAATTAATATACTTACATTTGATCATCACAGTTGATTGGTTTGGGCATACGGTATCCACTCTCTAACTTAGACAGAAGATTCATGGATCTAATGCCTTCATATGGTGTTGCGCCTATAAATAATGAATACGATACATTACGGTAAACAGCTGGCAAACAGCTAAATCTCGCCCTATATAAAACTATGGGATACTTCTTGACTATAATTCAAATATAACCATTATGTATCATTATACTGCCATCCTACAACATCACTAAATCCTACTTACCAAGTGTAGCGATTTCCCACAGAAGAACTCCAAATGACCACCTAATGGGAGAAAAAAAAGAGATGGAATTACAACTTCAGTTTGGAATTTTACCATACAGTATATCGTTTATCGAATAACCACAAGGGAAACTGACTGGAAATGTCCAAGTCATTTATCATTTGTCATTAATATTAAAACTCATTCCTATTTTGCTTACACGTCACTCTGCGATGTGTAGATCCGTATACGCAGTGACTCCAGAGACAACCAACGAGTAGGAACACGAGTCTAAAATATAAAGAAATTATTCATAAATAATTATGACATGTATAGCTACAACCACATTCATACAACAATTTTATTTAGAACCAAAATATGCCCCACCATTTGTGGTATAATTTTTTTTATTTATATTACATGATTAAATTGTTTATTAATATAATTTAATATGGCTTATTGAAATTGTGATGCATATACCATTGATGTCTGGACATAAATATCCTCTCCTCTTGATAATCCAAAGTCAGAAACCTTGGCAACCAGATCATTTCCAAGGAGAATATTCCTTGCCGCCAAATCACGATGAATTACCTACGAATTAAACATGGTATTGTATTACACAATATTCAGCACACCCAGTGTTCGGAAACAAAGTAGGGTTGGACATGATCATTCAAAACACCAACTGGTGTGTCTGGGTCGTATGCTTACGAGTAACAAAGTAGTCCCTAAGTATTTGTCAAGGAGACCTTAATTAACGATGTAACATTTGGACTTAACAATTGTCGAGAAGGATGAACAATTACTATAAACATATTAATGTTTTCAGTTTTAACTTTGAAGCAATGATTGTTGGGGACGTCGAAATATAATTGTTTTATGTATGGCGGAGTGATTATGCCATAGCCGATTCACTCAAGCACGCTGCGCGCGCATGTGCGACCTCTCTGTCCTTCGTGCTGATAGCCGTCGCCAGGTGAGGTATTTCTCTCCCAAAATGTGGCAATTTTATACCGCTTCTCACTAATGTTTCATTATGTCCACATGATCAGGTGATGCTTAATTTTTTATTTACGGTTTTGGTTGGGTTGGTGCTTACGACCATGTAATTTTAAGAATGAAACATGAACAAAAAGCATTTCGCCAACTTTTGACCAATGGTCATGCAACAGTGTTTGCCATAATGGCAGCCATGCCGTCACTGTACATACGTACGTTTGTGCATAATTATTATTGTGTAGTCATAATAATGCTTTTAGCTTTTGTCCGTTGTATTATGCACAACGAATTGAACGATGTATACGTGGCATAAACGTTCCAGAGGCGCCGTCGCTGCCTGGTTGTATGTGGGCATTTTCTAATTCATCTGTTAATACTTAAGTTGTGTAATACAATGTAATCATTATTGGTATATTATTAGTTTCATAGATAAATGATTGTACTCACTCCCAATGCAGCAAGGTGTTGCATTCCTGTAGCCACATCGAGAGCAAACTGGACTAGCTGCTCTGGAGTCACAGATAACTGACCATCATCCTCGATGCTTCTGGCATTTCTCAGGTAAGAGCGAAGGTCACCATTGGGTAGGTACTCCAAGGCCACGTACAAATGATCTAAACATTTTGATTTGCAGTATAGATATTGAACAGTTGATTAAATTGTTATTACGATAACCGAGGATGGGACCTTAGGGAGACTTTCCCATAGGGTTGTGCAAAAAACTTTACTTACCTATTCCTAGACATCCCCCAAACCAATGAACTTGAAATTGACATTATGTTCATATTGAGAGCATTCTCTGTCTTCTATTAAATAATGTCTCTTAAAGGTAGCTGGTACTTTGGGGAGACATCGAAAAGTCTTCTTAAGTCCCGATGTCTCCATAATGTCCACTTTTAATGCTAACATGTCTCGATCCCTAATACCACATTATTTTGTAATCATTTGCTAACATACAAATCATTTGAGCAAATCCTATCGTCCAAATCATTCCATTGAAGAAAACTAAACTGTTTGATCCTCAGACTAGTGCATAAAATGATGTGTGTATAGTCACTTACCCTCATGTTGACATGCACCAAGGATACCAACAACATTTGGGTGCTGACCAATATGAGTCAATGTTTGAAATTCTTGCATGAAGTTCTGTCGGTCAGCTTCTGATGCGTTGGCTGAAGTAATGATAAACATTGATAATTAATAATATTCTGTGATCAAAACAGATGCAGTATAAATGGGGTCTTATTATTATTTTTCCCAACAAAGATGCTTCATTTTCCTGGCATTATGACTTTGACAATGTTCTTATTTACAATCGCAGTCTACAAGATTGTTAAAATGGGCAATGATATAAAAACAAAGTTTGTTTATCTTAAATTCCCATCAATATCTACATTTTACATCTACAGACATTTTAAAAGAAGAAACCAAAACAAATAAATTGTCATCCAAAATGTTCATGGAAGAACTTGCTTTTAATCTGAGCATTAAGAACATTAAAAACTTTGTAATAAATTTATGACAAATTGTCACTTTAAGACATATGCATGCATGTTATTTCATGTTAAGGGAATACAGGATGAAAAAGATGAAAATGTAAAAGTACCCAATTAACATTCTCATTTAAGATAAAGGGACTTATGTGCCTCTTAATCGGTATGTACGCCTACCTTTGAGCTTCTTAATAGCTGCCTTGACTAAATCTCCATGAACAAGGATTACTCCATCAAGCACTTCTCCAAAATGTCCTTTGCCCAAGATCCTCTCTCCCATCATTAGTTTGTTCCATGGAATACTCCATTTCTGAGCCCATGATGGCAAGCCAACATCTTCATAAGTTGGTACTGAAGCAGGATCATCATGCATTGATTGTTCACCAACATTCATCCTCTCATAGTCTGCTACGGTGTTGTCAATCTCTGGAGTTGGTTCATTTTCATACACAGTCTCCACACGAAAGAAAAATGTCAGAAGCACATTTTTCATTTCAGGTTTGAAATTGATGGTGGTGGTTTAGGGGTTTGAAGTAGTGGCCCACAGTGTCAAAGGCTTCTCTTTTGTTGTTTAATGTGGTATTTTATGGTATAATTCATGAAAAGTGGCCTTGATTGCAAATGCCCAATAGATATGAAGCACATGAGCTTAATGCATTAATGACAGGTGTTTATATTTACATAGTCTCTCTCACGATCTGCATGAGACAATGTTACACAATATTTGTATAGTCTATGGGTACTCATGGATGACTTACCTATTCATGAGCAAACAGTATGCTAAGAAACTATGACCACAATTTATAATCACCCAAAATGTTTTTGACCTCCTTCAAAAGATTCAATACTTTGATTCTTTACTTTGGTTAAAATAAAGCCATGCATCTGTTTATATTCTTGGATTTAGAATGACTGATGCTAACATTCTACCTGTCATTTGTTTCCAGAACAATGGTATCCAAGTCCCTCAAGGTATGGAATAGCACGTGATGGTAAATGCTGCCAATTCAATGTTTCAACTATAGCTGTGCCCTTAATGATCATGAAATTACACCCAATATTAGGCCTACCCTGTTTTAATTTAAATACGCAGAGCACTGCAATATGCCGAGGAATGATTTTAAATTTTTCTTACTTGATTAAAATGAACAAGCACTTGTAGATTGACCCCATGCACTCACCAATTCATTTCCTCCAGTGGATGCTTGCAACTTAGCATCCTGCTCTCTTTGTTTCCGACGTTTCAGATAGCAGACCACAATCACAAACACGATAACCATCAAAATAAGGACAACGACCACAGAGATGACAATTACTGTAACACTAGATGAGGTATCTCGGGGTGATTGTGTAGCAGTAGACAGAGTTGTTACTGAAATTATAATCACAGAAATTACACGCGATCAAATTGTTTGTAAATTCCATTTTTTCATTGCATTATCAAACAGGCATTTAAATATTAGCCTTCTAAAACTCTAATTGATACAATGTATACTGGTAGATAAACTTAACATAATTGACTAGCTGGTTTGTGTTACATAAAACACCATCTTGCATATTACGATCTCACATTTAGTTTCTGTCATTGGCTGGCTGTTTGTATGTGGATAATCAGACATCAGTTCTGTTGATGTGGTTGGTATTGGTGGTAGGGTCATCGTGATTGCATTTGGACTCTGTGGGCCTTCACCTCCTTGTCCTACTGCAGCTACACTAAACGTGTATTGAGTATCAGGATCCAATGCAGAAACTGTTAAACTATACATAGACTGAGATTGATCAGTCACTGCTATAGAACCAGCATTCATCCAAGCAATGGGAGATGCAGCAGAGTAACTGTAGTACACATTGTATAGTATTATTGGTCCACCACCAGTGTCTAACTGGTTGACACCCCATGCATGCCAGCTGATGTTAGCTGATGTAGATGTGGTTGATACTATGGGCTGCTGACTGAGGTATGGTACACCTGAAGAATATAAAGGAAACGAAATAAATGCTTGAAGTGTTAAAATTCAATTAAACTGTCATAATATGCTGTTCATTATGCATAAAGTTCAATGCAAAGTACATGTACAATCAATCCAATTAGTCAAATTAATATGTGATAATGGAAATTAGTATAATTATGTGCAATTTTCTGTGCATGTCAATGTCACATGATTAAGTGGAGGCTATAACCGTGCGGTGTTACATTAGAACTTTAGAACTTCTCTTCTAAACGGTACAGTTTACATACCCGCTGCAATACAATATCATCTCAGCATTATTAAATGTATGATGATCAAAATGTAATTTATATAATAACTGTGCATAGTAATAATATTGACCATATCACTCCAGTGTAGTGTAGACAAATCCTCAGACCTTGGGGTATGATCATGTTATTCCTGTAGCTGGGTCGTACTTCCATATATAATAATGTCTGTGCACAAATACATACAAATAAACACAATTTCATTTTTAGCTGTTCCGACATTTCGGATGTCGGAACAGGTTTAGTTTTCGTTCTGGTTTTTATTATTATTATACCTTCGCACTTTTTGCTTCCATAGCTTTGTGTGATAAGTTTGTTTATTCCTAATCTTTTATAATCTTTTTCTGGTAAGCTTATATGTGGTATCTTATGAAAGCTCATAAGCTGAAGTTAATCCTAAGACTGAGTTTGTTAAAATTCTTTATTAATTAGTCATGTGACAGTCATTTGAATATTTAATTAGTCAATTTTGTTCGCAGCGTATCTCAAGAACGGCAAATGCTATGGAAATGATTCTTTTTGCAAAAGCTTAGTCATATCATGCTGTCGCGGTCGCCGTCACTTCCGTGAAGAGACGCGTGAGGGCGCTATTCAATTTGCACGGTCGGGGTCATCTCGATCACCTCACGAACGACCTTGTCAAGGCAGCCATTTTAGCCACACATCTTGGCTGTATTTTCCCACATTTTTCAGTTATTTGCCATACTTAGACCATTGTATCACCATTGCCGATCACTCTAGTCATTTCTAGCCTCACCTAGTCCCACAGTCATGTAAGTTTTTCAGCATTTCTTCGTGATTTCTTAAGATATTTACGGGAAGTCGATAATTCCCACGTGTGTAGACTTATTACGTGTATTGTTTTCTTTATTATTTTTGGACTTAGATTCATCTAGATCAGACTTATGCGGTCCTTGGTTAGATTTGCTGGCTTTACTTTCTTGAATACGATTATAGGTTCCTTATGTTCAGTGCTTTACACTCTGTAACTTTTAGAAGACAAGTTTTCTGTGCATTTGTGGTAGATAACACAAGTGAGCAATACCTGTACTTAAGTGTGATATAGGCCTCCCACGCTCATACCTGGCGGAGCGATCCCTGTATGTAAGGTTTTGGCTTTTGTTACATGAAGTAGTTATTTTAAACTGACTCTAGCACTTGTAGGAGTTTTTATACGCTCATCTTTAGATTGTAAACATGATCCATGTTATTATATAAGGTTTTTTGTATGCTCTTTTTACAGTTCACCGTGGAATAAAGTTTATTTGGAAACCGCAGCCCTGACCTCCGGCCATATTGCTTTGTTCTTCGGTTGACGCTCTCTGGTTAAACCTAGGCTAGCGTTTCCCTGAAACTACGCCTTTGCAGACGCCAGAACAGTGAAATGACTGTGTTCGAAATGCAACCGGCGATGGAATGACCGCTTCCAGAACGACTTGCAGTGAACAACTGTGAACACTCAAAAGCAATGGCCACACCGAAAGACGAATCACCGGAGGAAACTCCTGTTCCTGTGGCTCTACCAGCCGACATACAGAACACTGAACAAGAACTGGGCCACAGATGGGGAATCACCAAACAATTCCTCGAAACGCTTCAAAATCCAACAGACCGAGAAGACGTCATACGGCTCACACTAGCCGCTACCCAGTCTGCCCTCCAGGCATACACGGAGTCATTCCAAGAGTTGGAAAGACTCTACGCAGCGGATCCATCCTACAAGGACCGTGCAGCCCAGACAAAAACAACCTTCCTTGAGCACACTAACCTCGTCAGTGGTGCCGTCGTCAAAGCGACTGAAAAGGCCTGCTCCCTGGCCTTGGAAACTGTGTCGAATGTCTCGAGACATTCCAAAGCCTCATCAAGAAGCCACAAATCCTCACGAACCTCCAAGACGTCATCTTCATCATTCAGCATGAAAGCCGAAGCACTAGCCTCTGCTGCAGCCGCGGCAGAAAACGCGGCATTCGAAGAAGTTATCGCCAAGCGCATGACCGAGTTGGCCACCCAGGAAGCAGAGCATGACTTCGAACGTGCCAAACAAGAGGCACAAAGACAAATTCAACAGGCCCAATACGACCTGGAACAACAAGCCTCCAGAGCAGCCGCCGACGCTGACCTAAAGATTCTTCGAGCTAAACAAGCTGCAGCCATACAGAGAGCTCGTTCCAATGCCATCATACAAGTGGAGCAGGAGAAAAACACATCACCCACAACGACACCGGAGCAGTCTTCCAACGACCATGCCATGAACTTCCTCACAAAAATCGAGAGCGACATTCATGCACCCGCTGTGAGCCAACTGCAGATCTCTGCTCCCCCATTTCAACCTGTGGTGAGTCCTGCTGCCCCTGCCCCTGTCCCTAACAAGACGAGTACGCCATGGACGAGCCCACTACACGCTAAAAAGGAGGCCGAACCCGGAAACCAGCTGATAGACCTGACGAAAGAAATCAGCGAGACGCTAGCCCGCCAAAGACAGCCAGCCCACGAACCAGATGTGTATGGAGGCAACCCTATCATGTTTCAGCCATGGCGGTCATCCTTTCAGGCCATGATCAATCAAGCGCAAACCCCTGCAACGCAGAAGCTGGCATTTCTGGCTAAATACACGAAGGGCGAGGTGAAGGATCTCGTACACCGCTTTCGTCACCGATACGTCTCCAACCCGGAGGTTGCGTATGAGGAGGCATGGAAGGAGTTAGAAGAAAGATTTGGGAACAAATCAAAGATTGCCGCCGAAATAATCCAGAAACTCTCTGCCTCCCCGAAAATCAAGTCAGACGAACGACTCAAACTACTTGACTTCGCAGACTCATGTGTGGACGCAGCCGCACAGATGAATGACCTCCCAGGACTTAACATCTTGAACTACCCATACAATCTTCACCCGCTGCTGGAAAAGCTCCCCCCATACATCCACAACAAATGGAGGGAATTTGTCTCTAGCTACAAGAAAACCCGTGGTCAGTACCCACCGTTCCAAGAACTGGCAAAATTCCTCAAGGAAAAAGCAAGAACATGCAACGACCCAGATCTGTACCCACCAAGTAGCGCAACTTGTAAGGTTCCAGAGAAAAAGTTGAGTACTCCACCACATAGCAGAACCTCTCTCCGTGTGATGGCTACGAAAGGTACCCAACCTACGCAACAGAAGTCTGCACCCCCCACCAGTGCAAGGTGCCTCTTCCACGACCAAACCGGCCACGACCTCTCTGAATGCATCGCCTTCGGAAGAAAGCCAATGGCAGAAAGGACACAGTTCTGCAAACAACATGGTCGATGTTTCAAGTGTGCCCAAAAACACATAATCAAATACTGCCAGACTAACGTCAAGTGCAAGAAGTGTGATAGTACATCACACGCTTCGTTCATGCATCCCCCCACAAAACAGAATGGCGGGGAGCCACAACAGAAACCAGAAGAGAAGAGTGGAGACACACTCGAAGCTAACACTAAATGTACAAGGTACACATCATGTGTTATGGCACGTTCCTGCTCCAAGATAGTACTCGTCAAGGTGTACCATCAGAGCGCGCCATCTGTCTCCATCCAAGCTTACGCCGTCCTTGATGACCAGTCTAATGCATGCCTTGGAGATCCTAAGCTTTTTGAAGCACTCCATCTCCACGGGCCATCCTACGACTACGAATTGTCAACCTGCGGAGGCCGGCAAATCCTCACCGAAGGAAGACGGGCACAAGGGCTAGTCATGGAGTCCTTGAACGGCCACAAAGAGCGCCTTCCCACAGTTCTAGAAAATGAGAACATCCCAGGCGACAGAGGCGAGATACCGACCCCGGACCTCTGCAAGAACTTTCCCCACCTGAACCAGATTGCTGACATGATTCCCAGCCCAAGGGACGACGTCGACATCCTCTTACTCATCGGTAGGAGCTGCCCGGAACCCCTGAAAATCCGGGAATCAAGAAACGGACCCAAAGACACCCCGTGGGCCCAGCGCACGAACATGGGGTGGACCGTGTCTGGCCGTATGTGCACGAGCAGCATCAAGAACAGAGAACACGTCTCGGCCAGCCGCACAATTCTGACGCAGATGATCTCTCCTCTGCCTTGCTCTGACACCAACGATGTTCAACCCGACTACAGTGGTGCTTGCGAAAACCATATCAACGCAAAGGACGTAGTCAGTGCTCGCCAGGACACAGGTTCGAGCATCTACATCGAGACACGTGACGATAACAACAAGGCCCCATCGATTGAAGACCAACGTTTCCTCAAGATTATGACGGACAACGTCCACACGAATGCTGAGGGAAACCTGGAATTTCCGCTACCCTTCAAGGAAACTCCAACCCATCTCCCTAACAACCGGTCCCAAGCCGAAGCTCGACTGAACAACCTCCACCGGACCCTGATCAGAAAACCAGAGTTGATGAACGACTATCGAGCATTCATGGGTAAAATACTCGACAAGAAGCATGCAGCCCCTGTACCAGTCGATGAGCCCCCTGCTCCAAACGGAACAGTATGGTACCTACCACACTTCCCAGTGCGACATCCTAAGAAGACGGGCATCAGAGTTGTCTTCGATTCAAGCGCCGAATTCAGTGGCATCTCGCTGAACAAAGCCCTACTACAAGGACCAGACCAGATGAACAGCCTGCTCGGCATACTAATGCGGTTCAGAGTCGGCCAAGTTGCAGTCATGGGAGACGTGGAGCAAATGTTCCACAACTTTCATGTGAACCCCGAACATCGAGACTACCTCCGCTTTCTTTGGTTCCAAGATAACGACCCCGAGAAGCCAATCGTCGACCACCGGATGAATGTCCACCTGTTTGGGAATGTTTCATCACCAGCAGTTGCAACGCTCGGTATCAGAATGGTTGTGAAGGAAGGCAAATCCCCCCGTGATGATGATGTGTCGGAGTTTGTTTGTCGCGACTTCTACGTCGACGACGGGCTAACTTCCCAACCAGACCCAGATGCGGCCGTCAGCCTGATACAACGAACCCGGGATGCCCTCGCAAGTAAGAAATTGCGATTTCACAAGATTGTCTCAAACAGTATAGACGTGATGAACAGACTACCTGAAGAGGCAAGAGGGAAGGACGTTCAACACCTCGACTTCAAGCATGACAGACTTCCCATCCAGCGGTCCCTCGGAGTACATTGGTCCCTTGAGCAGGACGCTTTCACTTTCATAGTGAGTCTACCGGAGAAACCATTCTCTCGACGAGGAGTACTCTCGATTGCAAGCTCCATCTTCGACCCCCTAGGCTTTGTGATGCCAGTGACCATCGAAGGGAAACTCATCCTTCGTGAACTTCTGACAGAGATGAAAAAGGAGACGAGCACCCCTAAAGACATGTGGGATAGGCCGCTTCCAGAGAGCTGCCTACCTAAATGGAACCGCTGGCGAGAGTCTCTCTACGACCTACAGGATGTCTGCATCCAGAGATGTTACGAACCTCCCAACTTCGGCAACGTCAAAAGAAGGGAAATCCACATCTTCTGTGACGCCAGCCAACTTGCCATAGGAGCAGTGGCCTACCTGAGACTGCTGAACGAACAGAGCCGGCCGCACGTGTCCCTGTTACTAGCTAAGGCCAGGGTCACCCCTTCACATGCCGTGTCCATCCCCCGCCTGGAACTCTGCGCTGCCGTCCTGGGCACGGCATTGTCGCACACAGTTGAAACCGAATTGCGAGACCGAGTCGCCATTGACAGCACCACATTCTACTCAGACAGTAAAGTGGTCCTGGGCTACATAGCCAACGAATCCAGACGCTTTCACGTCTACGTGGCCAACAGGGTCCACAAGATCCATGCGGCCTCCAACCCCAACCAGTGGCGTCACGTTCCTACCGACCAGAACCCCGCAGACCTCGCCTCCAGATCCGTTCCAGCAGGAGAGCTGAAGGACACTCGCTGGTTTTGCGGACCAGACTTTCTATGGCAGTCAGACCCCCCATCAACTGGAGCGGCTACTACAGGTGTAGACGGACAGACACTCGACGAAAACGACCCTGAGGTACGCAGACAGGTCACCACACTCTCAACAGACATCGGGGAAGAAACCAGTGACCAAAGTGTTCCCGAAGTCGAACCTTCCCTTGGCTGTGACCGATTCTCCAGATTCTCCTGTTGGCTCTCCCTCAGACGAGCAGTCGGCACCCTAATTCAAAAGGTGCACACCTTCAAAGCAGCAAGGGACGAAACCACAGCATCCAACCCTGATGAAAGATCAGAAGAGTTGTCAACGCCGACAGTCGCACAACTGCAACAAGCAGAAACAGCTATCTTCAAGGCAGTCCAGAACCAATCCTTCAGAGAGGAAATGCAGACGCTGAAGAAAGCACAAATCGACCCCAACCTAACGATCAGCAGGAGGAGCCCGCTTCTGAAGCTGAGCCCCTTTCTCGACAGTGACGGAATCATCAGAGTGGGAGGAAGACTTAAGCGCTCTGATATGGACCTAGCAACTCGCCATCCAATCGTCCTTCCGAAGGACGGCCACGTCTCCAAGCTGTTGGCAGAACACTTTCATCGCCAGGTGCAACACCAAGGCCGACATCTGACACTGGGAGCTGTAAGATCAGCAGGCCTGTGGATAGTTGGGTCCCACAACCTTGTCAGAAGCATCATCAACAGGTGCATCACCTGCAGAAAGCTGAGAGGAAAGCCACTGACCCAGATAATGGCTGATCTGCCAGAAGACAGAGTTGCGGAAACTCCACCTTTCACCAACGTCGGCATGGACGTCTTCGGACCGTGGACGGTCGTCACCAGAAAGACAAGAGGCGGAACCTCTGATTCCAAGAGATGGGCTGTCCTCTTCACATGCCTCTACAGCAGGGCTATCCATGTGGAGGTCATTGAGTCAATGGACACCTCAGCATTCATATCTGCCTACCGGAGATTTGTAGCTGTAAGGGGACCAGTATCCAAACTGAGGTGCGACAGGGGTACGAACTTCGTCGGTGCAAAGAACGAGCTAGACGAGGCCTTCAATGAGATTGATCGCGAACAGGTTGCATCCTACCTAGCATCACAACAGTGCCAGTGGGTATTTAACCCTCCCCACGCTTCGCATTTCGGTGGCGTTTGGGAACGCCAGATCGGCACAGTCAGACGAGTCCTCGACGCGATGTTCCTACAACTCGGAAAGCACCAGTTGACGCATGAGGTCCTTGTGACGTTTATGGCCGAAACGTGCGCCATAGTCAACTCTCGGCCCCTAGGTACTGTCTCGTCGGACGCTGACGACCCCCAAGCCATCAGCCCCTCCATGTTGTTGACCCTCAAGACCCAGCAACTCCAGCCACCTCCCGGCAACTTCATCAAAGAAGATCTGTACGGACGCAGACGCTGGCGTCGTGTGCAGTACCTTGCAGAGCAGTTCTGGATCCGCTGGAAGAAAGAGTACGTGCAGAGCCTACAACCCAGACGGAAGTGGCCTGTCGTACGCCCGGACCTCACCAAAGGAGATGTCGTCCTTCTACATGACAAGGAACTCCCGAGATGCCAGTGGCCACTCGCCCGCGTCACCGAGGTCCACCTGAGCGATGACGGAAGAGCACGGAAGGCGGATGTCACCACCTGCAGCGGAGGAGCTCGACGCACCTACCTCAGGCCGATTTCAGAGCTCACACTCATCGAGAAGGCACCCCCTGCAGACTAAGACACGACAAGACTTGAACTGTACCAATCTTCCTGTATACATTTGTTATGCATTCTAATCGTTTTGTAAAAATCCTTTTATGGTATTTTTAGGCGGGGAGTGTCGCGGTCGCCGTCACTTCCGTGAAGAGACGCGTGAGGGCGCTATTCAATTTGCACGGTCGGGGTCATCTCGATCACCTCACGAACGACCTTGTCAAGGCAGCCATTTTAGCCACACATCTTGGCTGTATTTTCCCACATTTTTCAGTTATTTGCCATACTTAGACCATTGTATCACCATTGCCGATCACTCTAGTCATTTCTAGCCTCACCTAGTCCCACAGTCATGTAAGTTTTTCAGCATTTCTTCGTGATTTCTTAAGATATTTACGGGAAGTCGATAATTCCCACGTGTGTAGACTTATTACGTGTATTGTTTTCTTTATTATTTTTGGACTTAGATTCATCTAGATCAGACTTATGCGGTCCTTGGTTAGATTTGCTGGCTTTACTTTCTTGAATACGATTATAGGTTCCTTATGTTCAGTGCTTTACACTCTGTAACTTTTAGAAGACAAGTTTTCTGTGCATTTGTGGTAGATAACACAAGTGAGCAATACCTGTACTTAAGTGTGATATAGGCCTCCCACGCTCATACCTGGCGGAGCGATCCCTGTATGTAAGGTTTTGGCTTTTGTTACATGAAGTAGTTATTTTAAACTGACTCTAGCACTTGTAGGAGTTTTTATACGCTCATCTTTAGATTGTAAACATGATCCATGTTATTATATAAGGTTTTTTGTATGCTCTTTTTACAGTTCACCGTGGAATAAAGTTTATTTGGAAACCGCAGCCCTGACCTCCGGCCATATTGCTTTGTTCTTCGGTTGACGCTCTCTGGTTAAACCTAGGCTAGCGTTTCCCTGAAACTACGCCTTTGCAGACGCCAGAACACATGCAGTTGTGCATGCTGCCACGATATGTACTGTGACGTCATTATGACGTCATCAAAAAGCAGATTTTTTTTTCGCAGTTTATCTCGAGAACAACAAAGGCTATAGAAATGATTCTTTTTGCAAAAGCTTTGCTACATCATGTAGATGTGCATGCTACCACGAAATCTACTGTGAAGTTATTGTGACGTCATTATGACGTCATCAAAAAGCTGATTTTTTGTTTGCAGCATATTTTGAGAACGGCAAATGATACGGAAATGATTCATTTTGCAAAAGCTTTGCTACATCAAATAGTTGTGCATGCTGCCACAAAATTTATTGTGACGTCATCATGACGTCACCAAAAAGGCTGATTCTATGTAAGCGGCATAACTCGAGAACGACAATTGCTATGGTAATGATTCTTTTTGTAAAAGCTTTTGCATCCTGTAGTTGTGCATGCTGCTGCGAAAACGAACATGACATAATTAATCATGACGTCATCAAAAAGGCTGATTATTTCTTTGAAGCATATCTCGAGAACGGCAAATTGTACGGTAATGATTCTTTTTGCAAAAAACTTTTCAGATTCTCTAGATAGCATGCTGCTTTGAAAATGAGCGTGACGTCATCATGACGCCATCAGAGCTTATAAAGCTGATTAAATAAGTCGGAACAGCTCCGTGTTCGTTCACGAACACTGAAATGTCTAGTTTTTTTTAGGTTTGTCCACCTTTTCATGGAAATGCCCATTATGTATATATATAAAATGAAATTCTGGGGGTGTAACTCCCCCCTCAGTGGTGTACGCGCATGTATTTAAGTTTTAATAAAGGACTAGTTCATAATCACTAAGGCATATTTCATCCAAGTACATGTAATCATGTATTGTAATATTTATCAGTCTGAAGCACTCCCATCTTGCCTTTCAATCTACCCTAAGCACAAGATTCCGGCCGGGAGTACTGACCTGTAACAGTGAAGGAATACATGCAAGATCGCTGCTGAGGACTAAAAGCAAACACCTCAACATTTACAGTGTCAAACCCTGATACAGGAACAGTAACTTGGAGCTGGGTGCTGATTGGTTTGAGCATATTATCTTGTAGAACTCTGTATTGGAATATCACACCAGAGACACCTCCAGATACAGTTGGTGGTGGTATCATCACAGAGATTGTAGAACCAGGAAAGCCATACACAGGAACACCAGGAGCACATGTGATATCAAAACCTGGCACAGTGACAATAAAAACAGTCATTATCGAAATCACACTTGGCAAAGCTAGAAAGGTCCATCTAACTTTAAGAAGAGTAATATTCACACATATTTCAGTATTTCATACAAATGAATGAAATCATGACTATAATGACAGGGTACAAGCAGAAACGACATTTTAAATACAAACCAAAATATTCGAATCAACCTTTTCCTCCTAAAACGTATAATTAAAATCACGTCTGAGCCCATGCATTATAACTATGCATTATGTATTTTACAAGGGATTAATCTTTTATCACAAGATTCCTAATACTGACCTATGACAGTGAATGAATACATGCAAGACCGCTGCTCATTTGCAGGACCAAAAGCAAACACTTGAACATTTACAGTGTCAGACCCTGATGCAGGAACAGTAACTTGGAGCTGGGTGGTGAGTGGTTTGAGCATCGTATTATCTTGTGGATCTCTGTATTGGTATGTCACACCAGAGACACCTCCAGATACAGTTGGTGATGGTATTATCACAGAGAATGTAGAACCAGGATTGCCATACACAGGAACACCAGGAGCACATGTGATGTCAAAACCTAGCACCAAGTAAAAATTCATAACAATAATGACAGGGTACAAGCAGAAAAACCATTTTAAATGGGAACCAAAATATTGGAATTAAACTTTTCCTCTAAAAAGTACAACTTAAATCACGTCTGAGCCGATGCATGCATTATGGTTTTGCATTAAGACATGTATTACTGACCTGTGACAGTGAAGGAATACATGCAAGA
This sequence comes from Astropecten irregularis, assembly GCA_963971285.1. Lineage (NCBI taxonomy): Eukaryota > Metazoa > Echinodermata > Asteroidea > Paxillosida > Astropectinidae > Astropecten > Astropecten irregularis. The sequence goes on along the minus strand of OZ020252.1, from coordinate 19,416,954 downwards.
TTGCCACTGATTTCCAGCATCTACAGCACCCACTTCAACATTTACAAAGCGAGTCCCTACAGGAACAGAAACTTGGAGCGGGGTGCTGATTGGTTTGAGCATATTATCTTGTGGATCTCTGTATTGGAATGTTACACCAGAGACAACTCCAGATACAGTTGGTGGTGGTATCATCACAGAGATTGCAGAACCAGGATTGCCATACACAGGAACACCAGTAGCACATGTGATATCAAAACCTGCAACAAGAACAACAGAAGTCTAATAAAGTATTGGTAACAATTAACTGCAAAACCAACATTGCGATCCGTGTTAGTGGGCATTAACAGAACAATTGTTATAAACAGAAAGTTAATGTGACCTTTCCTCATTATTATTCTACAGAAGATGAATTCTAAACACAAGATTCGTAATAAGATTCTAACCTGTAACAGTGAAGGAATACATGCAAGAACGCTGCTCATTTGCAGGATCCAGGGCAAGCACTTCAACATTTACAGTGTCAGTCCCTTCAGCAACAGTAACTTGGAGCGGGGTGCTGATTGGTGTGAGCATATTATCTTGTGGATCTCTGTATTGGAATATCACACCAGAGACACCTCCAGATACAGTTGGTGGTGGTATAGTCACATAGATTGTAGAACCAGGATTGCCATACACAGGAACACCAGTAGCACATGTGATATCAAAACCTGGCACAGCGAAAATAAAAACATTGTTTTAAGTGTTGCCACTTAAAATCTACGGCAGGAATAGCTCCACCTAACTTAAAAAAGAGTAATATTCAAACATATTTCAGTATTTCATACAAATGAATAAAATGACGTAGTTTAATGTCTATCATTAATTTTTAATAAAAAAGGGTTTAAGACCATGCATGATTATATAAGATGATTTGTATTTCTCTTATAGGTATAGACCTAGAGTCATTGAGGCACATGAAGATAATGATTGTTGTTTTTACCTGTAATACAGATTGTTCCTGGAGCGCATCCTAAAGTACAGTAGCCAGTAGTCTTATCACATGCTTCATCATTAAGACAATGGCATTTATTGATGCATTGTGATCCATAGTAACCAGTTGGACAGACATCTGGGACTTGTATAGAGACAAGACAATAATACACAGTCAATATAGCGTGAAAGGTAGGCCTAAAGGTCAAAGTTTTTTCAGAAACCTGTAAAATTGCAGTTGGTTTTGTTTTTATTTTGTGAAATAGTACTAGTATGAAGTAATTTATGTCCCTAAATCACCAAGCTGCAATATGCGAAATCATTCACATCATTTACACTAGGTGCCTTGCAGCTTCACAACACATACACCTGTTCCCCCATGGATCAAGATTATGATGAACATGGTTGCCCTATTCATCACATGATGTGCCGTTGAATGTAACTTTTGTGTTATTTGTGTCCATCATTTTTCACTCCATTGCTTTAATGATCAGCTATAAGAGACACGTGCCATGTACCGTCCCCCGGTCCCTTATCTTCTTAATGATACAAGGCACTGCATTGTTTCCAAATATTTTATGACACAAAGTGACGATCGAGTCAACCATAAATCAGTCTGGGAAATTGTCTGCATATTTTATGCACAACATCCATTGGCACATTTTGTCTCACCGTCGGACGTAGGAAAAACACCGTTTGAAACTGTGATCGGCTAATTCAAAGCTAAACATTAACAAAAGAAAACGAAATATATCTAAATTTCCAACAGTACACAATGTAAAATGCTCCATCAACATGTCTCCCATGAAAAATAACGATTTTAATATACTGAGATAAACAAAACACATTTGTGGAGATTCAGTAATAAACAGCAATGTATGCTCTTACTTTGGCAGTTAATGCCTGACCATCCTGATGCACAGCCAGTACCACATGTACCAGTGTATATGTCACATGTTCCTGACTGACAATGACACATCTGGCTGCAACCAGCACCAAAAGTTCTAAAAGAACAAGCTGCATTGTGGACAAAGAAATTCAGTGTTCATGTTGTTAACTGCTCAAAACTTTCTCATACTAATGCCTGTCATAATCAGATCACTTTCCATTTCCCATCAGTGCATTAACAGAAGAAAGAGTATGTAAAATAAGAAAGTGTGAGGAATTGTATACCAAACAACCAAAAAAGCACGTTATTGTGCTTTTGTAAATAGTTTCTGTATGCATATAATTCCTTGTTCACACTAACCCTCAGCCTGCAAGTTTGGCTCATCAATATATACAGCTGTTTCAAAAATGAAAAAAAAAAAATTCACAACTGATGCGAGACAAAGAATGTGCAAAATACTGTGATAAAGATAAAGACTTCCCCTGAGACATCAAGCAGTCAGATTTGATCACTTTTGACAGTGATGTGCGGCCTCCTTCAGTCTCGAAAGACTTACATGTATCACAGTAATGTTCCCTTGTAGCCTGAGATGCAGCCATTTCCATGGGTCTGGTAGACCAAACTGATTCCATGTAGAAGCCTAACTCTCATACAGTAGTTCATATATTCCTTACCTGTATTACAGTATGTTCCTATGTAGCCTGAGATACAGCTATTCCCATATGGGTCTGGTAGACCAAACTGATTCCATGTAGAAGCCTAACTCTCATTCAGACGTAGTTCATATATCCCTTACCTGTATCACAGTATGTTCCCATGTAGCCTGAGATACAGCTGTTCCCATATGGGTCTGGTAGACCAAACTGATTGCATGTAGAAGCCTAACTCTCATACAGTAGTTCATATATCCCTTACCTGTATCACAGTATGTTCCCATGTAGCCTGAGATACAGCTGTTCCCATATGGGCCTGGTAGACCAAACTGATTCCATGTAGAAGCCTAACTCTCATTCAGACGTAGTTCATATATCCCTTACCTGTATCACAGTATGTTCCCATGTAGCCTGAGATACAGCTGTTCCCATATGGGTCTGGTAGACCAAACTGATTCCATGTAGAAGCCTAACTCTCATACAGTAGTTCATATATCCCTTACCTGTATCACAGTATGTTCCCATGTAGCCTGAGATACAGCTGTTCCCATATGGGCCTGGTAGACCAAACTGATTGCATGTAGAAGCCTAACTCTCATACAGTAGTTCATATATTCCTTACCTGTATTACAGTATGTTCCCATGTAGCCTGAGATACAGCTGTTCCCATATGGGTCTGGTAGACCAAACTGATTCCATGTAGAAGCCTAACTCTCATACAGTAGTTCATATATTACTTACCTGTATCACAGTATGTTCCCATGTAGCCCGAGATACAGCTATTCCCATATGGGTCTGGTAGACCAAACTGATTCCATGTAGAAGCCTAACTCTCATACAGTAGTTCATATATTCCTTACCTGTATCACAGTATGTTCCCATGTAGCCCGAGATACAGCTATTCCCATATGGGTCTGGTAGACCAAACTGATTCCATGTAGAAGCCTAACTCTCATACAGTAGTTCATATATCCCTTACCTGTATCACAGTATGTTCCCATGTAGCCTGAGATACAGCTATTCCCATATGGGTCTGGTAGACCAAACTGATTGCATGTAGAAGCCTAACTCTCATACAGTAGTTCATATATTCCTTACCTGTATCACAGTATATTCCCATGTAGCCTGAGATACAGCTGTTCCCATATGGGTCTGGTAGACCAAACTGATTGCATGTAGAAGCCTAACTCTCATACAGTAGTTCATATATTCCTTACCTGTATCACAGTATGTTCCCATGTAGCCCGAGATACAGCTATTCCCATATGGGTCTGGTAGACCAAACTGATTCCATGTAGAAGCCTAACTCTCATACAGTAGTTCATATATTCCTTACCTGTATCACAGTATGTTCCCATGTAGCCCGAGATACAGCTATTCCCATATGGGTCTGGTAGACCAAACTGATTCCATGTAGAAGCCTAACTCTCATACAGTAGTTCATATATTACTTACCTGTATCACAGTATGTTCCCATGTAGCCCGAGATACAGCTATTCCCATATGGGTCTGGTAGACCAAACTGATTCCATGTAGAAGCCTAACTCTCATACAGTAGTTCATATATTCCTTACCTGTATTACAGTATGTTCCCATGTAGCCTGAGATACAGCTATTCCCATATGGGTCTGGTAGACCAAACTGATTGCATGTAGAAGCCTAACTCTCATACAGTAGTTCATATATTCCTTACCTGTATCACAGTATGTTCCCATGTAGCCTGAGATACAGCTATTCCCATATGGGTCTGGTAGACCAAACTGATTCCATGTAGAAGCCTAACTCTCATACAGTAGTTCATATATTCCTTACCTGTATCACAGTATGTTCCCATGTAGCCCGAGATACAGCTATTCCCATATGGATCTGGTAGACCAAACTGATTCCATGTAGAAGCCTAACTCTCATACAGTAGTTCATATATTCCTTACCTGTATTACAGTATGTTCCCATGTAGCCTGAGATACAGCTGTTCCCATATGGGTCTGGCAGACCAAACTGATTCCATATAGAAGCCTAACTCTCATACAGTAGTTCATATATTCCTTACCTGTATCACAGTATGTTCCCATGTAGCCCGAGATACAGCTATTCCCATATGGGTCTGGTAGACCAAACTGATTGCATGTAGAAGCCTAACTCTCATACAGTAGTTCATATATTCCTTACCTGTATTACAGTATGTTCCCATGTAGCCTGAGATTCAGCTGTTCCCATATGGGTCTGGCAGACCAAACTGATTCCATATAGAAGCCTAACTCTCATACAGTAGTTCATATATTCCTTACCTGTATCACAGTATGTTCCCATGTAGCCCGAGATACAGCTATTCCCATATGGGTCTGGTAGACCAAACTGATTCCATGTAGAAGCCTAACTCTCATACAGTAGTTCATATATTACTTACCTGTATCACAGTATGTTCCCATGTAGCCTGAGATACATCTATTCCCATATGGGTCTGGTAAACCAAACTGATTCCATGTAGAAGCCTAACTCTCATACAGTAGTTCAAATATTCCTCACCTGTATCACAGTATGTTCCCATGTAGCCTGAGATACAGCTATTCCCATATGGGTCTGGTAGACCAAACTGATTCCATGTAGAAGCCTAACTCTCATACAGTAGTTCATATATTCCTTACCTTTATCACAGTATGTTCCCATGTAGCCTGAGATACATCTATTCCCATATGGGTCTGGTAGACCAAACTGATTCCATGTAGAAGCCTAACTCTCATACAGTAGTTCATATATTCCTTACCTGTATTACAGTATGTTCCCATGTAGCCTGAGATACAGCTATTCCCATATGGGTCTGGTAGACCAAACTGATTGCATGTAGAAGCCTAACTCTCATACAGTAGTTCATATATTACTTACCTGTATCACAGTATGTTCCCATGTAGCCTGAGATACAGCTATTCCCATATGGGTCTGGTAGACCAAACTGATTCCATGTAGAAGCCTAACTCTCATACAGTAGTTCATATATTCCTTACCTGTATTACAGTATGTTCCCATGTAGCCTGAGATACAGCTATTCCCATATGGGTCTGGTAGACCAAACTGGCTTCCTGTACAACTCTGAATGGTGTGACCTGGTCCACACTGAAACTCACAATTCCAGCCAAATTTGTGCCAACCACAAGCTGTGAATGATAAAGCAAAGACGTTTTGTCTTTTGAAATTTATGTTATCATAATTGCATTTTAATTTCTGCAATGCACAGGTATATTATGCAATAGTGTACGTGGTTGTTTGTATTGACAACATGTAGATACCCAAACTGAGTGTAAGAACTTATATTTTGGCAAGTTGCAATTGCATAAAGATTAACCTGATCAGAATGAATGGGAATGCGTGGGATTAGAAATTGTCATTGCTTATAACACAACCCCACCGGTGGCAAGGATGACTTAAGGAGGCATGTTGTACACTGAGTTGATGTACTTATGCTACTACCATTAGTCTTATATGGGCTTACCAGTGAGGCAGTGTATTCAATATTAGTATAAATTAATGTAGCCATCCCACTCTGTACTGACAGTGTAACAGATCATCATGAAGCTTACCATGTCACTACGCATGGTTATAGCAATTCTGATGTACTAATGCATTCTCCTTACACCGTCATCATATACATCATATGATAAGACAAAGAGACCAACAAACATCCCTACTTACTGACAGACCAACAGACATGCAGCCCACCATAGGACTGAATTTACATCTTACCATTCAGGCAGTTTGTTCCTGTGAATCCTGGTGCATAGATACATTCTCCTGTCACATCATCACATACTCCTCCATGCCTTATATATCACATATCCCAGTACAGTAAACAAACAGCCCTACTGACAGACGGACCAACAGACAGCCCACCAGGACTGAATTTACATCTTACCATTCAGGCAGTTTGTTCCTTTGAATCCTGGTGGACAGATGCATTCTCCTGTCACATCATCGCATATTCCTCCATTGTAGCACATATTACATATTCCAGTACAGTATGGAGGACCCCACTTGCCTTCTACACAACCTGATAAAAAACACACAACAAAGTATGACTCTTGACTTCTCCATTCTTCTGAAGATGATCAGATCATGCAGACTAGAATGTTGGGATAAACTTGTACACATCTGTAAATTATCAATCTAAGTAAATCACTATATAGTGACCAATTTGTTTTCAATGTCAGCCGACTGGTGTTTTTGTTGTATATTCACATTTCTGATTTTTGAGATGATCAAATATCCACACATTCACAGATAGGCAATCAGATATTGATTATTTTTAGTCAAAACTTTCTTAGTTTACCGTAGAATGATTTAAATGTTGACCAAGTCAAATCAGTTTCCTGAGGCCTTTCGCAGGTTTGAATTCCATTCTTGTCAATTTGTTTTTGTATTTTCCTTTTAAAATCAACCAAGTCAGTTTTTCTTGTATTTATTTGATGATTAGTTTCCTTTGTTCATTTTAAATAATAATAATAATCAATATACCTATCCATGCAGAAGGTTATCTTTATTCTGAATTTATTTGTGAATTTTACTTTCATTCAATATCTTACCTCTGACTATGAGTCTAATCATACTGAAATGATTATCATCGAGTCTTGCAGCAGACTGTATGACAGCATATAAATCCCCATCCATGGCATCAGTAGATGGTAATGTGAGGGAATACCCTGCACCATACCCACCAAATACAGCTCCATATTCGATACGACGCCATATAGGTGAAGTACCCAGGTTATTATAAGATGTGAAAGTCAGGATCACATCTTCTCCTTGGTTGATTGTTCTTGTCACCAGTCCATTATTTGGCTCAAATCTTCCTGAAAATTGATGAAAGGAAATTGAACTTATTCCTAAAGGAGAAATTTATTTCACTAGTGGTCCTCATGTACATTGTCAAGAATCACAACATTCGATTGATTGAAAATGATCTACCCATAGGCTTATAAACAAATTACCCTTATTACAAGTAACATTTACACTTAATGATAATGATAAACCTCATTGGTGGAATAGAACCACAACTATTTGCAGGGTGGCTAGAAAAAAAATTGCATAAGGACTTATTCAACCTGAACCGTCCGTTAAAAATTATTTTCGCCCACTCATTTTGTTAGTTATAGCAACAAAGTCTTTTCGATGATTTTGAGGTGTTACAGTACTTACTATTGATACTGTGAATGATGCTAAAAACCCTGGTTGTCAATCCTCTGCTGCTACCTTCACAATAGAACAATCCTACAGCATCATTACTGGTACCAAGAGACACTGTCACTGACTGTCCTATAGTAGTTTCAAAACTGCCAGATGGGAGCGCAGTTGTTGATAGAATAGTACTTCCTGCGAGACCTATTTGGAAGTGTCTGCCAAAGCTCAAAGTAATACTAGCATCAGGACTACTGCGGAAACAGGTCATACTAGCAGATGACCCGGCACTGTATGGTGTAGGTGTAACCATTGTTAGATGAACTGTGTCACCTGTTGAAACACAACATACAAGATTACTTTGTAAATCGTATGAACTTTTAAAAGCTGATTAATACACATAAAACATCAATCATTATGATCAAAATTTGAAGAATTTTTTTTTGATTTTGTACACCTGCACCAGTAGAACATCGTTATTTAGATTAATATATTTTGTATATTCTATGAAATGTTATAAATTTTGGTTTAGGTCGAGGCAATGATGCTTTGATGATTGCAGGCATACTTATGAACTCTCTCTGAAAAGTCTCTGTTTAATTTACTGAGCTCATGACACAACTTGATCATCATGTACATGTATTTCTCAGTGTATTTTAATACATCTGGCTTAAAAGCCAGATGTAGTTATTATGGCTAACACCATAGCATCAAACCCTTAGATTCAAGTTTTTTTTTAATTTATTTTAACCTCAAATCTTCATGCTTCAGCTGTCTTTTGGCGACAAATTTAATGGAAATAAATTGCACATAATTGTATATTTTACCACGTATAATAAACAATAATTTGAATACCACAATATGATTTTACATAAAAGTGAAAAGAAGGTAGGTTTGCGGTGACACCGTGTAATCTCTTCTGTGACAATGTGTGGTTCTGAGAAGAACCGGTGGTGAGAAAATACCACCGGTTCTTCTCAGAACCACACACTCTCACAGAAGAGATTACACGGTGTCACCGCAAACCTACCTTCTTTTAGTACTTCCACCAAGTGAAGTCTTATTTACAAAAGTAAAAACAACACAAAACACAAAAAAAGGTAAAACAAAGAAAAAGAAAATAGCATTTGATTGAATATCTTTACCTGATATGGTGAATGGCCTGGCTGACATCACCACTAAAAACAGAACAAACTTCAACATGATGTACTTGTGATCACACACGTACACGGAAATCAAACTGCTATTTATTTCAGGCAAAACCAGGATCTTTGGCCTATCACAGTTTCGGTCTTTGTCTTTAAGGTTCTTCCCACACTTGTTAAAGTCTGCTAAGATGGATTATGATTTCGTTTATTCAAAATAAAAGAGGGTAAAGTGGTTTTTCACTCGATCCTGCTTGAATATTGACATGAAACCCAACTTCCTGGTAAATGTATGGTGAACTTGAGTTCACTGGTTATTGATACTGTGGTTACTGATGCATGACTGTCAATATCAGGCTGGTGCGTGTGTTACGTTGATAATACACAGACTCTGTATTTTTTTTATTTTTTGAAGAAAATATTTCTTGGGGAAGGAATAATGTGACACGATACCAGACCTACACACAATAATATACCATTGCATTGTGTAATAAAGAGTTCGGCAGAGGGAGCGTAATTGTGTATTGGACCTATAACAACACATCACCCACTCCGAACACTCCATTGGGTAAAAATGGCGGGAATATCTTATGCATAATAATTTCACTGACTTTATCAGAACGGCGGATGTCATCTTAAACGGATCGGTCACCTTCAAGTATATAGCAGGCAGATATTATGAAAGCGTAGTCATGGAATATTGCTATTTGCCAAGAAAAGAACTTAACTTAGTCCTTAAGTTCAGTCATTTTAATCAATTGATCTACTTCAGTATTTGCGAAAGGAAACACCAAATGAGATTTCTAATGAATTTGGAGTAGACTAAGCCATTCAATTTAATCGGACGCTGTTGTGACTTAAATAGCTTTTTGAGCTGTGCCAATTTTTTGTTGCATGTATACTTCATTTTGCGTGTTTTAGCCATTGGTGCCATTGATTCCAGCTTGACAGATTATTTCGGCCAACCTATTGAACAAAATAATTATTAATTTTTGGGTGCGTCTTTTTGGTTGATGACGAGCAGCTTTCAGGTACAGGCTTATTAATTCCAACTGGAAACAAAAATCGCTATCATCTCCTAGATTCCGTAAATATGCTTTAATGCCGCGTGTCCAGTTATTGTGGGCTATTAATGAAACATCTAATAATAATAATAATAATAATAATATAAATTTATAATGCGCACTTTTCCAGAAACCCGATCAAGGCGCCTACACAAAATGAACAAAACAAAAAAAGAAGAAGGATCTAAATAATGTTAAACGTTATCCAGTATACCTTTATAGTTTTCTTGCCAACTGATGTACCTAAGGTTTCCTTTGCGGTTTCTACGTAAATCATAATAGTGTGGTTTCGTACCCTGGGAGAAATGTGGTAGTCGCCATGACACATGACACTCGGGCGCACATTAAATTATTCAGACGCAGCGTGAATTTAACTATACATAAATTGTCATGCACAAGACGACAAAGAATGGTGGCGTAGGAGGCACATCGAACATCACAAAATTATTATCTGATTGAATAAACGATTCCTATTGGCCACAAGTCTACGTCACGTGGGCAATCAGGATAAAGAGAGGGCGCTCTTTAAATTTGAGGGAATAATCATTATTTAGATTATTGTTATCTTTTTGTATCCTATCGAACTCAGTTGAGTTTTATTGTATTCTTCTGCAAAGGCAATCCGGCACTATCGTTCGAAGCTGAGCGATTGATCATAAGGAATTATTTCTTTGTATAAAATTGTTTGGACATTAAACCATGAAAATGTAACCGTTACTGTTTGATTTTTTTCTGGGGGACTGGAGACCCGAGCTATGCACTGATCGACCATTAATAGTCTGATTTCCTGAGTATGTCCCACATAATAAGTTAAAACTCCAATAAAATTCCTTTAAACGGTAAATCCAAGGCATGCGCTGGCAATGACTCAACACTATGCTAACGTTTTAACTGATATGCTGTCATCGTTATGCACGAATTAATGACGAATTAAATTAAAAAGGTATGTAAAATTTATACACTTTTTAAGACAAGTAAACGTTCGGTATGAAAACTGCGGAGTTCGCTCTTCGGTTACCAAAACAATTGACTAATAAAATAATGAGTGGCCTATACCCTAGACCCAGTAAACTTCCCTTTTTTATTTTGGGGTTGACGGAGCAAGCTGAGCGCCCCAGTTAAGTTAGGAACGTTGTCTAGGCCTACCCCGAATGTGGAGGGTCTGATGAGACTTTGATGACTAATAATATACTTTTCATCTGCTAAACTAGGCCTACTGAAAATTGAAACAAGTTCGACAGATTAAACTTGAAAAAAAAATTCAGTAGGGCCTACTGTCATATTATCATAATTATTGAAAAAAGGGGATCCAGTAGTTTATGATCCCGAATAATGGTCCGGGTTTTAAAAATTAAATAATTTGCGCCCTCTATTGGACGGAACCTCGGCGACCGTGTCATGCAGCTGGTCGCATGCTTCGCTGGCGGCATGCACAGTGCAGTGCCTTTCACAGTACACAGCCGGCCAAGTCACAGGCACAGAATTAAGAAAAGTAATAAACTGTAATCGCATTTCCAGGTGCTAAAGTAGTACTGACAGAACACAACGACTTAAAAGTAAGTTTGATCATGGAAGTAGAGTTTATTGTGCAACAATACTAACAACTGAACATTGTGCAACAATACTAACAACTGAACAAGACATTTCTATGATTAATGAAATGAATGTGGGTACGTAGCTGTAGTAGCTAGGCCCTAGTTCCAACCGCATGATGTAATAATACTAGTAATACTAATAATAGGCCCATAGGCCTACTGCATTTGTGCTAACATGCATGCACCTGGCTCTAGTCTAGTCCAGTGCGTACTAGGCCGGCCATGGCCTTCGTTGCCCAGGTTCTTCTTCTTGGTGCCCCTTTCAAATATTTTCATAGTTTGTAGTAGATCATAATGATAAATGATTATCCAGTGGAATAGTTGCGATGATCGTATTCGTAACCCTAGGTCTGACATGGGGACTGGGACCTCATCGCAACTACCAGTGGAAGTGCCCAGGCGCGGTTCTAGAGCCAAAATTAGGGGGGCTAGTACTGTACAAGTAGAAGAGCTAGACCAAGTAACTTGGGTGCTGAACTCCCTTTTTTAATTTTGGGTTTGACGGTCGGTCTAGCTAGACCGACCATCAACCCCAAAATTAAAAAAGGGAGTTCAGCGCCCAAGTTACTTAGTCTATAGAAGAGCCATTTTTTTTTTTTTTTGTGGGGGGGGGGGGCTAGTAGGCCTACTAGAAAAAAGTAGAAGACCCAATTATATTTCAAATGGGTTCTTCTTATCTTCTAACAATTGCTTCTGCTATGTCATAGGGGTAGGAAAACATGCACATAGCCCACATAACGCGTTTTTTATGTAGGCCCCTAATTGGCGCTTAATAACTGAAAAAAACCAGTATTTTCAAGAATTCATTTTTATTTTTTTCAATTGCATTTTTTCGGGGGGGGGGGGGGGGGGGGGGGCGGGCTAGACAGAATTTGTTTGGGGGCTAAAGCCCTCCCTAGCCCCCCCCCCCTAGAACCGCGCCTGGAAGTGCCCCTTGCAATGGAAAAGTGGCTTTGCCCCTTTCAGAACCAAGTTTTAGGACTAGACTGTAATTTACTAGGCCTACTGCTACACTACCAGTTTTTTTTTATACACCGGGCTCCAGAAATAATGGTAATTGTGGTTACTATAAATGTTGAATTCAGTACTGTATAAATAAGTGTACGTGTTCAAGTTGAAGTACTTGCTTATAGTGTGTACTAATGATGAATTTATTTTCTGATTTCATTTCATTTTTGCACAGTGCCAGAATACCGGTTGTTGTATTTCAACATTAAAGGTAAATCATTATTTGTTAATGGATGAAGGTGATGGCTGCCTGGCCTTGTCTCAAAACATTCTCTTTCTTCATTATTATTAAACAGAACTCAAGTTAATTTATTAATATTGATCTCTTTGTGTTGTTTTGTTCCAACCTTTGAAACAAATTCTGCCAGGAGTAACCTGTAGCAAAATGTAGGTTCTTTCTCTTTATATATAATTATTTCAGCCTTCATGATTTGAGATCATTATTTACAGTAGTTGCGATGATGGCAACTCTTGGTTTGCCATGGTGACATGAACCTTATTAAGGATGTACCTAAGGATAAAGATCATTGCAATTATAGAGAAACGCAATGCTGCAGATTATTCAAGACAAAAACCACAACGCAGATTCAAGGCTGTACCTCAGCTGTGTTGACTGTGCTACTTTTGACCCTTTTCTGGGAAGCTTAATTATTGTGATGTGGTGACAGAGCATTTACTGACCCAGCAGTAACCCCACTGTCGGAAGATGAAGAACGTAGACTAGGCTTCATCAAGCAGTTTGCATCTTTCTGTGTGTTTGTGTGTATGGCAGGTAAGGCCCAGCTGATCCGATTGCTGTTGCATGACCAGGACATACCATTCACCGATGATGTCATCAACAAGGCAGACTGGCCGGCTAAGAAGCCGACCTTAGATCTGGTAAGCTGCAAAAAAATGTCAACCCATAACCTATAGTATAGACTAAGCAACATGTTTCAGGGATGAGATTTCTCAGATTAAAATCATTCTGATTTCAGATTGTTTTGTTTTCGATTTCAGATTTTTTCCTCACAGGCTGTGTGCAAAAGTATAGGGGATTTTCAGAGTGCAGACTTTTTATGCTCCCTGACAGGTTGTTTTGAGACACTTTTATCATTGGTCAATCTCATCCCTGATGTTTTTAAACATTTAAAAATGTCTTTTAAAGGTAATATCATACAGTACTTCGGTTTTTGTCAAAGAAATAAACATTCATGGGCAAAATTATCAAGGAAGATACAGTAACAGTCACTTCTGAAAATTTCAGTCCCATACGGTGCCCACTTTTTGAGAAAACAGTGAAAAACAGCCACAGTATTTCTTAATTCTTTCTCTTTTATTTTTGATCTTTTAAAAGATCAAAAAGATTTTCGGTCGTTGTTTTACTACTTTCTGGATAAATACACTATTTCAGGCGGAAAAATTTGAACGGTATGTTTCTACCACCACCATCTTCATACCCTGTTAGTTATACGTAAATCTGTGAACATTTCTGTTTTGGTTTCTTACCAAAGTATGATACTACCTTTAAAACTCTATTTGATTGTCAAATTTAATTTATTGAAAAATTTAGCTTTCGAGTCTGCAAAACAATGTGACCATCATATTTCTATATCTTAATTTTAGTGAACTTGTTTGGACCTATAGGCATGATCTGTCATTTCACCATGAGAGACCAAGGTTAACTTGTAACTTTTGGCAATTTGTTCTACTCTTGCAGCTGTTTGGCCAAATGCCAGTATTTTGGGACGGCGATTTTCAGTTGCCTCAAACTGGGGCTATACTGCGATACCTTAGTCGCAAACATGGTGAGTCCGCTACGACCGTACATAAATTTCCTTTCTACTAAAAACCAGATTAGTCTCATGTCATGGTTTGGTTCACACATTGTAATCCTTGAAAATTTCCTTTGTAATAAGTCCTAGACCCAGTAACTGTGGTACTTTACTCCCTTATTTTGTTTTGATTTGGGCTTTGAGGGTTGTACTAGCTAGCTAGCCCTAAATTCAGAAAAGGGAGCACAGAGACCCGTGTTACTGGGTCTTAATAACTCCATACGCTGCAGAAGTCTAACACAGTGCAGTATCTCAGTCTATGGGCTTGTATCAATTCCTCCATTTAAATTTCAGAGTTTAGGCTCAAGAGTCAGGCCCATGTCCTTTAAAGTTCTGCAAAACAAAACATGTTTGGAGTTAAGAGCCTTGACGTGTTTAGTAGATCTTAGCAGGATCTTTCTCAAGGAGGATCAGGACAAAGGGGTTGGGGTTTGAGGGTGGGGATTAAAGTGTGGTCAGACAAAGCAGTCAGGGCAAGGGTAGGCGAGATCAAAACTGTCTCACCAAACACAAGATTTGAACAAATTATCCATAAAATATTGTCTCTTTTTCTTCCACTTTCCACTTTGTGACTAATGAAGTCTTGTTGATGCTTTTAGTAACTTATCCTCACAATCCATATTACAGGAATCTATGGCTCTAATGACTTGGAAGCGACATTGATTGACATGGCCTATGATGGAATTGAAGACTACTACCAACGCTATATCCGAATGGTGTATGGTAACTTTGTAAGTAAAAACATTCTTTTTTTGTGCGTCCATCTCCATGAATCATACAGTTTGCATAAAAGTACGGTAGTTTTTTTCCCGAGGCAAAAAGATGTGAGATTTTTTTCGAATTCAGAGTTCAGACGGCATTTTAGTTTCAGCGGGAAATATTTCACAGAAAATAATTATCTGTTTTATGGTAGAATTAAATTGATGAATTGTAAGCTTTCAAACCAATACTAAACATATATGATTTGGGATCCTCACCAATCTGATCATCACTACCTTTAATGTGTAAAAGTCACAAAAGCCTTCAAAAATCTACTTTTGCCGGCAAGAAGTTAAAGGTAGTATCATACTGGTAAGAAACCAAAACAGAAATGTTCACAGATTTACGTATAACTTACAGGGTATGAAGATGGTGGTGGTAGGAACATACTGTTAAAAATTTTTCCTCCTGAAATGGTGTTTTTATCCAGAAATTGGTAAAACAACGACCGAAAATCTTTTTGATCTTTTAAAAGATCAAAAATAAAAGAGAAAAGACTTAGGAAATACTGTGGCAGTTTGTCACTGTTTCTCAAAAAGTGGGCACCATATGGGACTGAAGTTTTCACAGATGACTGTTACTGTATCTGTCTTGGTATTTTTGTCCATAAATCTTTATTTCTTTGATAAAAACCAAAGTATGATACTACCTTTAAGAGCTAATTTTCACAAGGGTGTGGCTTACTACAAGAGCCTTCACTGTCCAGCACTTGGTCAACAAAAGCTTAAATGGACTTTCATTTCCACGGCCACCACTCTGATGCAATTGTTGAAATTGATTTACTTCTTCAAATCATGGTGGAATTGTTTGATTGTACGATAGGAGGCTGGCAAGGACAAGTTTGTCTCGGAAACAGTTCCTAACGACACTATGCCAGTATTGCAGGTAAGTCTTATAAGTTGAGTGTTGGTCTGTGACCTGTTCATATCGGGCAACATGGCGATGTAAATTTGTGTTCCAATATACCACTTGGATGTCATTTGATTAGAGTCTTTCCAGTGGGAAAATAGTGACGAGCAATCAATGAAAAGTAAAGTACATGCGTATATCAACACTGATGACAGGACAATTTGAAACCAGAAAGAAAATTGCTTGCTTGTTTTTGCTTGAATTTCATGACAAAAGACCCACTGCAGAAATGCTCCGAGTGTGACTATTATTGTGACAAGTTATCTGTGCATGCAGTAATATTGAGTTTTTTTTATTTCTTCATTTTCCCCCTAGAAATTACTGATGAGAAACAAGAATGGTGAAGGCTTTCTGGTCGGCGACAAGGTGAACTTATTGTTTTATCTTTACATCATATTCATGAATTAAGCTGAGAATTGATTGCGATTCAGATAATTTGTTTAAGCTGTCATTGCACAATTTGATCAAAGAATATGAAGGGGGTCACTTCAGTGACATAATTAAGAGAATTAATTTGAGATTTAAGAGAATTTTGAGGAGAAATTTCTGATAAAGTTATGACATCATTCACAGTCACTGGAGAAACATTTTAAATGTTTCTCCAGTGACTGTGAATGATGTCATAACTTTATCAGAAATTTTTACCCTAACCCTCCTGCATATCACAGTTTACCACACTTTTTTTTCCTGTAGTAAGTGTGGTGGTCCTAGTATCACAATACACCACAGTGTGGTTTGAGTGGTACAGTGGAACGCCACTATAACAAACACAGCTAAACCGAACATTTGGCTATACCGAACGTACAATGCACAATAGGCATGCTGAACATTGTTCACTATAACGAACAACCACTATAACAAACAATTTTTGTGCATCCTGGCGTGTTCGTTATAGTGGTGTTCCACTGTAATGCATAGTTTTTGATCCAGTTCCACTGGGGAGACTGGTAATGTGTGGTAAGCAGCTGTTGTCTAAGTGTAGAGGGTTAGGGTTAAGTGTAATGTCTAGTGGGGTGTATGTCTGCTACCTGTAGGAGTCTGCATCATATACCTTTGACCAGTGATTAAATATTACGTGGGCCTTTTGGAGTGCTGGTCTGACTGACGACCTTAATTGTGCGTTTCTTTCCCACTCCCTTGCTGTCAGATCTCCTTTGCTGATTACCACCTGTTCCAGTTCCTGGATGCCCTGATGGCTCTCTCAGGTTCCACTTGCCTTGATACCTTCCCCGTCATGAAGGTTTACTACGAACGCATCAAGGCACGGCCTGGCATCAGCAAGTTCCTCGCCACCGACTTGAACCAAGGCCGCACTTTCAACAATGCTGGCCATTAGTTGAAACTTGATTGTCTCCTCTCTGCATCAATTTGAAAATACCACAGGCAAAAGCAAGTTCCCAGACCTAATGGAATGAGGAATACGCTCAGTGAATTGTGCCAGTTATTTTGAAATTGACTGAGAAATTGGAGGATTCATGATTTTGTGATCCCAGAGCATGGAAATTCTTGACCGTAAGATGGGGTTGAATGAAACAGCAATCATAAAAATTAAAAAAATCAAACAAGCAATAAAGACCTTCTTGGAGAGGACATTTATCCATTAGGTTTATTTTTTCTAATTTTCTTGTGTTTTCTGGTGTTGGTGATCCCTAGATTGTTTGTTTCATAGTTCCATCCTTTCTCTGTTACTTGGTGCATTTTTCGTGGCTGTGTGTTTTAGGGAATTGTCGTGTGAAAGATTGGGCAGGTCAACGACCTGCAGTGACCCAAAATATGTCCGCCATCTTGTTCTGTTTAGTAGCTCTTGACTCTTCTGGTTTTTGTATTTTCTATTTTTATGGTGATCAAGTTTTGATTCATTGATTCAGGTTTCGATGATTAAGAATTGTTTTTTGTCACTTTTAGTTTTTTTTTTTCACGATGATTATCTAACTAAAAGTTTTGTTACGGGTTGGTTATGCCATTTCTGTTCTTTTTTTTTCTCTGTGTTGAAACAAATGGTGGCTTTTGTCGAAGGTATTGTTCAGATCCAGGGATTATCATGTTTTTCTATTCAAGTTAATATCTGTGGTAGTTTTATATGTCATTTTTTTTTAGAACATGATGAAAAGTGCAAGATACTAGGAATTAAAGCCTGTTGTTTTCTATTCTGCATTCATCAGACAGTCATGACATGTAGAGGATTACCATTTCCAAGTGGAATAAATATTAATTTTATTCAGTTGGAGGTGGACTGAAGGTGTCTCATCGCAGCTTTTTGAAAAGCAATTTAAGATTATTTACCTGTATTTTTGGACTAAAAGTGGAATTGTTATGCATTTTGAGAATAATAAAAAATCATGACATCAAGAAAATTAAACAATTTTGTCAAGAAATCCTCATTGTTACAGGTCGATGTGAAGCAGAAGCAGTTTTTTTAAATATGCTGAAAAAAACCGGATATAATAAATTATTATTTAAATAGGAAGCGGTATTCAAGTGGTTTCATGGCTTTTGGCTTCCAAACGAACAAAGATTAATTGACTATTTGGGACACCGCCATCATATGGGAGGATAGCTCAGAAGAGCGCAGGTACATTATTTCGAAGGTCGCTGGTTCGAATCCTGGCTGCCAGTCAATTCTTCTTTGTTCAATCTAGTCCATGACTAAAAATCCAGTCAGTTTCCTTTGTGATTATTTTTTATTTCAATACATTTATTTCAATGCTGCCACATATTTACAAGAACAGAATAATACATATAATACAAGAATATTTCATATCATAAGATTATCAGTACATAATTAAAGTAAATAACTTAGACAACTTGGCAACATTTAGGCATAGGGTGAAGCAGAGCTTTTGTTCCCTGGCCTAGGGACAGACAAACAAAAGACGGGACAAGGTCATTTCTGAAAGAAATTCAGAAATGAATAAAGCAAGGTACAAAGTACCCGGTATTACTTTTAGACTTTCTTATTGGAGGATAAATTCACTTCTTAGAGAAGACAGACAACTGTACAACTACAAAGTACAAGAGTACATCAACTGTATGATATGTGGTCCCGGTCGCCGGGTAAATAGCGATTTCAAGAGCGCCCTCAACAGTTGTAACGGAAATATCATTATAAGATGGCGGCGCCCATGGACCTAGCAACCGCCGCCGCAAGCGGAAATGTTAATGTGAGCTTGTAAATTAAAACTTAAAAGTAACACAGTATATTTTCCTCATTGTTATCGCTAACAAAACGTTATTAATGCTATAGTGTAAAGTATTCAGGTGTGGGTAATTCTACTGGCTCGTCTCAGAGCCAAAGTCATTTACTATTTAGGCCTAACAAAAGAGAAAAATGGAATGGCCACACATTGACATTGTCACTTCATTTGACATGTTGGCTTTTGTTAGCAACGTTAGACTTTTGTGAGTTGGTCAATGTAGGCCTAGCTGTGTAGCCACTGTAAGCCTATCACATATATCACGTCCTGAAGTACTTCACCTGCATGCACAAACCATATGGGACTGGATGAAACTTTTGCTCGACAGAGGCCGACGTTTTAAGATCAGCAAAACAAAACAGGCCCCTATATATGGCCTAACATTAGGCTATCACAGCAAAAAACGAGAGTAGACCCGTAACGTTTAAGTTAGGCCTAACTGGGGCGCTGAACTCCCTTTTTTTATTTTGGGGTTGACGGTCAGTCAGTCTAGCGCCCCGGAGAATCCCATAGCATAGGCTGATAGGCTTAAATGTGTTGTACACAGAAAAAATTGTTCTTCACGGTAGACTCTACTTGCGCCGAAAATTTCCACAAATGACAACAAAGACATCACAGATCGGTTTGAAAATCGCTCCATCTCTTCTCTGAATGTCAAGGATGAAATGCAGCTGATTTGTTTGTGCTCACGACCTTTCCGTGTTATAAAAATCGATCGATATTTTCCGATTTAAATCCAGACGATATACACTTTTCAGATATTCCCCCAGTCTCATGTTACAGTGACTTTACATTTGACCTAACTTGAATAAAATTTGAAAGTTCATCATTTAACGTTTATATGCTTAGTTTTGGTAGTTCAGTTGTAAAGTTGTATCCAGTCCTAACTGTTAAAAAGTCAAAGGATATATATCACTTTTCCTGTTATGTCCATCATTGGAATTCTTCCCGTGAACTCACCATGCAAACCTTCCAATCTCATATGACAGAGTTTTGCTTGAACAACATTACTTGGACGATCATCAGTTAAACAGTCAGCATTATTTGTATTCCATCTTGTGTCGTTCATTCAACTCTATTTTCACTGCCGTGTCATTCTTGTTTTTACAGCTTGTAAGGTCTCTGGTGGCCCAGGGTGCTGATGTCAATCAGAAATCACGTGACGGTTTCACACCATTATGCAATGCAGCATTCTGGGGTGACAGTGAAATTGTGGAATATCTCCTGAGACACGGGTAAGCATTTTTGGGTTGATGATGGTTTTGAGGAAATTATTATGTCAGTGTTGTATGTATGATTTCTAGTGTAGACATTTATATATACGTAGTTTTGTTATGAAGAGTCTGTTCTCTGTGTTGTGTGTACTGGGTAACTCTTCTCTAACATTTCTTTTTGTAAAAACAATTTTCTGAAAACAAACTTTGATATTTACCTGCCAATCATGTCATTTTGTTTTGAACAAAGCAGTTATACATATTATCCATATAATTCTAATCATTAGTATACTTGTATCAAAGGTACATTACAGGATTGGTAACATCATACCCAAACAGAACTTTTCACAGATTTACATATAACTTTCAGGGTATAAAAATGGTGCTGGTAGAAACATGATCATCACAGCCAAGGGTTACGATCATCGCAATTAAGGGTTTCGATTATCACAATCAAGGGTTGCAATCATCGCAGCCAAGGGTTAAGATCGTCGCAACTATCCTGACTAATGGGTGCCTGGGTGTTTGCATGCCAGAATGTATTGTCTAAGCCAGGCTCAGTGAAAGTTATGTATGCATTCAGCTTTCCTTAACACACTGTTCACTTAAGTTTTGGGTTTTGTATTGCTTTCGTTTGATTTTTGTAGTGCCGACGTAAACCAGAGTAACAGCGGAACCCAGTGGACTGCCAGCCACTGTGCAGCTTTCCAAGGCCATGGCAAGGTCCTCATGAAACTCATGGAGAGAAAACCTGATATTACATTGAAAGATAACAGAGGAAGGTACAGAACAATCAATAAATCCATCAATCTGTGAAACTTTGATAGCCTATCTTATCTATCATTAAGATTGTATAGCAGGTGGAAGGTGGGTTTGGGTAGTCCAGCACAAGATGTGAAAGGACAAAGTATTAAGTCGAAGTAACTAAAAGAGGGCGCTCTGAATTATTTCAAAACTTTAATGAACATAACAATGTATAATTATTTATATATGACCAAACTTTTTGCAGTTAGTATGATTTGAGGTTTTGATTGAGGCCAACACGGTACTTATAGGATTACAGTGTAACGTTTCAAGTCGAGAAAAGGTTGTTTTATTTTTTGTGTTATTTTCAGGACTCCTGTAGACTTTGCGTCAGCCCTGGAAACGATTTGGCCGTTTTTTGCTGCTGAGGGCTGCAGCAGAACGCCAAAGGCTCAACTCATCCAACTTGATATCGTCCAAAAGGTAAGAGTTTTTTTTAAATTAATTTAAGCTTTCATCAAATTGAATGAGAAGTTTGATGTGATCATGTGGTTAGCACCGGGCGCGGTTCTAGAGCCAATATTTTTTGGGGGGCTAGAAGAGCCATTTTTTTTGGGGGGGGGGGGGGGTGCTAGAAGACCCAATACTTTGGGGGCTAGACCCTTCTTCTAACACCTGCTTCTGCTATGTCTTATTAGGAGTAGAAAAACATCTTTCTGTTTAAATTTAAATCTTTTTACTAAACTTTGTAGTTGTTTTCTTCTTTCCCCAAGGTGAAAGAGTACGACCCCAGCATTCCCCAGACAGACTTTGCACATTTCTCTCGTCCTGGATCAGCCTATGCAATGCGCTCTCAATCTCTGAAGGGAGATGGAAACTGGAACAAGGTAAGCTTTATACCGGCCAACAGAGATAACACACAGTCGCCGGTTCGAATCCCGCTCCAGTCAATTTTCCTTTGTTCACTTTTCAATGACTTTAAATTCAGTCAGTTTTCCTTGTGGTTATTTGATGATTATAAAAACAATTTACCGGTAGATATTCATATGGCGCTCTTATTCGGAAACCCACTCAAGGCCCCTACATTATTATCCCTGGTCAGTGGACTACCTTATCATTCTTGAAACCATCTCAACTCCCTGGGGAGTATACAGCACCAGCTGCATGATGTAAGCACACAAATGCCAATCAAGCACAAAGCTATCTCTACCCTCACAGGTACTCATTTACTCCTAGGTGAAGAGGAGCAATATGTGACAAAGCGTCTTGCCCAAGGATGCAAGCATCACAACCCCTTGCTGGACTCAAACCCACAATCTGTAGATTGACCACAAGATCTTGAGTACGACACACCAGACCACTAGGCCACAGGCACAGCATCCAACAAACATTAACACAGTCATGCTCACTCATTGCTATGCGTCTGTTGTATTTTTATCTTGATGTAGACATATGCTGCACAGGCTGGGGATGTGCTAGCTGAGGAAGATGAGGATATCCCCAGGACCAACCAACAGGATCCTTCCTTCAACATCTGGAGAAGCTGATGCAAGACCCTCACAGTGAATGTGTGCCAATAGCGAAGTCCGAGTCGGGACAGCCATGTACATACATACATGAAGGCTTTTTCTGTTGAGATTCATGAAGCTGACATAGATGTTGCCACAAGCTCTTACTTGATACCGGTAATCATGAGGGCATGGATCGACACGTGACTTAGGATTTGTAAGATAAGATTTATCCTGTGTCACGTATTTCAACGTCGCCAAACTCCTTCGGTGTTTAGAAGTAACGATTTTGATCTGTCCAAAAACTTTGATATTAAGGTTTGCTTTATAAACATTTGTTTTCTTGTTTTTGATTTCAAACACTACTTTATAACCTTGATGATCTGATGTAATCTGCAGAAATAATCAGATATAAGGAATTTGGAAACGTTTACTGAATAATAGATATGTGACACTGGAAAAATTATCAACATGATTGACCGCTGGAGAAAAGGGCTAAGTATTAAAGTTAGCATGAAGATGACATAAGCTAATTCCGTGTAACAAGATCAGATCAAAAACACACAGTGAGAGGCCACGTGTACTTTATGCTACATGTATATTCAGCTTCATAATACAGTTTCTGCACAAGAGTTCCTCACTGACATACTGCACGACTGAACCCCCATCATTGTAAGTCGGAACCGATTGTCATATACCAGCAACAGCTGTGAGACGAATTCTGAAATTTCCCTAAACAGATTCCCTTTCGGACAATTTCTTGATGAGAAATGAAAACAAAGGAAACTTTCCCAGTTTACGGTGAAAACACAAGCAACCCTGTGGACGAGAGAACTCTGTCAGGTCAGTTCTGTGACTTTTATTTATTGGAAACCATCACTTTGTTCATTCCAGTATTCAACTTCACTGCCTTTTTAGACAGAGGAATTCATTTGTTGTAAGTTGACATCGTAATAATTTTTGAACAAGCAAGTTTATCAAACAATACTTTACTTTACTTTTGTTTTCCTCTCATATTTACATCACTATATACATAACCTGTGTACAAGATGATGATACATGTATAAATCTATTCGCTTTAAGACATGATGTGGCCTGCACATTAGTGACGGTTGCTAAATCTGAAAGTTATTTACAAGTAAAGAGCGAACTGAAGGTTAGTGAGAAAACTTCTGGTTTTTTAACAGAAGTTCGGTCTTCTTCTTGTAAAAATAAATAAAATAAATAAACAACCCCCAAAAGACAAAGAAACAAACGTTGTAATGAATGGCTAAAAACACATTGGTATTCCAAAGAATGATCCAGGGGGTCGGACTGATATGTTTTCATTTTTTTTTTAAACCTCAACAAGAACTCTGGGCAGTTCACAACAAACGATTAAAGAAATTCTTTGGCACCACGACATGAAACAATAAAATAATCCTCAAATAACCAAAAGGGAAACAAACTGGATTAATTTTAAGTCATTGAAAAGTGAACAAAGAAAAATTGACTGGAGTGGGATTCAAACCAGCGACCATCGGAATACTGTACCAACTGAGCTATGCAGTCCTTTGTTGGTGGTGTCCCTAATAGTCAATTTATTTTTGTCACTCTCCAGTTAGTTTCCCTTGTTGTTATTTGATTTTTATATTGAATAAAAAGTCGTATCCTCTTTGAGTGATCCCCATGCACCATTTCTCAGGTTGCTGTAAATGATTCTTGGGATTTAGCAGTACAGTGCGGTACGCCAGTACGGTATTCTGTTGATCGCTGGTTCGAATCCCGCTCCAATGAATTTATCTTTGTTGACTTTTCAAATAAATAACCCGACAGACTACAGAACAATGTGAATTCTTAAAACATCCAAGTGCAAAAAGTGTGTTGTAAAAACTCTTTAAAAAATGTCAAAAGTATTTCTGTGCCTTTTCTTCCATAAAATACCAAATATATTAGTCTTTTCCTTTTTTAATAATCTCTTTCGATTTAAAAAAATTAAAAATCATGCACTATACTTAATTGATTTTTTGTTTTGTTTTAATCTGTCACACAATTTTCTTTTGTTTTACATCACAAAAAATTTATGTGTATTAGTTCTTTGTACCAACTTCCAAGACACGCGCACTGCTTGTACCGGATATTTTCTGGAGCAAAAGTGAGTAGAGTCTTATCGTATAAATGCCACTTGAACATTTAAAACTACACGGAAATGCAAACATCAAAATTTAAAATCTCATTCCACAATTCTCGGTAATTACAAGACAAAAACAAACACCATGTAACCACCATGATAATTGGACTAGACACGTCAATGCCATCTTTTCCATGCCGATATTAAACATCAAAAACATATAAATATTTCTCTTCATGATGATGACACACAAACAGTTTTATAATATTTCGGGGCATTTCCAAACATGCCAAATGAACTGAAGTCTCTTAAAAAATTACATATTAATAAACAAACAAAAAGGTTTAAGTCAAAATAACTGTCTAAGAATGCAGTGCACAATCTTCATAGAAAACCTGGCTATCCCCAACATTATAAGGCAGTGCGATTTGAAATTGGGAATGAAAGAATACAAAGTCCATTTATTTTTACCCTTTTACATCAAGTGGGCAGCAGTGGCTTGGTGGTTATGTGATTTGTAGTCCAGACATCTGGCTTAAACGTTTGGACCGGACCAACTTCCCTCTATCTTTGCTTGCCAAACTGACTAAAAAGTGAGGTCAATGTTTTTGAAATCTATTTCATGGAATCCGTAAGCAAGACTTTCAGTTTATAGGAGAAAATTTCTAAGGTAAACGTGATTATTTTGTGCTAACACACTGTTGATGCATTCTGCTTTAACTTCTTGCTTAGCATAGCGAGAAGGACAGCTCACCCGTGAAATACACTAACAGTAAGCCAAAGAATTCTGTTACCTTACGAATTGTTGTCTACGGATTCCATGAAATTGGGCCCAGATTTCAGGGAATAAAATGCCCCCGTCTTAAAGAGATGGGTGGAGTCGACCCCCGCCCACTGAATCAGTCTGCTGCGTTTTTTAAAACGATACCATTTTGGGTGAGGTTTACGATTTATTTCACTTGCCCTAGTCGTCGGGATCTTTATCCTTCTCTATTTCAGCATCGTCTTCATCATTGTCATGACTGTCGATGGGACTCGAGGACAGGATGGCCTGATTACCGCAGTTGTGCTGGTGGGTAGCCCAGTCCTTCCGCTGGCAGAAACTACTGCAGTAAGACACTAGGTGGCAGCCCATGCACTCGCTCAAGGCTTCCCGGCCGCAGTTTACACACGCCTGGATGGGAGAAGAGGGGGACAAAAGAAGAAAAACTTTTGAGACGTTGCCGGCAGCAGACTGAAGTGTCTTTTTGAGCATGCGCGCGCAATTGTGAGCATGCATGCTTGTGCACTATGAACTTGAAGACCTAGCTCCAAAGTCTCCCATTGAGGAGACTAGGAGAGATGCATGTAACAGCTCCTTGCTGGTAACAGCATTTATCTCTCCACCCAAGAAATTTTTTTACATCTGTTAGGTTAGAGCTAGCTGCATATTTTGAGCTATTTGTCTGCATGGACCCAATAGACAACTCAGGAAAACTACCGTAAATAAGATGGTTTCAAAAGTGAGATTTTCCTTTTGAGTTTTCAAAATAGATGGAAAAAAAATCAATATATGACACTGGGATGAGCTATCTGGATTGTTCAGAGACGGCATTCGATGGACTTTATTTCATTCAAATCTCCTGAATTACCTCAAGCTTCCATTGAGACAGCAGCCTGAGTGTGGGGCCGTGTTTCTAACTATGATATGTCTATTGTCAGCGTGTTCCAATGCATCTGCAACAGGCGAATAGCTAGACCCAACTCTAAAAACGGGTTCCGGAAGCAGCCTAAAAGTGAGTAATACACAGCTGGAATACATATACAGCTCATTTAGCAGTGGAACCATTTTCACTTTCTGGAATTGGTGAGATTTCGAATCCAATTTCTGATGACAAAGTCGCCCAATTGCGGTCCCGTACCTTGATAAGGTGTGTGGTCTTGGCATTGGCTACGGCTTCCATCTTCTCGGCCCGGGCCTGAGCCAGAGCCTGGGCCACGGCACTGTCCTTCTCGGCTTTGGCTTCCATCAGGGCTCGGGAAAACTGCATCTGCGCCTCCAGTCGACACTGTGACAGGGCCTGGCGTGCGAGGTCATAATGGGATCAAAACCATGTCATTGCATTAATGTGGGACAAAGGTGCATGTGCCAAAATGCACACAAAGGAAGTCTGGTGCATACTGTTTGGTGATGTTTGTTTGTATTAAACTAGGTTTAAAACCCTAAGCCCCTGACCATCACCCGCTTCATATACATTTTGGTGCTCTCCTTACAACTGCTTCCCTTTGCCAAAGAATCCGATCTTAAGATACCAAGCCGCATATAAAGTTACAGTGCCTAGGATCTACAAGTCTACTTTGTGTTCAGACAGATCTGAGAGGGTTGGCACTTTTGTTACTTGGTCCATATTTGATGCATCCTGCTGAGTGTAAAATTCAGTTTTGGGAATTCGGCAAAGTATACTGGAATCACAGGACTGCCTTACGCCTTAAAATAGCACATTCTTCAACACCTTAGCCAGTCTTCAAATGATTTTGCCAAAAGACAAGGCCCCTGCAAACACGTACCTCCTTCTTCTCTGCATCAAACACGATCTTGGTGTGCAAGATGGCCGCCTCTTTGCTGGCCTGGGATTGGACTTTGGACTGTTCTATCATGCTCTTCAACTGCTGTACATTCTGCGCCAACTGGTTGGCCATCTGTGACAAGAAAACGGTGACAAATCCATCAATATCAGACCAAAAAAACCCAAATATTCCGTCATTTTCCGAGCAATTTTGCATTGGCTGATGGGAGCATTCAGTCCAACAACCAAAGACAGACTCATCCAAACCCTTGCACGCTGACGTCGATCTAAATTTTTCTCCTGGATCCCCTTGAGGGGCAGGCTTCAATTCCACAGGGTCCACTCACCTCCTCTAGTTGCCACCAGTGCTGCTGTTCCAGGTCGTTGGTGCTAGGGGTTTTAGGTGTACCTGGGGGCATGGGACTGAGGACCAAGTTGGTGCCGTTGACATCTAACTGACTGGCGGTGCTGTCCAAGCTAATGGACCGTGCTTCTTCCGGATCTATGAATGAAAGAACGACATATCTATTGTAAAACTAAAACTAAAAACAATTGTCATTAAAAACAAAATACCACACATTAGACAAAATGATCTCTCCTTAAAGGGAACACTCAAAATTTGTTCGCTAATTTAGACAAGAATCTCTGGTACCTTTACAGGCTTTAAAAATATGAATACTGTACATGTGCAAGACTGTCACTTTGAAGGACCAACTGTGTTGTTTAACCCTAACCATCTGGTTAGGCACAGGCTACAATAACTCACCATCCTTGAGTTTCATCTTCTTTTTCATCGTCGGCGTCGGCGGGAGGCTTTCACTTTCATTTCGTTTTCTTCTCCTGTACGGCACAAAGAGCCGAACTGGTCCCGACTGGGAGGATTCCTAAAAAAAAGAAAACAATGCCAGGGCAATGCAAAAATTAGTTTCCATGGATACAAAGCACGACTACAAACGACAAAATGATTACACCAAAGTATTCGTTCTGATGATCACTGCACTCCTAAACATGCTAAACATCCCAAATAAGCCCAAATCTGTTTCAATCAGGGCAGAAATTTGAAGGGAAGTCATAAACCACAGGGTGAATGAAATTAATTTTTGTATGGGGCTTGATGACATAACTTACTCCAAGTACACTCATAGGATTGAAATAGTACTAGCCCCGTAGCCCGGCGTAAAAAACAAGAAGCAAAAACCACTATGGACTAGCTAGACTCACTTCCTTGGTTGCCCGGTGGGCTAGTAAAAAAAAAAGAACCTACATGTTAAGGTATGGATCAATATATGTACGGGCTAGTAAAAATCTAAACGGGCTAGTAAAATCTGAAGTAAGCTGGACCGGTGGGCGAGCCAGGAAAAAAGTTAGTGCAAGGAATGAGAGTCTCAATGAGACTAGTTTGCAAAAATTCAGTTTCCATAGTAATGGACCAAGAAAACAAGGAGTTAACGGGAAGCATACCACAGACTCGTCATCACAGCAGGCACCACATGTACAGGATGCAGCGTGAGGGGTCAATATTCCCTCTTCGATCAGACAGTTCAAGGTACGGCCTCCATAGCGGATACTCCTCTTCCAGTCCTTGCTGTTGCCTCTGCCGCAGTAGCTTTCAAACTCCGACGGCGTGTACCAGGAATCTTGGTATTTAATGCAGCGTCCCTTACCACCTTAAAAAAAAACAGGGAACGGTTTTGAAAATGAAAGGAAATGGTTAGTTCATATAGGCCCTATTAATTTAATTAATTTTAATTAACAGGTTAATTAATCAATAGGCCCCAAGGCTAATAGACAATAGACTGAATAGGAAAGTAGTTACTTAGGACCTAGGCCTACTAACTTGTTAGTATAAAGTGCAACTGGTAGTACTGTACTACTACAGGGTCTATTATTAAAGTATTAAATTAGGTATCAATTTGAACAATTTACCAACATTAACGTTTATTAATATTAGGGCCTATTAATTATTATTATTAAATTAGGCCTAGGGCCTAACTAACGAGTAACGTTAGTTTTAATCAAATATGAAGTAACCACTGGAAACTGACTGAATTTTAACTAAAGTTAGGCCTAATAAAAAAAAATGTTTTAGGCCTAATTACCTGATCCAAGTTTGGCTTTATGCAACTCGGCACTGTAGTTCCTACATCTCACAGGGAGGATACCGTTGGGAGAATGAACCAACTCATCCCAGGTGTAATGAGACTGTCGCTTATCACCAGACGGCGTACCGGGGGTACACGGTGTAGCAGGCGTCTTCAACCCGTCCACAAGATGAGCGTGGTGATGGTGACCATCTTGCTGCTGAACGATGGCCACAAGTCGCGTGGTCCTCCCTCCAGCTCCCGGTACCGTGGTCAGAATCCCCACAGGGTGGACAGGGTGAGGGTGGAACACCTCATCGGACACCGAGGAAGCATTGATGCCTTCCTCTTGCCCATCACGACTGTTTTCATTGGAGTGATCGGCGGTGTTGTACGTGGAATCATCGGCAGTATTCGGTATCTGCTCGGCTACCTCGTGGATGTCAATATTCCCAGCTTCGGCGATTCCGACGGACACTTCCGTCACTTCGCAAGATTCCGGGTTTTCCATCGCTCGGGACTTAAACGGTTTAAACCCCGCACAAGTCACCTTTCACAGACAGTAAAAAATTCGGATCTGTTTTTTCCACGCAATCAGACGGTGAAAACAGATGTCGTCGGCGTATGCGAGTTTGGGATTTGTTGTTTTCTGAGAATCGGTGAATTCCGAACCGTCGTTCGTCAAAATGGCCGAACAGGCAACAGCAAATTTTTGCATTCGGTTATGCGACTCCCAGAACCGTCCAATGGAATTGATGTACTTAATGGGTTTGAGCACCAGACTAATCTTGGAATCGGTGCGTTCCAATATCGTAGTGAGGAATCAATTAAAAGAAACTTTATTTTAATTGCGTGTTCCCGAGATTCTTTCTTAAATTATTTCAAATGACGCATTTTGAAATAAAATTTGTATCATATATTTTTATCACGAATATCTTTTATTTGTAAATGAATGAGATCTGCGTTTAAATCTTCATACATTTTTTAGGACTACCCCCTTCTTCAAAATGGGATGTTCCACGAAATAGCACGTAATGACGTTCGTACAGTGTACAATACGTACGAGCTTGAAATTACAACAGGATTTACACTTGCGGTAAATTCCCCTCACCCACTTACCTGTTCGCACAAGTGTAATTTTACCGCAATGAGGTCTCACCAATTTTGCTAAAATGACGGACTTTATGTTTGGAGATGACCCGGAAATTCCTGTTAGTATACATCTGTACTAGAACTTGAATTGTCATGTAATCTTTATTGTCTGATTTGGTTTGTCCCGAGCAAGTTTGCGAAGACGGTCAGTGGCTCAGTGGCTGTGGCACTCTGCACGAGTTTGGCTATTTTATTTGATTTCGGCGCTGTTTCTTTATAAATATAAATAGGCCTAGGCCTATATATAAATATATCTAAAATGCATTTCAAGTTGTTCTTTCCACAGAGAATGCAGTTTGCGGGGTTAGTGTCTTTTACGCCACCCATATTATTTTTAGTATTTATTTAGCTTGTTCCAAAATGAGATTGGTTACTCAAACTATTAAGTTAAAGCAAATATTCATGGGTCCTATCAACCCTAAATTTAAAATGAACATATTTCGGCAATATTTCAGTGGCAAAAAACAACAGTTTCCTTACCCCAAATACAGAAAATAATATGGGTGGCGTAAAAGACACTAATGCCCAGTTTGCACCAACATTAATTAAGGACGCTTCTTCAAAATTCTTCGACTAGGCCTACATGTGGATGACCATGATGATGCACGTGTCAATGTGTTTTACGTGCCCTAAACTACACAATTGCCGTGATTGGCCTTCAATTTCCTGTACATGCAACTCCAAGATATTGTCCACAAACCAGGGGCCGATTTCACTAACGCTTTGCGACCATCGGTAAAGCCCAAATCCATCGCTAAACAGAAAATTGCTACACAAAGTAGCGATTGAAAATTGCTACGCAATTGCTACGCGATTGATTTGGGCTTTTGCGATAAGCAAACAAAAGCGTTAGTGAAATCGGCCCCAGGACATAAAAGTTGCAAAATGACCAAGTGGATTCTCCACCAGCATTTTATCTTGTCTTTGTTGTCATTTGGACGATGTTTGGATCCGAATGTACATCATACATGTACTCTGAGAAACACCAATGTTTGTTTGTTTGCTTGTTTGTTTTACTCCGTTCTTTACATTGCTATTGTTCTTTTTGGACCTCAGTCTTATTAACAGTGAAATAAATGTTCTCATTTTTACAATCCTTGCCTTTTATAGAGGTCATACTACTATTTTTACTTGTACTACATGTATTACTAGTCTTCATTGCCTTTTGGTCTGTTCACAAAGCTTTTAAGACTGATCTTATGTGTAAAATCAATCCTAATTGATATTTAAAGCAAAGTTTGACCATAGAGCTAGCTCTATGGTTTGACATTGCAATACAGATCACTATGGTGATTGATGATATAAATACTGACAATTCAAAGTTACTTAGTTTAATCTGAATGATCTCAGTGGTTTGTGAAATCTTGACCTTTCAATTATTGATTTAGCCTTTTATTGAATAATCCTGCTAGGATGGAAACATCAGGCCCTCCTAACCCCTTGGGAAGCATTTTGTAGATTTTGGGTCAAAAGTTTGATTGATTCTTGATCAGTTGATTAGCCATTTGTAGCAGTTTATTAACTTAGATTTCAGGCTATGCATGTAAGTAATCTAGGTTTGCGGAAACACCATGTGACATGTATACTTTTGTGAGTATAGGGTGGCTCTGAAAAGAGCCAGTTAACTTGACGCTCTTGTTAGTCAAATAAATAATAATAATAAAAGTATGCTCTGGCTGTCTTTAGGGGATTGTTAACAACTTTTAGCAGTTTATAACTTACATTAGCACTGATTAGTTGTGATTTTTATTATTAACATAACAGTTAGCATTTGGCAACTCTCAGTCTCAAACGCAAGTTGATCAGACCAATGTCAAACCTTTTTATTGTCTTGTACGATATCTGGTTGATTATTTTCTGATTTTTTTTATTGTAAATTGCTTCAATTTTGTTGTTTCTAGCCTTTGGAGGAAGGACCAGAAGATGATTTATATGATGAGTTCAATGACGAGACTTTTGGAGGTGAAATCGAACGTAAGCTGCCCCACTCCAATTATCCAAAATAGTCAAAAATTTCAGTCTTTGAATAAAAAACAGGGTTATGCAGAGTTGTATTATATTTTGACAATGAAATGTTTGACCAAAACATTATTCAGGTATCCATTACACATCCAGATACTCTTTAGACCAAAACAGTGCAATGGTGAGACAAACTTGACATTTGAATTTGAAAAAAAAAACAGAATTAACTTATTGATTGTTGACTGAAATATCATTGTTTGTACTTTGTAGGAGATCTGGCTCTGTCTAAAAAAAATAGTGGTTTTAACTTATATTTAAACTTGGCCTTACAGAAGACTGGCAGAACACCCATGAGAAATTCAGCACGTTCGGGAATGCGTCCTTTGAAACGGATGATGACTTTGGTACGATCCCCTCCAAACGGCCTGACGATTCAGGCTTCTACACCGGCGAGAGGGCCAGGATGCATGAGGTAGGTAGACAGAGCTGCATCAGAGACACTCTGGTCCTAGATACATGTAATGTTGTCTTAACTCGTTGTGGAGAGGCCACATCATTATGTAAAGAATGTTTGGAGAAGTCAATCCTAATGCATCATTGGTCAAGACTTGGGCTGCATCCGAATCTGTTGTCTAGAGCTGGGTCTAGGTCTTCGCTCCATTGGAAATATGCAGAGACACCAAGGCAATAGACCTAGCCGTAGCTCTGGAAGCCTGTTTCAGACACGGCCTTATACATGTACATTGTTTGTTAAAGTATAGATATTAAAACCGAAGGTCTACGATTCTTCAAGTTGATAAGACTTTAAGACTTGTTGAATTAACTTCAGTGGAGGTTGTAGTTCAAGTAGTTTTCCTCATGAAATGTTGAAAGGTTGTACTGTCACTCTCTCTCTCTCTCCCTCTCCCCCTTGCTGCCTCCGTTGTGTCGCTTCCTCAGGAGAATCTGGAGCAGAGCATCAGTAAGCTGGTGTTGGATGATGAGGACGATGATGACATGTACAAACAGTCCTCCAGAACATCTCAGCCCATCGCTATCGGGGTAAGTTAATAGAAAGATGAGTCACAAGAAACCGCTCACGAGGTTTGTATGATTGAAGCTTTGCCTCAAAGTCCTGAGTCATGTAGTTCTGGTCTTTAGTCTCTTGGTACAAGTTAAGGAGCTTAGATCCACCCTCAATGTAATTGCTTCTTGTTATCTACTGCAGGGTGGGTCGAGCCTTTCCGAGTCCAACATGTCTCAGCTGTTTGGGCCTTCGTCCCCGCCTGCCCTCTTCGACCCGCACGAGTTCATGTCACCGGCCAGCAAGGGGAACATCTGGGGTTCACCAACATCCCAGAAGGTCACTTCCTCCACAGAGCAGCACCTTAAAGCCATGCTCAACATTCTTCCCAAGGATGAGTCTCCACTCAAGGTGAGGTTGCATTTTGTTTTGTTTAAAAGGAAAAAAGATGCTCCTGATGGTAGCAGCTGTCCAACCAGTCCTTTCCTGATGGCTTTTTAATTCAGAGCAGAGCGGAAGAGAGTATTAGATCATCCAAAGCTTGGCGAAGTAAGAGTCTGTTTGCTGCCAAGAGTCTAAAATTGAGACTTCCACACTAAGGGACCAGTTACTCTTCGTAACTTACTGTCAATCGTAGGACTTAAGATGGATTGCAGCCCCTACGTAGGATACGATGGATTATCCTTCGTAACTCAAGGTACGATCGATCTTAGGGGTTCGTGAAATTGACCCCAGCCTCCTGTGAGACTTACTGCATGGGGTTCTGAGCCCACTTTCAGGTGGTTTACTTTGTAGGTGGATTTATACATTTATAGCTATAGGTTTAATAGGCGGAAAGATCTGCTCAAAATATTGAAGGTTTTGGATCCAAAATGACGTTGCATTATTTTACATATAGGATCCGGCAGTCATCCAGGCCATCCCTAGTGCAGAATCTACCAAGAAAGTGTTCACCCTGGAAGAGCTGGAGCGAGATTTGACTGGTAGAGCACCCCCACAGCGTACTGTGTCGCCAATCCTCGGATCACCACCCATGAGCAAAATGATGCCAGTCGGTACCCCACCACAACACTCGTTTATGCAAAGGACGCCTGCCGGTATGGTGCACCAGCAGCAGTTGAAGCAGCAACAGCAGCAGGAACAGCAGCTCAAACAACAACAACAGCAGCAGCAACAACAGCAGCAGCAGCAGCAACAACAACAGCAGCAGCAGGCATTCCAGCAACAACTGCTGGCAAAGGTAGGGAAAAGGGTCCCAATTCTTAGTTTGCCATTTTGACTCGCTGTAAACTGCCAAGTGGATCAGCATTTAATTGCCCAATGACAAGGGGTATAACCTCTCACATCTGTAGATTTTAAACGCGTGTTGAATTGGAATCTGTAACAAATTATTCATTATCATAATTTTTTTGGTTAGACTGCTGGGCAATCTATGACGCCGCAACAGCAGCTTGCTACATCGCATGCTGTGCAGCAGTTAGTGCAACAGATACATCAGTCCATCGGAGGGCGTGTATCACCCACCCACATCACCCAGTTGGTGTTGAATATGCAGGCAGCCAGTGGCAGGGCTTCCCCGAACCAGATACGGCAACTCATCATGTCCGGCGTGGCACAGGGAAAGACACCGCCGTACCCAAGACCAATGCCAGGGGGTATGGTCACGCCCTCAAAGGGTGTGGCACCTCCCCCAGGGATGACGACGCCCCAAGGTGGGCCTCCACCAGGAACCCCAATCCAGCAGCAGCAGCAGCACCATCAGCAACGGTTTGGATCCCCAATGATGCAGCAGCAACAGCGGCCGATGTCGCCAGCCATGATGCACCAACAACGCCAGGGCACCCCCATGATGAAACAGGGACCGGGTCGATCCCCCATGATGCCGTTCTCCCCCGGTGGCATGATGGGTGGACCCCCGCAGCGTACCCCGCAAGGCATGCGAGGACCTCGCCCAGGCCTCGGCCCCGGCCCTGGCCCAGGAAGAAACATGAATACTTTTGGCCTTACACCTATGCATCCACAGTAAGTTCACAATCATAGGAAGAGAAAATCATATCTTAAAAAATGTTTATGCCCCCAAAAAACAACCAAGGTCCAAAGTCCTTCTTCTCCCCCACCTTGAAGCACCCAAGCCCTCTCAAATTGATCTCCTCTCTCTCTATAAACCGAATACCTTCCACCTGCTTATTGCTTATTTTCAGCTCAATGTTGTTGTTTTTTTCTCTCTCAGAATTCCTCCGATGCGACCTTTCACAGATCCAGGGATGAGAAGGCGGTTTCCCTTCAATAACCAACAGAGACCGTATTCACAGTAAGCCATACATAGACTGATTATGATTTCTGGACCGTTTTTGAATATGGGAATGTTCTGGAAGGCCGGGTGCAAAAAACAAATGCATTTGCCAATTTAATAAAAGATGAGTCCATTTCCCCCTACAGGACACCAAATCGTTATGGAGACAACAGACATCAGCGCCCTTATCACTACCGTCCCCATGACAACGAGAGACGAGTTGGTCCCGGAGGTGATGCAAGTACCGATGACTATGCAAATTTGATGACATTACGGGAGAAGGAATGGGTGCAGAAGATCCAGATGCTACAGCTGCAGAGTAATAACCCAGAAGTGGATGATTATTACTATCAGGTAGGTCCGAGGTTCACATCCAATCGGGCACTTTAGACAAGCTACAGAGCAAAGGTAGACAGGGTTTAGGGTTCATACGTCCAGGGTTCAATTCCAAACAAGACATTACACAGGCTACAACTACATAGTTATTATATCCATGTAAAACGGACGATTGTTTACTACCAGGAAGGTCCAAGGTTCACATCCAGTCGGGCACTTTAGACAAGCTACAGAGCTAAGGTAGACAGTTGTTCCTGTTAAATAAGTCCAGGGTTCAATTCCAAACGAGATATTACACATGCTACAACTGTATAGAAATAACTTGCGGGGGCTGTTATTGCTGTACGATTTGTTCAGGGTTCAATTCCAGTCGGGTGTATTATATAGGTTACAACTGCAGTGTGATAAATATGAGGTAGGTCAAGGGTCCACATCCCATCGAGTAACCTACAACTATAACTACTGCTGACATTCTCTGTGTTCCTTCTTTTTGCCTTTCACTTGAATTAAACATCATTTCACTGGGCCCAGTGAAATTGAACAAACAGTCCCCATTGACTGAGCTTTGTGGCTGGTTATTTGCAGGCTTACAAGCTGAAGAAGAAGGGTCAGGAGGAACGGAGTAAGGAAGGAGTCCAGCCAGAGAAGAAGACAAATGACAAGGATTCCAGTAAGATCACCTCGCCCAACTCTAAGGGACTAGAGATCAGAGTCTACCAGCCAGGTATTTCAAGCTGTGTTTCCTTTCAGTTTTAAGCACCTATTGTAGATCAGCGCAGACATCTGGGTACTTTCATTCTCATGAACTTGAGTGTAGATGGCGCAAGCTATGGACAAATCACATAGTCGCGATTCGCGATTCAGAATTGTTTTCCAAGTTTTTTGTTGTCAAGAAGCAGAAATCATGTTCTGTACGACTGCCATTGTCAAGTCATAGTTTGTCTTCAGATAATAATCCTTTTGAATACCGTTCACTAAGTTTAATAAGCAATCCTGGCAGCTTATTGTCTTGCCGCTTTGTTTCATCACTCCAAGGTCGGCAAGTAGGAATGACGTCACTCCGCACCGACTTTGGATCCAAAGTGGGTTGTCTTATTAAAAGTGCCACAAGGCAACTGGTAGAGTCGGCCAACTTTTCCGCTGCTCAAGCTACCGTTAATCATCATTTGTCCCTTTGTGAAAAATCCCCAAACCATCTTCATTGAATTAAGTGAGCCAAACTGCCAACAACTCCACTTTATGTGCTTCTTTTCTTCTGAATTATCATTTCTTTGTGGAAAAATGTCAAAAATTGGATGGACGGGCCCCTTGAAAAGTTTGGGAATAGTTGATAGCATCAAGTAACTTTAAAGTGAATGATTCGTAATTTGTTCTTGTGTCCAGCTCAATATGAAGGCGCCCTTGGTCGAGTCACGTCATCCAGCGTCAACAATCCAAGACAGTTGATTGACTTCCACATCGAAGCTGTTGGTGATGAGGATGAGGTAAGAACCATTCCTCGATCAAGGAGCCTGTTCCCATGAGAATATCTTCTTTCTTTTTTTCCTCCCTTATATAAGTTGTTGGCATCACTTTGTGTTATTCTGACCCCTCAGGGCACCAAACCATTCGCTGCTAAGGAGCAGAGGAAAAAGCGTCGTACCCTGTTGTCCATCGAGCGAGTCTACGATGCGCTGCTGCTGTTGGACGACCTGGAGAAACAGGTGCTGAATCTGCCGGAGTCGGACCGCGGAACGCTGATCGAGAAGAGGCAGAATCTCCTGACCCTGATGTACAGTCACCTCAAACCAGAGGCAGTCCTCAGTGACAGGTTGGTGTGGGTGAAATTCTTCCAGATTCTTGCCGTGTCTTTCAGGCAAACCCAGTGCCTCAGACTCTAACTAAACCAGCAAACTACTTACTCACCTCAAACTCAAACTTACTTTAAAATTATTTCGAGAAGTATAAATTTTATGTATTTGTTTGAGAATGATGAATGCAAATTAAGCCCTTCAACGACGTAGATGAGCACTGTACACTCAATGCTTGTTGAGTGCAAATGAACAAATCATGCCCTGGCTCACGTGGGATTCAAAACCACGACCTCCTGCTTACTTGTGCAGATGCCATACACCGAGCTTGCTGGCATCAGCAGGGTGAATCGAATCCAATATTGCGGCAGGCATCATAATTAATCATGAATATTGATGATGAGAATGATTAGTTTATTAAATATGATTTTGTGAAGGTGGTACAATTTTTAAGTTTCATCCATCTGACCGATTTTTGTATCCGTCTCCTCAGGCCGTCCGACGATCACTTCATCCAGATCCTCTCGGTGCGCAAAGGCCGTAAGCTCTTGGCCCGGGTCCTTCCACAGCTTGACAAGAGAGAGGCACAGTACGTGGTCCAGGGCATGCTGCGCAACCTGAGCCTCTTGCTGAAGAAGGAAGCCCAGGAGATGCGCAAGGAGTTGCAGGAGACACAGAAGGGACACGTCCATGAGGTAGGAAGGAGTGGCACTCTAAGCTCTCAATCTACCCGCCCACTTTGTCTAAGACTCAAATGTTTCCCTCCCAGCCCCTTTCTTCTCCACGCTTTGTTAGTGTCCACCTTTGATCTTACCAACCCTCACCCTCATGACCCTCCCTATAGCCCCCTTTTGTTCTGATCCTCTTGTCCATTTATGTGTGCCCTATCTTTAATTGTGCGTTCTTGTCCTCATGTCATTTAGCCTGAATGAAAGATCCTTCTAGGGTCGAAACACATCAGCCAGGCCCTCCTAACTCCAAGCAACTCAATTTTTCATTTATGTGACTCATCATTCTTTATAGGACGATATCTGTTTGTTTGTTTGTTTGTATGTCTAATTGTTTGTTTGTTGTGTTTTGACTTCTCATGCAGACGTTGCCTCAGGTCATGGTGCCGATGTGGAATGTCATCCAGAACACGACGTTACCCGAGCTGACCGCCATGGTCAAGCAGCTGACTGCCGGAGCCAGTGGCGTGTCGCCGTCACGTCAGTATGGCTCCGTCATCGCACTCCAACTACAGAACAAGGTACATCATATCCTGGCAAGGTGGCTGTTAGAAGTAGCACAGGGGACATTCTCACATCATCTGGGTTCCAATGATCATTGAAAATCCTGGAAAATCTTTGAAATTGATTTGCAATTTTGTTTTGGTTTTTTTCCTTCTGCAGTTTGGGGTGTCGGTCATTCTGTGTCTCTTGAGCCAAGGGGAGAGGATCTACCGCACCACCTCCTTAGTAGACCTGGCCGAAGACATTCAGAACGATTGGTGAGGAGGAAGCTTTTCTCATTTAAGGACTCAAAAACTGGATGGCTTGCATTGGCAAAACGCAGTATCCATGATTTTAAATTGAATTAATTTCATAACAGCTACACATTGTTCTCTGTGATTCTTATGTGTTCTTGTACACTTTCTGTGGTTTTGTTTCCTTGTGTTATCTTCCTCATGTAGCCTTGACTTAGTGAACCCCATTGGCCCAGCAGTATTAATCTGTGATTTGATTAACATGTCAATTCGGCACTTTTCTTGCAGGGTTGACTGTGTGAATCTTTTTGCCAAAGACATCTGCGTCGTCAGTGACTCGGCCATCCCTCAGCCCCTGGTCACTGTCACCAACGTCCTGCCGCATTTTTCACGCTTTGTCAGCAAGCAGACTTTCAACGCTCTGGAGAAGAGACTTAGGTGAGTTTCTGTGACTGTATCGATGGTGAAAGTCCGAGCAACGGATACTGTCCATGATCAATGTGGACTCAACCTGTCAATCGGGTTTAGTGCCATTTAGGATCCAGGACAAAGAAGAAGCTTTAAGTGCTCTTTAAAGTTAAAGGTATAATACATGATTGGTAAAGGTCACAGTACTGCACTCACACTTTGTCTAATCCAATATGTGCATGAAATGATAGACCTGTGAAA
This sequence comes from Astropecten irregularis, assembly GCA_963971285.1. Classification (NCBI taxonomy): domain Eukaryota; kingdom Metazoa; phylum Echinodermata; class Asteroidea; order Paxillosida; family Astropectinidae; genus Astropecten; species Astropecten irregularis. Next base: position 19,376,931 of record OZ020252.1, on the reverse strand, counting down.
ATTTGAGCTCAATCGGACATCGGAGTCATGAGAAAACAGTGTAAACCTGACTAAATGTTTTCTTATAAAACATAAAGAATAGTTTTGATCTTAACCTGAGATCAGAATTGTTTTCGGTCTTTGTTTTAATATTTTCTGGATAAATACAGCACTTTTGTTGGAATTATTTTAACAGTATGCTTCTACCATCACCATCAGTATACCCTGAAAGTTATTTGGCTATATTACCAATCCTGTACTGTATTTTTTAAAGCTGGGGGTTATAAGCCCAAGAACATGAGCAAAGCCCGGGCCTGGCCTGGCTTTTCGGTTGGTGAGCCCAACCAGTATGAAGGTTTTTCTCCCGTAATTGACTGTCGTTTTGTTGTCTTTTTTTTCTCTTGCCCGACAGACCCATCACAGAAGACAAGACGACAACAGAGTAAGGTGTATATTTGCTTTCTCCATCTCTTTCTATCATTCAATATGTATCACAATCAATCCTATTATTCACTTGCCGGCCGGGGGGAAAATACCGGTAGGCAAGCCAGCATGATATGTAAACGGGGGACCAGTTCCACAGAATCCCGGTTACCAGTTGATATTCCATGCAGCATGCACTACTTCCGACCGGTTCCCTGCTTGTTGGGTTTGGCGGTTAAGTTTTTTTTTCGATGCAGCGGTGTAGAATTGGCCCCTGAATGCCACGATATTAACTTATAGCTAGTATTACAGGATTGATATTGATAAAAATACAGCATTGCTTAAGTTTTGGTCTTTTAAGTTTTCCATTTAGAAAATCCAAACTAAAACCGTTAATTTGGTGGATATGTCCCTCTAAAATGAGGAACAGCTGCATTTGGAAAATCTCCTGTTGTAACAGTAAATGGAATTTTACTTCAAAGGGAATCTGCAAAAATCATTTCAAACATAAGAAAGTCATATCCATTGTTTTCTTTAAAAAAAACGCTAACACCATTTTTGATTAAGTTTTCAGACTTAAGTTTATGATATGTATTTTGTAAACTAGGCGAGTGAAATTGGTGCTTTCTGACAAAAGCCAACATGATCCATTATTATGTACAAACCTTAGTATAATTTCATAGTTTGACTCAGCAGACAACAATTGACTAGAACTAATTTTCATATTAAGCATTTTTTCCGGGATTTTATAAGTAAAAAGCCGCGGAATTAATTTCTCTGTCAAATAATATAACTTTTGAATTTTTATATTTGTGAATTTTTGTTTTTCCCGCTGAAGACACCCTGCCCATTTTTTGGAGGGCGAATGATTGGGTGGAAATAATTTTGAATAATTTATTTCATTAATACATATTAATTGCTAATTACGGAGTGTGGATTTGGTTGTTGTACATGTATATGGTAAGAAACGTACATGACCTGTTTCTGTTTAGATTTGTGGGCGGAGTCTGCCAATTGCAATATATTTTTGGATTTTTTTATGGATCATTTGTTTCAGCCTTATTAAAAGTATGTCTGTATTTACTTTGTATTAAAGTAAACATAGTACCCAAGTATTTATACATTAATGCTTTAATTACCTTCATGAATAATATAGGCCTAAATGAGTTTTTTTTTTAATCAATTTTTTTGACAAAGGAGAATTTGATTTCCTGAAATTTCTTGAATGAGATGAAATGAGAATTTCTTATTCTACTTATGTTGCTGCGTTGTAGAAAGATGAAAGACCTTTCTTTTGTTAACAAGCAATCGATGCTCGTTGGCATAGGCGGCCAAATGTTGCAAATCATTTTGTCCTCTGGACTGATGGCGTATTACTCGAAACCAACTTCAACATTACTGCCATAGCTGTACAAAATTCATACCATCATTGCTTGTGTTGTTTCCATTACATTCAGCACTAACTTTCAACGTTTATGAAACGTTGTGTACAGATTGTGGTTATTTGTTATGCCTGGCTTTGACGGCTCACCATAGTTTCCACCATCTTGGTTGGCAAAAACTCGGACTGTGCCGTTGTGAAAGAAAGGTCTATAGACTGATTTGAAAGCAGTAGTAGCCTTGGGACATTGGTTCAGGCCGGTATTTTGTCATACTTCTACTGAGCAAGGAAGATACCACCAGTCCCTTCTTGTCAGGGGCTAAGAACTCCTTTTTTTTTTGTATCACAAGACTTTGAAATAAGACAAAAAAATCTGCTCCTAATTAAAGGTAACAGAGGTATAGAATATTTGATAAGAATACCAGACTTTACAATCAGACAACGATAAAATATTGTTTACATCGTATCTGTAGGAAGGTGTAATGGCCAAGTTGGCCCTTTTTTTCTTTTTTTCCTCCTTTTTAATGAAATTTGGTTGTACAGATAAGTGTACCAATGGCTATTAATTACCTTTGCAGTATAAACAAAAATCATGGTTTCAGCCATTTTTAAGCTTAAGTTTGCTTTTGGTTTTTTTTTTGCGCAAGATCACATTTTACAGCCCACGATTTTCATGGTGCTCCATTTTGTTGTTTTGTATCGTTAAAAGATCAAAATGGTTTCTGGTCATTGGTTTTACTCTTTTTGGGATAAGTACAGCATTTCAGGCAAACTGTTTTCTACCATCACCATCTTTATACCCTGTAAGTTATAGGTAAATCTGTGAAGATGTCTGTTTCGGTATGCTACCAAAGTATGATACTACCTTTAAACTATATACATCTCAGAGTAGAGTTAGAAAAAAATTGAACAAATTGAGTGATACCAGGAATAATGATCATTACTACCGAATACGAAACTTATATTGATTTTGAAATGTAATGCATGTATAAATTCATAACCTGACTTAGCTTTATCTTACACGCTAAGTTTAAGCTTAATTAATCCAAAAGAGGCGACTTCAATACTTAATGCTATTTCTCTGCCATGAATTTTGTCAAATATCTGCAAGAAAGTTGCATCTTCTTTTAACTTAATTCCGGCGGTACAGTGACAATTTTTTTTCTGGTACAACGTCATTACAATGTTTAGCACAGGTTTGTTGAATTTTGTTTATCTGAAAATTAGCGGTAGCTCATTCATCACGGATAATTTCTTAATTTAATCTTGATGGCTAACAAAATACGGGGAATTTTACAATAGGAAAACTAAATCTGAGTTTTGAGATTTTTTTTTAATTTGACAATCTTATCAGAAACAACATTGGAGCGCTGCCAGTAAGATTGGGCAGTGTATAATTGTCTAGAGGGCGCCCTAATATTTTATTTAAATTGTGGAATTATTACAGATTTACATATCAATTGGTCTTTAAGGCGAAATTACAGCATCGAATTAGAATTTGAAATTTAAATTCCTTTTTGTATAAAGGCCGTGAACAGGGCATTGCATGTTTTAGAGTTTGTATCAATATTCGAAGAAGAAAAAAATCTCCTTTTTATGTTTGTCTCCCGTTCACAGAGAAGAAAAAAAATGTTTTTTTTTTTTTTATCATTTTGGTGGTTGTCATTTTATATAATTATACCACGCTACATTTGTTATAAAATTGTGGTATCAAAAGCTAGTATAGACTTTCCAGTTATTATACTCAGTCTTAGTGTGGCCATTCTGGTAAAAATGTTGACGCAAGTCCACTGAGAAAGTGAGAAGTCTTTTGTTTGTTTGTTTATTATTTGTTTGTTTCTCGTCTTTCTTTTGTTCTGATAAAGATTTAATGTAGATTTTCATGTAGATTTTGTGAATTATTTTCTAGCGGTAAGAAGCTGTTTGTTTACCGGATCACGCCTTGAAAAACCAACCTGATTAATTTTTTTAGATAACGGCTTTTGTTTTCTCTCGAATTTTAAAGGAGCCGGAGAATGTATGGAAAAGTTAAAGGAGGCAATGGTTGGCTGAATGCGTGAGACTTAATATGCGACTCGAGTCACGTCTATCGAAACGTTGGTGCCAATTCAACCATTGATTATTTATGATTTTACTAACATTACCACAAGATTGAGAATGAAGTTATATTATTTTGGTAATTAACTTATAATGCCAATTTAAGTTTGCAAAAAATGTTATTGATGCAAAAGGAAGAATATTAAATTAGTGCAACAGATTTGTGTCCTTGTTTTTTGGTGGTTATTTGTTTTTCAAGATTGGTGTCGAGACTTGCGCAAAATGCGAACGTGTGGCGCCTCCGACATTTTTTACAAAATGGCTGCATACGGCGTGAAAATGATGTTGACTCTAACTGGTTCCGCAATAATTTGCGTTTACTCTGCCATGCAACGTCGAAATTATAGATTTTTTCCATGACGTCGGATTGTGATTAGGCCTAGGCCTATGTATAACCTAGCTTAATTGAAACATTTAATGTTTCAATACTACAAAGTGGCCTATCCAGTTGAACGGTTTGTATTCTGCCTCCTATGTATATACAAGAAAATGTGCAGACCGAAAATAATAGAATACGCGCCAAGAAATTAATGACGAATAAAATAACGTTAACATATTAAGGAAAGTTAATTAGACATTGTACACAATTAATGTACTTAATCGACATTTTTTGCAAACGTGTACAATACCAATGAGTATTTTTAAATGAAGTACATATAGTGAGTGTTTGCTATTATTGTTTTTATTTGTTTTAATTTATTTTGTACCAATTCCTGGATTACTTAAAACACCCGACAAAAAAAACAAACAAATTAACCAAATCTGCGTAAAGCATGCAGGCATTTCCGAACACATAATTATTCTTGAAGGATTTACTTCATGAAGCCTGCACGGTTTAATATTACGAAACCTCACAAGAATGCTTTGCTAAATTGCATCTCAATGACAGATTGTACGACTGGATTTTGTTTTGTTTTCGTTGCTTTTTTTCCTCACTTCTCTCTGTGTCAGATTTATGAGGTCCCTTTGCGTCAACTACTCAGCTACGTCTTACGGCTTAAAACTGCAGGAAATCCTCCCCGTATATACCGTCACTGTTTACGTAAGAGATAAGAAATTAATCCCGTGCATTTCGCGCGGCGAAGGGATGTACGTGCGTGTCTTCTGAATTATTTTTCTGTCTTTTAAACAAATGACTGTCAAGATTGCAAGAGATGAGGCGAGAGAAGAGGATTTGTGTCTTGGGGGAAGACTTTCGCACCATTTTGTGACATAACTGATGCGTCGTTGCAACTTGGTTGCGTATTGAACCATGAATGAAGAACATTCCTTCTCTTATAAACACAGGCTGTATAATAATATTCGAGTTACAATAGTTACAAATATGCATGAGTTACAGGCCTCCTATCCCAAACTCAAGCCCCTAACGTGCGACTGCATAGGTTCTACACTATACCTGGGGCCAATTTCATATCTGCTTAGCACAAAAAAAAAACTGCTTAGCACAAAAATGGCTTGTCTAATAAAATAGACCACCATTGAAAATTCGATTTGATATTCGTGGTCAGCGAATAACAGCCAAAGAACAATCACAAGTGACTGATACACAACACGTGGAAATGTGGTTGTTAATCATGTTTTTATTAAGACAGAAATGTCATACTTAGCGAACGGTTTGTGCTAAGCAGCTCTATGAAATTGGCCGCAGTGGTTCGCTACTTGTGTAGACGTAAATGGAGCAACCATTCTGTGTACCTATTTGAACTATATGTTTATCCAACCTTATTTTTATGGAGACTTCGTTTTCCGGAAATGGTGTAAATATTTTGGTCAATTATTATTGGTCAGACGGCAAAAGTCACGAATTTAACTATTCCAGCCTTGGTAACATAACAGACCGAACTGTTGCAGGGCAAAGGTCAGTGGATATCAGACGAATAATGTACCATGCAGAAAAAGCTTGTTGAATTGTCGGCGCTTTGGTATATCACAATCCCCATGTAATTATGGCTTTATGTGATTAAAGGTAGCAACATTATCATACTTTGGTATAAAGTTGATAGAACAACTGAGTATGTTCATAATTTGTTTTGTCATGAAATCGAAATAAACCATGCTCAGCTGAACTGATCATTGGAAACAGTATAGAAAAGAGCGCAAAACCGCTGCTACTGTTGCGAAAACTGTAAGGTAATTGCATGTAATTGTGAGGTTTTATTTTATCTTGGTTCGAGATCAGAACTGTTTCAGTCTTCAGTTTTACTCATTTCTGGATAAATACAACATTTCAGGCTGAAGCATTTTAACGGTAGGCCTATGTGTTTGTATTATGTCCATCTTAAGTATGCCTACACTGTAAGTTATGCATAATAAATCTGTGAACATTTCTGTTTTGGTTTCCTATATACCTTTAAGCATATCGGTCATTGAGATGGGGCTGTAGCTTTTCAGAACGTTTGGGTTTCATTATTTTTGTTAGCAACAGTTTACGTGTCTGTATGTATGGCCTATACATTATTTTATTGTGACCTTTGACGGCGTAATAACACGAAATATGCATAACTGCCTGCTCACACTAAATACAATGCCCATATCATGTTGATGTCGCTGACGCATTCAGTTTGCCTGACACACGCGATGTGTCACTGCCCAATAAAAGTCTCACAAATTATATATCGAGATTATGTTATGATTGCAATGAGTCGTGAAAGTGCTCTGTGTTATAACGAATATCTATGACGTTTAATGATAAGCCATAATTCCCACTCTTTCGAAGGCCAGCGAGACAAGTTATCTTTATATTAAAAAAATGTCGTCCGAATGGCGTCTGCATGGACTCCAGAATTGCTTTCTAAGAATGTTTTGCGATGGTCATTAAAGGTATAATATACATGATTGGTAAAGGTCACAGAACAGCAATAACACTTTGTCTGATCCAATATGTGCATGACAATAATCTGTGAAAATTGAGCTGAATCGGACATCCGAGTCACGAGAAAACTAGCGAAAACCCGACTCAATTTTTCCTTTAAAACATAAAGAATGGTTTTGATCTTAATACCCCGAGATCAAAACTGTTTTCGGTCTTTGTTTTACTTATTTCTGGATAACTACACCTTTTCAAGCGGAAATATCTCAACGGTATGTTTCTACCAGCACCATCTTCATACCCTGAAAATTCCATATGTAAATCTTTGACCATTTCTGTTTTGGTATGTTACCAATCTTGTACTGTATCTTTAAGAAAACCAATGGGGGTGATTCCTGATATATACCTCTTCTGTTATTTAGAGGAAGAAATTTTTCAGTCCACTGCTTAAGAATTCGTTTGACCCTTTCATGGGATTCAATGGAGTATATAGGCCTAGGCATATATAAATCAGTTCATTGGGTACCAGGCTGGCGCATTCTCGAGTTCCTTGTTTATTTTCTCAGGGAATCGCTCGCATTTGCTTCTTACGCGGGCTCGGATACTTTTCCATTCCTGTCCGAAAGAGATACAAGATATAGGCCCTAGTTTGATATAAAATGCTGGACTGTCGTCATCGACCATGATCATTGATAGATATACAGTGGTCTTCTCTTCTCTTACAGTCTTAGCGCCTGTGGATACACCGTGATAAAGTGCTTCCAAATAAATAGGCCTACCGCATGTTTTTGTTAAGCTGTTATTTATACGAGCACCACTCGCTCATCTTTCTTTTTTTCAAAGGGCAAAACTGTCAAAATAATTCTCATCTGCGGATTATATAGTGTCTCAAGTTAGTGTTTGATCTGCGATAGAGTGAGTCTGAATTGGTGTTACAAGGAGACGGCAGGAAAGCTTTTAGCATAAATTATTGTCCTCGTCAGGCTTCGTCAAGACGCGTATATACTCATTAGCTGTTTGGCACGTACCAACCGTGGGCATGCAGTCTGGATATACGTCATGTTGTGGTGTCGCCTCTTAGCTCATTCATTTTGAAATCAGAGTGGTCTCTTCTGTTTTAATCTAACGAGGAGCGCATCGAGTCAGCGGGTGAGATCTTGATGATACCTCGCTTAAGACGGAGCGTTTGTTTGTTTGGTGCGCAGGGCTAGGGAGGCAGGGTTAAGAAACCGGGGGAGCTAGCTGCCACGCCGTTCCGTCAAGATCGCAGCTCAGCCGCTAAGATAACAAGCATGCGCAAACAACCGGCCAGGCACCTCCAACCCGTCTGCCTTGATCCTTAACCATCCACTGACCTCACTGATGCTTGTCTCGAGACAAAAAAAAACATCCCGTCTGTCCGGTCAGAGAGCAGGGACTGTCCGGTCTAGCTGGGACAGTCGGATCTAGCTGGTGACTGTATCACTTGGAACTCTTAGCGTGTGAGCTCTTCCTCCACATCATTATAACTCTCTGCATCACCTTGCAGATGACTTGTGGCTCTTGGAATGAAGTGCGGCTGATAGTTTCTCCCGGAGTTTTTCCTTTTCAGGAAGCGTGATTGGGAAGGATTGTACCGACCGGGCTGGCTAAAGGTGTATAAACCAGCTGAAGTTGGCTGCGAATCCACCCAGTATATAGGGCTATTTGTCGCGTTTGTCAATTCAGTTTGGATATTGCTTAAGAAACTTGCTCTCCGTGCCGTTAATGCAGTGAGCCTTCCAGGACTGAAGTTCAGACGCCCAGCTAGCTCCATCATTTTTGCTGCTCCGATTTCTCATTATTTCATGCAGGTGAGTCCACTGAAGATTTTATGTATTTTTCTATGGAAAGAACCCTGCTATACGCCATGTGGTTTTTCTTAATCTCTCTAAAATGTTGGTCGGTAAGCTTCGGCCTTCTGTGGTATAATGCGGCGAAGTTTTCCTAAAGACGCACAGAAAAGAACTATTTAGAGTGTTGAGTTAAAAAGGGGCTCCTTTTTAGAGGCTTTTCATTGGAGAGATAATGCATCGTAAACCTCGCTTTATGTGGCCAACACCACGAGTTGTGATGTGTTTTTTTGTGTGGTTTACGGGAAAATGGAGGGCTAGTCATGAAGAAGTTATATAAGATAATTCATGATAAAACCGTAAACGGTTGAATAAGAATTCAATTGAAGAGAAAATCCGTATTTAGCTCTATACTGTCCATGGGTCTCGTGGCTTCTGATCCTGTATCCCATAGCAAAAAATAGGACCTGTAATTTTAGCATGTGATACAACTGGTACTGCAAACCCAGTGATATAATTATATGTATAGGCCTAATTATGTCCAATTGTCCAAACCCACTGTCTAGAGAACTTGACACTTTTGAAATGTAAATGGCTGCCAAATAAAAATCAAGAGAAGATGATCATTCGTCTGCGCAGTAAATAATGGTCCCATCACCAGACCCGTGACTCTGTTGACTTGAATGCAGCACTTACGTAATCCTTGTTTCCTTCCAACAAACATATCATGGACCAAATAGCTGCTTCAGTTCACTCTAGTCACTTTCTCTGTTTGTTCAATAATCAATTAACAAATGCATTCCAATCCGATTAGATTGGGGGAGTGATGGCCACTCTTTGCGGCCATGATGATTTAGTTCAAAATATTTGTTTTGTTGGCTTCAATACCTTTTATGGGTTTTGCTCTCAGTCTGATCAATCATGGAGGACTAAGAATGTGGTCCAACGCAAATTTCAGGACGGAAATTCCGAAACAGTTGGAATGAATTGGAATAGAAGTTGTGCATTTAGATAAAATGTTAAACAGTCTACGAAGATTTTCTTTCAGAATATGTCATTATTTATTTATCGGCAGCAATAATTAATAATTAGATCCTTGATGATAATGTTGTGTACTCGTGACCGATACGGTTTTGGGAAGATGGGATCTGGTTTGTTTATTTTGGATTGAAGGTTTGGTTTATGTCTTGGACCATGCGAGAATAATATCTCCCAGCTTCGTTCATATCTTAATAAGACAAATAATTAGGCATCTTGTCTTTCTTGGGGAGCTCCCGTGAGGGGCGCCCTCAGCGATAGGCCTGATACCATGCGTGAAGCAAAAAAATTAGTTATATTAAACTAACTATAAAAAAACATTTGCACGGTGAAAATGAAAAACAAAGTTTTGAGGGTCTCTTAATTAAGTTTTCTCCTTTAATAATACATTATTTTTATCTTTTCACAATTTCACAAATGTGAAAGTTTTACATAGTACAAATAATGCAAAATTGCCAACATGAATTTTGAGTGAGTCAACCTTTTTAATTTCAAACACATAATAATTATAGACCTACATCACAAACGTTTACCGAAGTCTTTCAATGGAATTTTGTATGATATATAATTTACGAGGCATGATAAGGTATTTATAATGTTTTGTCAGATCATCCTTTGTGGGATGATTAATCACAGTGTTTACACCAAATTTTCAGGTTGATTATGCTATAGGCTGCAGGCTACACATTCCGCGGGTCAATGTGCCAAAAATGAGGCATCTTCATTTGAGTCTTCGTCATCGGTTTGAGTGTTTGTATGGCGAGATAAAAATATCAAAATAAGAACATTTTAATGAATAAATAGGCCTATATACGAACAATTTTAAGGAGCATATAAAAGGAGATATAGTCAAGATGGAATAGTGCGCTGTTGGATAGGTCCCTATTCCCCAAGTGAACATCCCTAGACCAGTCCTGTCATTAGTAGAGCTATCCAACGGTATTATAATTATTCCTCCCAATTGCATGTTTTTACATAGAGTGGGCGGGTCTATCTTTACCTGAAACTTGATATGAAATGTTTATTACAGGAATATTTCACTGAAATATTTAGACTATATCAAATCAATCTCGATCAAGTCATTTCAGTTTTATAGTAGGGAGGGCCTAATCTTTAGTGTGTTCCACTATACCCCGGTTATTCTAGTATTCTAGTATGCCACTGAAGTTTAAGATCAACATTTCAAAGAAAGAGTCAAAGACAGGGAGATGAATTATGACTATGGCCCAGTGGCGTCGCCAAGGGGGGGCCAGGGGGGGGGGGGGGGGCACGTGCCCCCCCTGGAAAACCTCGTGCCCCCCCCCCCCCCCCCGCGTGCCCCCCATTTGAGATTTGGGTTGGTGAAAAAAATATAATATATATTATTGTAGTGCCCCCCAACAATTGCTAGTGCCCCCCTTGTGCCCCCCCCCCCCCCAGACTCAAAAGTCTGGTGACACCACTGCTATGGCCCACAATCGAGCCGCTAATTTACAGTACCGAATTCGTGGAATGCGAACGTTTGTTTGAAAGAGAAGTCAGAAGTCAAACAAGTCAGGAGCAAAACAAATTCTAGCCTGATAATAAGAAGTTAAATTGATGAAGTAGCATTCGTTTGAATGAACTCGCGGAAGGCAGTCAAATTTGATTGCATTTTACTTGCACGTAGTGTTTGTTTTTTGCTGCTGTTCTGTTGCAGCTGCTGTTGTTGCTGCTACTGCTACTTTTGCTGCTGATGTTGCTGCTGCTGTTGTCGCCGTCCTCTTTTTGTCTTCCTCGTCTCCATCCCGGTGTTTGCTCCGAATTCAGCGTTCACATTTCTGCCTCCTAAATTGATCTTGTAATTGAATAGACGTTTCCACACCTGTCCCAGCGTTCCAAGTATTTATTGCATTCCATGCACACCTATAATGCTCAATGCCGTGTCCTACTGTGACTGAGGTATTTGTCTCTACTCGTATGACATTATAAATAAACGTGATATTTCTGTATCCACCAGCAATCTGATTGATACGTTTAATAATAAATGCATACTGCACGGAGGGTATAAGCAGATAATTCCTTACAATTTCCCCTCTTGTTCACTCTCTGCAGATGGAGCAGGATTGAGTTTAGCGTGAACATCGCCGTGAGCCGAACGGGTGTACAAGAGGCTCCCGCAACGAGACGACGCCTTGAAGTCTTTCAAAGTAGCCGACCAGGAACAGGGCACGATCGCCGGTACTCCTAAACACTCCTGATCCCGGCGTTTAATCAAAAATTCACCGTGGATTTAAAACCCCGAAGAGCAAGAAAGAAAACCGCATCACTGAGGACCCCAGTTCGTTCAACTGTCGTCTGACTGTCAATGTTACAGCAACTTGTTTCGCCGATAAAGAGGAAAGGTGCATGACTCCAATACTTACGAAGATGTTATAATACTAACACAAACTCAGTAATTGCATACTGATTAGTTTCCTAGAGACAGAACTCGTGTCTTGAACAATTTCATGTGAATCAAGATGAGTCTGACACGAGGTGCCCGTCGCTCGGGGAATGCTCTACCGGAGAACGCTCACACCTCGCCCCCGCCATCCTCCATGTCTTTCCGGGTCGTGCTCCTCGGTTCGCCCGCTGTTGGCAAAACAGGTAGGTAAACGAATTATCTCCGTCTGGCCTTTTAACACCTCTTTCTTTGAAACCGTACCCTTAGAGGAGGCATGATGATAAATATATTGTTTTCAGTCGTGAATTAATTATGCAAAACCTTTTAGGTGAGTAAGTGTGAATAAACTATCATTTTCATTTCGTATTTAGCTTAATAAAACAGACATGTCCTATTGAATACGATGTTATTACGATTGTTTACGTTTTACCCTATAGATGCATTTAAACTTACTCTTAAAAAACCTCGTTTTTACAAAAAGTTAAATATTTTGTTTTCTGTATGTAACAGCGCTGATGGTGCGGTATGTTACCAGAAGATTCATTGGTGAATACGATCCTACATTAGGTAAGTAAAGTCTTAATTCATCATTCAATTCACTCCATGTACAAAATTTGCAAGCTTAATTGGCAGGTTTTAAAAGATTGACACCATCGGGTCCAAGAGATCAAATTTGATCGTAGAATTGAACGAGACGACCACTAAATTAAAAACTTTTTATCCGAATAAGGACAGTGTTATTGATGCAGTGACATTTCTTTATCAAAAATGTACTTCATTGGTTAGCCGCTCACTTTTGATGATTTCCTCATTTACGAGTCCTAATTGATGTCATTGGCAACTGGTTCCCTGCAAAAAGATTCCCTGAAGACTTGTATTAAAAATCCTAGAATTGAGTTTCTTTGTCTGGGAACCAGACAACAACTGACCATGTAAGTGGAACTGGGCCAAATACTGCGGCACCATAAAGTGTTCCCCCAACATAGTAGCAGGATACCAACTTATTAGGCCCTCCCACACTGACGTTTGCATGTCCATTGGTTGGTTTATTTGCAGAGTATCTGTGCCGATATCACGCGGCAGTTGATGGCGAAGATGTTGTCATGGAAATTCTGGATACCGCCGGTCACGTGAGTTCATTCTGTTGCAGCTATAGATGCTTAGCACTGTGTTGTTACCTTCTGAGGGCGAATAATAATTATGGCGTGTCATCTTAAGAAAATGTCACACACGGCAATCCGCCTTAAATATTACACAGCGCACCCATCTTGTCACCAGTGTATAACCGTTGGAACAGATAACTCACCAAAAAAGAAAACGGGTACAAGATTATTTTGAATCCGTGGGCGTTTTATACGAAACGGAGGCTCAGGATCCGTCTCAGGCTGCGGCTCCATTTCGTGAATCCATTCTGAAATATCTGGTATCAAAAGTCTTTTGGCGGTTCTGAAGTAGATTCCATGATGTTTTTTTTAAGGAAAACAGAGCTTCAGCTTCAATGAAAGACCGCAACCTATTATTTTCAGCCTCCGTTTCGTAAACGCTTCAAGTCTCGGTTTGATTGCACTGCTTCGAATGTAGCATGGATGCACCCTATTAATTTATGTCTATTTACATGCAATACGTTTCAGGCAATCTCCAAGAAGAAATAACATTCTTCTTCAAGATTGCAAACAACTTTCTCGAGGATAGTGAGAAACTGCACAAAAATGTCTTGTTTACGGGCTGCCTATAATGTTCCTTTTGTTTGCATTGTGCCGTATTTGCCTCCAAGTTGCCAGTAGAAATGGCCTCGGGTGACATGGGCCTCAACCCCTTCCAATACGTTCCTCTCCTACTTTCTCCTCCTACTGAAAAGCAGTCGAGCTCTGTCTAGAAAATGTTACCTGGTCATTTCTTGTTTTACTCCAGGACAAGCACGGTCACCGTAATGCATATGCGCTATGGGGAGACGCCTTCCTCTTCGTCTACTCAGTAGCCGATCGAAGGAGCTTCGAGGAAATTCCCACCATCAAGAGGGACGTGGAGAACGCCCTCAAGACCAACAACTCACTTCCGGTCATTCTGGTGGCCAACAAGAATGACCTGCGAGAAGAACTCAGGTATGCAGCGGGGTTTGAGGGTTGACCGGGCGGACATAACGAGCTCAGGTGTCCAGCGTGCCTGACTGTCCGGATAACCTGAGCATGCATGTCGCACGACTCGGGTGACTCCCGTATTTGAGAAGCTTATTAAGAAGATGTTATGATAAAACACACCCAGTCTAGTACTTATCAGTCTCATACTGTGTATAAAGAGAGACAAAACTCGTGCCTTGAAGTATTTTATTGGCCTTTCTCAAAGCTCGGCTCAGGCTCCGGCTCCGCCTCAATTTTCGTGAATCCATTTCAAAATTACAGGTATCAAAATGAAGGCTTTTGGCTGCAGTTGGGAAGTAGATTCTCAGTTTCAAAAAGGACAACAGAGCTTCAGCAAAACCACAGCCTATATTTTCAGCGTATGTAAACAGATACGAAGCTGGAGCCGCAGCCGCAGCCGAGCTTTGATAAAGGTCCCAGGTGAATTTAGATGAGCCTTACACGCATATCGCATACGGGGTGCCCGTCGCTCATGTTATGCTCCATAACTTTGACTCTTGGTTCAGCTTGATCGAAGATGTAGGGAGCAGCCCTTTGCATGCATTTATTTTCATTGTCAAAATTGTTCCCATCTTTCCAGGACCGTCACGGAGTCTGAAGGCAAGAAGCTAGCCGAGGAGCTGAGCTACCCTTACTACGAGGTCTCAGCCAAGGACGGTCTACAGATATGGAACGTAGCCGAGCTGTTCCATAACGCCTTCAGGGAATGGAAACACAAACGCGCCGATGAGAAACACGAGAGGGCGCAACGCAAGGCGCACGGCGCCACTGCCCACGTCAAGCGGGCCATGAACAAACTGATGCGAGGGCCGAGGATGGGTAGAACAACCTCGCTCTGAGAGGAAAGCCGAAGCTTTAAATGTACTCGATTAATCTGAGATATCAGGGAAGATGGATCGATGTATCCGGTATCCAAACAGCTTCCATTTGATATCAGGGCCCTTTTTTAAACCTTGGCTCCGGCCCTGGCTCCGCCTCAGGCGCTGTCATTCATATGCTGAAAATAATTTTAAGTTGTGGCTTTTCATTGAAGCTGAAGCTCTGTTGTCCTTTTCAAACCAGAGCATCTACTTCAAAACCGTAGCCAAAAGCATCTATTTTGATACCCGTTATTTTAGAATGGGTTCACGAAATGGAGCCGGACGCTGAGCTTGACTGAGCAGCAGCCGAGGGTTTTGAAAGGGCCATTTCAAATAGTGCGCCACCAAGATTAAGAGTTTGCAACGCGTTGGCCGATCACAATTCACGAAATAAAATTGTGTCAACAAACTGCGCATCTTTCCACATGCGCAGTTTGTCGACATATTCGCAAATTGTGATTGACCAACGCGTTGCAAACTCTTGGTGTCGCACTATTGTGGATCGCCCGAATTTATTTTATTTGTTTGGCTAGTTTGCTCAGTGTATGCTGAAACAGTTATGCCCCGAGTTTATGGTACTTATAAACTACGGGGGCCTAGCAGAATTTTTCTCAACGTCTAATGGCAAAGGGACACAACAGCATGAAGAGACTGAGACTAAAACTGCTTTTATGAGGCGAGGGTACTTCAATGCAGGATGCATATGGGTTGGCAGTACTCGAGCTCTTAAGAATAATAATACGCTTTATTCGCGGTGCATCCATCTTGTCACCTTCTTGTATACTCAATGGAAAAAGATGGGTACCAGACTATTTTGAATCCAAGCCTCAGTTTGATTACACTGCTTCGAACTCAGGATGGATGCACCGTGAATAAGGTGTAGTATCCCATAGGTGGATTTCATTTCTAACTGTCGGTTTTGCTCATTTTAAAAGGTGTCATATCAAAATGGACAAGTTTCCATTGAAAAAAATATATATTAAAATCCTATATTTCACCTATACGAGGACCTTGATATAGGCTTGTCGTTCAAGCCTATTACTTGTTGGAAAAGTTTTCTTCGGAAATGTTATTTATGAAAAAGGACATCTGAAAGTGTAAAACAAAATCTGGGTCGCCGTGTCGGGCTGGTCGTGCGGGCGACCGCTTGGGGTGGGTCATACTGAGGTCAATGGAGACACGTCGTAAATAATCATGCCTTCGAAATACTTCAAACTGAATATTGGTTTTTTGTGTCAATGTCTTTTCCTTTTGTTAGTCTTTCTCGTCCACAACATTGATTGCAGACGTTATTTTCCTACTTATGCCTATTTCATTAGCTGCAATGTGACTGAGCAGACAATCATAGCACACAATATTGGCTGTGTTTTGTTACTTCGTTTTTATTGTGTGTACTGTAAACAATAATATTGATTATTGTAAGAAAAAGAAAAAACTTGTTAAGATGACCTGTTAGCCCGCCCTCTGTACCAAAATCTGTCCAGTCGTGGAAACTGACTCAGTATACCATGCTTGTGGTTTGATGTTTACTATTAATAATCAATTATTGTAAAGTTTTGGATCATTAATGTTTGGGTTGATCTAACTATTATAATTCTCAAAGTAAAATTAATGGGATTATTGTTCTGGGTTCACGTGGATTTTTGCTCTGTACACAAGAAAACAAATAATGCTAAGTGAAAATATGTCCACTTTTCATAATTACAGTTTCTCGGGTAGCATACCGAAACAGAAATATTCACAGATTTACCTATAACTTACAGTGTATACAGATGGCGATGGCAGAGATATACCGTTCAAGTTTTTCTGCCTGAAATGCTGTATTTATCCAGAAAAAGAGTAAACCCAACGACCAATGAAAGGATTTTTTTAAATACCGTTGGCATTTTTCACTGTTTTCTCAAAAGGTGGCCACCCTATGGAACTGAAAATTTCACAGATGAATGTTATTGTATCGTCTTTGATATTTTTGCCCATTAATTCCTGCATTTTTTGGAACTAACTTAAGTATGAGATTACCTTTAAGTTGTAGGTTACACCTTGATCAATATCATCAACTGACCGGCAAACATGGACAAGTTCATTGAACCGGCCTTATGCCATAAGTTCGTTGTTCAGATGGGTTAGATTGCAATTGATGTAAGTGCAATAAAATAATACTTGATTAACTTAATTTGATTATGAAACCCTTTCTGAATTATTTACATGAAATGATTAAAAAGGAAACCCACATTTAAGTATTCAGGCCGCACTATACTTAGTATAGGCCTAATTGTTGTTTCAATGTTACGTGTCTTTGTGATGTAAAATCGGGGAACTTTGAAAATAAAAAATGCATCGATTGTTATCATTTACCAACCAGCCCAAATCTCTTCCAATTCTTGTATGAAGTGGTATTTTTTTCAATTGTTTTATGTATAAAATCACTGGCCAGTATAGGGGCCTACATCGAAAACATTTTACTCGCCTTCGATAAACAGCGCCCTCTGTAGTTGGATTATACGGTTGTCACATTCCAACATGGCGGGTGATTTGGTGCCGATGAGAGGTAAACAAACTAGTGATTTTTCAAGTTTAATGTGGCCCTAAATTCCTTATTGTAGTCTTTTTTGTTTGGTGGTAATGCATATAGAGGAACTGTATTGTTTCTCTACTTGTTTAAGTTCAAAATATTTAGAATATGAAAGAAATCTGGTGACTAACGAACGTTTCCTGAGAAGTGAGATCGAGAGTGAGCTAACCTCTGCCATTCCATTCCACACTGGCCAGTTGCCATACGTGTACTAACGTTAGGCCTACTACTAGTATGCCTACTAGGCCTAGTAGTACTACTACTAGTACTAAACTATAATCAGGCATTTGTACATCAACTACATGTACATTATGTAGGCGTACGTATAAACATGGAAGGTATGTTCTTATGGGAAGAATTCCACTGACGACCACGATCACTTGTACACAAACCTATGGAACCGACAGACTCGAGCGTTTTGAGGAAAATGTCTGCCCCTGCATTCTAAGTGTACTATAATTGTACTAGTCAAAAACTAGTAAACTAAAACTCACTTTTCAGTATAGGCCTACCACCCACCCCATTACAACTGAAATTGAACTTGAAGTTCATCATAACTTAAAAAGTAATTGTATCCAATCAATAACTTAAAAAATTAACTCTTAGAGGTTTTCGTAATGGACGTCAGTGGAATTCTTTCCATGTTCTGAATATTTCTCCATGCCATAGTTATTATCAGTGCTAGCCTATATGGACTCTTGCATGGTTATGGTACTGCCTACTGGTGGGCTAGAGACCACCTGACCACTGCACTGTATTCCAAAATAATTATGACCTAACGTTAGGGCCTACATCATGTAGGCCTACATGCACATTAATTTGATTTTGTTAACCAGGCCTGGTAGGTAAAAAGCATTCATTTTGTGTATTGTTTTTATTTTTCCTTTTAGGAAAGACGGTGGTTGTATCCTTTTCAATATCACATCACGATGACCGAGAAAGATTGCTGCAGACAGAATTCAGACCAATGGCAAACTTGGCAGACAATTAGATCATCAAATCAAGCCATATGGACCTGCACACTTCAATTTTTTTTCACAGTTTTTTCATTAACCCCGACCCTCTACATTTACCACATAAGAAAAGAGCTGCTTACCACACTCTACCACAGTCTCCACAGGGGGACTGGATCACAAACCACACATACCACTCTATGGTGTATTGTGGTATTACCACGCTTACCACAGAAAAACTACATGTATTTGTGGTAATCTGTGGTGCGCAGGAGGGTTAGGGTAAAGCGTCTTTTGTCGACACTTGTTTAAAAAATGCCTACTATTTCCCCATGGCCATGCATGTTTTGGGTGTTTCATCTTCTTTCTTACATTGTAACATCCTAAAATCGCTGGCACATAATTATGCATAATTGTGCCCATAATGCATACAAATTCCTCAGGTTGACATGCTGAATCTCGAGCAGGGACGTGGCCAAAAGACCCACATAAAAGTCCATTTTAGAATAGCCAGGCAGTGCATAAAAGCGACCCTTTTTATGTGAGAAGACATAATTGCATGCATGTATAGGAATCAATTCAAAACAATATTGTTAGACCATTCTGAAAAAGTGGAGTTTTCATCCTAAGAAATGACTACAGATGACCGGGTGCATGCAGGTATGGGGGATATCATGCGCCAAATGTGCCCACTTATTGTTTCCAGTCTCCTTAGACAAGATTTTGTCAACTTGAACAGAATTGATAGGCGGGGCAGGGCCACTCCCTGCCGCACCCATCCTTTGTCCTCACCAACATTCTCACTCGTCCCATTGCCCGTCTTCCTTGACTGTCGGTTACCAGCTTTCCTCCTTGCCTTTGCAAATCTTGCTGTATCTCAACGGCTGGTACTTTGCATTCTTCTGGATCTGCGAAATTCTCATCTTCATTTACAAAGGTGGGTGCATTGTAACATTGAAACAAATTCAATAGTCCCTCCTTTGACCTATCCCATATTCAGGGCTGTCTGTGATGTACTGTGTAAGATGTATGTTGTACCAGAGTCTACATTTAACTTAACTTTGTCTTAACATAAGCCTTTTAACCTTTGAGAAAGATCCTGCTAGGATCAAAACTTCAAGCCCTCCTAACTAGAAGCATTTGTCTTGACGTATTGATCATTCTTCCCAAAAGAAACACACAGTTGCAGAGTTCAAGGAAGTATTCTATCTATAGGATGTAGTGTAATCAAATGAATTGCTGAGTTAAATCAAATTCATACCAATGAAAAAATATTTTGAATTTTGATACAGAATTAAAAGCCCACACAGCCATGCTTATTTCCAAAATTGGAGGAGAATTTGCAAAAATATCTCGTGCTAAATAAAAAACAGTAAAAAAAACCCGAAAACATTCTTAACATTGGAATGAAGTATGAGTAAAGATAATTTACTATTAGGGACACCATCAACATAGGGCTGGATAGCTCAGTTGGTAAGAGCGCCGGTACAGTATTCTGGAGATCACTGATTCGAATCCTGCTTCATTAAATTTTTCTTTGTTCACTTTTCAATGACTCTGAATTTACGTTCAGTTTCCTTCAAGATGATTTTTAGAATGACTTTAATTTCATTCAGTTTTCCTTGTGGCTATTTGATGCTATTATTGGAATGTGGTAGTTTATTAGTTTGATTGTTTCAATGTCTTCCTTGAGTGGTACCCATAAGTCATTCTTTTCTCACAGACACAACGACTGTCTAATTCTCTCTTCACATCTCACAGGAACCGTACTGCCGTACCCGAGTGCTAATGCCATTGCTGAGATCATTATTCTGGTGTTCTTGTTAGGGATCGAGTATGTCCGGTTATTTCTCGGTGAGAAGATCATGTCAGTTGGTTGTTGTGCTGGGCAGAGTGTAGTAATTTAGCCCAGTCTCTGTACTCATTGCATTTGTATGTCTCTTGTGTTATTGTCTGATTCCTTTTGCTTGAGGTTATTTTGTCAGTCATTCGTTTTGTTGCCCAGTTGGTCTTTTTTTTCTATGTTCCCCCACAAATTTGTTTATTTGTGGTAATGTAATACTTTGGATTTTTGTCAAAGAAATGCAGATTCGTGGGCAAAAATATCAAGAAAGATGAAGTAACAGTCATCTGTGAAATTCCCAGTCCCATACAGTGCCCACTTTTTGAGAAAACAGGGAAACACGCTCATGGTATTTTTAATAAACTTTTCACTGTTATTTTTGATCGTTCGAAGATAAAAATTAGTTTTTGGTCATTGGTTGTACTCTTTTCAGGATAAAGACAACATTCAGACAGAAATATATTTAACAGTATTTTTCTTCCATCATAATCTTTATACCATGTAAGTTATAGATAAATTTGTGAAGATTTTTGTTTTGGTATGCTACCAAAGTACGATACTACCTTTACTGCATGGTCTGCCTGTCAGTGTTCCTTCTATTTGTTGAATTCATACCCTGCTCACAAAGAATCTTCGCTTTGACCACTCGTCAAAGGCAGTCCAGGAAAGATCTTTGGACTTTGAATCTCAATGTCCTCATCAATCGTTGTTCCTCTCTAACAGCTAAGAAAGGCAACCTGACGGAGAAGATCGTCCATCTTGGAGTGTCGCTGGCCATCAGTATAGCTGTCCTGTTCTTCAACCTGTACCTGCTACTGTGGCAGACCTACGTGCTGAGGGTGGAGTTGATCCTGATTGCTGGGCAGCTGGTCTTCCTCTTCTTGGAAGCAGTCTTTGAGCTCATAGCCATCATCACGTTTGCAAGGTACGCTTTTAACAACCTGTCCAACCTCTGTATCCACAGTTTACCACACGTAGGCTTTCTTGGGGTAAGTGTGTGGTATCCTGAATACACCACAGTGTGGTTTGTGTGGTGATGTATGGTTTATGATCCAGTTCCCCTGTGGAGATTGTGGTAATGTATGGTAAACAGCTCTTGTCCTGTGTGGTATAAACTGTAAAAGGTTAGGTTTGTACCAGTGCCGGTGTATGTCTTGACTGATCAATTGTAGAGCTAGGCTTGGCAGCTGCTACTCGGCATAGGGAAGTGGGTATGGTAGGTCCTGACGCTGCCTCCAAGGTCCTAGCGTGAGTCAGGTCCAATTTAAAATCTTAATCTAGATTCTACTGTCAGGTCTTTCTAAAATTGTTCAATGGATCTTCATTCATTGCCTTCACAGTAAGAGCACAAGCAATCTGGCCATTTGTTAACTGTAATCTGTTTCTTTTCCCACCTTACAGAGCGGAATCGTACAGATGAACAAGCTTCCCACTCCATGAGCAAAGTCAAGTGAGTGGCGTTGTTGTTGTTGTCTGTTGTTGTTTTTTAGAGACATCATCCGTCAATTGACGACCTGACTTCGAAGGCGGCTCAGTCTTTTTTACAAACAGTGTGATTCAATTCTTAAGGTTTATTTGTTTTCCGAATCGGTTCATGGCATCTCCGTGCATGAAATCCTAGACGAGATACAATGGTTTCGTACTGTAGATTATATTGTTTCTCTCCATGCTTTGTCTGGTGTCATGATCAGTGCGTGCTTGCGGGACTGTAGCTATACTTTGCGTCGTCGATGAATGTCTTAAGAAGACATCTTGATATAATAGAAGAGAGACAAGTATGGGTTTCAGTTTTACCGTCTGGTAGCTCACCAATATTTTTAATGAATGGAGTAATAATAATAAATACTGGTAATGACCGCTTTTAATAGCACATATCATAATCAGTGATGTCTCTACAGTCTACACACATTATCCCTGGTAATTGGGCTACATTAACATTCCCAAAACCATGCCAAATCCTTGGGGAGTAAACATTTTCTTTGTCAAAAATAAATTCTCAGGAAAGGTAATAATATAAAAAAGCTTCCGTCCGAACTGAGAATTAGTGGTTATTCTGGGAAAAGGAACATTTGTGGATTAGTTACCCGTGGCTCACTCCATTGGCGTCTGAGAGGCAGACTTACTTGAGATTTTAACCAAATATTGCCAGAATGTCTGACAATAGACTTGCAAGTAACGGGCACAATATTTTTTGCTTAAGCATGAACAGTTTTCCTTGATCAAACAAGATTTTCATTTCATTTCAAACAAGATTTTAAATTTTCATGTGATGTTTACTGCTTTTGCCTTGTATTCGGCCATTGTTTGCTGATCATAACATTCACAAGGAGTTTTGGCTGGCATACCAATTTTGTTGAGCAAGGTTTTTGGTGCTTAAGCCTCTAAGCAGCTCTATGAAAGTGGCCACAGGTCATACTAATGCGAACTGTGATGCGAAGCAAATTTTGGTGACGCAAGAGTCTACATGCTCTGTTTTCTCTTGAGACACAAGAAAATTCGCTTCGTTTTGGAAGTTCGCAGGAAGTATGAAATTGGCTGCCTAAAGATTTACTTTTTGTACTCTTTCTTTTGGGAATAGAAGCTATCTCTATCTTAATTGCTTCTGCTCCCAGTCGAGATTGCTACACAGTTCAATCGACTACATTATTGTGTCTTGGACATGCAAAGATTATGTTTACATGCCACAAACTTTGTAATGTACTGAAGTTCATAATTTACAGAATGTCTGACATCTGAAGTGAAGTCCACATGTATCGTAAAAATCATTCCATTGAAAAGTTTTTCCTCACATATCATGAGTATTCATCAACATGATGCATTTGATCTCATTTCTGGAATTGTTTTGCACTAAAAAAAAGAAACAACAATTATTACAAGTATGTAATGATTATAGATTTGAGACTTTTACTTGTACATATGTAAAATTGTTGTACATTTCTCAATTAATAAAGTTGACCGTAATCTTGTTTGAAATCTTTGCTTTATATTTATTTCATTATTTTGTTTAAAATTATATAAACCCATAGCACTTTCCATTTCCATTCATGCACTCATTATAACCTTGCCACATCCAAACCCATACCCATACTTCACCTTTGCCCATGATAGCACTTGAACGTCACAATTCAGCCTTATCCCTCCCATCACACCCCAAACTCAAAACGGCCTCAACAACCCCCACCCTATTCCAACTTTCCAATCTAACCTTACCCCACAGCCCCATCGCACCCAAGCAAACCTTAACCATTGCCCTACACACCCCAGACTTACCCCATTCATACCCAGTCACATTCACCTTGAACCATTTACCTATCACACTCCAAGCCAACCTCACTCCATACCCCTATCCCATCGGTATCCGGGTAAGCGAATACCCGAAGGGTACAATACCTATAAAGGGAATGAAAACAACTTAATAACTTCTACTGTTCCCAAATGATATTTTTGACTTGCAGCAAATGTTCCCAAGTCCTTTATCCTTAATATCGAAGAGGACTGACCACAAAGGTATATTGAGGTAAAATAAACTTTTTCTAAAAGTTGTTTTTACTTCCTTTATAGGTATCGTACCCTTCAGGTAACGCTTACCGGTATCCCAACCTTACCCCAACCTTACCCTAACCTTACCCCCAAATACACCCACCAGCCTTATCCCATATATCCCCCGTCACACCCCCATAAAATCCGACACCCAAACACCCTTATCCGCGTTACAGTTTGGCATAAGCTCTCACAAGTGTGTGTGGTATCGGAGCAACCCCCCTATACCCTATGAACGTTTACGAAAAGGCGGACAAGGCTCAGGCTCCAGCTCTGTCATCAATAATACTGAAAATATAGGCTGTGGTTTTTTCATTGAAGCCGAAGCTCTGTTTCCCTTTTCAAACCAGATAATCTGCTTCAGAACCGCAGCCAAAAGCCTCTATTTTGATACCCGTTATTTCAGAATGGATTCACGAAATGGAGCTGGAGCCTGAGACGGAGCCTGAGCTCTGAATCTCCGTTTCGTAAACGCCCCATAGTATCTCACGGAGCAAGCAGTATGGCCCGATACACGGGCCAGTTGGGAAGACCATCCGTGGTTAGACTGAGCAGAGCAACCATTCACCAGTAAACAGTGCCGTGAAGAGAGATCATTGCCCTGCACAAACCCCTGGGATTGACTGGGATGTTGGTGTACTTCCATGCACCTGTACCACCACTCACGGTTGATCCCCGTCCTAGCCACAAGGTTCCGGGCCTAGGCATAACAGGGATCTCGCTTAAAACAAAAAGAAGAAGAAATAGGTTGAGAAAAACGATTGTATTTTTGTGTGGATGTGCTGGCTGTACAATCTCCTAATGTCGCATTTAAATGGTTTTAAAGGTACTATCATACTTTGGTATCATACCGAAACAGAAATCTTCACAGATCTACCAATAAGATTGTGATGGTAGAAACATACCGTTAAAGTTTGTCTTTTCACTGTTTTCTCAAAAAGGTGGGCACCGTGTGGGACTGAACATTTCACAGATGACTGTCACTGTATCTGTCTTGATATTGATGCCAATGAATCTGCAAGTTGACAAAAACCAAAATATGATATTACCTTTAAGGTCACCATTGTGGTTGATGGGTTGTTTGCAGCAGTTTGATTTGTTGCTTGTATTAAATAGAGATAACTTCACAAATGTACATTTTTGTTATCAGTTCTTTTTATTTTTGTTTGTTGTCTTTTGTTTATTTTCATCCTTTTCCCCCTCTCTTTCTTCATGGTTTCTGTTCTGTTTCTTTTTATACATCAATTTTAAGGAACAAAAATCAACATATAGGTTTCTTTGTTACCGTAATGACGTAGGTATTCTGTTTTCATCAAGAACAACAGAGCTTCGGAGAATGGGTCGCAACCTGCAAATAAAAATATTGATTTTAGTGGAATATATTTTATTTTTATTTATGAACCAGAATTGATTAGGAGCCAGAGGGAAGGGGGCCAAAACATCATCAATTTTTATGAAAGCACACTGCTGGTCCATAAACCAAAAGTGAGAACCGGTGACTGTGGCGACACCATACCGTGAAATCGGCGCGAATCGCCCACTCGCTCGGCGAACAAGGTCTCCGTTGATACAGCGATCTAATAATTTCTCACATTCATTCCACACAAAAAAAATCAGTTTATGGAGTAAAATGTATTGTATAAATTAATGTAACCGCTCTAGTCTATAGGGCCCTAAGTGTCGCATTTTGTCCCCGGTGAAATGGTGCGTTTAACGGTGTGCGGTGTACCGAGAATGCATGCTACCGACAGGCGTCACCTGCCATCGGTGTACCAATGTCACCGCTGCACGGTAAAGCTTCAGTTACACTCGGACTTTTCTGGAAGTACACACTGATCGGACGGACTGAACTTTAAAATGACAAGCAGCACGCGTCACTCGTATATAACATTCCTAGCTCTCGTTTTTTCACTGGTAGCAGTATTTTTAAAGAAAGGGCTGAAAGAAAGCTAGAAAGAAGATGATGGATTGGAGAGAGTTTTTTTAACCCGCCACTCTGACGCGCTCAGTAACAGTACGAGCGAACTCTTTCCCCCGTGTGAGACGGGCGATCAATCACACAAACGTCCAGTCGTCCACACATTACCCCCAAAAACACAGGCAACCAAAAAAGAAAATTGGGAAAAAAAATAATTTGTGATACAGCTTTTGTAATGAACGACAAAAATGAAACATTTTGACATGTTGTGGTGCGATAAATCGCACTATGTCAGACGCATGCATGAGATAGGCCTACATTGAAACCGTTGGCAGTGAATACTCCAAATATATATCATTTTTTTTGGTAGGGGTATTTGGTTTTATAGGTGATTAGACCCATTGACATACGATCTTGAAATATTCTCCTCAGGTGCACGTATTATGGCCACTGTTCATAAAACAAAGAACAAGGGAAATACTGATTGAACTATGTTCAATTTATGTTGGTCCAGCCGTATAAAATTTCAGTACAGTTCCTGAGAAAAAGGTTTGCGAGAAATTCATTTGAACGAGAAAAATAAAGAAAGTTTTGAAAAATCGACAGACGGAGCCCTCGGCTAGTTTTCACGTAACTCAGATCCATGGGCAACGATATCAAGGAAGATACAGTAACAGCCATCTGTGAAATTGTCAGTTCCATGTACGGTGTCCACTTTTTGAGAAAATAGTGAAAAACGCCCCCGGTACTTTTAAAATCTTTTCAGAGGTTTTTTGATCTTCCGAAGATCACAATTTTTGGGGTCAATTTGTTTTATTCTTTTCTGGATAAATAAAACATTTTAACGGTATGTTTCTAACATCACCATCTATACCCTGTAAGTTATAGGTAAATCTGTGAAAATTTGTTTCAGTATGCTGTCAAAGTATGATACATTGTAGTACCTTTAAGGGGAAAATAAGCAGGGGACCTATCGCAAACAGTGTACAACTTTATGGAACTTTGGTTGGTTACCTGTACATATTTAGTAAGCAAATTGTTTTCTGTGCTGAGCAAAATGAATGGGCGTTTAATGGTATAATACACTGTAACAGAACAGCTCACACACTTTGTCTGATCCAGCATGCACATAATATAATAAACCTGTGAAAATTTGAGCTCAATCGGACATCTGAGTCACGAGAAAATAGCGAAAAACCCAACTAAATTTTTCTTAAAAACATAAAGAATGGTTTTGGTCTTACTCCGAGATCAAAACTGTTTTCTGTCTTTGGTTGACAAATATCTGGATGAATACACCATTTCAGACGGAAATATTTTAACTGTATGTTTCTACCAGCACCATCTTCATTTACCCTGTAAGTTATAGGTAAATCTGTGAACATTTCTGTTTGGGTATGTTACCAATCCAGTACTGTACCTTTAACGGTATGTTTCTACCAGCACCATCTTCATATCCTGAAAGTTATACATAAATCTGTGAACATTTCTGTTTGGGTATGTTACCAATCCTGTATAACTGTACCTTTAAAAAGTCACGGTGACACCACTTATACTTCTCCATTTATATAAAATCGGCCAAATTCCCGCCATCGTTTTTGAATCAATAGCAAACAAAGCACCGTTGTTGTTGTTTTTGATTACCATCATAATAGGTTTCCATCATGAAGACCGATGTACCATGCTGACATTTGAAATTTATTCCATTGACGGGAATGACGTCACCTTTTGGGAGGAGATCTGACGAGAAGAGATTAATGGAATCATAAGTTGACAAAGAACCGTCAACATGCATGGAGTCATTGGCGACCCTTCATTGTCTTACAAACCCATGCTGTCTTAACGTACGGGTCGCAGTATAGCCCCAATGGTAAGTGCATCTGAAATTTGTACTTGTATCGAGGGGCCAAAATAATTGTACTCGGGCCAACCTCCAATTTTATGTAAAATATGAGAAATATGTTTCATGCGGAGATATTACCCATAGGCCGTATAGTAATTATTATAGCTACCAACCATTCTTTTTTTTTTTAGGAATCATTCCTCCTTTTTGGTAAAAAAAAAATACTTTTTACAAAGCTCGTGAGAACGGATTCCGATTTTTGGCTTGGTAATTCACATTTATTCCTATGTAGTTTGCTCTGTGATTCCTCTTTTTCAGCAGAAGTAGGGGGCCTCCCCCTAATATCCTTTAAGATATCTTGGTAGCTATGGTATAGATATGAAATCGTGAGGCTAAAGTATTTTCTAAGGTATTTCATAACGGTATATCCATGACGTCCTTCGCCATACTCGTATACTAATGTGTCGGTTTCCACGTTACCTATGGATAGTTTTTGTAATAATATTTCTAACATAGGCTATTATGTTCGGGAACTTAAACCTTAACATGAATCATTGTACATCGTCCATTTCAAGTGCTCTGTCCCATAATAGTAATAATAATATTAATGATATAGGCCTATACCGGGCGGTCTACAATCGAGCCATGACCGGGAAAACAACAACAACCCCACCGCGGCTATAGACCCAGATTCCCCCGGCCGGGCGGAAGTTATTCTAGGCTCTACGGATTTCTGTCGTAAATCTCCGGGGCTCAACTCCTCGCCTGGTACGGACGGCCAAGTATGCAGCGGTGTTGTCCCCCACACTGATGGGCAAGGGGAGAAAACAAAGCCTGGTCGGGTAGGGAGGACCTACATGATTGTCCTCGCGGTTTAAACTGTTGTGGAGAGTGTTCTGAAGAAAGAAACGGTTTTAGATTTTTTGTTTTAGATTTTAGCTTTTAGACTGACAGTACCTATATGCTGCTCTAGTTATACCCTTATGGAGATTTGTTTCTTTTTTTTTGCAGAATGATATTTTTACGAGTTACAAGTCATATTCAATTACAGTAACTAGTTATAGGCCTAAAATACCTGTTGCAATTGCTGGGAATATTTTATGCGAACCAGGACTGAATTTCACCCAAAACTAAGATTAATCTTAACATGAGTTGCCGGTATCACCATAGTGATTTGTATTGTGACATCACACTTTGCTTAGCAATTAGGATTAGTTCGCACTTCAATCTGATGCCTCATGAAATCGGCCCCTGTACTGAGAGAGAAATTTAGACCAAGTAATTACAATATAGTGATATGATTTTAACATTATTACAATACTATCATAATCAAATCATAATAATATATCCCTTACAAATATCATTATTTAGATACCGCTTCAATTTCAGAATTTGAAAACGTTTTGGTAGATACTTTGTCTTGTTTGGCCTTTTCAATAGTTCCTTTTGTTTCAGTCCCACGGGCTTAATGTAATTGGATTTTGAAGCTTCCCTAATTTGACCACAAATTATTACTTTCATCTTGAACAATCAGAAAAAAATAGTGGACTTTTAATGATGGAGATATAGTTCTTATTCTGTCGAAGATTTTGAAAAGTTTAAACCAGCCAATTTTTGACGAAAAGAGGCATATAGTTTGACCTCCAACAGAAGTTATTTTTCTTGAGAAATACTGACTTGTGAGAGCGTGAAATCACACCATGGACATTGCACTGTGGGTCTATTTTCCTGTGTTGTTTGTCCTTGTCTTGATTGGGACACCTACGATGCTGGATCTTCGCCGCCGAATGAACTTGATCCACAATCTCTCATCGTGCTCAAAAAAGTTGACAGAAAAAAAAGCCCGCGGATGTGTACCGGTCCACACTGCGCATGACCGGCACGGTTGCTAACCCCGGGGGGTTTTCGAGCCTGGTGCCCGGCTCCGCTTGCGTGGCAATCGACACCTAGCCGCCGGGCACCGATGGTGAGTAGGCCCGTGGGATTTGAGTGGTGGTATTTCAACATGGGTAAGAAAAAATGAAAGCATCCGTGTTGTAGCGAGAGTAGGCCTCATACGTCAGTCCGTTCCTTGCATTACGAGCACGACTTACCGATAACACCATCACGAAATTACATCCATCAGCCTTTAAATGCCTCTCGCATTTTTAGTTCTCAGCACAGTTCACGGTGAATATCATAATAACAGCTTGTAAGTCGCCAGTCGTCCGTTAGCATTTCTTCGTCGCCGTAGGGATTTTTCTCCTTTTTTTTCTTCTCCAAAACTCACTGATTTGTCGGGTAGTTTTCGACTCGGGTGATACCAAAGAGCGAAGCTTGATGTTGGCGACCATGGGTAGCACGCCGGCGTACACGGGGGACCAGCACGCACCGATGTGCCTCCAGCCGTTTGCCTCGTATAACACCGGGGCGGGAGGCGACTCTTCCCCGCCGGACTACCACTGCTTCGTGGACCAGGACGCCTCGCCGGGGATATACCGGCCCAATTCTCGCGAGAACATGGACCCCCACGACCGAGACATGGAGGACTTAAGGGAGGTCGGGGGTGTGGGAGGGGGCTACCTGAACGGGAAATACAACCACCATCACAACATCAATAACGGCGAGAACGGCACGGGACATTACCCGCATGTACTGGCACCGGGCCATGAACATGACAATCACCATGCTGGTACGTTTGTATAGTTTACTATCTTTGCAATTCATAGAGTTTCATCTTATTAATTGAAATTTCACTTTCCAAATGTAGGCAATTTATTGAGTTACCAATATGACTACCACCATTTACAACGTAGGCTACAGTTCTTGTATGTTCTTGTCCTCATGTCATTAAGCCTTCGATAATTATCCTGCTAAGATCGAAACGCTTCAGGCCCTCCCAACCCCAAGAGGTTTATTACTTGTATCATATAGGCTTGCTTAGAATGTTCTCTCATGAAACAAAATTGCATAACACTTTTAAGAAAGCCATATGTAGAACTATCTTCTTTCTTATCACCTCAGTGAAACATTAGTCGGTTCGAATCCCACTACGTGGGTTACCTCATGGGATCCTTCTAGTTCTAGACTTACTTTATTGCATTTATTTTTTCCCCAGGGAGTCATAACATTTGCTTGTGGTTCGCTTGGTCTTTTTTTCGGAAGGAAATTTGTCATTGAGTAACATACACACATTGGTATAGATGTAGGCCTATATGTTCATGTTTTCATATGCAAGATTTTGGATACTGCCTATATGTAGTGATTTTTCCTCAGTAAAACTGGTTTTGCTGCATTGAATACAGGGGAGAGACAGTGCTTGATTTGGGCGTGCAAGGCATGCAAGAGGAAAACCAACATCTTCGACAAGCGACGAGCGGCCACGGACCGGGAAAGACGACGCCTGACCAAGGTCAACGCAGCCTTCGAGATCCTGAAACGACGGACTTGTACGAATCCAGAGCAGCGAATGCCCAAAGTGACCATCCTACGGAATGCCATCCAGTACATAGAGCGATTACAGATGATGCTGCACGAGGCTGAATCCACACCGTTGATTCACCACGGAAGAGCGGAGAGAGGCAGTGATGGAACGGTGTTATCCTCCATCGATTCCCGACTAGGTTCGGTAAGTCATCCCGCTTGCTCCCCGGACATCTCATTTCATATCTACTTTTAGGTATTTGCCCGGCCGTCTACCTCGGCCGTTCGACTAGGGGGCTTGGAATGTAGATCACATGGACTGCAGATCGTTCCGTTTAATGGTGGGACAATTCATCTCAATTAATGGCAAGGTTACAGCATAGTTGTCGAGCCCAGGATTGCGTAATGTTATGATTTATCTATCCCTGTATCCTCAAACTGGTCATAAAACGCAATCATCACAATTGACTTAAGTCCCACAGGCCACTTGGTGAAACGCGGTCGGTATGGTAATGAATAATTTAATCCAAGGGCTTCGATCCATGTGGCACGCTTCCAGTTCGATCCCTCACAAAAATATTGGCAAAAAAATAACATTTAATCGAACTAAACTTAAACTAAACAAATCCGCGGGTCGCAGGTTCCAATCCCGCTCCAGTCATTTTTGTCTTTGTTCACCATTCAATGATTTAAACTTAGCAAGACTGCGTGTAAGACTTTCAAATCAAGTATTGATTGGGATCCGTGATAGAAATCATGACATTTAGATTTAGATTAAAAACACCACTGCAGTTAAAGGTAATATAATACTTTGGTTTTTGTCAAAGAAATGCAGGTTCATGGACAAATATAACAAGGAAGATACAGTATTACAGTAAGAGTCATCTGTGAAAATTCCAGTCCCATGCGGTGCCCACTTTTTGAGAAAACATTGAAAACGCCCACGGTATTTCTTAAATCTTGTTACCGTTATTTTTGTCTTTTTAAAGATCAACAAGATTTTCGGTCGTTGTTTTACTAATTTCTGGATAAATACAGCATTTCAGGCGGAACAAATCTACCAGCACCACCTTTATACCCTGTAAGTTATAGCATAGTTTGTAGCTCTATGGTTATAGGTAAATCTGTGAAGATTTCTTTTTTGGTTTCCTACCAAAGTGTGATATTACCTGTACTTTTTCTCGGACGGCTTTACTGCATTTGACATAGCTTACGATTAGAAATATGGCAGGTCTCAATTTTGTTGAAGAAATTGTGCACAATTAATGTGCAGCAATCTTACGGAGCACACAAGTGAAGTAAGTCAAACTACTGCGACACTGTGCCAAGTCCTTCCATCCCTCCTTTGCTTCGACCAGCTTTATTTCCCACCGTTTCTTGTTCTTTCTCGTTGTCCAAAAGTTCTAAGATTTATATCTCACCTTGAAAATAAATATGTCACCGGTCACAAAAAATGAAACCGTTCCCTAGGCAACCTGCAGTGAAAACAAGGAATAAAACGAGTAAACGTCTTAATGTGATTTCCAGGCTTATTGTAAACTTATACTCATCACACAACACAGAGAAACAAAAAACACCTATAAACGTATTCAAGGAGACAGCTTGCAAACACATTCATAATACACACACCAGTTTGTAGCTGTTACACTATACAGTGGCCTGCCTTGCCTATCATGGTAGTGTCGTCTAGATGGCAATTGCTCGCACGTTGACCGGAGAGAATTCCCCTCATGTGGCGAGTGAAATCGCAATAAGTTACGGGGGAGTGTCGGCTAGAATCACGGTAGGGGCGCTTTTTTGGCGAAATAAACATGAAAAACGGACCGTGGACCGGTCCGTGAACTGGGCAAGGGTTGATGATGGGGTGAGCCTCGGGGTTGCTAGTGGACGCTGCCTTTTGAAGTGAAATGCCGGTGTTTTGCTGCTCGTTTGTTTTGCTCAGTGTAAATTTGTCATACCAGTCGGGACTGCTTATAGCTTGACCCTTTTCGTTCGTCCGTCCGTCCATCCGTCTTCCTGTCTATCCGTGTAGTGAGTATGAAAGGAATCCATGTATACTTGGTGAAAACATTCCGCGGCACTTCCGTCTATTGTGGCCGGCCAGCTCCCTACTGGGATGATCCTTCCCCGAGTTCAGGATACCTCCTGGCCTCTTGAAGATCGCATACAGTCACGAGATCGAGAGCATATAAAACAGGAGCACTATAACCCCCTTGTAGGGCCCACGTTATCAGAAGTTACCCTCACATCTACCAGACAGTGGCCAAACCTTTCAGCAGTGCCATCATTTTTACCAAAGATCCGCCGAAAAATGGCGCTGTATCTGGCAGGGCCATTTGGTTTGCCCCTTGTTCAACTCGTTTCCTGACCGTCTATTTGTCGCCTGTTGGTATCTGTCCTTTCACAGATGACTGTTACTGTATCTTCCTTGATATTGTTGCCCTGGCATGAATCTGCTTTTGACAAAAAACGCAAGAATGAAAATAATCACCTTTGATGTTGGATTGCTTGCATTTTACATGTTCAGTTTTCGTGTCTGTTATTGTTTCCCCTCAATTTACCGATGGCTTTGATTAAAATGCTCCGTAGTACAATTCAGTGACATTTGCAATTTGTAGGCCTACATGGCCAAATACGGTATACCAAGATTTTCATCATTCTATAATATCAGTGACAGCACTCGCAGACAATTGGTCAGAACTTCACAAGCGCACATCATTTTCCCGCCAAATGGGTTTTTTCTCAACGAGATCTTAAAATGGCGACGTCGTGATTATAGAATTATAAAAAAGCCCTTATTGATGGGTGCCTATATACTTCTATTCGTCTTTCTCGTGAATATATTTTTTTCGCCCACCTCACTCGCTCCTATGATGGTTGCGGCTCAGTATACCTGACCACATATTGCTCGTAAATCCTGGCTGGCCTCATTGGGCCACAGCTTTATTACCGTGATTCAATTGGGGGAAAATAATGAATTTTGGAACTTTATCACTTTCTGCGCGCCGTCCTGAAGTTACTGGGTTTCTTCTTTGGCCAGTTGGAGGTCGCTGGCGACCTTTTTGTTTCCAATCTGTGTCAATTGCTTTCCCGGCCCTTCTAGTTCCGAATTCCAGTCCAATTCGATTCCATTGAAGCACTTGTTACTATACACACACCATAATGCCTATGACAAAAACAATAAGGGGTTAGACAACCTGAAAACACCGACCAGCACTTCCCAAGCAAACCGCTTGACTCGAAGGATCTTCTTTCTGTCATCTCGGAGACATCTTTCTAAACAATTATGGCCATTAATATCATCACTTAAAAGTCACAATGATTATCTGGGATTCGTTCTTACTTGTGTGACTCGTTACAAAAGAAATCATATTTTTATGAAAGTATACCATAACTGGACGCGATTGTGCAAAATGCAAATCATGTTTGCATTTGCATAGTGATTTTGCTGCTTAGCGTGAAAAGCCCTCCTCGACTGCCCTTAGTACACCTAGTGGTACCTAGTCATCGCCAAAAAGTGGAAAATTGCAAGTTTTCATTTTTGCCTACATCTATATTTAAAACTCAAGCGTTTTGTTCAATGACACCACGGGCCAATTTAGCACAAAATTTGCTTCAGCATGAAAAGTCTTTCTAGATCAAACAGGATTAACAAACAATTTATCTTCATGTGATTACTGTTTTTGACTTGTATTCGGCCATTGTTTGATGAGCATAACATTCACAAGGAGTTTTGGCTGGTATAGGCCTACTGGTTTTATTTACCAAGGTTTTTGGTATACTTAAACAAATTTTAATGCTTAAGCAGAACTATGAAATTGGCCTCTCATCAACTTCGCCAGACAAAGGACGGTAGCACAACACTCCAAGTGTCAAAATCTTCACGCCTTTTGCGGTAATGTCTTTACCAGCTCATGGCAGTATAGATAGTTTTCACAACTTTCGACCCTATTCCGTGATAGAAGTGTCAAGTTAATAATTATTGCCGAATATTCTCCTTTTGAATGAAGGGTCCGGGTGCCACATGTTGA
This sequence comes from Astropecten irregularis, assembly GCA_963971285.1. Lineage (NCBI taxonomy): Eukaryota > Metazoa > Echinodermata > Asteroidea > Paxillosida > Astropectinidae > Astropecten > Astropecten irregularis. The sequence continues at coordinate 19,341,889 of OZ020252.1, read as the reverse complement.
TGAGAGCGGAGTGTGCTATGGCGAGTTTTTTCTATCGACCCAATTCGCTAGGGGGTCGTATCGTCAGTGGTATTTTTGGGGGGAGGGCAGGGCATGCAGCTAAAAAAGGGCTGCGTCTTCTGTTTAAATCGTATAACTAATTCAGCAAACGGAGCTGAGTATGATTGCTTTTTCCACACTTTCCTGCTCCCGAGCTGATGGGATGAACGTTGTTCCTGTGTATTTTATGGGTCATTCTATACCGTCTAGGGTACGCTTTGTGACAAAGCTTTGTTGAGTTGGCAATAATATGATGAGTTATTCCTCCAGTCAATGATTATATCCAATCTGTGCAGATTGAATGTGAAATTTCACCAAGAAGAAGAATGATTATTATGGCGTAGATGAGCACTGCATTCTCAGTGCTTGTTGAGTACCTGCTTACTAGTACTATTTTAATACTAGTGCATATGCCATACCGCTAGGCCACCGAGCTATAGCTGGGGTCAGCAGAGTGAATCGAATCCAGTTGTAATGCAGTGCTCATACCGTACGTCGGTGAAGGGCAAGCCCAATTTGCATAAAAAATTATTCTATCTCCCTGACAAAACAAATCATCAATAAAACAATTTGATTAAGCATTGTTATAACAAGGGATGCGGTCGAAATACTTGCATCAGTCACATAATTATAGTTTAATTATCGGAGCTCAAATTCAAATCTTCAATGTTGAAACGCCAACTTGACTATGTCCACAGTGATCTTTAATTGATACAATATTTCTCCATGTTAAAAGCAGGTGACACGTCCCATTTAGGTCCTTGCCCAAAATGCACTTTTCATATACATTAAAGGCAGTGTACAGAATTTGGCTTCCAAAATTATTGAGTTTGAAACAGAAAATGGACTCAACAGTTCGTAAACAGTACAAACAGTCACCATGGGAAATCTTGGTTTTGATGCTAGGTTTTTCAAGGAATCAAGAGATCGTTCGTCCGAACAATTTAGTTGCATTTCGAAAGCGTGGTAACTAAACCGTGAAGGATTCGGAGGGGGATTTGATAAGATTATTTCGGCCGTATGTCTGCTATCCAGATGAACAAAGCGTAAAAAGGTACACGAAACAACGTCTGTAAGGAAGTTTAAGACCTTCACTTCTGTTTTAAGTGTCAAATTCAGCCCGCAAAACGCACATCTTTGCAAATCCTATATGCTCCCTTTAAAGCGCCAAGTTAAACCTGCGCAATCTGGGTTTATATTGTATGACATTGTATCAAACTGTAACAGTGTAAACCTTTCATGTGGTCATGCATAATTACGTACAGCCAAGGCTAATACGTTGATTGCTTTATTACTCAGTTTTGTGTTTTATTGATTGTCTTATTGAAGCTGAGGTGAACACGATAGTGACTCAGAATCTCAGTATTTGGATTTTTGCAAGAATCTAAACAAGTAAAAAAACTGCTGCAAACTGCTCATCAACCAAAATAACGTATGGTCTCCTGATGAGGACTTGAGCAGGCTAGTCGAAACGTTGAGACCTTATACGAGAAGTGCGAACGATCCTTGCATGGTGTTTCCGCAAACCGAAGCACATACCAAAATAACGACTTGGGCTGGATTTTACAAACCACTAAGATTAATCTTAAGATGAGTTGTTCAGTATCACCATGGTGATTTGCATTGTGACATCACACTTTGCTTAGCAATTAAGATTGATCTCTCATATAAGATCAATCTTAGTGCTTTGAAAAATCGACCACAGTAGGGATATATAATGCTTGGAATTAGGAGGACCTTACGTTTCGATCCTTATAGCATGATCTTTATTAAAATGTTTTTGAGAATAATCTTTTATAGGATCGAAACGCCAATGTGTTTTTATAATTGGAATGCCAAATCAAAATCACATTGGAGTAATTTGAGAATATTATATAAAAACTCTTTTTTTTTAACAACTGATTCTTGTGTAATTTGTTTTAATTGCCAATCAGTGTTTAGACAAAGAATCAAGAAATAAATGCAAATTACTTCACAGAATAATGCGCATATAAAATTTCATGCATGCAAAGTCTGGAGTAATTGCACAAACAGCTAATTTATAAAGACGCCCAATTTAAACTTTATAATTAGGCCTATGGAAATAGCAGCTTACATTAATTGACACTATAGTGGTTGAGATTTAACACCGAAGTTTGTATAGTGTAATAAGGATAAAGGTATAACAGAAAGAAGCGTCTGTGCAAGCATAGGTCTATATTTAGCAAGGAAATGACATTGAAAAAATGCTGGCAGGGGGAAAGTATAATAATCTTGACAATATTTGATGAGATTTTAGTTCCTGAATGGCAGTGATTCCTGACCGGGGATTTTTATGAAAATTACGGGGCATCTTGGCGCTCGCACACGGTCAGGCCATCCTCCTGTAATGATAACCAGATGCTCTAAGCCTTTTGTAACCTTTCAGAGAAAGGGGGAGGGTAGAAAAAAAAGACGATTGAAATTTACCATGTCCGAGACAACTTCTGACAGGATAACGCTCTGGCGCATGCAGTCCCCGCGTTGTCACGCTCAGATACGGCCGATTATTTGATCAAAATTCGGCACGCTACCCATCCCCGGCATTCGCCGCGGATTCGATTTCAACAAGATTCACGAGGCCGGTCTATTTTAATCTTGGGACCCGGCGAGCCTAAGTCCGCACCCCTACTGGTGGAAATTAATTAATTGACTTAGACTCCGTAGGTGATGATGATGATGATGGTGGTGATAGTGTATGGGCCCAGTGTGTATTGTATTAAGACGTAATATAAAATGCTTGGGAGTAATTGCACCGTCAGTATATTGGGTGTTGAGTTTTTTATAAGGGCATCTCTACTGCACTGCGTTAATTGCCCAGAACCAATCAGTTGGATGAATACACTTCAACTCACGTGAAACAAAAATGAAGTCGACATGTAGTAGTTCCTATGCTATTGCTATTTTATCATAATTTTTCTGCAATATTGTAGGTACTTTTGTGCGTTTTAAATCACCGGAAATCCTTCCCAATATCCGAAATAACTATATTGAGTTTATAATAATCATTCCGAGGATGGGACCTTAGGGAGACTTTCCCTTAGGGTCGTGCACAAAATTTACTTACCTATTTCTAAACATCCCCCAAACCAATGAACTTGAAATTGACATATTCATATTGAGAGCATTCTCTGTCATCTATTTAAATATATGGACAGTAAAAATATGTCTTTAAAAGGTAGCTGGTACCTTAGGGAGACATCGAAAAGTAACTAAGTCCCGATGTCTCCCTAATGTCCATTTTTAGACGCTAACGTGTCTCCCTAATACCCCATTTGTAATTATGATGATAATGATAAATAATTAAACGAAATTATAAAACGAGAGATGAACCACGTCAGTTTGTGTTATATCCACTATCCATTGTTGGTCAAAGTAATCATCTGTACAAAACGTATACGACTGTATAGTCTGCATCACCCAAAATAATGTTGCCAGAGTGTTCACTAATTTTGTAATGCTGTTTCACTTCAAAACTCTGGAAAGAAGCCGTGGAAATAATGATGAAATCATTCGCGTACAGAAACAGTATTGCCCATGCTGGCCTACATTATTCACCGCACAATATAAGTTGCTGGAATAAGTTATAGTTATACCAGAATAAGTTCATTGTATAGTAGAGGAGGTCTAGTTCCCTGTCGTCTTCTTCGACTGAACTTTCTTTTTGTCTTCCGGTATTATACTATTCCAAGGCGAATGTTTGTTCAATCTTTCGTCACCCGACTCCAATCATTACATCCCCGCCCGCAAACGACTGTCGTTAATTTCCCGTCATGCCCCTCCGATTGAAATCCCAAATATTTGCCGTCCAGTTTGGTTAGAGAGTGGTGGTCAAATCAATAAAATCCCAGCGACCTTCATCCGTTTTTTCTTATTTCTGGAAGAGGAGTTTTTTGTTTCCTAACTCTGGCCCCACCCGCTGGTTCCTATATAGTGCTGCAAGGACAGCGGTGTAGCTTTTTTTTTCGTGCTAAGTGTACCTTAACTGTACTTAATATTGCTCTCCATTTTGTCAATGTGTTCGAGACTTGAAATTATTTTATTCCCACCCTTGTGTCTCCCATACCCTCTGAGCAGAACACGAGACTTTACCAGAAGCGTTTCCCTCTCTTTTGAACTCGTTATACTTGATGATTGTTGCTGTCAATCCTGGGACGAATTGTCCCTCGATCTCTCAAGAAAAATCTCAATCACATATTCAACTGCATGTACAATGGGCATATCTTTATGTTACCTCCCTGATTTCACCAACCTCACCGTAACTTGCTATCAATCGTAGGAGTTATGGCGCATTGCAGAGGGATCAATTTCACGAAGCCCTGCGATTGATCGTAACTTGAGTTACGAAGGATAACCCATCGTAGGGGAACTATCCCACGAAGGGCTTCAATGCATCAAAACTCCTACGATTTCCTGGTAGCAAGTTACGAAGAGTTTGGTGAAATCGACCCCTGTATGATAATTGTATCCGTTACGTAGGATATGAGTTACTCATCCGTTTCTCGAGTTACACGATCGATCCTAGGGCTTTGTGAAATCGACTCCTGTCTTGTTAGAGACAAATTCCCCTCAGAAATCAGAACTCAGGACATCATCACTCAAACCAAAGATGAGCAATTGGCCCAGTGCATATATGATAAATTTTTCTTCTAGTACGTTGTTCCCGTTTTCCCGTTTTTCTCACTTACTCATTTTGAAATGAGAAATGTGTGCACAGATGGAAATCAATGTTCATAACATTCGCAGGCATGCCGGTAATTTCTGGCATTCATCAATCCTTGATTGAGAAAGAATCTGTCAAGATTGAAACATCATGAACCTTCTTTAAAATGTATACAGTCAGCCAGTACTGCTTATGAGCAGTTTGCAGAATGTGGCTTTTGCGTCTTATAATTTTTATATCCCACGTCGAGTTTTGTTTGATATGATTAGATTTGAGCGTATAGTATGTGAAATGGTTTTGCGTTTCACATCTGAGACCGGTAGATCCATCAGCTACAATGAATGTCTTCTGACATCAAGTGTTGTCCTAGCGTGGGGGGACAAATCCATCATAGAAGGGGGCATGACAGGACCTGCTATGCGTGAAACTACGATGAAGCTAGACTTACAGTTTTATAACACACGCTGCTTGTATTATAGCGGACTGCAATGAGTTTGGTTTGACACCTGGTAAAGATATCCACAGCTGACGCGCGAAGTATTCCTCGCCTCCAACAATAACCGGCAAATTTACCCCAATCCCCCCTTGGGACCGGGGTGTATTGCTTGGCTAAATAACCGACTTTTTTACCGGGCCTGTCCTGCTGAATTGGTACGGTGAGTGTCTGGCATGGACAGGCCGGGGCTACGCCGTGAAACCCCCCGTCCCATCCGGACGGCCGTGCGGCGTGAGCACATCAAGACAATACCGTTGAGTTGACTCACAGGGTGATGCGAGTCATGATCAGAGACATGTCTTAGAATGATCGAGATGGTGATGAGGATACTGAATCTTAGAGTGGACAGATGAGGATAACAGTTGTATACAGAAGGGATGGGAGAGCCTGATGAGGGACAAGGCACTCTCTTGCAATGTCTGCGACCGAGTTCCGTCCTTTAATGTGTCACTGAGACAGACCAAAAAAATACTGCCAATTTAAGGCGAAACTAACTTGACAGGTAATGAGTATTGAGGCTTGTATTTGCCGTCATCTTAATTTAATGAGCAACATTAAACGGCGTGTACAACGTTAGTAAATGTGGCAGAACAGTACTGACACTTTGTCTAATCTATCATGCAGGCTCCATGAAATAATAAGTCTGTGAACATTTTAGCTCAATCGGACATCTGAGTCCCAAGAAAATAGCTAAACCCGAACTCAATTTTTCTTATAAAGCATAAAGAGGGATTTTTGACATGCAAAGATCAAAAAAATGTTTTCGATGTTTGGTTTTACTCGTTCTGGATAAATACAGCCTTTCTAGCGGAAATATTTTAACGATATGTTTCTACCATCACCATCCTCATACTCTGAAAGTTATACGTAAATATGTGAACATTGTTTCGGTTTGTTACCAATATTGTACATGCCCTTTAAAGCTCAACTTATCGTTTTCAATTATTATGACCATCATTATTGATTTCTTTGTATTCCTTAACGAAGATGAATTGAGGCACTGACCTCCCCTCACCCTCGTTCAACTAAAAGTGTGAGCCCTAAACTTTAATTTTGATGTGTAAACCACAAACCGTTCTTGCAGATGTTTTGATTTTGTGTCTTGGGTGTAAAACTCTTTGACACTTGTTCTCTTTGTGTGAATGCAGCACGGGGATTATAACGGCACCTCCTCCTGTGCGTTTCGCCTGATGAAGGTCGGCTCAGACGACCAGTTTGACGGCAGCGAGGACAACTCAAAAGGTAAAAACCCAGCAATTTTGGGTGCATTCGTTTAGATCCCCCCGAGTCGACACCAGCCAACCTCGTCCCCATTCTCTCGCTTGTTTTGTGCAGTATAACACTACCATTCCCAGTAAGGGCTGATCCGTGTTAGCTACACGAATGCACCCATAATAGGCTTTTTTGAAAAGCCCAATTGTTCTTTAATCTAATAATTGAGTAAGTTTGCGGAGACACCATGTATAATCTCTTTCATACAAGTCATGTAGATGTGTGGTTCTGATGTACTCTGGCCGTCCTCGCTCTGAAAGAGATTGTACATGGTGTCTCCGCAAACTTACTGTATTACGTTACTTCCACCATGCAAAGCTTCAAATATACCTGTTCTTTTATATTTGCCCTCTCTCTCTCCAATTTGTGCTAGGGTCGATTTCACCAAACTCATCGTAACTTACTCTCAATCGTATAGGACTTATGGATGCATTGCAGCCCCATGTAGAAGTTATTGGATACGATGGGTTACCCTTCGTAATTCGTGTTACGATCAGTCGTAGGGCTTCGTGAAATCGACCCCTGGTGCAAAATTCATGGAGCTGCTAAGCAAAATTGCTTAGCACAAACATGTCTTGCCCAATAAAACAAACCACTATTAAAAAGTCCATTTGATATTCATGGTCAGCGAACAACAGCCAAAGGACAATCACAAGTGATAGGCCTACACAGCAAATGGAAATCTGGTTGTTAATCCTGGTCTTATTAAGGCAGAAATTTCATGCTTAGCAATTTTTTGTGCTAAGCAGGGCAATGGGATTGGCCCCTGGTGGTGGATCTGTTTCATTTTAATCTATTGTCTTTGCCATTGTATGAAATAATAAGAAGCATTGTTTTTGTCACGTTCATTCTTCATCTCTGTCTATTATGACAATGTTTAATTTGCTAATGAACCGCCGAGGCTAGACGGGAATTTTGATACCCAAAACTGTCTTCTTTTTGCCGTCCCTCTGGAGTAAATTGAGATGAATTCAATTCGAGTATTGCCCAGATTATCAGACCCTGTAACCACCGTACGGGCAATACATATATTCCATGACATCTCCACAGCGCGTTTGTGGCAGACAGAAGTCTGTCTAGTTTTTGAATCTCCTCAGCAACACGACAAGGAGGCTATTTCATTTGGGAGCTATACTATCCCTGATAACTGTCTGCTAGAATAAATCATTGATTGCCTTCGCTCCGGTCCTCATGATAACTCCCAGGCAATGCCATGTCGGAAATGGATGTGAAGTTTAGATGTCGTTAACATGTTCCAGTCCCCAGTTGCAAACATGTTTAATGTGATGAGGATTTGTTCCCCTCAGTGGGAGGGGCGTTGAGGGGGGTTCTATGATGGATGTTAGATGGAAGAGTTCTGTGAGTGTGGATAAGGATAATGACTAATGCTTAGCCTGTTCTTAGTGTCGACCAATTTTTTTATATTTTGCTTCATATTCTATACTGATTGTTCTTATTTATGATTCTATAACAACTTGCTTAATTTCACATCACATCACAAAATAGTGTATAAATAGCTGCCTTCTGCTTTCGAGGCACCGAATATACTGACCTTTTCGAAACCGAGGCCTTCTCTGGCCTCGGTTTTATTTCTTCAATCCATTATTTTAATCAATATCAGTAACTGTTGTAGAACAATGGAGGATTTTTGCCACAGTTGTTGTAAGCAGATACTGTGTTTCGAGCCAGAAAACACGGAAAACACGCCCTTTGTTTGGACGGAGACGAAGATTGAGACTGAAAAACCAGAGCCGTGGTTGTCGTAAAAAGCTCCAGTTTGCTCATTTAGATGATGGGTTCCGAAGGTTACTGACTTACACAAATGAGACTCCTCAATTTATGGTTCCTCATCATAATTAGCCGTTCAGTTCAGTGCTGACCGGTGGACCTCGCTTGCCTTTCCAGCCCCCGTCGTTTTGGGAGCTTGTCCAGATGGTCATTCATTGGTCTAGCTCAAACGGCACGGCCGCCGTGTCTTCGATCTGTCAAGTTTTCGCTGATCAGTTCATGGAGGTTCCATTCTGTCATGTTCTTCACCAATCGATGTCTTTCGTACACATTCCCCGAATCCCCGTCCATGCACAGTCATATCATTTCATTTCCTCCGCTTTCCCAGCAATGTTCACTATTTTGGGTCCGCGTGCTCCGGCATACCGCGGGCATCAGGGCGCCGGGGCAGAGGGCTTTCTCTCCCCCATGATATCAGCGTCCGCACCGCTCGTCGATCACCCTCTCTCCGGAGAAACTAAAGAAATTATTTGTTGAAGATTATTTGAGCACAACACAAGATCGAGAGAATAGAATTTGAAAAATTGAACGGGAGTGGGTACATTCGAGATCGTCTGTAATTCTCGTATTTAGAGGCCAGACAACCAACTTTGCTGAGAAACGACGATTATTGTACTTAATACAGCAAAGCCACGTTCCAAGGTGAAAAGAATATAATTATAGGCCTATTGTTGTATATAGCGACTGGTAATCTTGCAATTTCAGCTTATTATTGACATTTGAATTTTGTTATGAAAAAAACCGAAACATGTTCTGCTGCAGCAGTTTCTTGAATATGTTAGGCAATGTCTGACGTCACTGCATATTGTTTTCAGACCGGACGATTCGACTAATCCGCATGGTGCTTATCTAGGGATCAGCAGACCCCCTAATCCCGGCTTTACTCCGCACAAACACCTCTCAAGCATGTTTTCGAACCTCCAATGGGCGACTCTATATGGATTACCTTGATATTCCCCCTATAAAAAGAACACTGAATGCATAAAAAAACAATCGTAAGGTCTTCCAGCCAAAACTCCGACTGCCGAAATATGTCTGGTTTAAACTACATGGCCCAAAATGATACCAAAATGATAATGAGTTGCATAATATTCATAAGTAGCCGCTAGAAAGTTCTTCATGATCTCATTTTGAGTGGTGCAATGATTCCGCATTTTGGAAATTTGCATCCCTGCACCATCTGTCTTTGCAAGGATACTCCGAGAGAACTGGAGTGATCTCGTACTTTATCGGTCGGCACTCATGAAGGAGCATGACTCCGCACACCGGTCCCTCCATCTTTCACTGGACTCACGACCCACCTACGGCGTGCAGGAGCCGAGAGAGGCGGTTATGGGTGAATTGTGGGGTTGGCACTCGATAAAGTTCAGACGGATATCCGGCCGGTCATCTGGAACCCTATCAGGATCAGCAGAACGATTCGGAACAGTCATTAGATTCCGTGTAGTGCTCTGCTACAGTTACGTCATGCACTGACAAGATTCATTGTAAAATATCTGCGAAGTGGATTGTTGGATTTTTGTTTCAGAAAACTTGCATTGTTTTTGGTTCGTAGTTGATTAACCGGTACTTGGTTGGTCGACCTTTGTATGGGAGAAGTACCTGATCGTGTTGATGATTTGACGGGGGCCCAGCGCCGCGTACCCCACCGTAAATCCCCCGTCGGTTGGCCCCGCTGCCCACTGCCTCGGACTTCATCCCAATGAAGGATGTCATTTATCTATACGAAGTCTGTGCTGACAGTTTCATCAGAAGAAATATCTTCAGTTATACGAAGACAATACGGGGTGAATTTCACAAAACTCATCGTAACTTACTATTAATCGTAAGAGTTATGATGCATTGAAGCCCTACAGGCTACTAGGATACGATGGGTTATCCTTCGCAACTCAAGTTACGATCGATCGTATAGGGCTTCGTGAAATCGACCCCGATCAGAAACCACGCTTGCTGCTTGCTTCTTCGTGGTTTCTTTGTTTGTTTGGGGGATCGTCAGTGGCTCTCATTTTCTTTTCCCGGAGAAAAAATTACCGACATTTTTAACTTTTTGAATAGTATGTTCATTTTCCGGGGTTTGAATTAAAAATGGAAATAATTTTTCGATCAAAATGAAGAAGACCATCCACGTGAATGGCTCTTTTGTTATTGTTTTGAAAGAACCGCACTGAATCCCCTGTTGGCCTCAAAGTACACAACGCCTCGCCGATGAACCGTCGCAAGCTCAACGTCTGAAGCGTCCAAACAGCCGCTTATGACAAGTCTGACACATAATGTCGACAGCTGATGGCTTTGACAAGTCGGTCTCCCGCTACTTCATGGAGTCTGCCCGCAACCGCGGCGTCAATCCGGTCGTGATTTCTTGTTGGAGTATTGTTGGGGCTTAGTATGTAATACCTGCACTGTTGTTATTATGGAAGAAACTGTGGACCGAACTTTTTGATTTATCTAGCGGTAGTGCCACTGCTGGTTTGTTCACACTTTGCTTTGACCTTCCAAGGCGTCAAAAATTTCATCGAACCATGCCAAAAATTCCAAATGTCAAAAAGATCAATTTTAGTTATATTTATTATGTGAAGGGTATAGGAATGACAGGAGCTTTGAAATTTAAAGGTGCTTTACTCGTTTCTTATGGAATGGGATACCTAAATCACCAACTCCAGCCCATAACCAAATTTCGTCTAAAGCATCACCAAATGTTCAACAAAATGCACCCAAACTGACCTTCATCATCAGACTTCAACCAGACATCCCTTCATCACACCCCAAACCTTACCCAAATCAACTCAATGTACACCCACTATCACTCACCCACAAACACACACCCAACACTTACCCATGACACCCACCAAAATACCCACCCAACAACCACCCAACACTTACCCAATACTTTCATAACACCTATCCAACACCCAATCAAACAACCACTAAAATAGTATTCCCACCCATGCAGTCCCATCACCCACCAAAATACCCACCCAACAACCACCCAACACTTACCCAATACTTTCATAACACCATCCCAACACCCAATCAAACAACCACTAAAATAGTATTCCCACCCAGTTCAACACCCATCCAACACCACCCATCACCCACCCAACATCCACCCAACAACCACCCAACATCCATCCAACACCACCCAACAACTTTACCCATCACCCACCCAACACCCACCCAACATCCACACAACACCCACCCAACATCCACCCAACATCCACCCAACATCCGCCCAACACCCACCCAACATCCACCCAACATCCACCTAACACCCACCCAACACCCACCCAATACTACCCACCACCTATACCCGACATTCACCCAACAACAACCCAACACCTACCAACCCATCACTCACTCACCTTCTACCCTTCACCAACCCACACCCAACACCAACCAATACCCATCCAACACCGACCCAATGGTCACCCACTCGTCACCTACCCATCACCCACCCAAACACACACCCAGCAAAAATCAGCAAACCTATCAGTAAACTATTTTATTTTTCAAAGTGATTCAAAATTTATTTTGACCTAGAATTTAGCAAAGAAAAAAAGAAGAAAGATGGCCAAAATTTAGGAGGAAGATTGACCTTACAGTTGGCTCATGAATGCAAAATTGGAAACAAATACTCTATGGTGACAGACTACGCCCCATCTAATCATGGAATACATCTCAAGTTACAACATTTGTTCCCTGCAATGTGAATCTAACTATAGGCCCACAGGGTATCAAAATGCACGGTGTCACTATCAATGCATATTGCTTCGTTTGCGTCGAAATCGTGTTCGTGTTTACATTGGAACAGTTCGGCCAAAAAAAACGAACGGGTTTTAATAAAGGTCTCTTCTATCAGATCTGTGAACCTGACCAGTTAAAGGTGATAGTAAGAGAAAAGGACGGATGTTATTCTCTCCCAAAAAACGTCAAAAATCTCGAACTTTTAAACAAATTAAAGGAGGATGGTTCAACGATGACAGACACCCAACACCACCCCCCCCCCCCCCTCCACACTTCCCAGGTATACTTCGCACATTTCGCTGATTTACGCGCGAGATGTGAGCGCAGAAATTTGGCGGGAAAATATTTATAGACGCCGTCCAATGTTGGGTGTTGCGTTACTGGCGCCTCATTTCCCATAGGTGCACGCGGCAATAGGCAAATGTTGCCAGATTTATGACACTTCGTTAGCTTAATGGTGAGAACACCAGATTGGTTGGAGGAGGGAAAAGGGAAAACTTTGCCACCGTGTACCGTGTAGAGTCGCTTACACGTAATGGGAAATCTAAGCCTGCTGTTTCTTATGATTTTTTTCTTGTCCAGCTCACAAGGTTAGGATAGTCTTAAGTGTCTCGCATTCAGAATGATGTATTGTCCGAAACGCGTGCGTTTAAAGGTTTACTGTAATCGAATTTTGGAAAGGGGTTGAAGTGCTTTAAAATTATTGGTAATGACTACCCTATATAAATTATATTTTTATGTGAATATATATTGCTCAATTTTGACCAAAATGTTAAACATCAAAATCAGTAGGCCTATATTGTATGCCCCGCCCCCCAGAAAATCCCCCTTGGAATCCGATCCACGCAACAATGCTTGTGACGTCACCTACATAACTAGTAGGCATAGGCTCGCACCACAGTATACTGCGTGGCGTTCTACATGTGACGTAAGCAAGGTTTTTCGTCACGAAAAGTGGGATGCTAAAATACGGGTCTAAAATAACAGTTCATTTTTCTATATACAATATTTTTTAGCACAAAAAAAGATAGACAGGTTGAGTTTTGTAACAATACAGATGTATTTAACTTCATTATGAGTTTTGATTACAGTGAAGTGAGTGAACCTTTAATAAAATTTGCAACTTTGCCACGGCTGGAAAGTATAAGCTACAATACCTTGATATAGTCAGAGCTAGGTGTGACAAACCTGTGGCTTTAGGGCCTCTATTCAGCATGACATTTTCTGTATTAAATAGTCACACATAGGGATAAGATCTTCGTGCGATGCGTCTTCTATGTGAAATTGTATATACCTGTATGAAATACGTAGAGTCTTGTGTCCTTTATTACGTCTTTACTGTGTGTTTTTTAGGTCATGATGACGTAAGCATCACACGTACGTCTAACTCACACATAAATGATCGCTCATCAGAAGATATGTAAGTTGACTCCCAACACAAACATAAAAGAAAATGTCGGCCGGAGTGTGATATAGAAATAATTCCTGACGCATACCGGACCGGCCTGTGAAAGTACTTAGCCGTTTGGCCGTATAACACCCCGGATAAGGCGGGTCGTAAATGATCGAATTAGGTCGGGGTTTGTTCAAACACGAACGATGAAACTTCTGTTTCCCTTCTCCAGCAAAAATACTTCAAATTATTCGAAGGTCATCGGAATAAAACCGCTCACCGAAAAACAAAACAAGATGCGCTTAATTGTGGTGGGGGCCCCCGTGATATCTCTGGCCTCACCCCGGTGCGATACGGTGCTCGGCGCGGTAAAGTGCTTTATTCGGAGTGATATTGTTCTAGTCAAAACGAGCGTAATGTAGGAAGCGAGTGTAGTGGAGAATGTTATCGTGTGCGAAGGAGAGAGTCGCCGTTTGTTGCCTCACGAGATCAGTGTAATTAGCAGGTGTGAACAGCCCCGATCGGCGTGGGGATAAGAGGTCGAGATGGCCCGTATACCGCATCCTGCGATACACGCTGATTTAATTTTCTGGCCGTACTTTCGTTCCACGAAAGAAAAAAGCAAACCTTTTGGACCTGAAGACAATCTGTTTGGCTAGCCAGTCGGTGCTCATTTCAACCTAGATTATGTTTGTCTTTGATATTGTGAGATGTATAAGCTCCCTGTGAAATGACGGTTGTTATCTTGAACTTTTTACCTTCAGTACACAAGATTGAAACAGCAGCTTGTTTTGTTTCTTTCTGATTTTCTAATCACGGCAGGATTATTCCGACCCAAAAATTTGTCATAAGCGAGTGCCAGTTTTCGATATATTAACAAATTTTCTTCTTTGTTGTGATAATGTATCACAATATTTGTATAAGGTGCCAAATTTTCTAGGAAAACTAATTGAAGGGTCCCTCAAACAATAGTAGGGCTGCTGGCACAATATATGTACATGTATTTCTACGCCTGTATGAATTTTGCTTGCGCCCAAGCCGGTGAATCTTACCGTTCCTGCCATAACGCCCTCTCTTGACGGCATATTAGCCATCTCCCCATTACATACATCGTATACAGTTTCTTTATTAATGTTTCGTATTTACTATGAGCGACCCTTTTTCAACTGTATTTCCTTGACGATTGCCCAATGTATAAAGCCATGCACGATTACAACCGTTTTGCGGAATCCTTTGAAGAATTGGATGAGAATAGTTGGGCTCGAGAGGTCCCTTTATAGGGCGATTTCAGAGGGCCATCATTTTACCTGTACGCACCCCGAGGGACCCCCTGCGGTATCTCCTCAGATCGCTGGCACCGAGAATCTTTCCGCTCTTCCCGTTCCACAAAGGGGGAACAATATATCGCCTTGTTGTAAGTCACGCAGGCCCCAACGTATACATACTTGTAAAGACAGATTTGAGGCTTTGCATGGTGACATTAATTTTGGTATCGGTTTGCGGAAAAAACATGTAAAAATCGGTGCGAAAGTACAAACGAATATTTACATTACGGTGTTTCTTCAAGAAGTAGCGAGACAATTTCAGAGCCAGCGACGTGGAAAAGACATAATATTCTATCATAAATAATTGGGCCAGTATAGGTACATCATTGGACCGCTTAACACACACTTTAAGTTTTCTTTTATTCAAATAAAGTAATTTCCGATGTCTGTTCATTATTTGATGTCTGTTTGCTTGGTATAATATCATTCTCCTTGGTATTATACAATGTACCTATAATCTGCTTGTCAAGTTGGTTTTTACACGGTGTCCGGCTTCGTCAATGTCTTTTAGTTTTACTTCATCTATTAATACACTAGCTATCATTTCATTAAGTTGTGCTGTAGGCTTATTTCTACGGATGATACCACTGGACATGGCCTGTTATTAAGGTAAATCAAAATCATACAGCTTTCCAGCGGGTCTGTGATGTCAAATTATCATGCCACACGGTTATTCGTTCAAAATCATGCATCCCCTTATCTGGGTACAGCTATATATATCACAATGGGGGATTGGTGCATCATGCATTGGTAAACCGTTTCGTATAGGAAAGCAGACATCCACACGCAATCCTCGATGAAGTAGGCCTACCGTTCACCCCAAGCAAATCACACCCATTTTGTGCCACTGGGAGACGTTCAAGGAGCAATTATTCGCCATTTTGATTCCAAACCTCTATAGATGTTGCTGTTGTCCTTTTCAAGAACTTCTTCATAATCTGCCTCTTCCTATGAAAAACAAATTTCCCTGTATTAAAACAATACGAGTTATAGGGCGATCGAGGTTGAGTAGTGGAAATGGAATAGCCATGTACAATATACATGTGCATAGATTACTCCATACAGCACTTTATATTATGTGGCTGGAGGTTTTTATTGCTTCCGTCTTCACACGCTATTTTGCCGGGGTCGTTGATAGACGGCACACGGTACGACCGCTAGTAAACATTGGCGAAGTGCGTTGTCCCGGTGTCGGAGCGGGCATGGCCTAACCTTAGACGGGGAGAAATCATGATTAGACACCCGGTGAGGTATGGTACAGAATTGCCTCAGTTCGCTGTCACCGGTGTCTGACCGCGAGTGACTAGCTAGGAGAAGTCTAAGTCTGGTCTCCTGATGATGTCTAGAGCAGGCTAGTCGAAACGTTGAGACCTTACGAGAAGTGCGAAAGTATACCAACGATTCTTACATGATGTTTCCGCAAACCGATCCACATACCAATTTTCACCGTGCAAAGCCTCAAATCTTTCTTGAGAAGTCTATACTTTTGACGCGGGGAACAAAATCATTGAGATATAGTCAGTTGATACAGAATTACCGAATCATCCGATAATTATTTCACCGGATGGAATGAAAAATTAATGCCTAAACTTGGAGAGGACAAGAAATTTAAGAAAGTTTAGTTTCCTGGTCCTTTGATAAATTAATAATCGTGATTTATGTCTTCGCGTTATCTCTGTCACCCATTCCGGTTTCCCCATTTATAGCAACTTGCCGATTATATCTTTAAATTTGTTTTCTTCAGGAATGGCAAGCTGTGTTATAGGTCAGGTCTGTGAAGAATCATAAATGATATCTGCTGAGATGTTCCCAATTACCAAGACATTAACCATTCAAGATAGATCATAAAAGCAAAATGTCATAATGATAAACAGAAATCATCACCAAAGAAGCTTGCACATGCTCTCTGATCTTCCAGGGGTGAATTTTAAAAACACGTTCACTATCGGTGCGCTGACGCATGATCGTAACGCTATGCCGTCAAAATGGAAAGTGATTATGAGGTTGATAATCCTCCGTCATAATTGACGTATAATTGTTCCTAATGACGACACTAAAAAAAAATGGATACTATGAAAAGTAACTACTCAGCAAACTCAAAAAGACATTGAAACCATTGAAATCAGTTTGGAAGGAGCTTTACAACGGTATGCGACACTTTGGTGTCGGCTTTCTCTTGTGTGTCGAACAGTGATGCAACTTTCAGTAAGTCGACACGTAGGTGCCTTCGAGTGACTCAACAAAATGACGCACGTCGACTCGTGTTATGACGTCATTTTAGGATCGACAGTCGATATAAAAGCAACATAGGTGAAGAATGTTCCAATGCATTCTTTAATTCTTTCTTATTCTCAATTTGTCGTAGTGCCGTACTTTGTCGATCATAGTCGCTGGTTGCCACATTCCCTGAGAAGCAAATGTAACTTTCCAAATTCCAAACAGATTAAATTCACTGTCTGTGCACGTGGAATTAAAATCCCATTTAAAAGTTCAAAATCCAGTTTAAAATCCTCGAAAGGAACTACATAGCGGATAAGACGGTCAATCTTTCTTCCAAAATCTCACCCCATATCCTCCTTGCCATTTTTCGTGTTATTTTCCTTAGTAGGTTATTGACCTACATTACATCCTCAACCCATGTGTTTATGTACGGTATGGTATAACGGTATCACACTCACATACATAGGTGCACGGTGGTATACCTACCCTGACCGCCCAGTCAGTCCCACTCTTATTCGGTGGTATAACACCGGGCTGGGCCGCCGTTTCCACCCCTTGTTTCACCGGGGGCTAGGATTAGGGCTGGACGGTCCCAACGGAAATGACTTTTCCGCTGTTGTTGCACCTCCAAGAGTGTCGTACTTTGTGTGTATAACCGTATGTGTGTGTTCACTATACAACACCGCCACTGATACCGGCGGTGTTGAGGTCTACCTTTCTGTAATTACCCCGAGTAGCGAGTGATGTGTACAAATTCCTTCTAGTTTCCACAGTATTATGCTAGCCGTCATAAATGGCTATCTTGTTGTGGTATGTTAAAGTTATAACAAGTCTGACCGTAGTTATAATAGTTCTTCTTAATTGTTTTCAGCATCTGTTCAACAAATTTACACAAATTGAAAATTTGTCGACCAAAGTTGTAACGATGTATAGATCAATTCCTCCATAACAGGACTGAAAAAATGAATGGTGTATTGCAAGATTGGTAAAGGTCACAGAGCAGCACTCACACGTGGTATGATCCACAAGAAAATAGCGAAAACTCGACTCAATTTCTCTAAAAGAATAAAGAATGGTTTTGATCTCACCCCGAGATCAAAACTGTTTTCGTTCTTTCTTTGAGTAATTTCTGGATGATACACCATTCCGTGCGGAAATTAATTAACGGCATGTTTCTACCAGCACCGTCTTCATACCCTGAAAGTTATACGTAAATCTGTGAAAATGTTTGTCCGGGTGTACATGTTTAATGCCAATTCTGCACTGTACCTTTAAATATTCGTCATAATGAATTCATCGAACAAAAAGTTGAATCTTTTTGTGTAACATTAACAAAATGCCTTTAAGAAACTGACGTCATAAACTAAACATTATGAGCATTAAAACTTAAAACAAAAAAAAATTATGAAATGAACAATTTTAAAATAATTTTTATTCATTTTTCTTATCCGTCACGTCGGATAAAACAAATCTTTGAAGCTGTCTAACCAAACTTCTATTCCCATAAAGGTGCATTTGTAGATATTTTACCATCTGCCATCAATGATGATTTGAAACAAACCTTATGCCAGGGCGCCCTCATAGGTCAACAGAGGGCAGTTCATTGGCCCATCATAATGCAACAGAGGGCGTACATAGCTGACGTACTCACTCAATGTTAATAATATACCGGCCATACCTTTGCGTAATTGAACAGGGAGAAAAAATGTAATCGGGTGATATTGTCGAATTGTCAAGTATCGAAAGCTTTATGATATTGCCTTTGACAGGGTCAGAAATTCCCTCGTCCTCAGATGAATACCTCTACAGGAAAAAAAGTATCATGAAGATATACCGAGAAGGCCCATATGGCTCAACAGCAGACAAATAGCTTGGCATCAAGTTATACCAAACTCCAGAGGTTTTCACACGTGCAGCTAGCTATACAGCACGATGTGTTTTTCTCCGTGTGTTGTTATGCCACCGTACGCCTCAGGGCATCTACAGGGGCCACGGGACATTTCTGACCCGTTCCGATGTTGAGAGATAGCGTATTATTTCCTCGGAAGTTGTACATCTCCAGAGGACGGCTCGACCTAGTCCTGTATCTGTGGGCATAACGTGTGAAACACTTATAAGCAGTCGTGACGATAAGAGCACTGAAAAGTCCCTTGGGTATTAAATGTGGTGCATATTCGACATCCTATAATGGCGCCCTCTGTTGTTCAAGTGTGAAGATCATCGGTCATGAACTGATTGGAATTGTGACTGACAAAAACGTTGTAGGCCCTAAATATATTAATTTTTGTGCTGTAGCAAACATGATCATTCAATTCAACGAGCATTTTGTTTAACGATACTCGTGCCTATAGGGGTCGATTTCACCAAACTCATCGTAACTTACTCTCAATCGTAGGACGTGTGGTGTAATTGGAACCCTGCTTAGGAGAAGAAAGGTTACGATGAGTTATCCTTCGTAACTCGAGTTACGATCGATCTTAGGGTCCCAGGGGTCGATTTCACAGATGGCTAAGACAGATCGTTTTGTAAATGTAATAAAGTAATAAAGGTCATTGTTAATGTGTCAAAGATCAAGTGCCATCACTCGCTGCATGTAGACATTAGAATCATAGTACCTTCATTTTTGGATGTCGTTCTTTATCAAGATCATTATCAACTATATTTTGTCTCTAGCTCACACAAACAAACAGATTCAAAGTGATAATCAATGTGGCATCTTTTTAAACACCACAATGTGATTTGTTTCTTGGAAAGAACGTTTGTTTTTCTCATTTCTATCAACATCTAAATCAGAGAGTCACCATCCCTTCTCCTCTCCATAGCCACAATAATTTGGATGCAATTCAATGTCCTTTGGTGGTATTGCAAAACTTGTTAAGTACAATGGAAATTCCTGGGCCAATTTTATAGAGCTGCTTAAGCACTAAAATTGCTTAAGCATGAAAAGTCTTCCTTGATCAAACAGGATCACCAACCTTATTTTTATGTGATGTTTACTGCTTTTGACTTGTATTCGGCTATTGTTTGCTGAGCATAACATTCACAAGGAGTTTTGGCCGGCATACTGATTTAATTTTGTTTTTGTGCTTAAGCGAATTTGTATGCTTAAGCAGCTCTATGAAATTGGCCCCAGATTGATGGCACGAAACGTTTGCTGTGAATTTTCAAACATATTACCATTATACTGCGGCAGGCGAGAATTTAAAACCCGTCTTATCTAGCAACTTATAGCCAACTATCTAAGAATGCGAAACTAAGATCATATGACAGAGTCACTATCACTGACAGAGTTTCATCTCTCTTGATTTGGAATCTTGGCGCGAGAACATCATGATCCACCAGACTTTCAATCGATCCGAACCGCAGCGGATGAGGAGAAGCGGAACGGAGAGCCGCACGGCAGCGGAGCTTGACCCCCGACGTGCCCGTGCAAACACGCGGGTCGTCTCGCGGCCAGCTAGCTCCGACTGCCAAGAAGGTCTGGCATGAAATGTCCCCGCGGCAACACCTTGTTTGTTTGCAAGTTACCATCAGCCGATAGGTTGGCCAGATTGCCGCACCGGCTGGGGGAGTTAAAGCACTTTTAATCTGGCAAAGTAATTTCGTGAAGAAAAAAAAAACTGTATACAGTATACAATTTTATAAAAACCGTGTTTTTGCATTGCTTAATGTTGAGCCGCAAAGCAGCTTCTTCGCTCTGGGGTAGAATTTCAGGGTTTTTACCGCCCATTACATCCGAGGTGTGAAATCATATTTCGTGGTTTTGTGGTTTTGCGGGGGGAAATGGTTGATCCCCTCGGGGTTATGACGACGAAGAATGGTAGCAATGACTCGGACTATGACAAATAACCTTCATTTCTTGTCTTTCTTCTGTTATTTTCTCCCAAAATCCTTCACTTATTCTGAAATTGTTTCTTTTTTTCTCTCTTTTTTTTTTGGTCCAATCAATCGTAGATTCTGATGGCCGTGTCTCAAGCCTGGACCATCTGTCACTTATCGTCGAGAGTATCACGCCCACCAACTACGGACCCAAGTACTCGCTGTCTACCGCCCCCAACGACAGAGACAGAGAACCAACGTCAGACGTGGATCTGGAATCGCCGTGATTTTATGAACTTGAAATGAAGGAGATAGATAGAAAGGAAGAAAGTTGCAGACGAGCAAACAAACAGACATACAAACTAACAAACACCACGTGACCACAGGATGAACGCGCCATTGTGTAAGCCGTGGTCGGATATATTGTTGAAGTTTACCGGCAGAGGGCGCCATGTGGACTTAGTCTTTGATAAGAAGGTCACCACAGACTGATGGAAGAGTTTATCAATGTGAACTAATTGTTATACATTAACAGAAACATTAATTGCCTTGTCTCTTACCAAAATGAGACTGAAATACATTGATATACGGTGGGAGGACTCGGCTGGAAATAGTGGCATCTTCAACAGACGGCGCACTACTGTACAGTCGGGTGCATTCTATTCAGGGGAGAAAATTGTGCCCTGACGTCGCAAGCACAGAATCGATGCAAAGTGAAACCATGGGATATTCCTTATGGTGAAACATGTCTAAATTGACATACCGTTTAACAAAGCTATACCGAAAGAGCTTAACGGTATTGAAAACCTTGGAGGTATTTTGCTTTCCCTTAGTTGAAAGCTCCTGCGATTCTGCAGGTTTGGAAACTAAAGATTTGAAGCCAACAAAACGTTGCTGTATTGTAGATGTACATGTATGTACGCTTCATTCTGTACATTACACGTATCTGGCGATTTTACTCAACATCTTTGTACGGGCCTTCTTCAAGAGGGCGCTATATAAGGCCTACTTAAAATGTCACAACTATGCCTTGTGCATGCTATGTACACACATCATTAGCTTTCACTGTATTGTCATTGGCACCAAAAGGTACTCATCAAACAAGTCATAGTTTGAATTCCACAGTACGTTTTCACATTAATGTATCGTCACGTCCACACACACAACTTCCCAAATACGGGCGATTCTAAATAGTGCGTCACCAAGAGTTTGCAACGCCGAGTTGGCCAATCACACAATGCGTGGAATCTGTCGACCCTTTTCAGACGCGCATTGTGTCGACAACTTCCGTGAATTGTGATTGGCCAACGTATTGCAAACTCTTGGTGGCGCACTATTTGAAATCGTCCATGCATATTGATTTCACTCAGTCGTGATATAATTACTATATTTATATATATTTGTGCTTTTTCGTGCTTTTTTGTGTTTTGGTGTTTTATTCTGTTGTGTTGTTTTTCTTTTAAAGATCCAGGTATCTTTCTCGAAAAGAAAAAAAGTGTTATTGTTCTCTACAAGGCCACAGCGGGACGTCACAAAATAAACGGTTTTAATTTCATGATTTTAGACGTTAAAAATACCATTGTTTCAAGTGGTAATTAATGCACAATTTATGTCGGTTCCTATTCGAAAATCACTCAACTTAGGGTGAATTTTTCACAACTATACAGAAAGTACTTTTAGTCATTCTATGACATTGGTTGCCATTATTTTGAAAATGAAAATCACCTGAAATAAAAACGAAACAAGAACAAAACTGACGAACCTTTGGTAAGAGTTGATCATCTGCATAGATCACTGGTTTATGTTAACTTTGACAGTGTTTGTGAAATATTACGAACATTGTCTTATGTCCTTAATTCACTTTAAACAAAGAGACTCCGTGGCGCATTTTTTGACTGTGGAAAGTACAGGCTTTATGAAAAATCGTCAATTTTCCACAGTATTTATTTGGTACCCTGACACAAAGTATCTTTCAAGGATTCATGAATATTTATTTCAAAGACGCTAAATCAGCGTTTAAATCAGCCAATCAGATTGAAGTCCGTTTATCTTAAAGTGAATTAATCTCATGGCATCAGAAATCTTGGTAATTTTTTTGTTACACAAATGTTATGCCATTTCTGAATTCGTAAGCTCAAGATTTCTTTCCATGATCATGTCGCCGTATATGGAAGAAAAAAATGTTTGGGTCAAAATCCAGTAAAAAGTACTTTTCCGTTCTTTTTAGCAAAAGAGATATGAATATTTTCTCGCTGTGTAAGGCTATACTGCTTTATGATTGGTCGATGAATGTTGCATTTTATTTGTTTGAATTTAAATGTGTTCTGTATAAATTATATACATATTTAATTGTGTACGTGTACATTTTCAAGTGACTCTGTGTAAGTGTGTATTGTTTCTACATTTCAGTCTTGGAGTAAAATAAACATTACTGATAGCTTGTTGTTAATTTTCTTTGCTTGTTTTGCAAATGGAATGTTTCTGTGTAGAATGGGTGTTCTCTGTGCTGTGTGAATGCAATTTGGCGAGCTTGAAAATTGACATTTTATCTAGTCCAGATAGAAGCGGCCATTGCTGGCGACCATGATATTTTGTGCACATATTGGATGTAAACGGTTGGTATCCTTGCTGACGTGCACATTCAATGGCAGTCTTCATATGGACCACTACTATTGGGATATGTTGCTGACCAGTGTCTTGTTAACTGACGTCACAATTAACATCGAACGATGAATAATGACATGGCGCTTGACAACCTCCAAATTAGTCTGGTCCCTTTCAACCTTAAGTTTATTCTTGAGGTCATAATGAAAGGGAATCGGAACAGCATCAGATATGGGCCACTTGATTGGGATAAATCTTTACATCCGCACATTTTCCTAATAGTGTCGGTGATAAATAAAGGCGATTTCTAAGTATGACCAGGCCAGGTATAGCCGCAAACTGGCCATTGGAAATCTGCAATATCCTGGGATGAATATCACAAATGAAGATAAAGAGCGATACGGAAACCGCTTTGTTAGCAATTTATATATACAGTGTTCCTGCACGGACGGCTTGGCATATTAAGTAGGTCATCCTGCCCTCTTTACGTTATCGAAATGATTATTACGTGTCAAAGGCTTCTATGTGCGGTTATCAGTTTGGCAACCTCCCTCTCCATGGTTAAAAACCTCGAGCATTCTCCGCGTACTGTCTATAGAGGGCGCTTCGTGCATAACTGTAGAACATTTTTTGCCAGACTGGTACTTTCAACCAATGGTAAAAATCAATATTCTGCACAACTCGTATTTTTTGGTGAAAACGAGTATCCATTTACCAACAGGTAACAGGATAACTGCTCTGTGGTCAACTGCTTACCAGCCAACATGGTAACGGCCAATTTGTAAGGCTATTGGCCAGTTATAATGCAGATGTTGCATTATCAATTAATCAACCGGTTTTCGTCAGCTGGTATACATGTACAGGTCAGATTAATACGTGAATGATACCAGATACTGGCACATACGGTCACTGAGAAGCAGTTACCAGCCTAATGGTCAACAGGTTTGCAATCATGCAACAGGTTATCTAATAAAAGCTATACGATCAAGAGGTTACTGCCAACTGGGTACCGGTCAGTTACAAGTCAGCCAACTGGTCAATATGTATAGCCACACTTATTATGAATATTGTAGCTTTGGTAAATGATATACAGTTGCCCCATGCCCAGCGGTGATAGTTCACGGATTATACTCCCTCCTACACTCCAAACCCCTTGCCCCACCCCTCTTAGCAGTGACGCATCCAGTCTACACGTAGGTCCTAGTCATCAGTCACCGCTGTTCAAGTCATTCGTGACTCGTCCTAGTGTGATTTCTGAAGCAACTACGGGAGTAAATTAAATAAGGGGGATGTCAATAGCAATTTCCTGCCGTTGCAAACCAGCTCGTCCGTGGACGAGATGGCGAAGACTAAGCAACGCCCACCGTGGTATCAGAGCCAGGCTGAGCCCGAGAGAAGTGGATTGCGTTGACTCCGCTCCAAGTTAGCTCGTAAGGAGAGTTTCCTCAATAAACCGAAAAGAGTTGTTGTACATTTTAAGGTATAATACATGATTGGTAAAGGTCACAGAACAGCACTCACACTTTATCTGTTCCAGTGTGTACATGGCATTACAAACCTGCGACAATTTGAGTCACGGGAAATTTGCGAAAACCCGACTCATTTTCTTCTTGTAAAACATAAAGAATGGTTTTGATCTTACCCCAAGATCAAAACTATTTTTGGTCTTTGTTTGACACTTTTCTGGATATACACCATTTCAGGCAGAAACATTGTAACGGTATGTTTCTAACAGCACCACTCTTCATATCCTTAAAGTTATACAATCATACATCTGTGAACATTTCTGTTTGGGTATGTAACCAATCCTGAGCTGTACCTTTAAAGGTTTACCTTTTGTCGAGCAGTGGCGTCGCCAAGGGGGGGCCAGGGGGGGCACGTGCCCCCCTGGAAAACCTCGTGCCCCCCCTCGTGCCCCCCCATTTGAAATTTGGATTGGTGAAAAAAATATAATATATAAAAAGTTTGCCCCTTGTGCCCCCCAGACTCAAAAGTCTGGTGACGCCACTGTTGTCGAGTCAAATTGGTTCAATTTTGTCAAAGTATAAATTCTGCGTTTTATGCGATCCAATAGTTTCATTGGAATTTTATGTGTTATATGATATACTGAACTAAGATGACTGCTTATAGTTACGTGTCCATTGGCTCTGTGGCCAGACCACTGGGGCATTTCTCCTGATTTGTATAACACAGCTACACGTATGATTTTGCTCTTCCCTCTACACACATTCGAATTGTTGGTGTTCTGTGTCGGAAATTGGTGGAGGACAACCATATCCTAGAAAGTTTTGTTTGGAAAGGTATTATTACCATTTTTACCAAATGATAGAGCATGGGACGTTTGAGTACATTGCTATTGTTTTTGAAGTGGTGTGAACTTGTGAAGTCACCTCAACTATATTGCACACGCTTCAATCCCCATATTGCCGCCCCCTTTTGCCCCCCGATCTCGATCCGCTGGTGCAAGTGTTGGAACGTCGTTGATTTTGTCGACTCATGATACCGAGCGGCACCTGCTGGTGGGCTCATCTGGCCCGCTGATGCTTGCTCCATCTCGGCAGGTCGCGGCCTTCGATCCTAATTTAGTTTTCCGTCCGGAGCTTCACACCGATTGTCCCTTTCCCTTCGCAAGTCCATGTCGATTACGATTCTTTGCTGAAGGCTCTGTTTCGGATTCTCAACGACTATGAGTCTGCTTTTTTTTTTTGCTCCTTTCTAGAATTCTTTTTCCTCAAATTCTGATTTTTGTTTCCCTTCCCTTAAAAAGAAACATGAGCTCGTGAACTACGAGTGAGAAGATGATGACACATTAAAAGTATAAAGGTCACAGTACAGCACTCACACTTTGTCTAATCCAGCATATACATGGAATGATAAACCTGTTAAAGTTTGAGCTCAATCGGACATCCGAGTCACGAGAAAATTGCAAAAACCCCACTCATTTTTTCTTATAAAACATAAAGAATGGTATTTACCAGGAGATAAAAACAGTTTTCGGTCTTTGTTTGACTAATCTCTGGATAAATACAACATTTCAGGCGGAAATATAAATTGTATTCACCCCTGGGAAGAGCGCCCTCTTTTGATTTTCTTTATCATTTACATTTTTTCTTCAGGACTTTACCGGTACTTTAAAATAAATGTCTGCTGTTAAGGGTCCTTCGGGGCTGTCCTGCATATGACATCAACAAACTTCAAAAACCGCAACGAACACTTACTGAGCATTGGTTATATTGTTGTCGAGTTATGCACTTTTGCTATCCTTCAAGAATAGAGGGCGCTATTAACAGTTGGGGCTGAATTTTGCCACAGTGCCTTTCCCATGGATCGAGCAACGAAATGTGGAAAGAATATACCGATGAGCTTAAATTAGATTACGTTAAATGATCCATCATGCAATTTCAACGCATGTTTCGTATTTTGTGGATGAATAAAACTTTATTTCAAACTGGATGGTTCCCATTATCATTTCTGACAGTCCAATTTTGTTCATCTTGAACTTTTACGAACGCTGTACAGGTGATGTTGGGGCCGATCCTTGTTCGACCCGCCCCCCTGAAGGATTTTAAACAGTCATCCAGATTGACCAACGGAACCTGTGGATGCCCTTGGGATCGTTGTTATAGGATCGATACTTCGGTTCATTGAGCATTATAAGGTACAGGCAACGCAGACTCGCAAACAGGTCTTGGCTGCTCCTGACCCTGGTCGTACACCATCATCATATGGCGTCGGACTGGCGAGTATTTCCAGCATGTTGCAATGGTGCACCGCTGCAGACACATGGTGTGGAGGCCATTAAATGTTATGGGCCTGGGCCACGTTTCAGTAACCAGTGTGGACCCAATCCATGCAGTAACACGAAACTCGGCTGGAAATAAAAAGGATAGAGTAAAATACAGCTTCTTAAAAGACAGCGATACATTTCCTTTCTTTTGGTATAAACTGTGACGTATACATTGGGTTTGAGATGTTCAAACGAACGCCCTCTGTCGTCAAAACAGTTCAACCAGTAATTGGTCACTTTAGAAACGATTTCCTTATATTTGTTACAATTTGTTCCTTTGGTTGCCTTGTTATTTTTTAAATGGCTGTATAATATTCCTGTTCTATCCCGGTGGTATAGCAGTGAGATGAGCCGGCCATGTTGTGCAGATCACAGCTTGACACGTGCATCGTCATATCGTCTCTGGGATAACATTTTATAATACCTGTCATCACTCAATCAATTACCATTAAATGACATTTATGCTGGTCCCAAGAGGGCGGCATTCAAGTGCGATCTCTTTTGGCTTCACTGGAAGATCTCTTTTTTCCTTCAACAAACTTCTTCTTTTATATAAAAAAAAAAACACGACGCAGGAAGACAGCGATCAACATCTCCTCGGGGTAAACAAGCAGCTCGCCCTCTTAAGGAGGTCAGGGGTCAGGGCAAAGTTGAAGCAGACAGATTTCATCGGGGACCAATCCAATACGATCAATGGAACGTGTACCAATCTTCCAATTTCTGGCATTTCTTTTTCTTTCTCCCTCTTTTCCTCTGCTTTTATAATGTTTTGAGTGTGCCAGGACTCATTCGGGCTACTGACGTTTGCCTGCTTCACCGTCTGAGCCGAGTGGGACAGGGCACCGACGGCTCTTAACTTTTATTGAGTCGAATTATTGGCAGTGATGTGGACATCATCAAGTTATGACAGGATTATGATGTGTTCCTCTTGCAGCTCGACTTTTGGCACATCCCCAGCTTCCAAGGGGAGCTTGGAGGTTCTCATGTTGAGTCTTAATACAATTAGCTCCTAGTGGCGTACTTGGGAGAAAGGCCGCCGGTCGTCTGCTGAGAATGGACGGCGCGGAGATTTTGTTTGATTCTAACCATTGCTCAATGACCAAACACTGGTATGAGACAAACACCAAGAGAGCGTGTGTGTGTGTGCAAAACAGTATACTCCGTGGACTGTTTGTAGAAATTGGAATTCTGAAAAAAGAAACGATCTTCATTTCTGTCCGGTCCTGCTTAGTAATTACCAGTAGGGTCACCGGCGAATCCCCACTGGTACCAGCTTATATGGAGCACTTAAATTGTCTTTTATTATATCGGCCTCGTGTGCATTCGACTCCAGGTGCCTGAAATCGCATAGAACACACACAAAAATGAAAACCATTTATTAATAACAAATATTTGGTGCAGTTTTAGTGTACACAATTAATGCTAGCCGTGGACGGTGCGGGTTGCCGTATGGTTGCAGCTATGTTGCTGGTTTTTTCGATCAGGGACCTAAATAATAGGTCAACCATAAGTGGATTTTGCTAGGTAACCTCTACATCAAATGTCTGCTGGGTACCAGGTAAAATCAACAAAGAGTCGTTGATCGAACTGGTAACCTCTACACTAAGTTTTTAAGGCCAATAATTTAATTGGCCTCTTGAGGCCACCTTTGCCACTACGAGACACTGTGGAAAGTTACTGGCATTCAGGACATGTCAAATCGGACCATTTCATCAGTGTCGTCTGATCGGGGAATATCTTGTCATTTTTAATCCCATCTAATGAGCCTCGTTTTCTGCGCTAGAGGTCGCAGTCTTCCAAGGACTATACACGATTATTATTGTCTTCTGTTGAGACACAGGGGGCTTAGATTCTCTTCAATGCCGAGAGCGGATCCACATTTTGTTTTTGAGTTTTAATTTCGATTTCAGACCACTAGAGTTGACTGACTGACTTACCTTGCCTCGCCTCGCCCCAAGTTGACTGGCACAGTTATGAGATTCACCGGGGATCTTTTTTGCCGGTCACACCCGGCCGGGGCCAGGCCGAGCGGTTCCGCGCCGTCTACTCCAATCACCCTGGGACGAAACCAACAAAATAAAATTCTTCTTGTTGGTTTTGTTTTTCCTTCTCGCAAGTTATACGACCTGACTTAAATATATTGGATTTAATTAGATTTTATATTTGGAATGTCAGAAGGGATACGTGTTTGTTTGTGACGGGTAGCGGACATTATACAGAAAGTTATTTGCCGTAAAAGCGAAACAAGGTATGCCGTGCGATGACCGTATCTTACGGTCGTAATAAAACAGTGATATTTTGGTAGTAAAACATTATGTGCGCAGCGAATAAGGCATATTCGAACTTGTGCGAAAGATTGTTGGCTGTGACTTTGTGACGTAATATTTATTAATAGGCCTAAATTGTATTTAACATTTAATTTTTAATCAATGTGTTGTTCAGTATGTTGTTTCAGCTGGTATTGTGCAAAATACTATGACATTTCTCGTTGTGGGTCGTTTCATGCACACACACCATGTTATCCGCCCAGTGCGTAACCGAACGAGGGCGCTCTTAATTACAGAGTGAATCTCCAGGACAAAACCTTTCCGTTCAATGAATAATGATCGCTTTTTCCATTCAGCAACGGCTGGAACCGAGACAGAGTCAGGGAGGAATCGTTCGGCAGGATCATAAAACTTGTCTCGTCAGGCTTGGTGGAAATCGGCATCCCCCAAAAAAGTTCCCGCTCAGTTAAACAAAATACCACTCTTGACATTGTCGTACGGCAGTCAGACACCAAATACGCATGGTAATCTCATGCAATAAGACATTGAAACTGAATAACTATCTCTGTATAATAACTTCACAATTAACCTGCGATTACGAATCGTCTCTGTTTTTATTTCTTTGTGCGTTCCGTGATCACCGTCAGTGAAATGTAGCATGACGATCATCAACTCTTATACGACCGTCCGGCCACACTCTCCCAACAACAGAAATTATAGCACTCAAGTCGGAGAAGTCGTAAAAATGGAAAAAAATCCGAAAGTAATTGGAAACACACTCGCTGCATGGCCGGTTTTACTTTTCTGAATTCTCCCCCGTTTATTATTTAACGGGAGCGGGGGGATAGTGGGAGAGCTAGCGAGGGAAATACCTGCCTTAAACCGCTGAAGTTCTGGTTCGAATTACACGGCGCCATCTTGGACTAGGTGTCGTCTGCTCTTGATGCGTTTCCCGCCTTTTCCCCCTACTCCACACTCGTCTTCTTCTGTTATTTGTTTTCGACAATTGATCAAAGATTCATCTGCCAAGTATCAATAATGCAGGGGCTGAAGTGGGAAACATCGTGTGAGTCGAGCATTATTCGACACTTCTGTGGATCGTGTTTTTGGGGGGAGTATCCTCTGGAGAGGCGCAATTAAATGAGGATTGGAGAATCCATAGATGATAGAAGCTGGCCAATTTCTCTGGATCATCAATTTTGGCGTCGCAGGTTCTCACTTTGTTCAGTTTGTGCCAGACTCTTTACTAAGTAAGTCGAGACCTTTAAAAAACAAAACTGTGAAGAGGGGTTGCCTACCACCAAAGTCATACCAATGAAGAATTTTCCTCTTGGCAAACATATAACAATATGCAAATATACTCAATTGTAATGTTTTATCCAGATGATTAGCCACATTTCTTTGACCAAAGAGGGCGCCCTATTCGGCCATCTTTGGGGCCACACATAGAAATTGTATCTCAATTGATCAAAATGTTTTACAATTGTGTGAAGGTGAAATAAGTGATTTAAGTTTGTAAATTAATTTCATTCCAAATAATGTGAAATGGTTTTGCTGGACGTGTAATTTGTTTCTCTTTTCTGAGGAGGGGAGGGCACGGATCCCCTAAAGGGACATGCGATAAGAACAAACTCTCAAACAAATCAAAATTAAAAATTATGATATTAATGCTTGCGCACGAATTAATTTTCAAATTTATTTGGTCTGAGAGTTTGTTTTCATCGAATGTCCCTTTAGGGGCTCCGTATAGGAGGGGCTGTAAATTAAATAACTTTCATGTAAGCTTTCCAAACCACAAAACAGATAAAAACGTGACGAAACACAAAGATTCAAACTTCAAATTGATAATCTTTTCCCTTTAATATAATATTCAAAACAATCATTTATCAATGGTTATTTACACGGATAAGAGAAATAAATACACTGTTTTATTATTTTTTATTTTATTTTACTTGTTTTTTTGCTCAGAATTAAGGAAAAATATAATACACTTTGTACAAAGTATAGAGTCTAATTAATGCGGTTGAGCAATTATCGTATATGATATCTGATAATCAACTACCAGCGGAAAACCATATTGTTGCTTATAATTAATTATTATCAAGAGATAAACATAAAATGGCTGATACTTGGTATACAAAGACGAAAAATACACACCGATTTTGAAATATTGTTGGACTGCAGAATAGCAGTGTTAGAAATTGCCATCTCTGAAGTGATATAGTGTTTGACACAGTGCGTATACTGACATTAAGTATGGTTCTCGATTCGGCATGTTTTACTTGGGGGCGACAGAGGCTGCCTCCATCTCGACAATACCCCCTCCCTCTAAACTCCGCCCCTCATTAGGTTATGATTATTATAGTTAACCAGATTCAGCTTAATTTGTAAACGAGATATGGAATTGCTATAAGGCAATGTGCTTCCCAGGCCCGGTCCTGTTCGTGAGACCACACTGTGCCGTCTGAATCAAAAACCATGCCCAGTAATCTTAATGACTGTGTGGTATTATTGACGGGGAAAGGGTTCTCATTGCGAACTGGGGATTCAGCATCATTACTCCCCAACTGAAAAGGTACAAACAAACAAATAATTCAAAACGAGTCTCAAAAACCGGATCACAGGGGGAGAAATGGCTATGTCTAACGACACATTGATGAAACACGGACACAAGTTTCTAGCTCGTTACCAATGCGTACAGCAATCAATTGCGACCTAGCAATAGCATACCGGACACCCGTTCTATATGGATCGTCTGCCTGATATCGCATGTACGTATCACAAGAATGTCGTACAAATTGTGGCAAATTCTGCAGATGTATTACTTATGACCGGGGCTTGGTTGCACCTCGAAGGCTTAGATTCATCTTAGATTCAGTATTTCTCACTAAGCAAAATGTGATGTCACAAATAGCTGGAAGATTTGGTTAACTTCACCCGTTAAAATCTCCAACCGAATCTCGAGTTTTCCGCCTCATAAGCCGTTAATTAAAGAAATCTTGTTGAGATCTTACCGACTTTCCAGTCTTTATTTTTGTAAAGTATGGCCAGATAAGAATACCCTACCCCTGCTAGTAATAGCTCCATGCCCTACACTTCAACCACAAACGGTACTTATAGCTCCAAGGATGTTTGGTAACGAGTACCATCTTTAAAATCCAACCAAGACGCTGAGCCAGCTACATGCTCTACCTATTATGATTCATCCCTTGTACATCATACACCGTAAGCAAGTTTTAACGACTCCCCATTTCAAGGACAGGAGCTATCGGCGCTCTCCCCGAGTCCCAGCAAACTCCAGGCTCCCCAACAACCCCCGAGCCCCGACCCCGACTTCAGTGTCCCTGCAGTGCTTGTCCGAGAGAATCATATGCCCCTCTCTGTTGACTGGGATGATGCTGAAGTTTGATGGTTTAGTCATCATTAGCGACACGGGTTGGCTGTCACGGAACCTTGTTAGCGTTGCTTTGATTGCCTCAGTCGATGCCGAGGGTGATTCTTCACCCCCTTCCCCCTCCCATCCCCCCTCCCCAGGCCAACACGTTATTCCCTCCACGGCTGTAATAACATATTTCCCCTTGGAATTTCCACCTTAATTAATATTTCCTTGGTGATCTCCTCTGCAAAAATCGGATACGCATCACGGACCAAGCTGAGTTGTGAATTGAATCAAACAGAGAACATGCGAGCCCAGTCCAGATCTCTCCTATTGGAGAGGGGTGGGTGGGTTAAGACTATTTAGTGGCTGTTTTGGTTGACGGTGGGCCCTACCCCCTAGCCCTGTCCCTTGGCAATATTTCCCTTTGATTGCATAATGGACGGAATGATCTCTGAATAACGCAAAAAGTAAATGGCGCCCAATTTTGTTGGCGCCATTAAAACCCTCGTCCTCTATTATATCAGTATCTATAATGACAAGACTATAAGTTTTTAGCTTACTTGCAATATCAATATATCATCAAACATTAAAACTGTTATTAATATAACTCTTAGCAATTTTTCTCTCTCCTTTGACCAGCAATATTTACAATTATCTTTCGGAAAAGTATAAATTAAGGGCCAATTGTAAAACAAAAAGGGAAAAAACAAATCAAAAATGGGGATTCCCTGATTACAATTGATAGACTCGTGGCGAGTCTAGTTTATCAGGCCGACACCCGATTGGTTGATTATTATAATGCTAATTTACATGGACGTTCCAAATACAGGGTGTAGTTTCATTTAACTCATAAAACCCTATTCATATCATATAATGCAACAAGAATTATAGAAAATACGTTATCTACAGTCAACGCAATTTGGCACTTTCAAAAAAGGTCATTATTTTTTTCCATGCAAAATCTGAAATATTTCACTGTCAGTCAATAAAAGGTTACGTTAATAAATCGTAATTATTATAATGTAATCACATTATCCACTCTTGATTAGTAAGAAAATTAGTAAGCCTGAAACATATTTTTTGTTTAAACTCTCATTAGGCGGTGCCTGAAGTTCAGCATCGATAAGATATTTGCTCGCTTGACTCCGTGACGGTTTCCAGCCAGACCAGGGGTCCGTGAAGATGCTCGCGGGACGTATCGCTCGCTTCGCCGGCGACCGTTCTCGGCAAACACAGGTCGGCAACCAAAATTCATTTCCATTTGTTCGCGACTGATTTGTTACTATAGTTGTCTTCTGATCGGGATAGAAAGGTACCGTAAGCACCTCATTCTTCCTGGGGAGATTTTGATGCTTGTTCGGCCAGTTTAACCTGTGTCGTTCACATGCTTTGAACTTGGTTATACATGTACTCAAATCATCCACAAATCCTGTCAAAGTATTCCCACTGCATGCGAGCGAGGTCTCCGTGAGAAGTTAGTGACTTCCGGCTTCAATGGCGTGTTACTCTATGCAGGAAGTGAAGCAAAAGGCCTCAGTGTCCATTGAACTTGAAGTCTCTGGAGTCACTTCGCCGATGTCCTTACGTTAGGTTATACAAGTAAAGAGCTTGGAGCGTTCGGTATCTCACCACAAGAGGGCGTCTTCAAGAGAAGTTCGCAGATTTAACCGCCTTGCCAGTGTTTAATTTAACAGTGAGACCCATGCACGTGGTTTGAAAAGTGAGGAAATAGCGCCACCACGCGTAACACAGCTACAGGATCCATTGTCATGCCTATCATTGCGTTGTCTGCCCAATGAACCGAACAACGAATCACTAACTTAACGCAGGAAGACTGCCATGGCAACTTCTTAAACTTGAGTCCGAATCTGAAAATTGTCTTTTGGAGATTTGTGTTGTCTCTCCAACATCGGTGTGAAAAGTTTCAGCACATACAGATGCCGTCCGAGGTAGCTTTCTTGGGAGACGTGATCGCCTTTCCTTTCGTTGGTGTAATGCTCTCCACAATGAGCGACAGACAATCCAGACTCGATGTATTTGTGCACGGGAAACCTAAACAAGGAGACAAAAAAGAGGGACAAAATCGATAAATATGGTTTCGATATTGAATTAATCGATTTTAATAAATAATTAATCGATTCTAATCGATTTTTCAACAAGAAATGTTGAAATGATCCATTGAATCTACGACTACAGCACCTTGTTATCTTTATGGTATTTTGCAAACGCTCCGGTTGCCGTTGCACTATACAACGACCAAACAAGGAAAACCACAAAATGGTGAATTTGTTTTTATTCGCCTGATTACAGTCATGATTCCGAAATCACAGCAAACAATCTTGACAATCTGATTTTGAATTGTCCGTACTCTGCCTACTTGCATGATACAGCGATAACGAAACTCATCTGATCAAAATTTAAGTCTTCCGGAAGAAGATGTTCCAGAATCTAGTCTGTGAACCCTCACGAAAGGGCGGGAAAAGCCGAAAAGATCTCTTGGAAACTTTGCTGCTGTGGTGCACGAAAGAAGGCTTCCTCTGATTGGAATCTCTTAGTTAAATTGTGTGAGTGCGTCTGCTTACAGACACCACGCCGATCGTGGCATCAGGCAGAACTCTTGACAGTTGGGTGTCTTTTTTTTTTAGTTGACGTTGGTTCTCAAGAAAAGGCCACAATGACTAGACTCAATGATTACCATGTGGCGTTCCCAGATTGTCACGGATTTGCAACTCATGTGCTGCTGTTTAGCCTCGTCCACATTCTATCTGAACTTGGACCTTCAACTGAATCTCATAAGCCAATAAACTCGACTTCTCCAAGAGAAATCAGGTTGAAATTTAATTTAGAAACTTCCGTGCGAGGATTTTTTTGTCCCTGTCTCCTTCCCCCCTCGTAACCTGGGTCACTAAAGAAGACAGTGGAATAAATTCCTTCCGGAGAGTAGAATCTCCTGGGAGAGCTTTGGGATAGCTGGACATCAACGGTGCGACGCGAACCGCACCTCGGAATATAGATTAATCTAACCCCGATGCGATATTTGGGCTAAACCTAGACGGCGACAACTGAACTTAGCCTACGGCATGACCCTTGACATTTCAGGCTCGTCCCAGGGGGTTTCCAGTCCTCTAAAAATAAGGCTGTCGTGGATATATACGCTTTAATATGGCGAAAAAGGATCGTTGCTAATTTGCTGACGGAATCACGTCCCCCTGTATCTAATTCGTTCCCCATTGATACGACAGACAATCATAACTGTCTCCGATTTGACTGACGTTGAGTGGCTTCAGACAGCGACAGTATTTTTTTTTCTCTCTCTTTCTTTCTACTCCTTCTAGTGCATGCTCCAGATTACATTTCCAGAAGTTACACCGCGGAGCCCAAGCCCGTCTTGGCTTGGAGCTTTTCAGGTTAAATAAACCCCCAATCAATAATTGTCACTTGTAGTAAGCTGATACGTCTGGTACACGAGAGTCTAGTGAATTATGCATCTTCCTCGGTCCCCTCCGTATACTAGGGAGCTTTATGGAAAAGCAAGGCGATGCAAGGCGAGGCTGAGGAGTCGCCATCATCAAGCCTGATCATGGAAGCTGGCACTTGGCGGCGCCGAGGCTCTTTCTCCCGGGTGTCAATGCTTCGGCCCCAGCGGCATAATGAATTTTACTAATTGATATACACTTAAAGCTCGAAATTTACAGTTCATTTTAAAGCAGTCGCCTCATGCGAGCAAACCGTGAACTTGGAGTATCATAATATGGCATCGGCCGTGACCCTCCATAAACATACATTGTCTACACATTATACCAGTCTTCTTCTGACACAAAGTTTTGCTTGCGAAAATCGGTGAAACAAAATGAAGAAATTGAATAGGCCAACGTGTTTAATGTATACAAGCCGCGCTATGAAATGAATGGAAAACTTTCAAGTGTCAAAGTGTTTTAAAGGGATCATTAGGCTTATTTCGATACAAAGACAATTGAAATCGGCTGGTTTCAACACTGGGTGAAGCCTGGAAAATACAACACAATGTGTAGTATTACCACCGTTCATTGACAATTGTTCATAATATATTGTAGTTGTCAAACCGTTTTTGCACCATTTGTGGATTTCTCGCGAGGAATTTCATTTGATCGGATGCTTATATAGTTTACAATTTTGAGAATTTGAAGTAGTTTATATGTATTACAATCATGTAGGCCTATGCAGATTTTGTATTCATCTTCTTCGTAACATGGAAACTCGGAACATTACATCTTGGGCCGAGTCCGAATTACCTCAAATGTTTAAGAGGCAAAGCATAGACCAAATGCACCTGTCTTTTCATTCACGCGAGATCTCGCGTTGATATACCTACCGTATGGTGAAGTGACGTCATAATTGTCTCCATAGTGGTGGATTTTATCGGAGGAAAAAGACCCTGGACTGCTTCCGTCCGTCTGTAGGGGGGAAAAGAAACAGGGAGAGAACAAGAAAATGTAAATTAGTTTCGAGTTTCACTGAGAAATCTTCTGCCAATTCTCACTAGACTTCAATTCCTTGATCCAGACGGGCGGCGTGAATTGACGAGTTGTGGGTGTCATGGCGCGCAAACATTTGGTTAGCAAATTAGGTTTTTGCCCAATCAAAACACGGGATTAGGTTTTATGAAGGGTACCAATTGGTAAGCGCCCTGGGCACGGGAAGTCAGCACCAGTGTTGACGTACCAGGTTGATACAGAATACATATTGCGGCGCCTAAACATACAAGCCCTGTTGACAGGTTTGCTGAATATTTCCCCTTGCAGCTAGACGTTACACAAATTGATAATTCTCCTCGGGCACAGGCGCACTTGATAAAAATTAATATCAAAAAAGAAGAAGATAAGAAGAAGTCGAGTAAAAAAAAATATAATTTAAGAAAACAGCATGAGGTGCAGCTAGGGATTTGTCATTATTATCGGGTTCTTGTTAAACGTCCTGATTAACGGAGTAGGGACATGCAGGCTGACTGCCAGGCGTCAATTCGGATTAAGGGTAATCCCACCCGATCCCGTGTTTGGCTACGCACATATCTAGCGTTGACACATACAGGGTACCATGTGGCGTCAGCCGGGCCAGGGATACGAGCTGACATCATAGCACCGGGCAGGAAGCCGCTTGAGCCGGCCAACATATCCGGGGTCCATCCCTGAATTTCCCTTGTTACATCCTGAGTGATGTATCGAGGGAGGAAATAAGAGGGATGATTCTGGTGGTTGGGTATAAGGGAGATAGCAAATTGCGCAGTTTCTTGTGCGAGGGATTAATTTTCGAAAGGAAATGGGGCCAATTTAGCCCAGGAACCCTTGTAGGTGTTACACTAGTTTGCCTTGTTTCCTGATATCAGGAGAATCGGTGACAATATTGTTGCAGCTTCTATAAAGCAAAGGGGATGATTGTGTCTTCACATATCATGTGACGTTCGTTCAAGGGCCTTCGTGTATGCGTCGTCCCTGACTTGAACCCTTCAGTATCGCGACAGTACCTCGGTATACTATACAAGATTCATTCATTATTAGGTAGTCTAGTAATTCCCATGAAAGTATTAATTAGGCCCCAAACCCTCCTAAAGCTCACTCGTGATATTTTAACTTTTAACTGTTTCAACCTTAAAGCTGACTTCACACCACGCGAGAGGATAATACCTGAACACGATAGCCGTAATGAATCTTTGAGTAGATTGAATTCTGTAAACTGTAGAGAACGTTTTTACTAACGTTTGAAAAATTGATTTGTCTTTTTACATTTTGGTTGGCAATTTTGTTGCCTGTAGTGGAAGCAGACACGACGTAATTTGGAACATGCGCACAACTTCTCACGAACCTCATCAAGAAAAATATTGTCTTTTTCATTCAGTTGATTATTGTAAAAGTGCGCCTTTCTAGAGAGCTTGACTTATTTTGCAAATCTAAATGTTTAATTTGTGGACATTTTGACTTAAGTTAAAGGTTTTCCCCGGTTTGGATTTTGGGGAAAGGGTAGCGACTTTAAAACCGGTAATTGAAATTTCCGGATTAAGCGCCTAAGGTAGAAGCGCTCCGAGTCGTCAGACTCTAAACTTAGCGAGATGACCTCGAGTTAGGATCAGAGGGGGTCAAGAAGGGGGCGGGGTCGACCCCTATAAAGGGGCGTCCTCGAGACAGCTCCTCCATTTTTTTCTTTTATAGAGGTGTGATTCATCCCAACCATTCAGGCTCAAAAGCTTTAACTTTTCACACTTTTGGTGGAATTAAATTCGAATGATTTTTTCAAAAGTATAGAGCTTCACACATTTAAGTGGTTGAATCATTTTGTAGCGCCCTCTACCGTTAACAAAAATCAACCCATACATTATTACATGTACATGTTGTTTTCAATGCAAGGCAGAGCGTTTAAGAAACGGAGGCTCAGGCTCCGTCTCAGGCTCCGCCACCATTTCGTGAATCCATTCTAAAATCATCTCTATCAAAATACAGGCTTTTGGCTGCGGTTCTGATGTAGATTCTCTGGTTTGAAAAGGAAATCAGAGCTTCGTCTTCAATGAAAAACCACAACCTATATTTTCAGCATATGGATGGCAGAGCCAGAGCCTGAGCCTAAGCCTAAGCCCCCGCTTCGTAAACGCAAACAGAGCCCCAAAACTTGACAGATCATTGTTATGCCGTCGACAGAGGGAGCTATATAAATGCCTCAGAAAATGACCCATTTTCTACATCTCGATTGTTTTGGGGGTCCTAATTCGGCATCTTTTGGGCATGATACAGCAATCACGATGAGGTTGCAGAAAGAACGAAATACACTCGCTCTAGACTTCAGCTGCCCGTCAGAATGGATCAAAAGTGATCTTTTTCACCGTAGACAAGAAAATCTCTTTCCTGCGGGCTGATTAGCATCTTCCGGAGGGTGGCAAAATCGTAGTTAAAAAAAACGTTAAAGGTCTCTTTGGTTTTGCTTCTACTTTTATAACGGTTTTTAGAAAAGCTTTTTTTTCTCAAATGTGGAGAATCTGTCGTGAATTCACGTGCTTTCTCGCGAGTGTGGTAAAACTGCTATGTATTTACGTGTTTTTCGTGAGTGTGGTAGAATTGCCATGTATTCACATGCTTTCTCACGAGAGTTGTTAAGCGGCAGTGATGATTGAAATACATTTTTTTTTAGTTGTTTGTTTACTTTATGTTTGCTCCAGTGTTGTTAAAAACGAGCAACGACGTCATCTGGAATTTCATTTGATGCGAGTGACGAACACGAACTACCTTCCTATAATGAGGCCCTATTACATTATATTTCTTTTAATATCGGAGCAAATTTTCCAATTCAACCTTCCCTTTGTTGTTGTTTGTCTTTATTGGAGTTCGCGATTGATTTTTCATCTCTAACCTTAGTGTGAACTCGTCACTTCATTATAGTGATTAAGTTTGTAATCTGACAGAATCCTAAGTACATTACCGTGCTTCATATTGACAGGCCTATAATACATTGTGGGCAGATTCAGTCTATGTATGTGGGATGGCACATCCATGTATCGCATTGTGGTGTCTGAGACGAGGGAATCTTGTCATCTTGGCGCGCATGGAATGTAACCTTCATCAATTTAGCAGTAATTACTTCCTAATTAGAATAGATAGCTTTGTCCTTGCTGGCGATGGCCATTATCGGTTAAGTATGAAGAGAGATAGGGGTAGGAAAAAATCCGCAAAAGATTTGGAAATGAAAAGATCGGGGGAGTCGCTTGGCTCATGTGGCACGGATTCTTCATGGCACGGCGCGGGTTCATCACGTCACCGCAGCAATCGAGAAACCTTGGGCCGGGAAATGAGAGCATGTTACGGCGCGCACATCATGCTGTAGTCACGCTCGGTAATTGCTCCTTCGTCGAACCCCGGAACATGTAAGTGAGGCAGTCGTAGCCAATAAAACCAACCTCAGTGAGGAGGAGTGAAGTTAGGCTGAAACGAGCGATATGCAAAATGTATACACGTGGATTCCCCTAACCATCAACTGTTGCAAAGTTCATACGGGAAATACAAAACATGTGATGTTATAAAGCTCAAAAATCGACCCAATGTTGTTTCATGTCTAGGCCAAATCATTCTCTTTACTTTTTAAGCCCAGAATTACCAATTAATACATTAATTCACCACGGAAATCTATCGTTTTCTAATTAACGCGCAATGGCTCTATGCTTTTCTGTGGCCAAGTGGGAGATGACTAACAAATTAGTAACCATTCGATGATATAGTTTTCATCACAAATTAGCCAGGCAAGTGCAAACTAATGTGCGTGGATGCCCCGGCTGCCAACATGTTCATCTCGCATCACAGCTTATTGTTTGGCTGTTCGTGTTGGATCAATGTTATACCAAAGGAAATATATGTTATAATGTTAATGAATCAATACAATCCTGTACAATATTGTCACACACGTCCCCCTGTGTATATTAACCTTCGTATTGTTAACAAGTGTGCATCTTGCACGCCTAGTATGCCTATATGTTTCGAGGATAAAGTTTCTTTTATTTTACCGATGAAACCCTTTGGTATTGTCTGTGTTTTGTTACACGCGCGTGTAAATATCTCAAGGCTTCTTGCAACAAAAACAGCCGTAATAATTGAATTAAAAGTCCACACACTCATTAGTTGGCGATGCTAACAAGCGCACCTATAATGAAGTCAAAGGCCAGGAAAATTAACTGGAATTGAGAAGACTTTACAAGAAAACAAGGAGTCAAAAGTCGACGAGTGTTTGTGCAACAATTTAGTAGTACGTGAGATATGAGGATTTATTGGTCGGTGTTCGCAACGGGCATGCCCGGTGACACACCCTCTTCGCGGCTTCACGGCCCGGGCGCGGTGTAGGGCGACACGCGCGGCCCCGGACTCAGACGCAAACGAGCCGCGGCAGGCCCGGGGGCTTACAACACGGTGGCTGGGCCCAGCGTGTGGTTTACCACCGCGCCGGATCGATCTTTTAGTCTTTTCACAATTCGGAAGTTGCCATGAAAAATACTATATGGGTAGACTATGAATGGGTTTGCTATGTTTTTCTGCCCATGGTGTTATAGTGGTGTACTTTTCAGCTTTATATGCCACTTTGTGGATGTGGTCAGACCTTGGTGTATTTGGTTGAAACAGTTCACAACATCTTAAAAATGATGTTGTTTTGCAGACGTTTACCAACAAAACCAACTGTCTTTAGCCTCTCGTATGCTGCATGATGTAAGAGGCACACGTGTGTGTACTTTACACGCTAATCCCACGCCATATCAAGAGAAAATCATGTGGTAAAGCGCTGTTGCTTAAAGCTGAATTGAAAACAAGCGCCCCGAGCCATGTTTAACGCCTAATGCCTTGGAAATCCTCGGAAATTTGACTTAATCTGGAATTTGCTTTGGGTATAACCGTTTAGCTTTCAATATCAGGATTGCCGAGGCATAAGAAAAAACGACCTATACATAACACGAAGGGACAATAATTGCACCGTGTTCAGGCTTAGCTTATTTTTTTTACACAGAAAAAGCTAATTGAGAGATTTCCTGTACCATCAATGAGCAACATTTTGTCATGAAGACTTTGAAGACGAAGGTACTGTGAAAAACTGGCAGAATGTTAAGACATTGATGGTATATCAACTATCATAGCAAGCAGTGTTAGCCGCCCTTTGACTGAAAAGACAACATAAAAACAGTAAGAAATGTGTTATAATAAGGGACAAGTCGGAGAAAGTCTTAAGGGGTAATCTGCAGACAGACTCGGCCACTGTTTCGATTTTTTCATCCCCAAAAATTCTCAAGACCTGTGAGCAACATACACCACGGTTGTTAGTGTGTGGTTTCATGGCTTCTGGCTGCCAAACGAACAAAGATAACTGACTAGTGGGGCCACCACCAACGAAGGGCTGGATGGCTCAGTTGGTAGAGCGCCTGTACGCTATTCAGGAGGTCGCCGGTTCGAATCCCGTTCCAGTCAATTTGTCTTTGTTCACTTAATGACTTTAATTCAGTCAGTTTCCCTTGTGGTTATATGATGATTAAATTAAAAACTTAATATATCTCGACATTATAGCACTGAAAGTTAATAACTTCCTTCCAGACACATGTAAAATCATGCATAATGCTTAAACTGTGATTGTGCCATAGATTGACTGCACTTTCACTCTCGCTTCCAAATCAATAACAAAGTGCAAATAGACGCACAAACAAACAAACAAACAAACAAACAAATAAACAAACATATTGAATTCCCTAATTAATTCTCCAATCGAGATTCATCACAAATGTTTAATCAACTGCTGTATGTAATCACTGTCTTTCAAAATGGTAGACTTACACTTGACCGTTTGTGCAGATATGACTTTTCCTGCCTGATACACAATGAAGAGAAATAGGTAACACTGGTATAGAAAAGAGCATGGAGTAACTAAAAACAAAACACAGTGATACATGCAAGTGTACGAACACTATGGGAGTTTTGATTTTAGGTCGTGGGGACGAGTTCTGAATGGGGGTTGTGGTTGTATAATGGGATCACCATCTGGATCGTCCCCAGGGGTTCAGCCATAGATATCGCCTCTCTCCCCCTGTAAAGCCCTGTGGTGACGGTTACATGAAATTTGTCTGCGCGATTTTGGCATTTTTCATCTGTGTACGGAAGTTGTGTAGAACATTCCCAATGAATCTACGTTTTATTTTTTTGCATTACACACAACAGGAATTATAACCATAGATGTCCTGAACTGATCAGACGATTATAACTCACTGTTTTGTTTTGATTTTGTCTTTTCCTTCCATATTATTTTTCTCACATCTTCAAGAATAAGATGTAATAAAGTGTGTAAATAATCTGAGGTATAGTTTGTGGGGGCGTATCCCGCACACTCCAAAAGCATAAATAAGCCAAACAGGACTAATACCATCGCATAAATCCAGAATTGAGATATTTACAGCCACACTGCTTGCATGAGATAGGGGAAGGGATGGGGTCCATTAATGTGAGCCCCAGGGGGCGCTGTCTCTTACATCCTGAGACAAAAAACGCGAGATTGTCTCTTGCGATGAATCAACAATAGCTGTTGGGATCGATTTCACGAACCCCTACGATCGATCGTAACTCGAGTTACGAAGGATAACCCATCGTATCCTACGTAGGGCTGTAATGCACCACAAGTCCTACGATTGATACCCCCGGTAGTAAGTTAAGATGAGTTTGGTGAAATATCCCTTCCAAAAACGGCATTACGATCACATCGGAGTAACTGCAGAGATGGTTTATGGGCTTCTTGCGATGGAGGTGGGCGGAGACAAAACA
The DNA here is from genome assembly GCA_963971285.1 of Astropecten irregularis. Lineage (NCBI taxonomy): Eukaryota > Metazoa > Echinodermata > Asteroidea > Paxillosida > Astropectinidae > Astropecten > Astropecten irregularis. Next base: position 19,297,781 of record OZ020252.1, on the reverse strand, counting down.
TGAAAATTGTCCAAAAAATGTTCACCATGTATTAAACATGTACATGTATTGTGCCCATGTAGCGAAGGAAACCCTCTCCCACCGTGAACGGTGAGTAACGGCATCAGTGATTGCTAGGGACAGGGTAATGAGTTTACCTTGTAGCCCTGTCGTCTGCTCACGGACCAAAGAGAGAGAGAGAAAAAAATGGCGTGACACCAAAGTACTGCACAGGGATTACAGTATGGGAATATCAGATGGTCTCTGCTGCCGCCAACGACATCAATCATGTTCAAATCGACTGGATGATGCTTTGATGGCTTTTTGGAAAAAATATCGTAAAATTGTTCTTATTCCTAACCATCTTCTTTATGCTCTTTTTAATTCGCCTATTGAGCATTTCAGATGCCAGCTTGGGTAGAATGAATTAAGTCTCCATTATTTTCCCCAGTGATTTTGTTTGTCTTTTTAATTACTGTCAAGGCTAAGATGTAATGAGCTTTCTTTGACTGCAGGTCAGCATGCTTTCGAATGCTTTCTTAGAAATTGAATCATAAATGCAGTGCATTATAAGTGTAATATTTCATTAAGACATTATAGTTAGGGCCGTTATGCACATCTTTTGGAATAGACCCTCTCCGATGTATGAGTTTGCTGATAATGTATAGTATGCAGGCAGGAATTTCTTGTACGTGCACATTCAACATTTTATCATCTCCGGACTAAATTACATTGTTGCATGCTTTGCCACGTGACATGGGGCAAGCTCTTGACACTTCAGACATGGAAATGATCTGGTCCCCTCAGGGCTATTCGTAACCATTGTAAACGATGTCTTGTTGCTAGACTTCTCTTGCCTAGCCTTATATACGTCATTCAAAATGGACATCTAATTCAATGCAATCAATGGTTTTTATCAAAGAAATACAGATTCATGGGCAAAAATATCAAGACAGATACAGTAACAATCATCTGTGAAGTTTTCAGTTCCATACGGTGCCCACTTCTTTTGAAAAACAGCGACAGTAATTTTTAAGTCTTTTCTCTTTTATTTGATCTTTTAAAAGATCAACAAAGATTTTCGGTCGTTGTTTTACGAATTTCTGGATATAAACACCATTTCAGGCGGAAAAAAATGTAACGGTATGTAGCATCACCATCTTCGTACCCTGTAAGTTATACGTAAATCTGTGAAGATTTCTGTTTTGGTTTCTTACCAAAGTATGATACTACCTTTATTTTAAGTCATTGATTTAGTGTTAAAATAATATCCATTAACAAAGGGCTAATTTGCAGTTTTCGATGATAGAGACGAATTTAGATATTCATCACTTGGAAACTGGCGTTTATATTGGAAAACAATAAAGACATTTCCGATTGTGTAACGAAGATATCTCCGTTCGACGCATTCTTTTTGTAACAACAGAGGGCGCGCTAGGTATAAGGTCAAACCGAGGGCACGGTTGTCAAAACAAGATAATAAAGTACATAATCATCCGAGCCGCGGATAAATTCCTCGAACGGTATAAAAAAGTACAGTTGCTTGTCAGACCTCCCCGCGTCCTTATCATTACCAAGGTATACACCAGGTACACAAAAATTGGAAATAATACCACAACATGTAATGGAAGCCGCGGGTTTTTAATTCCATTCCGACGTGGATGTGTTGTGGGGCTGTATACCGGGCCCAGGCCAGGCTAGGCCGGCCGGGGGGACCTCCAACGGACCGCTCGGTCTGTAATGAAGATAATCAGGCTGTTGACAAGCTAGCGGTGTACCTGAACAGCGGGGGATATGTCGGGCTTGATGCGACCCTAACACGCACATCACACCTCACCTCAACCAGGTGAAACATCCGTGTCTTTTAGTTTTTAGCAAACAGGTAAAGAAAAAATTGGCAAACATGTCTCATGTCGGTTTATGATCCCTTGTATGTTGAATAACGAAGTGCTCTAATCAAATTAGTAGGAGATTGAACAACATGATGGAGGTATAATTCAGTAAAACCCAGAGGGAAAATGAAATCGCTATTTCCTGTTTGAAGTGAATTAGTAAACAGGGTTCGAGTAATCGTAACTTACTTTCAACCGTAGGACTTATGATACATTGCATTGCAACCCTACGTAGGATACAATGGGTTATCCTTCGCATAACTCGGGTTACGATCGATCATAGGACTTCTTGAAATCGACCCCTGGACCAATTTCCTTAATAAGATCTATCCCCCGTTCACTCGTGAGAAAGAACAAGTCATTTCTGAAACGTTTTTAATTACAATGTAATATACAAACCTATCCTACGACTGACACATCTATGTTAAAGATGAGCATTTCGACGAAGAAATAAGCTTCCAGAAACATAGATTTCCAGTACAATTTGGTAAATAGATTTTACATCATGTAAGATTCCTATATTGATATCATCATGCCTGAAATGTGATGATTAGATACGAACAAGGCATATAATTCGTGCCCGTTTTGAGAACGATTTTGAGAATTGAAGGATTTTCTTTTGGCCGTGTAAGTTGTTGAATCGCCGTGGACTTAATAGTATATTTCCTCCCCTTAGGCCTTTAGGACGACAAACGGAATTACAATCAAATAATCCTCGTTTCCCTTTAAGAATCGATGAGCAGAATATGATATAAAGAATTATACCCAGGTATGACGCTCGGTACGACATCCGTTTCTTGTCAGTTTGGTCTTCTTTTATACCTGTATTTTTATCCGGACTCAAATTATGGGAAGATAGAGTTAAAGAGTTAAAGGGAGCATATAGGATTTGCAAAGATGTGCGTTTTGGCTGAATACTTACGGACGTTGTTTCATCTACCTTTTGACCCTTTTTTTTCTGGATAGCAGAAATACGGCCGAAATAATCTTAACCCCCTCCGAATCTTTCACGAGTACACCACGCTTTCGAAATGCTACTTAATCGCTCGGACGAACGATCTTTTTAAAAGACACTAAATCTTGATTTCCTTGAAAAAACCAGCATCTGATGAACCAAGATTTCTCATGGTGACTATTTGCACTGTTTACGAACTGTTGAGTCAATTTTCCGTCTCAAACTCAATAATAATTTAGTTTGAGGCCTTGCAAATCCTGTACGATGCCTTTAAGCTGAGTTATACTAATATGCCGTATCCGTAGAGGATTCAAGCTCCTTTGGGTCTTATTATTTATATACAAGTACGTACGAACACCTCACTATTACACACTTTCACAGCCTTCGGCAATACACCACACAGCCAAGCATCTCTCTTCGTGTAAAGCAGGCCTAGTTGTTCTTTTTTTATTTTATCATAACATTCCCCACGTATTCGAAGTCCCGAGTTATTCCTGCCGCACTTCTCCAATAATTGGCAGTAATTAGTCGTGAGTTTGATAAGAAACAATCAGGTTCCTAAATAGGCGGTCTGTGGCCTGCGGCTGTTTCCGGTTTGCGCGTAATTCAATTGCGCAAACAGCTTATTGATTTGGTCCATTTACTCCCGCCGCGGGGACCAAGGAATGCCAGATTATAATTCCTTGCAGGGTTTTTTATTTTACTTTCCTTGTTGTGAACATGTTTCTCCTTCTGGCGGTTTATAATCTCCCAATTTGGAAGAAGGATGTTAAAAAAGGGGATGTTTTTTATTGGAGGTCCGTCAATAATATTAACATCATGTGGATCGGTTTGCGGAAACACCATGTATGAATCGTTTGAACTTTCGCACTTTTATATATTTCGTTCGCACTTCTCGTACTGGTTCTCAACGTTTCGACTAGCATGCTCTAGTCATCATCAAATAACATTGTTGGAAATACGAGGACATTCTGCAGTGCTGCACAAAAGACATTTTGTTCGGTTACAGTCAATCACAACTCACAACAATCGTAATGACCTCTCATTCTGACAATTGGCAGACATATTTTGCGAATCGAAACCTAGTATTTGAATAAAACTATTTCCTATATCTACTATGCCTATAGAGTCATGTGCGCTGACTTTGTATCCCTCTTGGACCGTTCTGGTCTTCCCAGGCCAACCACGACATTGACCTTCACGCCGATTCTTGGTTTTTTTCTTTCCATCATCACAAACCTTGAAGTCTCGGCGACATTTTTATCCACAAAAAAAGTCTGACGAAAGTATAGCCTGCAGTTGCAAAGCAAAATACAGTCGCAATGAAAGTATGTACTCGGTGACAACTTATACCAACTAGAGCCCGAAGAATCTAGGACGGCTGACGGTGAAAAGGCTACAGAGCCCGGCCTGGCACACGAAGCATTGGTATCACCAAGCACGGCTGAGTTGATGATACCATGCAAAATATGAAGGCTTGGTATGTTTTGCGCGCGCACGGCACGGCGGGGAATCCCCCACATATTGAGCGCGGCCCAGCGCTGGTATTTTCCTAGCTAACTAGCTTGTCGATTCTCATGTGTCAACTCGTAGCCGGCATAATAAGACTAGCAGGGGGGACCTGACTACAATTCCAGTGTGGCTGGTATTACATGTTGATGGCTCATGATTCAAAACCTTCATCGCCGGCCCAACGCTGGTGACCGGGACCCCGGGAAAGAAGAAAAAGGAATCTTATACAAAATTCGATTACAGAGCTAGCATGCTTGGTGAAGAATGCCCAGGCTCGGGTTCGTTCTTCTCAAGACGTTTCCAAGGGTAGCTTGCCAAACGAAGGGTGCATGTACTTTTTCTTTTGGCCTGGATGTAAATTCAGTGGCAAGTAGAGTTCACGTGCACTTTTCACTCTATCTTTCTCTCCTTTTGGCTGAATCGTCTGAGTGTGCATAACACTTGCGGTGAATAGTTCTTGTAGTTCTTGTATCTCTCTGAGATGACTCTTCTCGTCATGGAGTGAGTCAGGACTCTGGCCTATAAGTCTGGCAAAAAAAAACCGCACAGAATGAAGTAACCATGTTGTCATCGCCGAATTAACCAAGTCATCTAATTACCTTTGAACGGGAGCCAAACTTATTGGCGTTGCCTATGGCCTTGTGTGTGTATACGGCGTCCCTGTCTACTAAGCGATCTCGCTCGTGGTATTTGGAATGGAAGGGGTAAACGCTCAATCGCAACTTGCCTGATCTTTTTAAGTGGCTCTCGGACTGACTGTGTTTGACAACTTAAAGACAGGCAGTTTGAGTCCTTCGTACCATCTGCCAAGTTTGTTCTGGGGGTTGCGTCTTTCTACCATAATTGCCCCCATCATAGAAGTCATTTAGACCACGCAATAACTTTCTGATTTGCTTAAAGGCATGTATAGCATCTTTATATCTTTTCATGAGGGGAGATTTGTATTTTAAAATCATGAACTGAGATTGCTTTGTAAAGTCAACTTTAAAAATTGGAAAACAAATCAGTTTCGCTTCATCAGCATTCTGAAAATTGCCGTCCGACCGACACTAGTTTGCAGTTAAAGCTATGTATGTAAAGTTATATGAGTTGTGTATTATGACTGAGTCCTAAGACTTTTGGCTTATTATTTAAACCAAAAAATTGAGAAATAAATTTAAAAAGAAATAAGCATTTTGTGTTTCGCTTAGAACTATTCCAAAGATTACGTAATCTGGAAACCTTTCCACAGATGCAGATTTTGTTATAAAAGTGAAAGTGAATTATTTCATGTATCCTCTTGGCAAGATCTCTTTAAAACTGCGTGTGGCCCACTAACCGCAATCAGTGTATACGAATACGGTAGCCGTTCACAAAAACGGTTTGTAGAAGCTGGGAGTGAGAAGCTATTATAATACTCTAAAGATATAGAATGCTATTCGGTCAATATTATGAAGGTTTCGACGTTAGAAAAGTGTTTAATTATAAAGTATTTTAGTTGTTATCCTGCATTGCCAATAATGAATGTAACGACATTTCCCAATGAACTATAGACCTTTTCACATACCCCTCCCTAATAACACACTATACGTCCAGAAAAAAGTCGACAGGTTTCGTCTTTTGGCCTAAAATGAGTTTGAATACAATTTGTCCTATACATTAATTTCATAATCTCAATTTCAATACAATATTCTTTACATTGTTTATCTATATCAATGGAACTACCGGCCTACTCACAGTCTGTAGGCCTACATATTGCACAATGCGTGGATATACCATCTTGTCCACAAGAACACTCCATGACATCCTCTCCAGAGAATTCCTCGGAAATCTCTCAATTTCCCAAGGCTTCAATGTTTCCGTTGACTAACTAGGCTAACCACAACTTACAAGATGGCTCAGTTTACCTTATAGGCTATAGTAATATACACACACGGAGTTCCCACTCGCTGATATGACAGGGACAGACATCAACACAACCAACCATATAATTCCCCCTTCGCATAAATATGGAAGTCGTTTAGATGAAGATCTGGAACCGTTTATGTAAAGAGACGAATTATGCCCATTGCTTGGCTATAGAGTTTGAGGAGGATTCATGGCACTGGATAGGGGTGTGTGCACGCACATCCACGCCGATGAAACGCGACACGTTTCGGTCGAAATCTGCCACCGACTCCCTACAACCTCTGGAGTCCCCCCTGGCCTTCCCCCCTTCCCCATGTCTGTGTTTCTGACAGTGAAATTTCTTTGGTTCGATATTTGAAAGGGATGCATGGGGCTTAATCCTATTCAAAGGTACATGTAGTATCATATACTTTGGTAGCATACCAAAACAGAAAGCTGCACAGATTTGCCGATAACTTACAGGGTATATAAAGATGGTGATGGTAGAAACATACCGTTAAAATGTGTCTGCCTGAAATGCTGTATTTATCCAGAAAAGAGTCAAACAAGTGACCAAAATTATTTTGAGAAAGAGAAGAGACTTAAGAAATAAAGTGGCAATTTTTCACTGTTTTCTCAAAAAGTGGGTATACCGTATGGGACTGAAATTTTCACAGATGACTGTTATTGTATCTTTCTTGATATATGTGCCCATGAATCTGTATTTCTTTGACAAAGTCCAAAAAACGATCCGCTGCAATGGTACTTTTCTCAAATTATTCAAGTTTACGAGCATTCAAAACTCAAAAGACTGAGTTTCCTCGCCACAAAATCTCCCCGCTCAAATGGTGGATGGGCAGAATCATGTTTAATCACCGTGTAACCGTCCGGAGGTGTACAATATAGTTCTCCATTCGGCAAGTGCGCATGGGAAGTTTATAATTATCGTTTAATACAACCATAAGAAAAAGACAAAAGGGAAAGTTGATATACATGCAATGAGTCCCACATCTTCTAAATCGGCTTCCGTATTAACGAAACAATACCCGAGTAAAAAATGTGCCAATTTGACTAATTTAGCTAGCTCGTAAGCTGCGAAACATCGTAGTCCGTGGCAAACATTCTACTCTCTGGTACATGTATACCGTCTTGTCGTTCTGTACTCGTCGTTCTTGGAAAGAAGTTTTTATGTCTACAGGAAAAGAACGGTGACTCCACTGAGAGTTACCGTCTCTGTGAAGGTCACACGGTCTATGGCACGGGGGCGGCAAGGCTACGAACTTGAACTTTGACCTTAACCGTCAATACCTCCTGTTCCCATCGGGGGTGGGGGAGGGGGTTAACGATTGGTCGTTTTGACACAAACAGCTTTCAAACAGGTTTAAGTATTCGGGAATCTTCGCTAGATTGTGTTTTAATTTTCAACTAAAATCCATTGAAACAAAACAGTATGGCGCTTATTCCTCAGCTTTTCGATTCTTTGGCTGCATCCGAATCTGTTGTCTAGAGCTAGGTCTAGGTCTTCGCTCCATTGGAAATACGCGTAGACACCTAGACGATAGACCTAGCCGTAGCTCAGGAAGCCCGTTTCGGACACGGCCTTAAGTTTTACGGATATCGTTTCGTAATGGTAAAAAAATTGATAGAGGGCGCTTTTTGTAATTGTGACGTCAAGATACATTTGAACCAGAAAAGGCAAAGTGACATAAATTAGGATAAAACAGAAAGAATATAAACCTAATCACATGATACGTTGGAATGTCGCAGATGAGCGTATTTAACGAGGGAATGAAACTTGACAAGAATATTAGAGATATACTAGGATGTCATTACCCTTATAGTCTAGATACTAATCTCGGATTCTCTTTTGCTTTCCCCTTCTGTACCTAAAAATCAGTGACTCGCGACTGGAGATTGCATGTGGTCGTGTTTTAAAGGGCTATTTAAGGTCCTAGGACATTCAATCATTGGATGCGTTGTATCATGACGATGCCATCAATCATGAGAAATTCATTTCTAATTCCCGACCATCTGCCGGCTTGATTTTAGCCAAGACGTAGTCAGTCCACGGGACTGCGATCCGTGTGAGCGGCTCGGAGCAGAGGAGGCAAGGGGGTAGCAGAGACATCGCTCCCCGGTAACTGCCTCAGTCTTGGCACTCGGCAAGCCCCGCACCATCTTCACGGTATCCCTAACCTCATCCTCACCGGCTCACCTGACACACCGGCCAAAACATATCCTTCTATTTGCCGTTCACCTCTTCTAAACAACTTTTCTTCATAAGGCCATTCTGAAAACAATGACCCTTTGTTTTCTTCTCTTCAATCTTGAGACCAATAAAAATTTCTGTGTACTTCACTCATCTTACTAGACGGGCTCTTTTGGTGAGAGATTTGAACTGAATTCAAATATTCACTGCTCGTTAGGTCTTAAAATCTTGCTAACTGAGATGACGAACGAACTTTGAAGAGGGGAAATTCTGCATTCTGATTCGGTTAGGAAACTCACACTAGGATTTGAAGCTTTGCAGTGTGGAAGTAACATTATAAGTAAGGGAGGTTTGCGGAGACACCATAATCTCTTGTCTAGAAGTGTGGTTCTACAAACCAAGTGTTGTATGGCTAATTATTTCGAATTTCAAACCTCAAATTTCAAGATTTTAGCAATTTGAATCATTTTCACTCACCCCTCGAAATTTGAACCAATAAAGTGGAGAATATTTTCTTTGAGGGCTCGAGGGAAACATCGGCTTGGTTCTGGGAACACCAAGGGACGTGTTGGTGTCGGGGAATGGCCAGATTTATCGTGAGATATGAGGCTTCGTGTGGATGGATTAACGACGATCGGAAATCTCTCCAAGGAAAATGTCTTCTATCATTATCAATCTGTCTTTAGTTTGTTCGTCCATTGAGATCGTCGCGTTGTGCACGCCATTAGGTGCAAAATTAACATTCTTCTTTGTATTCCTTTCTTCACCAAAATTTGATTAAGCACCAAAAACCTTTGTAAATAAAATCAGTATAAAAAAAATACCAGCCAAAACTCCTTGTCAATGTTATGCTCAGCAAACAATGTTCGAAAACAAGTCAAAAGCAGTAAACATCACATGAAAATTTGGTTGGTAATCCTGATCATGGAAGACTTTTCATGCTGAGCAAATTTTGTGCCATAATTAAAAAGCAGCTTTATGAAATTGGCCCTGGTCAACAAAATAATCAAATAAAAAAATATTAGGCCTTATTACTATGAAAATAATAACCAGATTGGTTCAGCCAAAACGGTCAGATTTGTTGGTGTATCAAATTTTCATCTGCATAAGCCCAGGCTCGGCATTCTAAATGAAACATCATTGCCAGATCTTGAACACATGACTACAGCACCACGGGAAAGATAAAAAAGCAAAAAATGACCCCCCGAAAATGACGAAATCTTAGACGGATTTGAGATGGGAGCCGCGGAAGATTTATACGGAAATCCTCATCGGATTAATCACAGCTTTGTGATGTACAAACTGCATGAGTTTTCCCAGCGGAGTGAGAGCTCAACAAGGCCGCTTAATATAATAACTGCATTCAAAGCAGAGAGAACACGGAAAGAACAGAACCTCACCGTGAACCCTTGTCAAGATGTTGTCCTTTTGTTGGCGTATTTCGGGGGCTGGTTCCTTAGGGAGGGGAACCGTTTTTACCCCCATTCACGGCCGTGTATAGTGAAGGCGCGACGCGATGCTGGCTCAGGGTAAGAGAAGGAAGTACGGCCGGAGAAGACTGAGTATTTTACCAGACCTCGTCGTCTTAACGATCGGGGCGCCTGCAGGACCAGGCCCAGTCGGGCTGAGACTAGACCCGGTGCGTCGGGTTCTGCCCCATTATACTGCAATTTGCGAAGCTTTACAAAAGAAAGAAGGATCCCTCAACCTCTTGTACCTAGACTATACCGCGTGCCATCATTCAACGATGGGTATAATTTTAACTCTAATATTGACTCAAGTCGCCCTCCTGACGGATCAGCAGGTTGACTGAAGATGCTATGATCTAAGAGATCCACTCTGATGTGTCCACAGATCCCATCAACTAAGCCAGATCGTTGTTTTTCTGTTGATCAACAGCAAAATTACCGAACTTATCAATAAACATGCATTTGAATTTCTCACATGCCTTAAAACTTAACACACAAAGTTTTACATTTATTACGATGGCTTTATTTCTTCATTATTCTTGTTTGCAAGAGCCCTTTCATCAAATGAAATATAATGGCCAAACCTGCATAAGACTCATTAATAATTATTAAATTGATATATGAATTGTAAATGATTTGATTTATGCAACATTGATATTCAGTTTGCTGGACCCTGTCTCAACTGTTTAGACCCCATGTCGTGAATTCAGTAGTCAGTGCTAACAACACTTAGGTGACTACCGAAACTTCCTGCAATTTCACATTTTTCTCTTCTTTCTAACTACTGGCAAGCAAGAGGTGAAGATTAAGACAAACCAGAGTCCCATCGTGTGTGGACATACGACAGAAACAGCCGCTCAACACCATCAACAGTTGAAGTACACGCTCTCGAGCAAAACAGCAAATAATTCAAAACCGTTGCGGTGGTAGGTGCGAAGCCGGCCATTAATTTTCAGCCATTCGCTCTCAGTCACTCTCTACCTATACCATAACTTGAAGATATCATAATGAACATAGTTAAAACGTTTGGTGACTCACATAACATGCATTCTGTTTTTTCTCGGCACACCGTGGTCAAACAACAGACCAAGCTTTCTGAAAAAAAATAATAATAAAAAAGCAGACATGTTTTAATACGATGTCGTATATCTCCACCTAAACCGGGCGCCAAGCTTGCACCGTCGAGACCCAAAGCATCCAGCCAAGCTATTCCGCCTCGCGAAGGTCTATACCGCCGATAATTGTCTAATTTAGCGGCCGCGAGCTCGGTCGAGAACACGGGAGCCGATCGGGAAGAGTTATACGTCGCTCGGGAGTTGGGGCAGGGTTATTATGCTGGGGCCTCCTTGGTACTATAGGGGCTAGATATAATACCGACATGGAGAATGGCCAACTTTATAGCTTCCTGATCGTTCTGCCGATGCCCCGACTGACAGGAATCTGTGGGTATATAACCACGAAGGAATAATAACATATGAACTGAGAGAGCCTTAACTATGTCACAGACGGCCCTTGAACTGAAGGTAGCCTTACAACCAAAACATGTCTTTCGTTTTAAAGTCCATCATAAGGTAAGATTCCAGACAAAAGACTTGGAGGTTACCAAACATGAACATAAAAGAACAAGTACAAAAGAGCAAAACAAATGACATCAAATGAGCTTCATATCAGCTTTGTATTTGCACTCCATCTTGTTAAGTTGAATCCTTTTTTTCTTTCACATGTCAAAATCTACTTCCTTCTTGTAAATAACCCTCAATATTTTTTCCACTTAATTTTGCTCATGAGTCCCATCCTGTGACCATTTTTATTCCGTTCCCTCGTCAATCTCAAAACCACTGATTTATTTCCTTTCTCTCTTTTCGTCCCTCCGTTTTGGGACAAATTTATTTCATTACATTTTAAATTCAGCCCAGTGTGCACCGATTTACAACATACACAAGCATAACATCGTGTTTTTCACGTCTCCACACCGATGTTATAATGTGGTACCATTATAAATAATCAGACCTGTAATGGGGAAGGATAAGTCGGATATAAAAACAAAATCCCCTAGCGCTCTAGATACCCCACGTTGAACCCCAAATAATAATAATAATGATCCCACTACGATGAAAAGACCCTGACAAACAAGCACAAGGCGGTCTTGGAGTATTCCTTATTTCAAGATCTGAAGGAACCTATCATTGCAGGAGCGAAGACCTGCGCTCCGGGACCCAATAAATGAGCGAAAAGTGAACAATTCCTGGCCCCGTATAGAAGAGCCAAGTACTGGGACACCGTGAGCGTGGCCTTAACGGCGGTGGTCGGGGCAGAACGCCGCGGGAAGGCCCCTGCGGCGTGTTGTTGCGCCGCACGCTCTCGAGTACGGTGGGCGGGCTTGTGTTGCACGCACACTAGCCGTCAAAAAAACTCCCCTTTGCTAAGAAATTACAGGGGTATATTATTTCTTTTCGTGTCGTGTATAGCTGCAAGGAAATTGCCCAGAACATGTTTTCTGCGCAACAAGAGTTCATTTATGTAAGACAATACGGCAAGTCGGCAAGCCGCGAAACAATGCTTTACAACAACATCCTTGCCACTTTGTTATCTTAAAATATTTACTACATGCAGCTGAAAAACAATGTTTTGTTACATGATTATTGTTATCATTATCAATAACATGCTAAGACATCAAATAATACAAACAATTTAATAATTTCAAATATATTTCCACCGTAGAATTAAATGTAGTTTACTGTAAATTCGTGGACATTTCCGACGACAAAAACACAATAAGGCCGCAAAGATTATTACCAATTATAATTTATCACAACTGAAACTCGTGTTTTCCTAAAACTCAAAGCGATACTTTCATAAACAATCGTACACAGTATAATGTTAGGACCCTGTATATAACTCGACTAAGAAAATATTAGTATGTTTATGTAATTCAAATGCCAACAATATTTCCCCATTTATTTGTGTTTAAAGGTCAAACTATAAGCTTATTTGCTAATAAGTGGCTCCTGTAAAAAAAAATGTAGCTTGACAAATTATTGCTAACCCATACACAAAAGCTCATGCGGTGAAGAAGGCAGATCTTAAGGCTGCGATCGGAACGAACAAATGGCACAGTAATATGCGAGGGATGTTTTAATCATAAGAATCGTTTGGACGTGAAAATGGCTGGCATGCAGGGCTGTCAGACGGTATTACGTCTGTTGTTCATAATGTCCAGATCGAAAAAACATCGATGGCAGAAAAAAAAACATGTCTGAATTGAAGGTCCTATACTTATAGGGATCTCTGCATCCTAGCATTATACATACACGATATACTGCAGTTATATAGCCACCTGGGACAATCTTATTATATTTTTCGTCCTTTTTCTTGACAATTGTAAATAACCATATTTTTTATGGGGTTAGTGTGGCAAGCAAGCTGGGGCTTCGACACCCGTATAAGGTTGGAGGTGGGCTAATTCTCGTGAGATTGTCTATGTATTATTGGGTGTGTGTGGGCCTATACCTGAACCGGTCTTTCAGATTTTTAAGTCTCCCCCCTCCCACCTCTCCCCTCACCCTCTAAACCCTCCCCTTCTAGTTCTACCAGACTGTGATTATATCTCTTCTCTACAAAATGGTGGCTTTATCCCTCAGTTTGGCACATATAAGCAACAGCACAGCCAGCCAAACAGTGTAACAAAACGATTTGAACATCAGCAATTTTATTTAACTTTGTGCTAATAATTATTGTAATCGAAATCTTATTCTATAAAGCCTGTTGATAATATAGGCGAGTAATTCGTATCCCTTTCTACCTCCAGTTACCTGCATAGAAACGCGAAAATAATATCGCCAGAGCTACTTTCAATGTTTGTCTTCAAGTATATGTAATTAAAGGTACAGTTGCAGGATTGGTAACATACCCAAACAGAAATTTATGACAGATATTTACGTAATACGTAGGCCTATAACTTTCGAGGTATGAAGATGGTGCCGGTAGAAACGTACCGTTAAAATATTTCCGCCTGAAATTTATCCAGAAATTAGTAAAAAACAAAGACCGAAAACAGTTTTGATCTCGGGTTAAGATCAAAACCATTCTGTATGTTTTATAAGAGTAGCATAATATAGAAACATTTTGCACATTTCAGTACCTAATGTGATCTATACAAGAAAAAGAAAGATGTTGTTTAAAGTGAAACTGAACGATTTTGAAAGTGCAAGTGGACCGAAAGATCGAAAGTGGACAATTTACATCGGAATTATTCCGTGTTTGTATGAAGTGAGATGCTATTTTGTGAAGTTATGACTTGTATGTGAACTGAGTTGCATTTACTGAATGCGTTTGCATCAGTGTTGTAGGTATGGCCACCCTCGGTATAGGTATATCATGTCTCAAAAGCATAACGCCAAAAAGCATTATGCCAAATACTATACTAGTGCAGCAAACTTCAGAACCAATTCTTGCCCAATTGCTATTATTTCCGGGAAATTTGAATTATTATACAGCCCCTCTCCCAACTTCCAAGCTTTAAAGAGATTGCGTTTTGAGATCTCTGCGATCAAAGTGTCGAATTTCAACTTCTCAAGACCGATCGTGACAAACTCGCTATCAGTCACATTGCCAATGAGTCCCACCGTCGCTGCATGTGTATAGCCTAGCTGGTTGCCGGCCGCTCGTGCCTTCAGGCCATACACAAGGTGCGCGGGGGACCTGCGGCTTAATTGTATAACCTTTGAACTTTTTTATGGCACATAAACGTCACTCAGATGGTTAAACGGGTAACCAACCAACCAAACCAAAAAAAAATATTGCGGATTCGTCGGCGACAAGTTTCTTTGAGTTGATGGATATCAGATTATTGGGTCCTTGGTTAGTCCAATCCGCGGTTAATTCAAGGCTTTTGAGAGGCCAAGATTGATCGATTGACGAAGCAATTTCTTTTTCATAAATCAAATCCAAGTCTTATTGAGAAGGCTTGTTAAGGTATTTCAATACCTATAAAATAAAATTATGATCGCGCCGTCTGTGTCTTAAGGACAAGCTTTATGCTCAGAATTCGCTGAGTGGTTAAATTAAAAGAAAAGGCATGCAGAATCTCTGACGATATGGGTTTACCACAAATTACAGCAGAAAGTACACTTCATTATAGATACCTTAAAGGTATGATACTTGATTGGTAAAGGTTGGAGAAGAACACTCACACTTTGTCTGATCCAGCATGTACATGAATTAATAAACCTGTGAAAATTTGAGCTCAATCAGACTTCTGAGTCTCGAGAAAATAGCGAAAACCCAACTCATGTTTTCTTATAAAACATAAAGAATGGTTTTGATCTTATCCCGAGATCAAAACTTGTTTCGGCCTTTGTTTTACTCATTTCTGGATAAATATACCATTTCATAATTTATAGGTAAATCTGTGAACATTATTATGTTTGGGTATGTTGCCAATCCTGTACTGCAGACCCTATACCTTTAAGCTGTACTTAAACATAGCTGATAATATTTGCTCAATTTAGTTTTCGGCTAGCTCAATACATCCTTTTCTCATTTCTTTTTTAAATATCTCAACCGACGCAGCATTACAGAGATGTCATATTAACTCAGATCATTTTTAATATCCCACGGGTCGATCTGAAAGCGCTTATAAGGCCTAGAAATTGGCAATCAACATTGATCACTTACTCAACGTAGGCTACGTGTATTAAAATATACTACGGATGTACAATATTGGTTGTATGAGGGGTGAAATTTCCCATCCTCTTGGCACGCTAAACTGTTCCTATTGCTATTTCGGGCCAGGGATCGGACGAGGCCGGTGCGCGCTCGTACCTACCGTGCAAACATTAATTTTGAGTCATGTAGCTATCGTGTAGAGATGAGCCGTATGGATCAGTGCGGATCAGTGCGGATTACCACCATGATAGTCACACCCTCTCATATACGCATGGTGTCACACCATATTCCCTTGAACTCACGCTGCTATAGGGTCAATAGAAGGCCATTATTGTATTCATATTATATTAAAATAACCAAGAGGGGAGTTCTTTCAAGTAAGCAGGTGTGCCATTAACTTTGTTCTGATATTAAAAAAGGCAATGTTTTTGTTAGTTCAGACTGAGTGCCCCTTTAAACCTGCTGAAAGTGTCAACATACAGAGGGGGCTGTAGGTAGCAATGTGTGATACAACTTCTTAGGCAACTTTGAGAAAACTTTCGTAACTCGTTCCAATGGTATTGATTTCTCACTTAGGAACTTGGGACTAAACCTATATCTTGTATTGTATCGGGTAACATTATAGAGGGTGACCTCATGCGTAATCTAACTGATTCTGAGACTGTTGTCAGTTTCCTAAAATTTCAAAGAGAGGTCTGGGGGTTGGTGAGTTAGATAGGCCCCTATCTCCACGTGCATTGCCCCCATTTTTAGTTTGGTTTTGTCGGTTTGAAGCAGTGTATGGATCATTCTCCGATGAGCACGGGGAAAGAGGCAACATCTCTGTCTTCCCCCTGCCGTCCATCAGCCAGATGGCTCGGTATGACATACCAGCTTCGTCCCGCTCTCAGTGCCCGATGTTACGGCAATTATTCAAGGCACTCTATACACGTGTATACATCGGTAATACACATTCAAGTAATATTAACCCCGCGACCATCATAGGAAGTTAACATCTTTTGATGTCAAAGATTCCATCGCCGAGGAATCCGTTCTGTTTTGTCAATGTCAAGAACAGATGTTTCAATTGGAGTCGCATATATGATAAACTCAAGTCAGACTGGTCTTCTTTTGATTGAAGGGACCCAGAATGTTTTATCAGTGTATCTCTCTGTTCACTAAGCACCCATACCGTATCAATCATTTCTGTACACACAAGACTTCATGAAATAATCATGTTAGGCCTAATTTTAATGTGAACTGATGGCGTGCACGTTGAAGGAATTCCAGACACAGGTAAAATGTACATAGACTGATATTGATAAAGCATTGTGTGGGTAACGAACTCAGGAGTTGCATGTCACTTTGGTATAGGAAAATCTATTTTCTCAAGACTCCGTGAATGATATTGAGGTGAGTTTTTGTTTTGTCTACTTACCATGACATCCGAAGCATTGGAGCTGGTCTCAGCCGTCTCCATCTCGCTACCATCCCCGTTGCCTTTCTCCACCTGCAGCAGTCTCTCCAGCTTCTCGATATACTCAATGGCATTTCTTAGGATCTCCACCTTGGGCAGCCTCTGGTTAGGGTTGGCTGAGGTGTGCCTCTTCAGAGCTTCGAAGGCTTCGTTGACCTTCCTGAGTCGCCTCCTCTCCCTCATGGTGGCCGCTTTCCGCTTGTCCACCGCCACATTCTTCCTCTTGCAAGCCTTGCAGGCCCAGAGCAGACACCGTCTCTCTCCGCCTCCTGGGTAACCCGGTGCCAACACGTGCTCGATGTCCTCTTCACGGCAACTGTCCGAGGAGTTGGACCCGTCCGGAGTTGGGTAGCAGTGGCCCCCACCGCCACGCAGCGGCGAAGCGGCCCCGTTATGCAGGCCGTCGTGGTAGCCGTTACTGACATACATGGAGTGGGACAGCGTGTTGTAGTTAGCCATGTCGCCGTTAGTAGCTGGGTAGTTGTCGTAGTATGACATCGGTTGCATCTCTGTGTAGCGGCAGCTGCTTCGAGACTGGTCCATGATGACGATCGAAAGTCATAAAAACCACTTTTTATTGTCAATAATAAAAATTGAAGAAAAAAAACACACCAGTCTGCTTCCGGTTCTGCAAACAATTCAAGTGCGACTGCTGAATGGAAGAAGAAGTTAAACAGTTCTCTCAATACTTGACATGATATGTCATACTGATTGATAATAATGAACTTCGAAGAAGATGAGTTAATACAAACAACACGGCAGCTAATTGACTATTCTTGAGATCTATCAGCACTGTACATCTTTCAACACTGGACACCGTGTCCCTGTGTGTAGCTACAAGCACCAAGGACCTAACTACACACCATGCACTGGCGCACTGCGGCCACGCGTCCTATACCGTCTACACGTGTAAAACAATGTGTACAAGTATCGGAAACGGGAACCAACTGTCAACACAAACACGTCGGCCTGCAGCAGACTGGAGGGTTTGTTTGCCCGTCAGCCAGTAAGAGATCGTAAACTCAAGCCCCCAGCATGTGTTTTGGATTTATATAGCACGGCCAGGCCAGGCCATGTAGCGGTGACACACGGCGCGTCACGCAGCGTGTGATAGGCCGTTTCGGCTTGCGCACACATCCAACCTTGATTATGGGCGAAAGACACTCCATACTCCTTGTGGTCCAAGTCGTAACAGATAGGGCTTCCCCCGAATAAGAAAAAAAAAACAACGAAACACGATGTGATTTAGAAACAAGGTAGATGGGTTCCTTAGAAACTAGCATACCGCCACGATGCATGCTACAGACTTTACCCGTGTTTTTGAGACACGGACTGCATCGGTTTGAACATGAAAAGTGTTATCATTCTCAAGACTTAAGTCCAAATTCGAGATTATTTTGTAATTAAGACAAAGTGCCTCCAGCTATTAATATTGGGAAACTCAAAATGAGTAACAAACTCACGACAAGTTTTATTGAATCATTGACTGGCTGAGATGGAACATGAACGTTTCAGCTTGAAGGAACTACACTGCGACAAACTTTTGTGAATATTGGACCGCCCCTAGATTTTGCACCTAACTTGTCGTTCCGTTCACCTCCTTGGTGTGTTTGTGAGCTTTTAATTTTATAACACGGCTTGGCTGATTTTAAGTTGCTTGATTGATAAGTTCATTTTGTTGTCTGTTTGGATGGTTGGTTGGTTGTTCGCTTACTTGAATAGCTGCTTAGTTGGGTTGTGTCAGGTTGTTTTGTCTGCATACTTGGTTCCTCATTTACATGTTGTTTGCAGTTAATTATAATGACAGAACAGTTACATGAATGTTTGGGTGCTTGACTACTTGCTGCAAAATGTTTGGTTGCTAGGCTGCTTGATTTATTGGTTGATTGGCTGTCCTGTTCTTGGGTAGATGAGCCATGCTTGAGTATGGTTGCTTGGTTTCATCAATGCTAAGTTTGTTGGTTGCTTTCTTACTTAGTTGTTTGGTTGCATGACTACTTGGCTACTTGGTTGTTTGACTGTTTGCTTACATTTAGTTGCTTGGTTGATTGGCTACTTGGTTGTTTGATTGTCTGTTTAACATGTAGTTGTTTGGTTGATTGGCTACTCGGTTGGTTGATTGTTTGGTTACATGTAGTTGTTTGGTTGATTGGCTTCTCGGTTGTTTGATTGTTTGGTTACATGTAGTTGTTTAGTGGATTGGCTACTTGGTTGTTTGATTGTTTGGTTACATGTAGTTGTTTAGTGGATTGGCTACTTGGTTGATTGGCTACTTGGTTGTTTGATTGTCTGGTTACATGTAGTTGGTTGGTTGATTGGCTACTTGGTTGTTTGATTGTTTGGTTAGATGTAGTTGTTTGGTTGATTGGCTACTTGGTTGATTGGCTACTTGGTTGTTTGATTGTTTGGTTACATGGAGTTGTTTGGTTGATTGGCTACTTGGTTGTTTGTTTGTTTGGTTAGATGTAGTTGTTTGGTTGATTGGCTACTTGGTTGTTTGATTGTTTGGTTATATGGAGTTGTTTGGTTGATTGGCTACTTGGTTGATTGGCTACTTGGTTGTTTGATTGTCTGGTTACATGTAGTTGGTTGGTTGATTGGCTACTTGGTTGTTTGATTGTTTGGTTAGATGTAGTTGTTTGGTTGATTGGCTACTTGGTTGTTTGATTGTTTGGTTACATACGTATAAAATTACACAATTAATACCGAAGTGTTTTATTTGCTGAAAGACACAATGAAATCCACTGTGAACTGTCAGTCAAACTCACACGTACAATATCTATTTCGCCCTAATTACATAACAAGATGCTAAACGCCAGCTCCACTACCCGAGATTATGAGATGGATTTTACATATTTTTGCGTGTGACATCGCATCACACAACAGAGGGCTGACTTTGAGAACTTGTTCTTGTGTATGACTATGAGGTCTGCATTTCCCATTGTGGTCGTGTTTTTGCTTAGCCATGACCTTAGTGTGTACTTCTGCCAGCACAGCGCGTCTTCACACCACGGCAGCACGACGCGACCAGGCCTGTTCCCAAAACAAGCAGGGAGACAATTTCAAGTGAGAGAGAAAACATCCTGCCATGACAAAGCTGAGTGCCAGATGCATTGTTTCAGCTAATGACAATTAGCAGCTCTTAGATATAGCCTATCGCAAGTCTTGATAACGGAGCCTTTTTCATATCTTTAAATGGTCACACGGCATAGTCGTGTCTCGCTCTCCAAAGAATGTTTAGCCCTTGTACCTCCCCTTGCGTTTTTCCCTTGCTACCATTCCATTCTGTCTGGGGGTGCATAATTCAACCCGTTAATTGGTATGCTGGTGACGTTTCCTCCCCGTGTCCTGGACCCGGAGATGATTTAAAAGTTTCCAAATTAAGGCCTGTCGATTGCATGCACCTCCAAAGTTTTTAACTGGAGATGCTTAAATGAAAAAAAAATAAGGGAGGATGCTGAAGATACTGATGACAGCGTGCGCTCTGGCAGCGCATCAATGACCAATTATCCGGCCGGCGTTTGGAAGCGATCCACGGCCCATCCTACCGAGGAGGACTTGCTGTGTTTCAACCCCGTACCTCGTTCGCTCTCATCTCTTCGGTAGCCGCTGAAGACATTTGAAATCTGTTGCCTTGATTAGTGGGATGATTCAACTCTTTCGTGGCACGCTGGGATATCTTGACGTCCAGGGAGGTTGCGTTCAAATCAGACTTAAAGACACAATCGCTGACTCCTTATTTCTCTGCCCCTATCTATCTATCGCTCTGAGTTGTATATAAAGTCCACCACACCACGTTTGTCACTCGTCATCAAATCCTTTGAAGATCGCTTGACTTTCAGTCGAGTTGAAACAGTTAGAAATAATTTTGGCATCAATGTGTTTTCAATCGTCAATTTCACATCAAATTGAAAAGTTAGACCTCCACAGTAAAACGATCAGCGTCTTCGATTAAGAAAAGGTGATTTAATGGCTATTAGCGCATTGTGTAACCACGACGACACGTTACTAGGGATGACGGTCACAAATCGTCGTTGATGGAGACTCGTTGCCATGGCAACGGTGTGACATTAGCAATATCTTATGGATAAGATATAAACAATAATTATATCACGAACACGATCATCGCGTTCACATGTGGTTAAAAAAGAGAAACTTGTTTGGTAAGGCTAAAATGTCCAAACGCTGATACAAGTGAAAGCGATGTTGCCTCGTCCATTCTGTTCAGTTTTCCATTAGGGTTTAAAAATCAGGACAATTTAGAAACTTCATTTTTGTTCAGGTTGATTTCACAATTAGAGCGGTTATGTCCTCTTTTTAAAAGTCGTAGTAACACAGTTCTTGAAGAGTGTGAGGGTGTGTACAGCCCCTTTAACTCTCTCTTGAAGAAGCTCCACTAATCTTCTTGGTTGATTGATATTACGGCATATTACCATGATCTTTAACCAGCCCACCGTGAGGTCATGCCGATACGCGGCGTCCTACCGTCTCCCTCTTATCTATATCTTGGGGATGTTCCTCGCTGGCCAGTTGATTAGTCCAATCAAGGTGGACCCATCAGTCCCGTGAATTCAATCAGGTTCGCGTGACTTGGGCCTCCCTCCCTCCTCCGACCCGACCCCTGGTCCACCCATGCCGTCTAATTATTACGGAGGAGTAACTGGATTGCTTCGGTAATGTTTTGAATTTCATCATAGCGCCTGCACGAGGAATAGAATACCTCACTGCTCGGCATGGAAGCGGCAACTAGGTGTTAATCCTCGTGGCTTGGCACGTATGCCATTCGCATTTTGCTTCAGAAAAAGTTTGCCAATTGGAAAGTATCTTCCCTAAAGGTTAAAGGTAATCAATCTTACATTGTGTTGGGTTCTTCAATCTAATTAGGCTTTCATGTTCTTGGCATATACTCATTCCAGCTAAAATACCTTCAGGACAAAAGAAAACATGCGAGTAGTTTCATAGTCGAAGATATGAAATTCTCGATTGGTGATCGCTTTCTTCTGAAGAACATTTACATAAATTTATCATTATGAACAGTTTTTCCCGCTCTTTTATTATACTGTGAGGTATTTGGGAAATTTTCGTTCGAATTTTGAGAAAGGTAATGCCACCACACAAGGCAATTCTTTTACATGCAACTTGGGGGCAGACAGTCACACTGAACTTCAACAAACGGAAAACTTCCCCCGTGAAAAAAACCCACAAAATATTACATGACAATATAGGAAAGCTGAATGTTACCCTTTTGAAATAAAATGTCTGGAAGCTTGCCAGTAACTTGCATTTGCTTACGGTGTTGCATTCCTACAAGCCTTAGCATTATATCACACAGAGAAACTTGTGTTGCCTCGTGCTGTGTCTGTTAAATAGTGAAGTGCGATGTTTACACATTTGTTTGCGATGTTATTTAATGCACGTCGTTGAAAATTAAAAGAAATAGATTCGAATTTTGACACCTAGTACGTGAACGGACATGTGACATTATTGTACGCATCAATATTACAGTAAGTAGTGACATAACTAGGGAAAACGGTGCCCGGGGCAAGCGCTAAAATTGCGCCCCTAATTCCAACTTCTGATAGGCCTATGCCAATGACAAAAGAAAATTAGACAAATGAAAATTGAAATTTGGCTTTCTTTGTTCAAACTTCATCGGATTAGATTTCCAATAACTTCAACAGAACATCTCTCAGTCTCAGTTTTTTGCCTTTGCGTTTTGCGCCTCATAAAAAGTGACGCCCGTGGCACATGGCCCTGTTGCCCTACCCTATATAGTTACGCCACTGACAGTAAGTGGTTCAGTCATGACGGAGTTGCAGGAACGAGGGCTCCCAATGTAGAGAACCAAGGGCGTGTCCCGAATCCTGTTAGTTACTGGGCACTGGTGGCGCTGTTGTTTTTACTCCATTGCTGCTATTCATGCTTATAGGCCGTGTACCAAATCTCTGCAGCCATTTCCATAGACTTGTGTGTTATTTGCGATCGCAGCCAGAGATTGGGACTCGGTCTTAGATTCAGACAGGCACAACTTCGACCTAGCAAGATCTTTCCCATCATGGAAGGCCGCACGTCGATGAACGTACTAACAGGATCGAAACGTCGGTCCCGTAAGCACGGTACAAACAATTCTTGGTGATTTAGCAATTGAGTCATGTCAAAATGCAAAGCCCGTTGCTAAGAGGGGAGGGGCCTGCCCCCTCCCTCTGTGACAACCTGCCCCTGCCTCTCTCCAAAACAAAAACAACAACAACAACAGAAACATAAAAAATGCATATCCTTTTGTGACGGGTACTGCCCCCAACCCCCCACCCACACCCACCCACCCCCGCCCAGAGCTGCTGCAAACAGGTTTGAGCAATTAAGTTGGGTTTGCATACTGGAATTAAAGATAGCAGTAGGGTTCGAACCCCCTTTAGGAGAGTTGAACTTGACCCAAGTGTGTCAATAAAATAACGAGAACATAAAATAATCACTCCATGTTGCATTACTAATCCGTAAATGTGACGTAGTCCTAGCCGTTTTACACCTACAGGATATAGAAAATATATATTCAAGATTTATTTTCACGACATTAAAAATGTTTTTTCATGTGCACATGTTTAAATAAAAATATAAATTTGCTAATCCCCATATCAGGTTTCAAAGCAGAACCGCGAATTTATCATCGCCACATTAGACGCGGCGTCTTGAAGATAACCGTGTTGTTGTCAAGAAGTCCAACCGCGTTGTCACGCAATGTGTCCATAAAAGAAAACAAAATCCTGGTTTTTCGTCCTTTTTGGGTTGGAAATAGCATTTTGCCAGACAAGGAGGAGGGTTTCTGTGTATAAGGTAATCATGAGACTGGCAAACGAAAAAAACAAAATTAACTCTTGGAAATTACATCAAAGAGAGTATGCCGACACTGCGTCCGATTGTGTTTGGAGAGGGGAAGCCCTGGCATGCATATAAACTGACTTCACAGGCTGCCATGTTATGTCAATTAGTTTAGGGATGGTGTGTTTTATAGATGGACACAGATTGAGGAACGGGGCGTGGGATGTGAGAGGGTGGCATGTTATAGTAATTTTGAGGAGCTGGTGGGGGCTTCTTGTAGTCTTGAAAGCTTCTCCTTGTTCATGATTAGTGTCTGTTTGGTAAGAAAGTGCAATCTTGACAAGGACTACAAGCACATAGCGTTGGCCACCGACTAGGCCTATAGCCCGATTGATGGACTCTCAACAGGTCAATGAAGGTGGCCAGGACACTGGTGCCTGGTTCAAATCCCACCCAAACCATTGAGGGATTTGGATGTTGTTGGTCAATTCAAGCAGGAATACATCTATGGCATAATTGGTGAAATAAAGATGAAATAATTGCAATGACCACTCTTGGTGTCAGAAACGCATCAACGCATTGCTCACAAAACAGTGCTCATGAATAGATAATAAATACGTCACTTACACAACAAGCCATGGTCACAGGCCACAAGTATATAAAAATGTAATTTAGAAAATATCAAAATATAGCCAAGATACGAAACAACATGCATACTCAATAAGATAGTACTTTTCCATTCAGAAAGTTATTGCAAATAAGTTCCATCATAAAACTTACGCTCCGTTGAAGGCATGAACGGATAAGATGGAAATAGAGGGACCGAACGTGGAAAACACGATCGGTACAATGCACTTTAAGATGCTCCCCGACATTTGACCTTAAAAAGCTCAGTGAACTCACGCAAATAGCGTGTTTACAACAACAACAACTGACAACAACAGCAGCAACATTAACAATCTTTGAAACCACTTTTATCAGTGAATAATTCCTCGCTAAATCCTAGGAGTTGTTTTTATGATCCCGGCAATGTCATCTGTACAAACTAGGTGTGGCTGATTTTTAATTAGCAATTGAATGGGTGTGGCCGGAGACACGTGCAGATCACAGTTCACCTTTTCACACGCATGTTTTTTTGCTCACTGTATTCTGTTAAATCCTGAATTCTGTAATAATTCGTGTGTTCACATATCACGACTGTTGGATTAAACCCCATTGCAGCATTTTAAATATTATAGGCTTATTGATAATAATATTTTAATGTAGTAGCATTTTATGTCTTAATGGTAATTTCATACTTTGGTTTTTGTCAAAGAAATGCAGATTTATATCAATAAAGATAACAGTCATTTCTGACACTCCTAGTCCAATTGCATACATACGGTGCCCACTTTTTGAGAAAACAGCGAAAAACACCCACGGTATTTTTAAATCTGTTCACAGGATTTTTGTCTTTTTTTGATCTTCCGAAAATCAAAATTGTATTTGGTCATTTGGCTTTACTCTTCTCCGGATAATGCAATATTTCAGACAGACAAATCCTACCGGAATTGTTTCTACCATTGTCAGCTTTATAACATTGTAAGTTATAGGTAAATCTGTGAATATTTCTGTTTCGGTATGCTACCAAAGTATGATGCTGCCTTTAGGTGCAAGTTAGAGTAAGTTATAGAAGTTCACTCTTTGTCATTGTTGCAGTCTGCACTGTCTTTGAAATCAACCTCTACAGTGAAACTGCTCTGGTATGGGGCGTACGTGTCATGTGGGCGTACTTGGTGTTTTGGGAGCCAAAGGAAACACTAAGATGGAAATATTTGTAAGTCAAATGTTTTGTGAAATTTTTAGTTAGTAGACCTTGTAGACACCTATACCTACCCCTTGCTATCTTGGGCCAATTTCGCTATAGCTGCTTAAGCACACAATTTGCTTAAACATGAAAGGTCTTCCTTGATCAAACATGATTACCAACCAAGTTTTCATGTGATGTTTACTGCTTTTGATTTGTATTCGGCCATTGTTTGCTGAGCATAACATTCACAAGGAGTTTTGGCTGGCATACTGATTTTATTTACCAAGGTTTCTGGTGCTCAAGCGAATTTTGGTGCTTAAGCAGGCTAAGAAATTGGACCCTGGTTCTACCACCAGATGCACGGTGTACACTGGGCCTACACACGTCTTCAACTGGTTTCATGCTTGAAATCATTAAGTACTGACATTTTTAGCAGCGGAGCGATAATTCGAATGTCATCGCTTTGCCCTTGGCTTATATCCACGCTGCATACACCGTCCTGCTTCCCATGAAACTGTACGAGCATTCTTAAAACAGTCATGTAGTGTGTGTATACCATGACTATTATACCAACCAGCCAAGCCCCCGTGTAATGAGGAAAACACGGCTGGACTAAACGGCTTCCATCAGACAGCGAGAGGGGGAGCTCCTTACCGAGACGTGATGTCCTAAACCTGGGCCTAATCCCGGGGACAATAGCTCCCACCATCCGGATCATATCTCTTGGATCGTTCTCCCCCTCTCCCATCCATGATGCACTCTGCGTCGTTAACTAGTTTTCAAGTCCGGGCTGGCTGGCTTCACTCTTTTAAATTGGCCAAGCCTTGACCGTGACCAAGGCAATCCGAAGCATCTTGGAAAAAGCAGACTGTCATCTGGGGAAGGAAGCGGGGTAAGGGGACCTTGGGATAGCGTCGTTTTTCAGTTGACAGGAGGAAAACTATTCCCGTAGACACATCCACATCCACACACCCACACACTACAATCAAAACATTGCAGAGATATAACTGGATGATGAGACCACTGTACCGAGCGTTTCTTTGGCCTGATTTTGATCGAAAATTGATGTTTTGTTTTGCCTGGATTTTCATCGTCTGATTTGGTGATGGTTAAGATGAAAATCACTTGAGCAGTTTTCATTATATTTCCTTCGTGGAGAAGTTATGAAAAATGCTACTAACATGACAGTTTTAGATAATCTCAGACAAAGAATGTGATTGTGTTCCTGTTCCTGTTCCTGTCTGTATTTTAATTCGTACCCCTCCTGTTAATCTCAGAGTCCCCGCACTCCCCAATTCTTGTTTAAAGACGTCGCGTCCTCTTTGCGCTACGCGTCGCATATTTCTCGCCGATATTTTAATGCGCAAAATGTAGCAATGACAAAATTCAAGAAAGATTTGAGGCTTTGCACGGTGACAATTGGTATGTGGGTCAGTTTGCGTCTCCTGATGATGACTAGAGCAGGCTAGTCGAAACGTTGAGACATTATTACGAGAAGTGCGAAAGAAATACAAGTGCGAAAGTGCGAACGATTCTTACATGGTGTTTCTGGCAAACCGATCCACATAAATTACAACATCCATAAGTCGGTTTCCTTCTGGGGGTTTGTTCTTGAAGACGTGCCAGTGCGCGGCGCGTTGAGGCACTGACGCATCATGATGAAGATGGCAATGGAGACGGGACCCACGGAGCAAGGCTGCTTGTCGCTCGCTCCGTCATCTTGTTGCTGATACAAAGGAGAAACCGTCGGCCGTGGACGACCGACCCGGCCTTCGGTAAGGATTGGAGGAGCGAAGTGAACGATTCCACCATGATCCAACATCCAGCCACCCCAACTGCCAGATAGATTGCCATCAGTCAAAAGGGATTTAGGAATCGGTTCTCATCGGGGTCTTGTCCCGTTCCCTAGCAATGTGGAAACCTAATTGGCACTGATATTGGAGAGTGTGGCTTGTTGATCAGATGGTTTATTTTTGGTTGGAAGGATGTTCGACCGTGTCAGAGCAAAACCCACCGATATAAACGCGTCTTTCGTCGGTTAGATTAAGTTCCTGAATGGGATGTTCGATTTGTACATGGTGTGTATGGGGATGTGGAGGTGGGGTAGCTAGTTTGGGTTCGTCGGATTTGCCGGTTTCCAAGGCAATTTCAAGATGATGAAACGATCAAGATCCAGCCTCCTTGACTTGAGTCAGACTCCAGCACGTACCCAAAACATCCTCTACCGAGGTCACGAGAAAACAGCGAAAACCTCACTCAATTTTTCTTATAGAACATAAAGAATGGATTTGATCTTACAACGAGATCAAAACTGTTTTTGTCTTTGTTTGAATAATTTCTGGATAAATACGCCATTTCAGGCGGAAACATTTAAACGGTATGTTTCTACCATCACCATCTTCATACCCTGAAAGTTATACATAAATCTGTGAACATGTAAGTTTGGGTATGTTACCAAAACCTTTAAATTAAACCGTCCCAGGGCTTAATATTACTAGCCGTTATCTTGTCTCCGTATTTCTCTTGTTTTATGCATCATAATAATTATTATTATTTCGCAAATAAGTTTGACGCCTTCTTAGCCAGTTTGTAATTTAGAAAAATCAACTACTGTATTGAATTATTGCATCAAGGCAGTAACTCGGATGAAGCCACGGTTATAACAATTATGGACTTCGCCCACAAAATCATATTATTTACATCTTCAAGAAACAAGTTGGACTGATGTGATTTCAACGTGTTTTATATTCCTCCGCAAAATTTTAATGTGTGAATCTTTCTTTTATTTCTCACATTTCTATTTGCACTTAACCGTATTGGGAAATATATGTCTAGCGCGGCACCAATCCGTTTTATATTTCATCGATCCCAATAAGGTAAATCAATTAGATGAAGATTTATGACTGCGCAAGGGGTGAGGGATTATTGCCTCGGCTATTGTATTTCACGCCGGTTAGACGAGCGGGCACTGGCGGGGTAGTAGACGGGGCCACGCACGGCTGGCTCCCGGCCGTGAAGGAGCGGTCGAAGACGGTCCCGTGTCAAATACCAGACGAGCCCCGGACGAACGACCGACGACTGCGACACTGAAATATCATCTGAGTGATGACTTTTGGATTGGGTCTCACTTAACCACTTAATTGAT
Source organism: Astropecten irregularis (assembly GCA_963971285.1). NCBI lineage: Eukaryota > Metazoa > Echinodermata > Asteroidea > Paxillosida > Astropectinidae > Astropecten > Astropecten irregularis. Next base: position 19,269,026 of record OZ020252.1, on the reverse strand, counting down.
TTAATCATTGTCCGAAGAATTCTTTCCTTTTGGTGATCCGATTAGGCCATGGAAGGCAAATAATAAAAATAAAAACCGCAGCTATCAAAATAATAACCATGAATGCAGGGAATTATTTACGAGTCGGACGCTAAAGAAAAATCAGCAGCATGGTATGCTGACCTTCTTGCACCCACAAAATATCTGACCAGTTTCAATGTAATGCCATACATTGTACTAGAGACATTTAACATTATACCTGATAGGGGTACACCATAGCTTGGATGAAAATGGAACTGGATTTCACAAAAAACTTCAGATTTATCTGAAGATGAGTTTGCAAGTATCACCATAGTGATTTGCATTGTGACATCACACTTTTCTCAACAATTAAGAGAGATATAATTATACTTAAGATGAGTCATAATGTTTCATGCAATTGGCCCAAGCAATTGTAGGCCTATTCGTTTTTTGAGACTTTTTTCATGATTCATTTTCAATAGCTTGAAATACTGAGACAGTTTGTATAGCACACATTTACTACAAAATGATGCTGAAACTAGACCTATTATCCACGACTAATTGCCCGACTAGCTCACAATGGCTTGTTGGTTAGCTGTCCGGCTTGTGACCAGCAGACCGGCCTGTACAGTGGCCAGCAGACGGGCTCATGGCCAGCAGACCGGCCCGTGGCCAGCTGACTGGCCTGTACAGTGGCCAGCAGACGGGCTCATGGCCAGCAGACCGGCCCGTAGCCAGCTGACTGGCCTGTACAGTGGCCAGCAGACGGGCTATTGTGGTCAGCAGGCCGGCCCGTGGCCAGCTGATGACTAGCCTGTTCTGTGGCCGGCAGACCGCCCCGACGGTGGCCAGCAGACCGGTCTGTGGCCAACTGACTAGCCTGTTCTGTGGCCAGCATACCAGCCTGTGACCGGCTAGGGGGAGTGGCAAGCAGACTGGCCCATGGTCACCTGACTGGCCTGTGGTATAATTATTAGGCCTAAGGGTGGCTGTACATGTATAGGGTTTAGTGGCTGGCTACGGCATCTGGCTGCCTCATCGCAGTTTACTTGGTCGGACGGTCACTTGGTAGATTAATTTGTATACTGGTTGGTTGATTGCCCGGTTAATTGGCCGGTCAGCGGTTGGTTGAATCGGTTGACTGGTTATTTGGCCCCCAACCCCGTCCTATACCCCTCCCCATCTTCGCTACTTTTATATTGTGCTCGTTTGGTTGCTTAATTCGTTCTTTTGCTTGTTGTTTGGTTGGTTGTTGGTTGTTGACTTGTCTTGCTGGTTGATGGCTGATGGATGGGACGAGGCCTTCCGGGATGGGGGATCATCGGAGTCACTGAATTCGTCAGACTCCCTCCCGGTTACCCGCCTCAATCATCGGGCCGGCCGGCAAAACTGGATGGAGGACTAGGCGTCTACCAGCTCAGAGGGACTACAGAGGTTGGATCTAGTACTGGGACCATGGAGTAAGGAACATGCTGGGACCTACTAGCCAACTGACATGCTAGATGGATCATCCCTTCCTCCTCTCTCCACGTGGATGGATTGGTTGCTCATGCTCCCAAAAATTGGAAGAACCTTTAAGGCTGCTGACCGACACATCCAGGCTTGCTTTGGATTGTTTACTCGCTCATGTACTCCCATGACCCTCATTGATTCATGGATGTGCCCACCTGTGTGACAAGAACCGACGGTAATTCATCGGGGAGTACTTGAGGCGCCTATACTTCACCGCACAGGATCGTGTCTCCTTCTTCGCATTGGCCGATGCACACAGTGCCGGCGATGGGTGACGGTGGGTCTGTTCCTTACTCCATGGTCTGCCGTTCACCATGGGAAGTTGGGAAGTCTACCAGCTGAAAAGCCAATCCAACTCTCTCTGTATTATTTTGTTCTTGCTGCTTTGATCAATTTTGTGTGAAGGGTGTCCTCGGTTCACTCTCGTTATTCGAGTAGGAGTTATTTTTTTAGACTTTGGTCGGAAATACATGACTGTCACGATGCCTTCATCCCAGCTGTCTTGTAATAATTGCTAACCATTCTTAGCCAATAAACTTATATGATTGTGATACTGATAACTCATTAATGATAAACTAAACAATCAGAAAATCATTTATCGATCTATAACACCAATAATGCATATAAACTGAAAAATGTGACTTTTTAAAAAACAAACTCAGTGGAATAGTTATTAATAAAGAGCAAGACCGCCAGAATTTGTTTTTACCGCCCTCTATCGTCGAGTTAAAAGAATTCTGGAAATCGTCCAAAAGAGGGCGCTCTTTAAATGAGTTGTCAAAAACATGGCGGCGCCCGTGCGTGCTTTCTTTGGATCTGAATGTGTCTGGTGTTTTTTAATCATATTTTCACTAATTGGCTGTACTTCTACCGCAAATAGGACTTTAAAGCTGACACATGTGGTAATTATATAACGAAGTCTTACATTTTTGTGCTAGAATTGTTCCTTACAAGTTAGCGTTTTCCACTGCCGGCTGCCTAACGTTAGGCTGCCAGCTGCTGCACTCCTGCAGCTGTGAAATACTTTGCTTTGTTTTGTGTTTACTGTTTGTCTTTACTCTTTCATTCAGTCTTTGACTCCTAGTCGTACTCCAGTCCTACTATAGTTCTATTTAGCGTACCTTCAACAAAATAAAGTGTAACTGTAACACGTTAGAGAAAGAAGGCCGGCGTGATAGGCCGGCTACGCTGCTCTTCCCAGTCCTACTGTGTTAGAAATGATTTAGGGCCTAGGCCTAACATTATATAGCCTAGTACGCTACGTGGGTCTTTTGTTTGTTTTTATTTGGACTTCATTGTAACATCACTTAGTCTTCTTGCTTTAGTCTACCGGGAGCATTTATCGCAAATAGCATTTCCACTAAGACTAATAAGAGAGGGCGCTTCCACAAAGCATTATGGGATACATCTGGGTCGAACTGCAAGTTCAGGAACACAGTCAACAAAAAATTGTTTACTCATACTGTCCAAAAGTTAGCAGGTGGTGGTGTCTTTTCGACCCTTGTGCGTCCCACAATTCCTAGCGGTTGCTATTTGCGATATTCTGTCGGTCGGCAACACGTCACTTATTGTGTAAGTACAATGTAAGTACACTCCAGTGCATTGTGCTATGCGTGCTTGTTTTCACTCCAGCCACATTGTCAAGCATTGTTCAGTGACCAAAAAAGCCAGGATGTCCGACCGAGAGAATATCTTATGGAGGTACCACCCGACTTTTTTATCCAAGAGTTTTGATTTTGTTTTATTGACTGATTTTGTTTTCTTTGGCAGTTGTACCGACATGGGAACCGGTCTCCTATCATGACATATCCATCTGACCCTTACCAGGAGGATAGCTGGCCCCAGGGATTCGGCCAACTCACCCAGGTAAACATCCAGCATACAGCTTACCTTAATATTGGGTCATTGAAAGGTGAACAAAGAGAAGATTTGAACCAGCGACCTTCTGAACACCATACAGGCACTCTACCAACTGAGCTATCCAGCCATACGTTGGTAGTGTCCCTAATAGTCAGTTAGATGCTTGGGATATCTCCTTATGTGCGTGGTTTCATGGCTTCGGACAGACAAACGAACGAAGATAATTGACTAATTAGGGACACCACCAATGTAGGGCTTGGATATTATTGTAGGTTATGGATATTAGCATTGTGATGATCGTTTCGTTTCTTTTCTTTTCAGAAAGGGATGCATCAGCACTTTGAGCTGGGCCAATGGTTTAGGAAGCGTTACATGACGGACTTCAAATTTCTTAATACGACGTATAAACGGTCAGAGATCCACATACGCAGTACGTCATACGATCGGACGTTAATGTCGGCAGAGAGTAACTTGGCTGGCCTCTACCCGCCAGAGGGTCGGCAGGTTTGGAATAAGCAGTTGGCGTGGCAACCGATTCCCATCTTCACCAAACCCAAGGCGGATGATACTGTAAGAAATGTGTTGTACAAAGAAATAGTATAGTTGTATAGTTTATAGCTGGGTTCAGGAGGTTAAAGGACATGTACAACATTGGTAACAAACCAAAACAGAAATGGTCCACAGATTTACGTATAACTTTCAGGGTATAAGGATGGTGTTGGTAGAAACATACTGTTAAAATATTTCCGCCTGAAATAGTGTATTTATCCAGAAAGAGTAAAACCAAACACCAAAAACACATTTTTTATCTTGGCAAGATCCAAAAAAAAAAATCGCTATTTTCTCAGGACTCGGATGTCCGATTGAGCTCAAATTTTCACGGGCTTATTATTTCATGAATGAACATGCTGGATTAGACAAAGTGTGAGTGCTGTTCTGTCACCTTTACCAACGCTGTACATGCCCTTTAATATCAAACATCGCAGCTGGTATCGCAATAATTTTTTGTCCCGTTTATAGAATTATGCAAATTAGGCTTGCCCTTCACCAACGTAGATGAGCACTACATACTCGGTGCGTTTGAGTGTACATGAAAAATCATGCGCTGGCTCTGGTGGGATTCGAACCCATAACCTCTTGCCACACCACTCACTCACCACTAACCCGCTGACCCCAGTGTAGCTTGGTAGAATAGGCACAGGGTACAAAGCATGTGGAGGTATGTGGAGGTATAGCACATGCATTTCCCCTGACGTCCTCCCAGTAACAGTAGTCTGATGCGACTTCATAAGACTAATCTTGAGATGCTTGCTGTTTACTTTGCAGATGTTTCTTGTGGAGGATGCGGAGGACTGCCCAAGGTTTAAAGAGTTTAGGGAAGACCTGGAGGTGGAACACAAGACCTACTTGGACAAAAACAAAGTAAGACCACTCTTATTTTATAAGTAGCTCTCCTTAATACATTGAGAGGATACTCTATACTAATTCCAGGACTAAATTCATGGACCTTGCTTATGCCTAAAGTACAAGGGTTCTGTCAGTGCCAAAAAGCATTGTCTTCTCCTGCAATGTACGTTTGGTTTGAAACTTCTGTGGATGTTGCTCTATATAAGTAACCATTATTATTATTATTACATGTAATTCAACTTCCTGTTCCTTATGATTTGTTCTGTTTTCAGGATTTCCTCCAGCCAATCGCTAAGCACGCAGGATTCAATGTCAATAACGTCACCTACCATAATTACACCAGAATTGCCGATGCTTTTACGTTTGAGGTAAGTTTATCGCAGTGTCAGGGCTTATTTTTTATTTTTCTGCTGCATAGTTGTTGATGAGTTGGATCAGGTTCAAGATGGCTTTTAAGTGCAGGGAGAGGAGTCTTGTTAGGATATTCTGAGGGGCTTGAGGTTGTTGTTGCTGTTGACAGGGCTGCTGTTGCAGTTGCTGCAGCTGTTGCTTTGCTGCTGTTTTTGTTGATGCTGTTGTTGTTGTTGTTGTTGCTGCTGCTGCTGCTGCTGCTGCTGTTGTTGCTGCTGTTGTTGTTGCTGCTGTTGTTGTTGCTGCTGTTGTTGTTGCTGCTGTTGTTGTTGCTGCTATTGCTGATGTGGTAGCTGTTGCTGCTGCTGTTGCTGTTGCTGCTATTGCTGATGTGGTTGCTGTTGCCACTGTTGTTGCTGTTGCTACTGTTGTTGCTGCTGCTGTTGTTGTTGCTGCTGTTGCTACTGTTGCTGCTGCTGTTGCTGATGTGGTTGATGTTGCTGCTGCTGTTGCTGTTGCTGCTATTGCTGATGTGGTTGCTGTTGCTGTTGCTGCTGTTGTAGTAGTTATTGACATTATATATTTTGTTTATTTCCATGACAGATGGCTGATGGCAGATCGTTGCCTAAATGGGCAACTGCGGACCTCGTTAAACGATTTGTAACCATCATGAATTACAGCTATATGTCTGAGGCCAGGCTTCCTGATGAATATGTCAGATTGGGCAATGGTAAATAATCCTGAGATTGATTTTATGCCTATTTTTGTGCTTACGGGCAGTGCTGCACGTGAAATGTATTTCATGAAATCCATAAGTAAGACTTTCAGAGCTTAATCGGTTAGTGAAGAATTTCTTGGCTGACCTTGATTTTTTTCTGCTCGTTCACAGTCCTTTGGGGCCGTCTATGAAGTATGTACACACGAAATGCCAACTTTTTTTACCCCTCCCCCTGTACGCAGTGGTCCTCCCCCCCCCCCCCTGTATGCATACGCATTACACATTACGTTTTTCACTTCTCCTGGTACCTTGCTTTAGCATCATTAAAATGTTTCAGTAATCCAGGCCGGTACCATTATCTCTTGCCTCTAGAACACAGGGTGATATTTGGGGTAGTATTTAATGGTGAAATTTGTTTATTTCCTCAATCTGGCAGGTGTTTTGATGAAGGAAATTGTGGGCCACCTCAGGAATAAAACGGCAGGCACAGACGACACCAAGATGTATATGTACAGCGCTGTAAGTCAGTCTTTGGTTCAGTGTTATTGTTTTTGTAATCAGAAGGGATGCTTGATGTTTGATCTTGGGCCTCTTCCAAACCTTGGCTCCGGCTCAGGGTCCACCTTCGTCTCTGTCATCCATATGCTGAAAATAAAGGTTGCAATAGGGAGATCTCGCCACCCTAGACATATAAGATCTTGCAAACCCAACCGTAAAACAACTTGAGTTGATCACGTATACAGATTTTTAATAGTTCTTTATCAGTCATCACTCACATATTATGAAATTTCTCAAGATTATATGAAAAGTTTCATCTGCAATAATTTGTGTTTCTGACTTTCATATTTCTGTGTATCGTTTCAGCACGACGACAATGTAGCAGGCCTGCTACGTGCTCTTAATGTATTCAATGATGTTGTACCAACGCCGGCTAGCTGCGTTCTTATAGAACTATACCAGGAAGGTGATAAGTGAGTTCTTTTCTCATTTCTCAAGCTGTGACCCAGTTGTTGTAATAGGTGCATTCGAATAGGTCGCCTAGCTCGCTCAGAGTAAGCCCCCATACCGTTCGATTAGGTCTAATGTCATTCTCGGGGTTCAACCAGGGCAGCCACCAGTGACCCTGCTCGCGAGCAGAGTCAGTGGTGGGAAACACTTCACACAAATTCAAGATGGCAGAAAGGTAAAGCTAGCGTTGCGTTCGATTAGCCCGGCTGTGGTAGCTGATCCGGGTGACGTGACCCGTATTGACCGAGGGAAGCTACTCGAACACACCTAATGATTTAAGGAATTACTGGTAAATGACTTAATGCTAGTCAATCTAATTCCACAAACCTCAACCACATGGGGTCCAAGTTAGCAATATAAGGAGATGATCATGGCGATTACACGCTATACAGTTTTGTGCTCTGTTCTCTACACATAAAGTTGTAAGGTGCTTCCCATGCAAATGACGTCTTTATCCCAGAGTCTTACTTTGTACTATCAGTATATAAAACAGAATTTTAGAATTTTAGAATAGATTCACGAAATGAAGCCAGAGCCAGAGCCGTGGTTTGGAAAAGGCCCCATGCTTCCACAAACACTATTATCTCCAAGTTCCCATGTATACTGAGTCAGTGCTGTCGTGATTGGACTCACATCCAATCTGAGTCACAATTTGAAGTGACTCGACTTGACCCAAGTCATTTCCACAAGAAGTAACTCGACTTGATTCCAATCACCACGAGAAGAGTCAAATTCACATGACTGAAATTCTCATGGCGATATTCATTTTATTTCATTTTTCCTACCCTTCTACAGATCTTTTACCGTAGATGTTTTATATAAAAATAGTTCCCGGAAAGAACCGTACAAACTGCAGCTGCTGGGTACCGGTGAGCGGTGTACTTTAGACCAATTCTACAAGAATACAGAAAATATGTTACTGACTGACGTCAAGGCTGCATGCAATGCGCAGAAGAAGAAAGATGGTAGCGGCAGTTTGCTTCCAAAAACATGGAATACAGGTAAAGTATTTTAGATATTCCTCTTCTCTAGCAGTACACAATTCTACCAAGTGTTGCATAAGTTTAATTTTATATTCAACCGACCTCAGGCCAATTTCATAGAGCTGCTTATTAAGTGCAAAATTTGCTTAAACATGACAAATCTGCCTTGATTATTAAAACAACCACATTTCCATGTGATGTTTACTGCTTTTGACTTGGATGTACCATTTGACAGATGTACCATTATTCTGAACCAAAATCTGCAATTTCTTTTTATAATAGAAGGGTTTGATGAAAACAGCAAAGTAGAGCCTCAGCTTTGTCACTCAGTCAATATCCAAAACAAAAAGGCAATTGGTATCCTTCACAGCGTTACTGAAATGTCTTAAATTTAAGAAGATTATAATTTGAGCTCATGGAGCTTTATAAATTCACTTAAAGAAACCAAAAAAAGGCACAACAAGTAGATTTCTCTTTCCGATTTTCTTTCTCAGGTAACTTGCCATTTACAGCTAGCCGGCGGACAGTCGAGTGGCTTCTCTTTGTCATAATGCTTTTAGTCATTGCCCTGCTCACCTGGGCTCGTAAAGGGGGCAAATTCTTGCGAAACCTTCACAACAGCTTCAAGCTGCGCGTGTTCAAGCCCTCCCCAGTCCCAGATGTCTAGATCCCTGCTCACCACTCATGTGAGATACCGCTTCATGTTTTTCTTGATCTAACCTTTTCACCAAGGCCCTCACACTGCCATTGAACATTATGAATATTAGCTAAATTTTGCATCTATCTGGCAAAGGATTGGTTTATTTTGTTTTCTGTTTACTAATATAACTGCAATTTGCACAAAGTTTATCAAAAAAGCAAGAGAATAACCCAAGCATGGCAAAACACATCTAAATCACGCACATTGACAATGCCATTTTTTGTTCTGTTTTGGTTTTTTTGGTTAGTTTAAATACTTGATAATCTTGTTTGATGATTTATTTGCCAAGGTTTGTTCTGGTATCAGGTTTCCATAGAAATGGTTCACTCAGTTAAGCGGTTGCTATGGGTCATTTGGTGAGCGCCCTCGCCCTAACTGCTTTGTCTGCCATTGTGCTTTGAATTTAAAAAATAAAAGCTACTCATTGCTTCATAACATTAAAATAGAAAAAAAAATGCTATTTGGATCGGTTTGCGAAAACACCATGTAATAATCGTTCGTACTTAGCACTTCTATATCGTTCAGTGCGAAGTACGAACGATTATTACATTTTGTTTCTGCAAACCAATCCATATACACTGTACCAATTGTCACCATGCAAAGCCTCAAATCTTTCTAGAAAAAATACTGTCCAACTATCGCAATTTTTAGTGCCACTTTCACTTTCATCTGAAGAGCCTTCCAATATTTATTTGTTAAAAAAAATACTCTAAGTCCGGTTGTAATCTTAATGATTTTATTTGTTTCAAATCATTTGATTCATGATTTTTGGCTCACGTACAAGTTGATTCTGTCTTCGTTTACATCTAAAATGCAAAAAAACTTATCGTATCCAGTGTCTTCCTAGCTCATGAATTATTCATGAACCCCCAGGGAACGATTGTGCCACATTCACCCCTATGTAATGGCATTATGAACCGGCTGTATGGTGAGAGGTTATTCAAGAAGGATGGTATTCTGGCATGGTCATACTGGACTGGGGAATCTCTGCACTGGCAAATCAAAATAACCAAAAATTGCGCTAGGGTGAGGGCCTTTCTCAAAGCTCGGCTCCATCTCCGGCTCCGGCTTCGTCTCTATTTTCATACGCTGAAAATATAGGTTGTGGTTTGCCATTGAAGATGAAGCTCTGTTGTCCCTTTTCAAACCAGAGAATCTACTTCATAACTGCAGCCAAAAGCCTCTATTTTGATACCTGTAATTTTGAAATGGATTCACGAAATGGAGGCGGAGCCTGAGCCAGAGCCGAGCTTTGAGAAAGGCCCCTAGTGACAAGCATGCCTAGCATAGTAACATGAATAACTTCTCCCAGTTTGTGCAATATACTTTCACAAGCCATCAGTGAGTTGTTGGGGTGTTACAACTGATATTTCATTGAAGAGCACAGTAATGCCGTAATTCCTACAAATTAGAAACTCATTGTCGAGATTTACCCATAAGTTCAGCTAAAGCATGAACAGCATTTTATTTTCATAAAGTCTAACCGCAGTCTTGTATAAAAATGTTTTTGCAAAAAAAATGCAACAAATTTGCGCAATTTTTTTTTTATGCTAAATAGATTGACACTGTTATATTAGCTATCCGTCTGCAATTAACAGCTGGCATGTCTACAGTACTGCAAGCTGGACATACATGTACAATACCCAAAGGCCATTTTTCATTGAGCTAGCAGATTCTTTTTGCACTCAGCAATGTTAGGCAGAGAACCAGTTGCCTGCAGTGCATATTACATTGAGGTTTGGTTGGTAACCTTAGCCTCAGGGGCCAATTTTATAGAGCTGCTTAAGCACCAAAATTTGCTTAAGCAAATAAAATCAAAGTATACAAGTAAATAAAATCAGTATGCCAGCCAAAACTCCTTGTGACTGTTATGCTCAGAAAACAACGGCCAAATACAAGTCCAAAGCAGTAAACATCACATGAAAATTTGGTTGGGTAATTCCTGTTAAATCAAGGAAGACTTTTCATGCTTAAGCAATTTTTGTGCTTAAGCAGCTCTATGAAATTGGCCCCAGGTCATTGTCTTTCCTTGTTTGCATTAGTAATTAACCGTTGTGTTTATGTATATTTGTCATATTTGATTGAATCTTTTCCTAGGCTGGATACTAGTCGCCGGTGCGTCAGTCTTCGCTGTTACAATCGCCGTCACCATGGTTACCTTCCTCATCATCGGCATCCATCGGCGTCGACGACTGGTCAAAGCCCGACGGATGCGGCCAATCAGCTTTCGCCTCCTTGGTCATGCGGCCACAGACTCTGAAGATGAATCCATCTTCGATACATGATGGCGTACCAGAACCAAAGTAGGAAAGTACTAATGTAAGAATTTCATTTTCAACATTCCATGATTAAAGTATCTATATGAGGCTTGGGACGGTGGAGACGCAGTGTTGAATTGAGTTGATAGTGCCCTGATGATGCAGCATGTGAAAACCTCTTCTGAGAAGAAAGATGTTTATCGTCAACTTCCAAAATCAAAAATGCATTGTGATTCACAAGACATGCCCCACCAAAGCAACATTGTGTCAACTAATTGAACATGAGTTATACTTTGATATAAAAATGAATTCAAGAAATGTTCACCATTCATCAATTTTCTTGGCAACACATTTTTAAAGTTTTGAGAAAAACATAATTTTGAGTACTATCTACCGGAATCTATTTAGTTAGCTAGCTTGCTATCTAAATAATCACTTTATGAAACAAATGATTGGTCAATTAGTCAATCAATTTATAAAGCAAATGCTTGGAGTTAGGAGGGCCTGGTGCGTTTCGATCCTAGCAGAATCTTTCTAAAAGGTTTAAGTCTCCTTTGAGAGAGATCCTTCTTGGATCAAAATGCATCTGGCTCTCCTAACTACAAGCATTTGATATATTTCAGGTCATTTTGGCTGATGAGCAGTTTGCAGCAGTTTATTACTTGTATTGAATTTTAAGCACCAAAATCAAGACTTTACTCAAAGGCGCTCAAAGTCAATTATTTCCCAATATACTATAAGCTGCTTCAGTTGGCTGTATGGGTGGTGGCTTATGTATTGTGAAATTTATCGGTTGGTTTGGACTACTCAACGTCTAGTTATTGTGTTGTTAGCTTTGTAGATCTGATTTACCGATTAAGCCGAGAAGGACCCATGTCCATGAACTGAAATTCTTCCATGTGGATTTTTAAGAAATCTTGTATTTTATCAGACTAATTGTGTTGTTATGTTGGAAGTTAACTGCCCAATTTGTGAGGCAGTATTACGTTAAGGATGCGTGCTGGAGCCTGCAGAATGCATGCAGGTTGCCGGTTGCTATGGTAACTGTCAGTATATTTTATTTGTTTCAATTATTTCTGTGAGATGTATCATATTTGAGAACAGATCCAAGTTATGGATGGCGCCCTCTTTTGATTGTAACAAGAAACTGCGGTGGTGTTTATCAATCTAAATGCACAACAACTCCGGCTTGGTGCGTGCTGCGCGATTTATTCCTGAAAGAAACACGGAGCTAGAAGAATATTCAGCATGGACAACATGTCCCGGACGTCCACACAGGTCTTTTGCTCATGATTAGCTTTCCAGCTTCCCAAATTTCAATAAAAGATGATTGGCAGTGTAAAAAAAAAAAATATACTGACACCACAGCAGTTTCTTGTTTTAATCAAAAGAGGGCGCCATTCAAAACCGTGTGGTCGAATTACTGTATAGGCAAGATTTGCAAAACAAGTTATACTGATTTAGGGTGTTCAAAATAGCAAGCACTCCACTTGCAAGAATTTAGCTTGTATCACATGATAATTTCTCAGCTCCATGTTTTTTTAATGTGTGTAGGTATTATGGTTCTTTGTTTTACTGCTTCTTACATGTTGTATAAATGGTTGTTGGGTTTTTTCTTATCTCATTTGAAGAAAAATAAGCTGGTAGTTATTTTTTCAGGAAACTTCCTTCTGTAGCAGTCTTGTTTGATATCAATCTCAAGGCTTTATTCTCCACCCAACTGACAAAGTTTGATCAGGGATAAGTATAATTCTAAACTTGCACAAACCCCAGGCCGTCCAAATTCTGTGTGCAAGTGGAAAGCATGGTGCTCAAATGATAATGCTCCGCCTAAAATTTCTCCGAAAGACGAACAGACTCTCCTTTTGGTGGACGTTTAAAAGAGGTTTTACCCTAATTTAGGCTGATCAAGTCCTTCATTTTGTTACACTTTTCGCAACAAGTTCCATGCATTCCATACTAATATTTAAAACTGCAAATCTGGATAAATTAATGTTTTTGTCCAGTTGTTTAAAGGTACAATATTATCAGTCACTGGTGCAAAATGTGAACAGATTATTGTTTTAAAAAATGAAAAAAGTCAACCCTGTAACAAAGTAACATAATTTGTAAGTTATAATTTAATTCAGTCAAACTGAATATACAGGTTGCTGTATATTTTGCATGACGGGATCTGTATTAAAATTCACCAGTATTATTCAGGCAAGTGTTTGCTCATCGCTGATGTTGATCTTTAGATACAATGAACCCATCGTGACAGAGAAGTTTGTGACTAAGGCCGTGTCCAAAACGGTCTCCCAGAGTTACGGCTAGGTCTATTGTCTTGGTGTTTCCACATATTTCCAATGGAGCAAAGACCCATAGACCTAGCTCTAGACAACAGATTCGGATGCAGGCTAACTGTCAGTGCTATACAATTCTCAAATTGGCCAATTGGCCCTAGTGATATGCTGGTGGTGGTCTAGCAGACTCAGAGTGATATCAGTACTCGTAATACTCAATAATGCTAGCAGCCAGAGATGGAGATTGCACTACGACTAAAATGACCGGTCATTATGTACATTAAGTACATGGTCGTGCAGTATTGTGGTCCATTTCGTGAAGCACTACGATTAATCTGAAATCCCGAATCAATCTTAATTGCTAAGCAATGTTTGATGATACAAATCACTATGGTCACATTTACAACTTAAAGTTAAGATTAATCGTATTGTTTTGTGAATCTGCCTCCGATTACAGGCCATGTTTATTGTTTCAACTATTAACTGTCCCTACTAGATCTACAGTTCTGGATCACAAACCCAACGATTAAGCCTGTCAATAGACCGATTGCGTAACCAATGTTTGCATCATGTGACTAATATAGTGGGTATTTTTTCATCTCATTTGGCACAAAACAGCGGTAGAAACATGCAAAGAAGACTATTGAATCGTCCATATTCTTCTTTGCACGTTTCCACCGCTGCTCTGTGCCAAACGAGATGACGAAATATCCACTATAAGTTACGTGATGGTATGTTAATATTGGTCGTGCAATCGGTCATTTTTTGTTATGAAAGTTTCTTCTCAAAGCCAATAGACAGTACTGAATATAAAGTGTGGTACAGTACAGTGGGTATACCAAGGAGAGCCTTATCTTTGATAATTATTTATGCATTTTTCATGAAATGAATTTTAACTTTAACTCCATGATACTGTATTAGTGTTCTGTGCTGTCTTGTCCAATAAACTGTATTATGTTTAATTATCGTCGGGAATTATAACAGTGCAATTCCAATTGTCTTCTAATGGTTTGCCAATAAAACATTTATGAATAATATGTTTCATTTACATTTGTCTATTTGCTTTTACCAATGTGTGGATCAGTTATTTAATATTACAATACTGTTATTAGACATTACACAAGAGGAATGTACAGCAATAGGTCAATTAAAAATGATCTTTGAATTATGAATGATCTTCATCAACTGACAGCTACTCGTAAATTGGAACTGCGATCATAATGCAGATACTGTACTTACCCTGGTATTATGTTAACATTCTTAATTATTGACAACAGATTCAATTCAATTCATTTCATAAATTCAATTTGCACATTTATTTCCAACTCTGCAATGATACATCACAATAAACAACAGTATGTTGTACAAATCACAACATGGCTAAAGATGAACACTTTGACTAAAAACAGGTGTGATACATATGAGTATTCTGGCTGCCATATCATTAGAAATAAATCAATAAATAGACAAGGTAGGCGGTTAATGTGGTGCATAGGGTAAGGCCATATTTAAACAGCACATTTTTCTGTGAGGGAAGTGGAGGTCTGGAGGGATGGTATTAGGGGAGGGAAGTATGGCAAAAGGTAGAGGAGGGGCGGTAAGATTAGTCTTGGTTCACGACTATGTTATTACTCGAACGTATGAACCGATTTAACCCGCACTGACCCAAACGCACGTAAGTACGTAAAGGCCTCTGAAACATAGTCTTGGGAATCCTTTAAATGCTGTGAGTACGGTAATCAGTTTGTACGTTCGAGTAATAACATAGTCATGAACCAAGAGAACAGTAAGAAGATGGAAGGGAAGGATGGTAAAGAAGACGCGGAAGGAGGGTAAGCAAGGAAGCGAAGAAGGAACTGTAAGATGGAAGGGATATATATACACAACCAGTCAAAATAATGGGTCATCTGAGTAACTCTTTATCAAGTTGATATTTTATAAAATATTTAAACACATTAATTCCATCATTAATTCCATGATTATGTTTACACAAAATCTTATCGATGCATTGAAAAAGCTGACTGGTGGTGCTTGACGTTTACAGCCGACTCACATTCTTGACAGTAAGTTTCTCTAGAGCTAACCTTGTGGTGTCTGGAAGCGGCGTTGGTCGGTTTGTCTCTGTGTTCACAAAGACATGCACACAATGTCCAACGGCACATGCATTCAAAGAGTGGCTTCCGGAATCAGTGCTTTCAGCTGATGGCAGCTCAGCTTCATGACTGGAGGCCGACTTGACCGGGCTGGCTGGCAGCCGTCCTGATGGAAGCTGTGGGAAGATAGCTACTGTGTAGCGTACACTGGACCGGCCGATGTGAGAGACGGCAAGCCCAGCCAGAGCGATCTCAGGAAAGCTTATTGGACTCCTGTAAGTGCAATCTGTATCCACCATGTAACCCACAAAACTGGATGTTTTCACATCAGTGTTCAGACCACAGTGTCGCACGAGATAATGGTTGATGACCGTGTCAAAGTAAGAATAGTAGATCGCATTGTTCACGTGTCCATACTGGTCGTTGTCGGACCATCTAGTCTGAATGGGGAGGAAGTATTTGTAATACTGCCGTTTCCATGGCAACTCATCAGGTTTTACATCTTCATTTGACTGTCCGAGGCATCTGTTTGTGTGTATTCTGTGAATAGAGACATTCAACAAACGCTCTCTGAGGCTCAGGAGGGAGTGGCACTTCCGGATGCCCATCATTGCCATGGTGAAGTAAAAGTCTGCTGGTTGTGAAATCAATAAGCCTAGGAGAAAAAAACAAGAGAAAAAGGGTTATTCCATGTCAAATGATGAAAGGAAACCAGCACCCTGCACCCATCAATCAGCTGTCAAAGAGGGGTTGAACCATTGAACTTAAAATCAGGCTTTTCTGACAGTGGCATAAATAGGGACAAATCTGTGAGGGGATACATGGAGATATGCATCAATTGTTCATGCTGATTGGTCCACATTCAAATTGCACTCCACATTGTTCAAACACATGTCAAAGCAAATCTCGAAAATCTCCACAACTTTGATAAGTTTTTGCTCTTTTTTTTTTAGTGGTCTTTTTTTATATAAGATACCTGAAATATTGACCAGCTCCATGTAGTTCAAATATATGTCAACTGTGCCCCCAATTTTTCATAAAGTATCTAGACAAATCTGGGCAAGTCTGAGCACAAAGTGACTGAAATAGCAACAGTAGCCATTTGGAGATTGAGTTGACTCATAACCCTATGGATCCAAGTCCCCATGTCAGATTAAGGCAAGGGTTACAATCATCGCAACTAGAAACAGACCATCATAGTTTATGTATAGCCCGGTATTAACAGGTCAACTTGTACCTTTGCCAACTCGTACATTCGCCAACTCGTACCTTTCCCACCAAGTCAACTCGTACAATGTACCTTTGGTCATAGAGGAATAAAACACATGTTTTATGTTTTATACCTCGATGCTTCGGTTAAGACAACTCATACTGTTGCGCCAAGTCATTCCAAGGAGCCAAAATAAAGATTATTTGGCAAAATATTTCATTTTATTTAATATCCAAAACTCATCTGATCATGGTAAAAAAGAAATTATACCACAATAAAAAGAGATGCCTCAAAATGAAACAACAAGCAAGTTTGAAAAGGTAGCTCTAGCTCCAAAAATGTCCATTTAAAAATTGTTTACAAAAATAAGACAGAAAAGAAATTGGGAAATGATATTTCATAAATAATAATACTAATGGGGATTGTGATAAGACGGGTCCCAAAACTATAAAGGAGAGGAAAACTACTTTTTGAAAAGTGACTTACTTAAATATTGTTGTGTCCTCTTCTACATTATTAGCAAGATTAATATTGTGGAAAGAGGGCAGGGCTTTGATTTTGGAGGGAAATTATGGGGTAAAAACGGTAACAAAGATGTAACATTTCACGGCCGCACGGACGGCCACAGGCAAGAATAGTCTGGTTTCTACTCTGACATTTTCAACACTTTTGATCTGTTGGGTCTTGGCACTAGACTAACCGGACCAGACAAAATGGCCTCACGCGATCAGATGGACTGTTTTCAAGTTTGCAAGAAGCGCATAAGAAAATTGCATTTTAACACTGAAATGTTGCACAAATTTCTTCAATCTAGGCTTTTTTAAGGACCCAGGAACATTTGCTGAAAGTCAAAAGTATCATTTTTGAGGAGTAGGGGCCTAACTGTTAGCCTACCAGTGTAATAAAAGCGGCGATTGTGGGTTAACGGGATCCCAAAACACATTGATTTTTTTGGCTCTGAACTAACTTCTACTCCTCAAAAATGATACTTTTGACTTTCAGCAAATGTTCCTGGGTCCTTAAAAGCCTACATTGAAGAAATTTGTTAAACATTTCAGTGTTAAAATTCAATTTTCTTACGCGCTTCTTGTAAACTTTAAAACAGACCGTCTGGTGCGTGAGGCCATTTTGTCTGGTCTGGTTAGTCTAGTGCCCAGACCCAACAGACCAAGAGTCCTCGAAATGTCAGAGTGGAAACCAGACTATTCTCGTCTGCGGCCGTCCGTGCGGCGGTGAAATGTTACAATCTTGGTTACCGTTTTTACCCCATAATTTCCCTCAAAAATCAAAGCCCCCCGGCCCTGCCCTCTTTCCAAAAATTTAAGCTTGGTAATATAGAGGAGGAGACCAACAAAGTATATGTAGGTAAGTTACTTTTCAAATAGTAGTTTCCTTTCCTTTATAGTTTTAGGACCCGTTAACCCACAATCCCCATAAAAGCTATTTAACATTTTATTTTTAAGACTGAGGTAAAATAATCAATGTGTTTTCTTATTCTTATCACAATCCCCATACTAATAATCATTGTCTTAACTCATTGTACTCGGAGTTGGCGAACATGGCAAAAGGTCAATAACGTATGGGCTAGGGCCAACCATGGAGGAAGGAAAACAAATGTTTTCCATCATGTCCATGCCATGGGCCAACACGTTACAACCTCCGTCCGGAATCTGGGCAATGTAGGTTTCCCACAATTTGTCAAGTAAAATTGAGACTTTGAGGCAATATAAATACAACATATTAATAATAACATGTAAATGATCATTCCCTTACCAATAACACGCTTACTTCAGCATTCGAATGGAAAAACACACGAGGAAAGTTCAGTCGTAGGTTGACATTTCCAGCAGTTTTACTTCACCAAAACAAACACACGTGTCTGCATAGGCTATCATAAGTGGTGTGTCAAATGCCAATGTTCTTCCAAAATATAGTCCCTTTCCAATTCCAACTGGCTGTATATACAGTATTGCACGAGGCTACTGAAATGGGGAACATTAGTGAGTACAACACCAACTTTGGTTGTCCACGCCATAGATATATCTATGGTTCACGCCCCCTTTTTTGTGTTAATTCCACTTAGGAACTGTCTTCGTTTTCATAAGAAATTCGACTTTTGTTTTTAATAACTTTTTGCAAACGCGTTTGGGTATTTTATCGAAGGGTTTCAGTGATTTGATATTTGAATATTTATGACATAGTTATTTTATCCAGCCATTTTTTCTGAAGTAAGCCATTATCGCATTAATGGTAGTTTCATACTTTGGTTTTTATCAAAGAAATACAGACTCATGGGCAAAAATACCAAGACAGATACAGTAACAGTCATCTGTGAAAATGTCAGTCCCATATGTCGCCCACTTTTTGAGAAAACAGTGACACAAACAGGCAGACAAAAATAATAATGAAATTAGAGTCAATCAATTTAAATAAAGAGTGAAATATTTTATTTTTTCTCTCAGAACTCTCCGTCCATTGTGTTTTTTTTTATCAAAGTACAAAAACATTTTTTTTTCAATCTCCAGTTGATGGCTTTTCTACACTCCATATTACATAATGTTTCATTTACATATATATTTTGTTTTTAATTCAAGGAAGGACAAACTGAATATATAATGAAGGGATATATATTTCATATTTTGATGAACAGTTTTGTACATTTTATGAAACTCATAAAGGAAGAACATCCCGTGAAATACTGATTATAAAGTCAAGCGGTGCAAAAAAGAAACAACTTTTTTCCCTGTTTTTTTTTGTTTTGGTTTTTACAAAAGTTATCTACCTCGGTTATTTCAGACTTTTTGAGGAAGGTTACTACATTTAAGGAGCAACATAGAGTAAAATATTGCTTTCTATATCGTTGAAAGTAAAAAAAGAAAGAAGAAAAAAATACAAAAAAGCAAAATCTTTCAAAGACATGCATTCTGAATGATCGATCAAACAAAGAAAAACAAAAGAATGACAAGAAATTAATTAAATACCTCCAAGAATACCACTGAAATAAAACATTCTAATTAATTTGACATCTGTTATGGGTTACAATTACAATATTACCGATGTTGATTATTAAATCTGAATGGATTTTTATACTGACAAATTGCTACTGCATACATTACCGTAAGATTCATAAAATCATAATGTTTGTACTTTTAAATTTTAATATAAACAAGACTGAATGAATAAATACTCACAAATGTAATATTTATGATGTTTATCTAAAATGAACAGAAAAATGCCACAATGACACTGTGTATTGGTTAAGCAGCCCAATATGTGTACAATGCTGTGTAATTTATTTCATTTTATTATAATTTAATTTGTTTGACATTTCAATATAAAAATAATGGAAGAGTTGAAATGAAACCAGGTTTATATTTTGTGCGTGTGAATGCAAATACCGATAAATGATTTACCAATATTGAAATACCAGTCATTTCAAATGGAAAGCCATACTGTGCAGCTTGCAGTCTTCAATTATATTACTTAAACAGTAGTTGCCTGTTTGCTCTGAGTTTTGTGAATTTGATTTCTAATTATCATGCCCTTCTCCTGGACTGTGTCTAAACCAATCGTAGCCGAGTCTGAAAATGAAATTCTTGGTACCAACAATATCAGTGCACAGCATTTGTGGTATTTCAACATTCAACACCTACTGTGGATATCAGTGAAGGTTTGTTAAGACTTTGAAATGACTAAAAAACTTTGCATTATTATTTAAGCATGCAAAAGCAAGGTACGTGAGGATTAAAGCAAAATGACCAGTGGTCGATTTCAACAAGCACTAAGATCAATCTGAAATCATGAACCAATCTTAACTGCTAAGCAAAGTGTGATGTCACGATGCAAATCACCATTGTGATATCGACAACTCATCTTCAGATTAATCTTAAAGTTTCGTGAAATCCAGCCCAGAGCTGTGAAATACTCACAGAAATGCTGCATAGGTACAGGAAACTCATACACAGATACTAGGGTCATTATTTCATTGGCAAAATGTTAGAAAGGAACGACCCTGAAGCTGAAGCTAGTCTCAGAGGCAGGAATGGTGGGGCAGGGCGTTTTAGGGACTGTTAACCAGCCAAAGAGAGGCAAATAGACATCAGTGAAGACTTTTACGGAAGCTTATGAGGTTGGAAGGTAGGATAGTCACCTAACAGGGCTGTATCGCAAACACCTCCAGTGTGCACACAAGCAATACTGTGCTGCCCGTGGAGGTAACAATTTGGGACTTTGAAGATAATTAAGGTTTGCTGTTAGGAAATATTATGATCCCCTTGACTACTAGCATTAATACAGATTCAAAGCAATGGAGCCCACCAATAAACACATATCTTGTTTCCACGCCACTTCAATGTTAACGCTTTTTCTATCTACAAGCAAATTCAGTTTTTCCAAAAAAAAATGGCTGAGCTTCCTACAAGAGCAATGGGCAAAATGAGGAAGCGGGCCAGTGTGATGTACGTAGCAAAAATACTCCTCCATATAGAAAAATAAAAACACGACATTCTGTGCAGTGTCACAATGTAAATTATCCACTATTTCACACACTACAATCCCCGCTGTCCGAGAACATTACATCAAGCTGCGTTCAATTAATCACAAGGACTATAAAGCCGTTATTTGTTTCTCTTCAACATTTCAAAAGACAAAACTAATTTGCTATAAACAATTCTTTCTTAATTGTTCACCCTCATTTTTCATTTTAAATTTTACAAATGAAGACAAAAAGGAACCACTAAATGCGCAACCTAATCCAAAACCAAATCTTTCCAAATTCAAAATACTTTTCAATATTCATCTAGATCTTTTTCCCCCAAACCTGAAATTGGTGGAGTTTTGTTAAACATATATTATTAATGAATTTAATACATTCATTAATTTTTTTTTTATTTAAAAATGTACAAGTTTCTCAATTATTAAACCAAACAAAAAAAATACCAAATGAAAAAAGAACAAAATAATATTATTTTTACAATTTGCAAAAAAACGGTAACAGAATATCAAGATTATTCTTACGATATATTTTACATGTTTTGGAATAGAAAGTAAATTAACGGAATTTGAAATATTATTGATAACTGTGAAAGGATATCTCTTCAAAGTTAACAGATCTTACAGATCGAGGGAAGAAGAGCGAAATCATATACACACGCCCCTTAGTGGTAAAGGAACACTATGGAATATATTTACACATGACGGGAGGGACACAGCTAAGAGCTTCCCACCGAAAACAAAACCAATATTTACAATCAGTTGAAGTAGCAATCTTTCCTAAGCTCGTCAAACATTGTACAAGCACTGCCTGAATGCTTCTTTCCTATTTTACTTTCTTCTTTCCAAAAAGAAGCAGTTTTTGAAATACCTAATCTGTTAAATATTGTGACTTTCTTATTCTAAATATTTACTAAATTCTGCAGGAATTTGTCATCTCTGGTCAAGAGGTAAGACTTGATAACTCCTGGAGACAATTTCACTTTGGAAGGAAAGCCTGAGCTTAATTTTTGTTTCAAAGACCAGGAGTGCTTATCACAGACACAGTTCATGTGTAGCCTCTTAGGTACATATTTACTAATAATCAGTGATGACACAGTGTCGTTTGCTCAAAGATGCGAGCACTGCCAATCCCTCCCTCCAATAGCTGGAGGTGATTTCATAAAGCCCTACGATAGATCGTAGCTCGACTCATGAAGGATAACCCATCGTATCCTACGTAGGGCAGTAATGCATCATAAGACCTACAATTGATAGTAACTTACAATGAGTTTGGTGAAACCGAACCCCAGGACTCAAATTACAAATCTGTGGGGATTATAATGTATCGACTATAGCAACAGTCAATCCATGCACACACAATAGAACGGGAAACACGACACAGCACCAATATATAGCACACAGCAAATACATGTTGCTTATTATCCAAAAAAGTCAATTTCATGACTTTTTTTTCTAGTGGCTTTGGATGAGGACTTGCTTAGAATGAGGGGGGGGGGGTTCATTGAGGAAAAAGTCTCACTGCATAGATTATGTAAGTGAATGCCTCAAACACACATTATATTAAAAATGCGTAAAAGAACCAGTGGACAAACAAATACGGCAAATAATCCACTCGTTTGCACCCACTTCACTTCTTTTGTCTTCAGATTAATTTGTCCCCCAAGACTTGACACAAGCCTGACAATCCTCGGGCAGTCAAGTGATAGCGCCCTCATTGGTCCGTCAATGCGTGAATGGATCTGCTTCATTTTAGAGCATTTTGGCAGCAAGTATCAGCAAACACACAGGTTAATGTAGGCAGCATGGAATATTTGCTGTCATTCATCAGTAAAAGTGTCTTTGGACTATTTTAATGCAAATAATACGTTGCTGTTTTTTCCTCTTTTTTTTCTATTGACAAATTGCAAATCTATGCCATTGATCTGTGGCATTGTCTAATTGTGATTCTCTAACTGGTGACTGCTTTCATTTCCCATACAGATTGTTTGACTTGACTGGTAGTCTTACAATTATTTTACCAGTCATTTCATTGTCATGCACATGCACTGTGCGATGGGAACCAGTGACTATTGCGTGGCTGTGACTGTGCCAGAATTACTTAGCTACGGCTTGCAATTACACACAAGTCTATGGGAAGTGGCTACAGCCGCTACTATAAACATGTGCGTACATTCAAGCCACGTTGGGATAGTTCAACCAGGTATTAGGTTCCAGGTGTTTAGACTGGTCTCTTAAGTGCTAAGTTGCTTGATAGCCTTGGTGATGGTCAGCCGATGACCCATGCGGCCCACGCCCAACTCCTGCAAGTCATCCTTGGACAACGCTGACAGGTGCTCCCCTGTTATCTCATTCTCCTCAAAGCTACGGCGATGTTCGCTCATCTGAAGACTGACTAGCCACAGACCCACGTCGTGAGGGGTCCAGTCCAACAGAGGCTTTGTACTCCACTCTTCCTGGTCAGTTTGGTTGGCGTTTGATCCTTGAATAAAGAACGACAAGAAAGGCACAATTCAAATTAGTTTCACTATTATCTTGACAGATCTCGTCTACAGAATTTTGACAGAACTTTTGACAACTTGATAGAATTAGTCTATGCAGCAAAACGATGCTCTTCTGAAAGAAGAAAAAGGCTTATCAATCAGGCTTCAGCTTAAACACTTAATACTAACCTTGTTCAGTCCATGCACTGGTCATGCTGTGTTTGTTATCCACATCAGGTGAAGGCGCTGCTGTGTTTATGACAAGACTGCCCTCATTGTCCAGCACCTCCTTGTTTGGGACTGATGGCGGCGAGCCCTCTTCTAATTGAAGCGATTTCCGTTTTGGTTTGGGCAAGACCTTGGGGGATGGTTTGGAGTTTCTCGAGGTCAGGGTTGAGTTGGAGGACGTGGAGGAAGTGGACTTCATCGTGTTTGTCCTGGTGTCCTCCTCGTCCTGCTCGAAGACGTCGCTACTTGGTTCCGTGGACATGGTGCTGAAGCTGGACATAGTGGACATGGAAGACATGGAGGACACCACGCTGGCCGTGTCAAATGATCTCTCTCGGCGATGGTCTCCGAGCGAGGGCAACTGTGGCGGGGAATCGAGATTAAAGTGGCCGTTGGTTTGATGAGGGGTGGAGTTGAGGAACGCGGCAGGAGGAGGTGGAAAGTCTTCATTTTCCTTGACTGGGGACAGTGGATGCTTGTAGATATCAAGTTTCTGGTGCTTGTCAATGCTGTGCTTCAGGGACTGGACCGAGACAGCAGCGTCGTCATCGGCCTTCTCTCGAGGAGACTGAGACGCAGGACTGTCTGGTTTGCTACCTTCCCCGCGAGGCACTATCTTGATGACATTCTTGTGGCTGCCAAAAGAACCGGTAGGTTCCTTGACAGGAGGCTTATTGGCAAGGCGTGCATGCATTGTAGCTGCTGCTTCAGCAATATCAGTCTCTTTTATTCCATTTGCTGACGCACTCTTGTGTTCTGCCGAGTCCTTTTTATCAGATTCTATGACCTTAGTACTGCCCTCTGAGCTTGTTGATTGTGAGTCGCTGTCCTCGGACATTTGCTTGTCAATGGTCGACCTCCGTTTGGCGATCGCTGTCAACAGAGCTTGGTTGGCAGAGTTTCCCTTTGCAGAATCTGCCTGCTTGTACTTGCGAATTTTACTCTCAATGTTGTCATCTGGGTTTTTGTTGGCGTCAAGGTGTGCCTTCCGTCTGGCTATGGCTTCACTGAGAGCCAGTTGAGGTGAGCCCTGCGATGCTGTCGTTTCTGCATTCTGGTTTCTGTTCTGGTTCTCCGTGCTGAGGCTCTGATCTCGTGCTGCTAGGGCAAGCTGCAGTGGGGTTTTGGCATCCAGCGAATCCATGCTGTTTGCTTTTCTGAGTCTCTCCCGTTTTGCAGCAGCAGCTGCAATTGCATTTGAAAAGTTATCCGAATCTTGCTTGGGGGATGAGGGAATCTCTGCATAAGCTGGGACATCTAGAGAAGACGGTCTGGTCTTGTCAGCGGAGTTTGACCGAGAAATGTTTTCTTGGCTTATTGAGGAGTCCCTCCTAGGGACAGGTGGTGGGGGTTTGTTGGAGCGCTTCGGGTCCATGCTCATTCTCCTTTCTCCCGTCGGCGATTCGCTTTGCAAATTGTGCAGGGACTGCGATCGGATTCTCAGGTTTGGATGATTCGGAGCTGGATAGCCAGGAGCAGGTGGGAAGGAAGGGGCTGGATAATCTGGAGCTGGCGGCAATTGCGACAAGTCCAAGGGAGATGACGTTTCTGACGGGGTTTTTGTAAAGACTCCACTATCATTTGACATGTTTGAAACTGTCGTCGTGTAGGAGTAAGAGGATGCGGGAGAGGAACGTAATGAAGACACAGCCGAGTCAGACCCTCCAGAATTCCTCCGCCTCTGTTTCTCGTAAAGGTCGTCATCAAACTGAGTCTGCGTTTCCATGGTTACCATATCCGTGGGCGACACGGCGGAGGCGGCAGTGGGGTAGTTCATCTTGACCGAGGACATCCTGGCGACGGTGTTGAAGCGGAATGCCGAGGGCGCTAGAGGGATGACCGGCTTCTTCAGGTTGGAGCGACGCTCCTCATGCGGGGGCAGAGAAGTGGTCGCAGGTGCGCTCCCTTGCCTCTGGAATATGTTGCTGAGTTGCTCTGGGCTGACCTGGGAGACGGGTCTCTTGCGGATGGAGGCATACGGAGATTCAGTCTCTTCTGTTGGTGTCTTCTCCCCTTTAGCAATGGCTGCATCCAGCTCATCTGTTATGCACGCAAAATAAATAAAACAGAATTACTATTCATTTCATCCTGAAAAGTCGCTTGAGTGAGACGTGCAAGTCTGTCATTTCATGCACCCTTTCTCAGGTTGCAGCATTGCTAATGCTGCATGTATCTTCATCCTTGAGATATAGCGGTATGAGTGGTTTCATGGCTTCTGACTACCAAAACAAACAAATATTATTGACTATTTGGGACACTTCCAACATAGGGCAGGATAGCTCAGTTGATAGAGCGCTGGTACGGTATTCCTTGGGTCACAAGTTTTAATCCCGCTCCGGTCAATTCTTCTTTTTTCACTTTTCAATGGTTTCATAAACTGCAGTGTGAGTACTAAGAATGCAAGGCAAAGAAAAGGGTAGCTATCAAAGAAAGAACTGGCAATCTACCGCATTGAACTGGAATTTAGAAAGCGGGTTTAACAAAATACACAAACCAACTACTGACCGGAAAGACAACGATAAAACAGGGGGGATCAAGAGTGGAGTAGCTTGGGGAAGGGTGTTAGGAGAGGGGTGAAAACGAGACAAGAGGGCCTCTTACTGAGAGCTTGCATTTCCTGTTGAGTCTTCTCGCCCTTTGCTTTGGTCAGGGATTGTTGGGAAGACGAAGCTGGAGAGAGAAAGTGAGAAGGAAAGCAAAGAGTGCAGGGATTAAGAGGGCAGACGTTCCAAAACCAGGAAAAACAGACAACAATCCAGAGCAACATGGATGTCTTCAACCGTAGATTGGTCACCAACAAGCTGGTATGAAATGAAGATATTCAAGGAAGGGATATTTAGTACATACTCTGATGAATCATCTTAGGAAGATTAAGCATTCATTTTACTGTAACCAACTTAATTAAGGTACCTTCCATAGGACAAGTGTGGGGAACAAGCAGGGAGTTACAGAAACGTGTTTTGGGGATGGTGGGATGGGTGGAAGGGGTACATTAGGTTCACATGCTTAGATTCAACAAAATAGTTGTTATTGGAGCACAATGACATCAAAAGGAACATATTTGCTTGTCCTTTGGGTCAAACACAAAAAGAATAAGAAACAAACATCACTTGACAAAGATGGTCGGAGTAGAAGACGGTCACTGCGTTGAGACACAGACGGTTTACGATACATAGGCTCAAGCTCAGGATCAGGCTCCAACTCTGTCAGCCAGATGCTGAAAATATAGGCTGTGGTTTTTCATTAAAGCTGAATCTCTGTTTTCCTTTTCAAACCAGAGAATCTACTTCAGAACCGTAGCCAAAAGCCACCTATTTTGATAGCTGTTAGTTTAGAATGGATTCACGAAATGGAGCTGGAGCCTGAGCCTGAACCTTTATTTTGTAAACACCCTTAAGGTTCTTATCCACTCAGTGAGACAGACTGTAGCCACACCCTCCCTCTTTGTCCAACCATGCCCCCACCCAACCCCATGTCCATGCACTACCTACCCTTTGCTTTGGTTGGTACTGGGGCGCTCTCACGTTTCTTCCTCAGTGTGTTATTCCTGGCCTCATTCAGCCAGACCAGAGCCTTGGAATTGGGCAGTGTGATGACCTTCATGACGATGGTGTCTGGAGAGTTCACAACCAGGCTGACCACATACTGGTGAGGGGCGACCGTCACATCTTGGCTGTTAATCTGGGGATAGAAAAGACCAATCATGTTGAATTATCTGGGATGTTATTGAACCGAGCAACCAAAGTATCAGTATGTGGTCAGACAAATACTACAATGACGAGACTTCAAGTTCACATAAAACAAAGCCAAATCATTGACATCCCTGACACTTTAACCCTAACACGTTCTCCATACCACAGTTTTTCTATGCTAAGTATGGTATCCTGCATACAACAATACGCCATAGTGTGGTTTATGTGGTATAAGTGGTTTATGATCCAGTTCCCCCAATGTAGACTGATGTAATGTGTAGTAAGCAGTTCTTGTCGTGTGGTAAGTGCAGAGGGTTTGGGTTAAAGTAGTTTGAAATACACAGCATCATACATGAAATACAATTACAGGGGCCACAGTCAATTGCAAAAACAAAAGCAACACTTCAGGAAATGTGGCATTTCAGATTGCGAAAGTTTGAACGATTCTTACATGGTGTTTCCATAAACCGATCCACAAAATAACATACTTAAAACTCGAAAAGTGAGCAAATTGGCAGGAGCGGGATTCGAACCAGCAACCCCCGGAATACCATACCGGAGCTATCTAGACCTATGTTGGCAGTGTCCCTAATAGTCAATTACCTTTCCTTGTCTGTTCTGAAAACTTCACACTTTCTTCTAAAATAGTGCCTATTAGGACTACCAAAGCGCGCACACACACAAATAAATTAGCATTTTAGGCTATCATTCCTTGATTTATAGTGAGATTCCCGGGTCGTACCTCCAACACAAAGTCTCCTTTCTTCAATCCAGCTTTATCTGCGGGACTTCCCTTGTCCACGTGCTCAAGGTACTGCAGGGCAGGGAATTCCTTGGTTGGCCTGAATGCTGATGTTGCTCCCTGCGGACCTGTGGAGCATAACAATAGGGAAAGCTTTGATTGACACTGGTCATCTTGTTATCAAGTGGACAGAGGATGACCATTACACTGTCTGACCACAGAGAACGTGTGACAGTTTGTTTTTAGTTTACATAGCGGTCACTGGTCATTTCATTGAGACTCACTTTTTGCTCCTCTCAGGATGAAACCAAATCCTTTCTTCTTCCTCTCCACAAATACAACACGAGGTTCCGCTTCTTTGGCCTCGTTCTTCGGGGATAAACTACAGAAAGAAAAAACCAACAACTAAAAATGAATAAATAGTAAAATGTGTCCATTTCTACATTTATAAGCCTGTTTGTGATATCAGAGTAACTTTGGATAATAATAAGTGATAATGCCTCTTTTACGTTACTAACTCCTCAAGATTACTTCAGATCTGAAGTCCAAAGGGGTTGTTACTGGACTGGAAACCAACCTGATGAAGGCTGTGAGAAAAATACTGCGTATACTAAGGATCTGAGACCCATAGCTCTAAACCAGTTGGTTTCAATTAAGCTCCATTAATTTATTGTTGAGAAACCTCAGTGGAGTGTGGCATATCCAATGTGGATAGAATTCTCATGACCTTTAACAGCTACTTAATAACTTCATTTGATTGCAAGTCACTGAAATGATCGAGTCGATCCAAACAATTTTCATAAATGGAGAGAAAAAGCTAAGAGAGACCGGCCTTGAAAAGAAGGAAGGCGGAGATTATTGGTAGAGAGGGAGGCGGGTGGGATTCCATCTTACCTCTCTGGGTAGTTAGCTTTCCTCTCCCTCATGGTCTGAGCTTTCTCCTTCCCGGTCACCTCGTGGATGCAGTAGGATGGGAACCACCCCCTGGAGTTCCCCACCTCGCCCTCGCAGAAGTTGGACTCGCCGATGCTAATGACTGAACAGCCACAGAGGGGAGTAAAGTGATGTAAATGTATTAATAAGCAAAATGCTAAGCAAATAATGCAGGTATCAAACAGATACAGAAGTTTTTTCCAGATTCATGCCATTTTAACACAGTGTGCGACTATTTGGTAGCTGCAGAAGGGTGCAACTATTTTAAAGTTGCAGTGAAATCGCTCCCTGCAACTGCAATTTTTTCTGAAATCTTTGAAAAGAAATGAAATCATGTCTCCCCCATCCCAACAATATTGACCCAAGACGGACTCAAATGAAGACCAAATGCTACATGTAGAATACAATCCTTTACCTTTGACATAATCCCCCTTAGTGAGGGTTAGCTCTCCGTACTCCTGAGCGGTGTAGGCCTTGACGCATATGAAGAGCTTGTTGGGTTTACCGTCTTTGATCTTGCGGTGCACCATACGGGCCAAACCGGCCGATCGACCCATGGAACCCATCGATCCCGATCGCAGAGGCATATCGGGCTCTAGGGACAAAAGAAAAAGAAAAAAGAGTTAGAAAAGAAATAGATGACTGCACGAGAAACTTAAAATATACTACCCAGTAGTCCATGGGACCAATTTCATACAGCTCCTTCAGCACATAATTTGCTTAAGCATGAAAAGTCTTCCTTGATCAAACAGGATTTCCAACCAAATGTTCATGTGATGTTTAAAGCTTTTGACTTGTACTCGGCCGTTGTTTGCTGAGCATAACATTCACAAGGAGTTTTGGCTGGCATACTGATTTGATTTATCAAGGTTTTAGGTGCTGAAGCAAATTTTGGTGCTTAAGCAGCTCTATGAAATTGGCCCCTGGTCATAGTTTGTTTCACAGTCACACAAGACACAGACGACACCCTCAGTTCTAGTGCTTCCCTCTGTCCCCACAGCAATTTCAAGTGTTTGACATAGCCCATAAATCTGACTTTAATAACCTACTGTTTTTATACAGGAAATAAATTTATAAAATGGAAAGTTTTGATTAGCTTGTCGATGCATGTTTGTTTATTAACATCATAATATTGGCAGGGAATTGTTCAAGGCTAGAGTGCTGTAAACTCTTTCAGTATCACGTAAATGTGCATAGTACATCCTGTCTACATACATGTTACACATGTATCTTACCGACATTGCACTAGACTACAGTTAAAACTGTTCAATTTTCCTATAACCCAACTTTCGTTATTGGAATATTTGGCAGTTCTTAGATAAATTTGACTTTATAGGTCTAAAAGCCTCATGGTACAGTATGGGTGAGAACACACATGTACTGCTGGGACATGCTACACGTACATGCTCTAATATCACAAACATGGAATCAAGTTGTGGCTCAGGCAATATTCTCCAGAAAGAGAGATAATTTTCTCTAACTGGTCCTTTTCAGGACCAAACACCTTCCAAGATGAGTGTTATACATGATGTATCCACAAGTCTTACTAAACTCCAGAAAGTGGATGATAAAAAATTGTTTTTATATGCTGTATTCTGACTAAGAATAGGAACCTTCCCAAACTCATACACTGTGTAGAGCCCTTAATAAGATAAACTGTTTTGACTTGGCTTGTGTTACATCATCAAGCTTCTCAATACAGTTACAGTGCCTGAAATATCAAATTACAGCGTCCTTCAAATTTCTAAAAATTTCAGACAATTAATGTAAGACACAGGGAAATGTTTTTTGCAAATAACATTCCAATGTAACATGTAAAGAAAGAAAGAAAGAAAAAAAAAACTGCTTTTGAAATACCTTCGGGAATTGATTCCTCAAAACTGGACGAGGTTGACGCCACGGACATTCTGTTGCCGGCCTTGTAACTAAGGGAGTTGCCCGGAAGAAAAGGTTCGCTGGTTGCTCGGCTCAGCATGCCCGGTGGTCCCGCTGAGGTCACCGACCACCTCCGACGGTTGGAGTACGTTGGAGTTTCTTGCTGTCGCACTGCCAAATAAAAAGAACAATTGAATCAAGTTGACTACATGTGTATTGTACAATATGTCCGTCGAGATAATACCAGCGGTTCTTCTCAGAACCACACACTCAAACAGAAGATATTACATGGTGTAAACCTACCTTATTTTAGTACAATGTCATTTGAAAGGTGAATTTATAAGGGATACGGACTGAAGCAGGATTCGAACCTGTGACCTCAGGTATACCACACCACATCTACCAACTGATCTGTTTCAGCCTGAAGTTGGCAGTGTCCACAATAGTCAAAATAGTTTTGTTCACTTGCCAGTCGGAAGCCACAAAACTGCCTACATACCTCAATATAACAAGCACCAACTAGGATACACGCAACGATAGCAGTGCTGCAAAGCTGTACAGTATATCCACAGTTCTATTGCCACGTCTGGTTTGTATCCAACTAACCAAGCCTAATAAATGACATGTGTCTATTCATGAACGGGCAATTTATCCGAACCATTACTCTGATAAAAAAAAGTGGAACCAATCTCCTGTCAGTCAGCGCAAGACAGGATGCGTTTGGCTGTTTTAGGGCAAACTGATAGGCTGATAGTGCTACAGGATGCAATAGGAACGGCGACGTTCCTGTTTCCACTTTGATGACATCATCATGAATAAATCAGCCTGAACGAACCACTGACTTCCACTATGAACACGCTGGAACGAAAACTATGCAAGGTTGTGAACTCACAAAGGTGTGATTTGTTATTGATCAACATTTCGGCCGATTCCAAGAAGGAAAAGAGTGTCACGCAAAAAAGATGTCTCCTTTATCAGGCATGCAACTTGGACTTCCAATCTTGACCAGACTGTGTACATTGTACAGTGTTTTTCACTTTTCAATGGTATAAGAAAAAAGAGCAAAAAAAGAGCGAGAAAAGAAGAGAAAATCAGTTGATTGCCTGCTTTATTTGTTCCTGTCGATGAAAGTGCATTTATGGGCACGTTTGAAATTTGAGGCGAGAAACAAATCTGGTTAAAAGTTCAGAGCAGCAATAGAGTGCATTTTGAACATTTCTTCCAAGCCATCACTAAACATGATGCATCCTACCAGTCATTTAAACAGTATGGGTCTTTACGAAATGAGGCTTGAGGCTAGATATGGGATTTATTTTGCTACTGTCATTTTGTGTCCTAAATGAAATGAAGGGCTTGAGATACATGGCGAAGCTGGAGCCTTTCTCCGGCTTCGTCATGTGGCCCAATCCCTTCATTTTGTTTTGTGGGTCCCAAATGGTGGTAGCGAAATAAGTACCAAGCCTAGCCTCAAGCCAGGTTTCGTAAAGGCCCTATGTATCTGTCGGTTTACAAACAAGACTGATGATATCCGTTGATATGGCAAATGGTAAACTAGATCCCTCCTTGTGTGAAGGGCAGGGTGGTTGGATCTACAGTTACTGGTCATAAAGCCATAAACAGCGCAGTAAAATGCCAACTCAGTATACATAGAGGCTAATACATGTAGATGATTACATCTTTCTGTTTTTAGAAGAGGGGTGTGAGGATGGTTGGTTTGTTTGTTGACTTGAAGCACGAACTGGTGAGCAAGCGAACCGTGAACTTTGATTCCACATACCTCTATGTGTATGTAGGCACATGTATGAACGGAATGATTTGGCTATAAAGGAAATGACCTCATGCAAGTCGTCCTGCCCAGGAAGACATTGCGGCACTGGGGCCCAAACTGGCAGTTTACTAATGCAGGAATTGCATAAAATCCTGATTACAAAGCTACATATACAATGTACCAGTATATATATTTAGAAACTCCCTTATCTTAATCTTACTTGTCATCACAACTTTAATAGCTAGTTCTGTTGACTCTGTGTCTGTCCTCTACGAGGGCAGTGTTTTGTACAATGCAATTTTGGGTTATGAAAAAATGAAAAATAAGTAAAACAAGAAAATCACTCTTAGGGAGCAATTTAAGCACACACAAAGTAAGTGACATTCAAGCCATTAAACAGCAAGCAAATATCTTTTTAATGACACACCTTCTACGTTTTTTAATCAAAAATCGTACTTTTGATTATTAAAGGTATAATACAAGATTGGTAAAGGTCACAGAAAAGCACTCACACTTTATCTGATCCAGTGTGTACATGAAATAATAAACCTGTGAAAATTTGAGCTCTATCTGAGTCATGAAAAAGTAGCGAAAACCCGATTTCAATTTTTCTTTTTAGACATAAAGAATGGTTTTTATCTTACCTCGAGATCAAAACTGTTTTAGATCTTTGTTTGACTAATTTCGGGATAAATACAGCATTTCAAGCGGAAATATTTTAAAGGTACATGTATGTTTCTACCAGCACCACCTTCATACCCCGAAAGTTCTGTGTAAATCTGTGAACATTTCTGTTTGGGTATGTTACCAATCCTGTACTGTACCTTTAAAATATAAAAAAGCTTCTAACTTACCGATGTCTTCGTCGGCGTAATTCCTGATGATTTCTCCCAAGGTGAAATTATTGGCAACTATGGCAAGCTGAAAGAGACAAACAAAGTCAAAATGCAACTGAAATGGCCACCACATTTAATTTTGTCTTGGTGATAGGAGTGTTTTGATTATGCTATTATCAAACCAGGAAGTAACAAGAGTAATTATAAATTCTATGCCCAAAACAAAATAACAGTTGAGGCAAAGTCAATATTATCTCTGGGCTTCAAGTGACATTCATTAGTCGTGCTCTAGTTACAAAACCTAGTTTTTCTTTCACACTTCAAAGATATCAGTCATTTTTACATTCAATTGGAACTTGAGCTGCTACATCTTGCAAGTGTACTGTATATCCGTTGCCTTTGTCATTCTGAAGAAAAGCCTCAATAAATCTCTGTTACGAATGTGCACGGCTACTCAAATTACACACGGAAAGTTCATTGGCACTGCTGCACTATTATGCAGGGATGAGATTGACCAATGATAAAAATGTCTGAAAACAGCTGACAGGGAGCATAACAAGTCTGAAATCTGAAAATCTCTTATACTTTTGTACACTGCCTGTGAGAAAAAAAAAATCTGAAATAAAAAAAAAAAATCTGAAATCAGATTTTATTCTGAAAAATCTCATCCCTGATTATGCCTGTATTCCATCATGGATTGGTTTGGTTTTTTTGTATCAATTTTGACCCTGACAAGGCTGAAGGCCGTTCTCAGTATGAAGGGCCAACAGAGGAATAAGAATCAGGGAGATTAAACTGAGAGAAACAGAGCAACATACTTCAAAACTAGATGTGATTCTCCAAGCTAAACCCCACAATTCTAGTTCAAAATGCCAACATAAAAGTCTTTTTGGGGAAAACTCTAAGCAAAACATACCTGGAATGGTGTTTGACTGGACTTGTTCTTGAGGGTCCTGTCCCCTCCGCGGAACAGCACCATCCTTGCGGCCGATTCTTGGTTGTGAGCAGCACACACGTGTAATGGGGTGTTACCCGCTGCGTTCTGGCAGTTCACGTCTGCTCCGTAGTAGATTAGCAGCTGGAGGTGTTGGACTCGACCGTACCGACAGGCCTGGGGATAGGGCAGTATCGGGTGAATTGGTTTGGCTGGCACGTACAGTTGGATTTAACAAAGAACTCAAGACCTTTGTGGGTACAGTACATAAAGAGCGGCTAGACTTGTAACAATCATAAAGACACATTTTCATTGCCTTGCAAGCTACCTATGGCTAAATAAGGTAGGTTTGCGGTAACACTATGTACTCTCTTCTGTAAGAGTTTGGTTCTGAGAAGTGCAGATGGTTTAACACTCGATGTTCCAAACAGTGTGCTCTGTTTGTCTTCGACTTCAGGAGGGTGACGAACAGAGCACACTGTTCAGAACGTTGAGAGTTATACCATCGGTTCTTCTCAGAACCACACACTTACAGAAGAGAGTACATGGTATCACCGCAAACCTACATTAATTTAGTAATTCCACCATAGCTTAAAGTCTTTTTTACCTATGGCTATCCAAGCATAATGGTAAATAAACTGCTACATTATTGAGCCAAAACATTCTAAATGCTTTCTCAATTAACACAAAGTCTCTGTGAATGAGTTTGTATCCAAATGGCAATTTTCTTGCCGACCCACAAAATATTCTTGAGATAAGGTGCTGAAATTCCCCCTGTGGTTCATCATAATGCTGTAAAGCAGAGCAGTGGAACCGAGCCAAACAGACTGAGCCGATCCACTTGTAGCGAGATTATCTTTATAAAGCCCATATTCTCAACACATGTCAAAGGCATTTAAAGGATCAAATTCACTGTGCTGATTCCGCTGTGTGAATAACTGCCTGTATTATGTTACCGCATCAGATTTACAGCCATTGTGTCCAAGTCGGGGCCTACATTCATCCATTGAAAACCCACATGAACCAATTGTGATGAATCAGTGTTATTAACAGAGCGGAACCAAGTCCCATTCACTGCCGATCTAGAATTCCACGATATAACAACATCACGTAGCGGTGCATTGTACATGAACATGATGACTGACTAAACCTTACATGATGGATTTCTCTCCAGCCCTGGTCATCCGATATGTTGAGCGTGGCTCGGTCCTTCAGCAGCAGCTCTGCTATCATGGGACTCCCACCTCCCTGGACATTGTAGTAGAGCGGAGTGAGCCCTCTTGTGTCCTTATAATTGGGCGACGCTCCTAGATTCAGCAACAGCTGGAAGGCAATATATTGAGGATTAATCAGTCATTTGTTGGCTATTTCCTTTAATAATTAGAAAGTGAATTTCCAGGTTGCTTTGTCCATTCTGTATCAGAAATGCAAGACTTTTGCATTTAATTTTTCTCACTGATTGCAACAGGGTTTTGCTGTTTTCTACTGTTTCCAATCATCAATTCAGCCAAAAATTTCACAAGTTTGTTTTTATTCCATGACAAATCGAAATATGAGCAGCCTGCAGCTGCTCTGTCACATTTACCATTGTAATGTACATGTCATTTAAGAGGTAAAATGATAATGAAACAAAGCACAAGAGTAGAGACTTGCAAGTGCCAAGCTTAGGAAGGGACCACTGACATATCTTTGACCTCTACCTGCAGGCCCCACTTTAAAGATGTCACATGCTAATTGAGCTCTACTGGAAAGAAGGTTCACACGGATGGGACTCCTACCTCTAGGTTGGCCTGTAGACCCTTCTGGACGGCTTTGTGCATGGCCGTCTGTCCCTCCTTAGCCCTGAAGTCAAGGTGGGCACCCCCACTGATCAGGGCCTGGATGACCTCCTCGGAGTTCTTCAAGGATGCCGCGATGGTCAGAGGCGTTTCTACCAGACAAGACAGGTCCAAAACAACAACAATGTCACGGATAAAACACTGATGGTATTTGTTGATCAAGACTAGAACTCCACACCTGTCTTCAGGAAATGGGCTGAAAGCTTTTAGGACCAAACTTCATTTCATTATCATATTTGGTTTTTACAAGTAATAGAACTGCTCATCGGCCAAAAATAATGACCTGAAATTTATCAAAATGTTGTTGTTGCTGCTGTTGTTGTTGTCATTATTGTTGCTGTTGGCTCAACCTCCTGAACTACTAACCTCCTGTACTATCTTCCAGAATGTTAGGGTCCATGCATTTGCTGGTCATCTTGGTGATTCTCTCAATGTTCATGGTACGAACGCTCTCAAAGAAGGTCTTGATGTTGGACCGGCTGTGGTACTTCTTGACCTCCTTGATGTCCAGTTTCATCTGTTTGTACACCCGCCTCTTGTACTTGAACTAAAATTCAATCAGAAAA
Source organism: Astropecten irregularis (assembly GCA_963971285.1). NCBI lineage: Eukaryota > Metazoa > Echinodermata > Asteroidea > Paxillosida > Astropectinidae > Astropecten > Astropecten irregularis. The sequence goes on along the minus strand of OZ020252.1, from coordinate 19,232,258 downwards.
GAGTACAAATATGTGGTTCTTAATATTTTGTCTTTCTGTTTCAACTGAGACTTTTAGGAATTGAAAAGATTTGACTTGCCTTTGCTTTACAAAATAACTCAAAATTTCATACAGTGTGTAGGCCTACGGCCTAAGTCCCAAGTGCACTTTTTAAAATGGGAATGTTGATTTTTACCTCTAGGAACGGCATGCTTGCAGGATCCGTGGGATAATCACTGAACAATCGCTCTTCCTCCAGGAATTTACCGGCTTTTCCTTTGGCCGGCGGCAAGTACAATCCGTAGTTCAAACTATCCGTCAATTGCTGCAAGGAAAGAGAGATAGAGAAAGGGGAAAAAATCCAATGAAATGAATTTATTGAATTGTACAAATCATAAATAAATAAATGTAAGGTCTCGCTGATTATACAGAAGTATCCGTCAATTTAAACTTACCTAGTGATTTTTGATCAATTAACAAGGCAAACTAAATACATGTGCACTGCACACAATTATTGTTGCATATAAATTGCTCGCGCCAATTTGAAGAATGAAGCAGTATGTAACTCCAATGTTTTTTTCCAATCAAACTTGTGCGCACAGACGTAGTTCCAAGGAATCAAATGAAGGAACAAATTTTTAGCTGGGACATCTTATATACCTCCTCGTCTTCTATCAATAACACCAAAACAGGCTATAAATAGCCTTGAGTTCTGGATAACAGGATATTGTCTGGCGGAGAGGGTGCTGGAGAAAATGCCCAAATTCCATTCGCTGCCAAGTTCACTGCAGTGACTTGGAAGCCATGGCAATATGGAAATCTTAACGGTGACTTGCAGAAACACTGGAGGTCACCTCAGGGACATAAGATTTTTGTTTAAAGGAATTTGGATTGGTTTTTGTTTTTTCAAATGCAGCGGTTTACAGTATATTTATTATTTATACTAAAACAAAGACCCAACTTTGTTTGTGTACAATCATACTGTCCTGTCCAGTGAATCAGTTTGCACTTGGTTTCAAATCTACTGTACCCTGTGCAAATGTATGGGATATTTTTTTTACTCCCAAATGTACACTAAACCCTTCCATCGAAACCCAGTACTCCTTATTAACTAAAGTTGAGGACCTATTCAAGTTTTCTCTGAATGATATTAAAAACCATGTTACAAAAACTGGAAACAACATGTATACAATCAACTGCAAAACAACTGACGGTATAGATACGCTTCTTTTGTTCTTTTGTTCATTTGAATCAATCATGTTATTGTACAATGTATGTACAAAGTACAACTACAAGTACAGATATTAAAGGGAACATATTGCACTTCAAAAACAAAAGAACCTGCCGAATATTATTAACAATCTGAAAACCAGACGGGAACGAAGACAAATTTAACATTTCTCCCTTTAAACGGCCTGCAATTTGTCTAGTATTGCAACAGTTAATTAAATTTCTCTTTATGTACACTGCAATGGATGGCTACACATGTATGACATTGAATTATAAGTCTATTACATGGTCTGTCAAATAAAAGGCCATCTATTAATAGGTCTGTTGACGTGCACGACGACGAGATATAACATCGCAGCGGTTAAATTCAGCGATTGGGGTTCCGATCAAGCACGGAATACACATTGTACTGTTTAGGTGAAAGAGACATTTTTTCAATTATTAAATATGGCGGTCTTTTTTGTTTTATTACAGCAAGGATGAGTAGACGAGGGACAAAAATTAATAATGTACATCGTACAAAACGTACATGTACACAGTATGTACATGTGTACATTCAAGCTGTTACTCTACCCATAGAGTAAGGAAGAAATTTGACTCTTCCCTACATGTACTACCAAGCTGGGACACGATTTGTTGTGGCGTCCATGTAAATTTACGTCTGTCAAGTTTATCCATTAACCTTGACTTTTAATGAGTTGGCAGCTTCAAATTAGAAGGATTGATATCGACCTGCATTTTAGATATGTCGGAATGTACATCAGTGCTAATTACAATTACATCTGTAAGTTGACAAGTTTACAGATGTAAGCACGGTCTCGCCCAATCAATTTGATAACTGTGGATTGACAATAAATTATTTAAATTCTCAGGTTTAAAGACAAGATTCTTATTGAATTGAAATGCCAGGCCCTCAAAACACTACAGTGCATAATACTATATATACATGTACATGTATGACCGGAAAATAAACAATGTATTAAATGTATGTGTTTTGTGCAATATGCAAAAAGTTTAAAATGCTCTGGGTTTTTTTTTCAAACGGACATAAATGTCAAGTTTTTATGTTGTTTGTTGAAACACTGCATGGCATGGGCCAGGTTTCACTGACGCAGGTTACATATTTTCCTGACACTTATTCCCCGGTAAAATAAACCAGCCAATTTGGTTATCGCAATAAACCCTCACTGCCATAAAAATGTCATCGCCAGGAAATGAAAACAAGAAATATGCAGAATCTTTAAAAGCTTTGAGTGCAGTGTGCGTAGGCACTGGGACTGGGCAGGGCACATACTATAAACATCCGTGTGCATGCAAGTATGTGCCTGCTCACAAGTAGGTCAAAGACGGGCCCACGCCCACACTCTCAAGAGAAGAGACATTGCAATCAATGCCGGCATGCACGGAGACTTCATCCCTGTAATGAAAATACCAAGCCAGGCGGGATGAGACGCAATCGCTGTATAAAATCAAAGATGTGGGGTCGGCGCGTTCGGTTGGTTGGTTAGTGCCTTATGTGATTGGCGCTTGCATCCCAAGGTCAAACGGAGAAGGCTCAGAAATCGATTTGCGCATCCGCGGAAGCCCTTGAAAAAAAAAAAAAACAGAAGAGCAATTAACATTTTGGGGGGAACTTACCGAGCTGAGGCTTTTCAGCAGTTGCATTTTGGCGAACCATATCGTTTGATCTCGTCTGAAACACAGGTTATTCTGCAAGGAATAAAGAAAAACAGATTGACAATAATGAAAATTTGGCAATTGTTGGGTTTGGTTTAAAAATCCTTCCGCTGACCTTTTTAAGGATCTGATCGCTGTGGAATAACAGACAACATACATTCAAGCTTACTGTATTTCAAATTACATTTCTTGAAACGAAAAAGAAATGCGAAAGTACGAACAAATATTACATGGGGTTTCCGCAAACCGATCCACATACCAATCGTCACCATGCAAAGCCTCAAATCTTTCTTACATTTGTACAAACTGTAGTTAAAGCAGTATGAACGTAGTGTGAACATTGTATCTCTTTGATCCGGTTCAAAAACTTGCCGGGCTGAACCAGGGCGGATCTGGGTTGGTTTCAACACGGATCGAATAGGAGATACAAATGTAATGTGAAAAGGCCTTATTACTTTGTCAAGAAGTCAGAACATGCCACAACCTCACAACAGCTTCTGAATCACTTTCCACTTACAAAAAGAGAGAGGGAACTTTGCCTTGCTCCAAAGCTGAACAGTTTCTTCTGAGAGCTACCTATGTGTAGGCCCTTACTTATGTCTCCCAACCACTTGCGTGCACGCACCCAACATGTGGAGAGAAGCCTGACAAACAGTGAATGACGTCAACAAAACCTTCCAGTAAGTAACCAGTAATTGACACCCCATTGGGGTTACGATCAAAACACCGACTAAAATCCCACCGATACCCAACAGGATATGCCAACCCGAGAAGGGAACTAGACCTGGGGTCTCCGGGAGGGAACCAGGGAAAGATTGGCGTCAACTTGGGCCTAGTTACAGGATGACGGAATCGTTAAACTATGCCCTCGGTTTTCGGACATGTCGCTGGGGAGGGCCAACAGTGCAATACAGGGCAAATTATATTTAGCAGCCTATAGCCCCGGAGGGCGGAGACACATGTTGGATCATGCTGGGGTGCAACGGGCCGGTCATGAGACCTCCCGGTGAGATGGAAAATAGAACCGTGAGAGAGAGGGTAATGGAAACCATGAATCAGACTTTCGCAACAACGCAATCATATTTATGGATCATAATCAAAATAAATCAATATGATTTGTCTTAAAACAACAACAAATTTAGTAAATAAGTAGGTTTATACATGTAATGCATTGTGCAGATCCACTGATACATAGACTTACATTTTCTGTACATATTTAGTCTTCATATTTTGTTATAAAGTTATTCTCGAATCTCGATTCCCTCTCAGTCAATCTTATGATGTTGATATATGTATATTAAGTGGTGCTTGAACCCATCAGAAATGGAATGTTTGTTGTCTGAAATATTGTCACAATTTGGTTAACGCTGTTGGCCACACACACTGATAATGATGGGGATAATTTTCACATGTAGGCCTACTGTAAGCAACAAACGTTGAAGGGGGAATTCCAATCACTTCATAATATTTATATACAGGATTCCACCAGATGATGCACTGCAAACATCTTAAGGCCACACAGTTGCTGTCTAACACAAAATTAGAATAAAAACACAAATAAAAACAGAACAAAAACGACAGAAGAAACCAAAACAGTGATATTTTTCAGATACAAATGACGTCATTGACTGGTGCATTTCTTTCTGTTTCTTTTCGAGCTAATTACATAATGTATACTTTTCAACATGGAGCAACAAATTGAGCCTAAATATCTACTGTTTGCCAACACAACAGGGAAAGGCCTCGACTTTTAAAGTCAGCGCCCCCAATTACCCCCCTCCCTGATGGGAGCCTGGGGCAATGTTATGTCTGTCTTGTTAATGAGGCTTGCTACTGCTGAGCCAAGAATGTCAGCAATGTCTAGAAGGAGTCCAGATAATGACCTCTGGCCAGGTCAAACTTTCTTGTTCTATGGTCAAACCATGAAGCAGCAACTCATGTCCCTGGCCAATTATGGACATTGTCAATTCTTGTATTACATGTATTAAATTATCATTCCTTAGGAGGCCACAGGTTATGCTTGCGCATCTGCGAACAAATCAACATTTTGTCAGATGTGTAATGTTTAAACTGCTGTGTCATTAACTGAATTTATGTATTCGCACTTCAATTTAATTCGCCATCATGGTCTCTGCCTTCTGTCCTACTCAAGGGTATCTTAGGGTGTTTTTGTCATCTTCACGACCTTGTTTCAGGGCCTGTGTCAGACTAGAGACTACCCTAATACATAGCTGAAAAGAAAATTTTCAAAATGTGTCTCGTGAAATTTTTTTTTTTTTGTAGATTAGGCCTCAGGCGTAGATCCTGCAAGAATTAAAACATCAGGCCCTCTTTTACTCAAAAACAAAATTGAAAGACGAGTGATACATTTTTTTTTTTTTAAGAAAATTGACTGCTTGCAAGCTGCCCTCAGTACTGTAAATTTACATCTAGTCATCATATAGGCCTAATGTGTTGGCTCACAACTGGTCGGACTATGCTCTTGTGCTTGAATGTTTCTGGGAATAAGCGACCAGGAAGTTGATCTGGTTCACTTGTCTTCAATTCTCATATTTCATTCACCAGCGTGTGGTTGGTTGACGCCCGTGATGGAAACTGACATGACATCCCACATGACATCCAGGACTAGGTGGCCATTTGGTGTAAACATCAACAGGTGATGTCAACCAAGGCACTGACTGACCAAACGACAAATTTATGACTGATAATACTGGCACAGTAAAAGTTTTGATGCACATGACTTTCAATAAAAACAAGTAGGCCTAATATTACATGTAAGTAATAGGGCCTAAGTAGTTAGACTCCGATAAAGATCCTGCTAGGATCGAAACGTGTCATGCCCTCCTAACTCCAAGCATTTTCAATAAAAACGATCATTTTGGAACAACGTGATTTATCAAGATGAACAGTGTACATTTGTTTGATACTTTCAATATCAACTGCAAATAAGACACTAATCTCAGGACAGCAGACAGGTGTTTAAATACATGCATAAGCCCAGACTTTCCTCTGCTCATCCAGCGAAACAAAGACACAGAGGGGAAACTGTCATTCACAGTGATACTGTACTTTGCAAACGTTTGTTGGCAAACAGTATCTGACCAACGTACAATACAGTGAGTATTCCTAGTGGGGTGTGTATGGTGGGAAGTTAGATTAAGTCCAAAGGTTGGTCTGATTCATCATTCATACATTTCATTGTGATAGGCCTAAATTGTAAATACTGTATACAAGTAGGGGCCTACTGAATATGTATGAACACTGTATGTAATTGCTGGTATACAGATACTGTGCACAATGACACAGAAATAGAAACTGTATGCTCTATTTACTGTATGTGCGTGACTGACATGACACTGTTTGCAAATACATGCTGACACACTGACCCAAATGATAACACATTTTATGTGTATGTCAGGATGTGGTAATGTTCCTGCATTTTTTAACAAAGTATAAAGTGCGGTTTATCATCCCTCAGTGGTTTAACAATCATGTACTTGGGCTTGGTGTGTAAACAATGTGTAAACTGTAAATGTGTAACCAACCTCGTAACAATGAGTCTGATAGTGATAGGATAAACTTGACAAATTGACTCATCTGATTACGATTTTAGAAAGACAACATCCCTTAGTTTCATTGAGGGATACTGACACATGTAGATGCCTGTAGCCTACCACATGAACAAAACAAGTGTTCATCACATCCCTATCAAAAATTCTGTCCATGTTCAATGTCACCTTTATTTCGGAAGCACATTGTGCCATATTTGATTCGCATGATTCCACAGAGTTGGGCTTATGTTTTCTTCAATTTTCAAGGTGAAGGGATCCAAGCAGTAATGGCTCAGAATACCACTGAGTAGGACCCTCTAGCCATGAACATGGAACAACAGATCAAGATGATCAAAGGCACATATTTCTAACACATTTCACTACAGGCACAAACACATCAACCGTAATATCCCAGAGCTTCCCTGCTCAGATCTTTCAGGAACAAGTAATCCACTTTGATTCCCGAACTCCCTGGGGGAGAATAGAAGCCAATCCAAGCATGTGATAGGAGCATGCTGACACGCCCACTACACGGATCTTCAATCTAGTAACTACACAGTACATGTACATCACTGCTATTAAACAGCAACAGTGTCTGACCGCCAGATTGAAGTCCACGGATTGATTTATCACCTCGGGAAGAGGCTTTATATTTTATCATCGAGGAGATGCAACAGCTTTCAGTGTGCGTGTGATATTAGTCAGTACAAGGTTGAGGAAGCGTGTGCAATAAATCGTGCTCCCTGTTTTAATGAAAATCGTGACATGCATTGGTACTAGTAAGGTTAATTGCCTACAAATTCAGATGCAGTGGCCATACATGTCAAACATGTAGGCCCCTACTGTACAGTGACTGCAGTTATAAGTCACGAAAAGGTAAAAACAAAAATTTAACTGATATTATTGAAGTTTTTTGTGTAAACTTGTAAGGTTTATTTCTTTTTTTCTTAACCAAACAATCAATGTGTAAATTTCTTCTTTGTCCCGCTCATTAGCTTACACTGTATAAAGTGCAATTCTTATTGATGGATTACAAACAAGTAGAGCCTATGATTACGGCGTAAACCCTTAGCATACAGTATCCGTCGTTCTATTATTTATACAGTGAAGTAGACTTCATCAGCATTAATTTCTGACATCTCAGAAGCAATTAAGACTTTACATCTAGGGATGAGTTATTATCCCTAAGGACACAGTGCTCAGTCTGTAGAAAGATTACATGCAGTGTAAATTTGTCAACGCCCAAACCGAACGATGTTTTTCAGGATCTTGGTAACTGCTACGCCCACTCGCTATACTGCCACCTGTTGTTTTTTCATTTTGCTCAGAAATTACCAAGTGTAGGAGTCATTTTGATACCCAGGCAGACAGGGGGTGGGGGGAGCTTGGGACTTATGGGCGGCCAAAAGGGCCAAAATCAAACAATTGTTTAGAAGGACAAAAAAATCATACAAAGATCAATTTTATTCAAACAAAGGACAAATCAACAAAAGAACAAATTCACGAGAAGACAAAATGTAAGTCAAAGGACAAAACTAGAGGAAGACAACTTCACAAGAAGACAAAATCAAACAAATGACAAAACGACAAGAGGACAAATTTACAAAAAGACAAAACCAAAATCAAACAAAGGACAAATTTACAAACAGACAAAACCAAAATCAAACAAAGGACAAAATGACAAGAGGACAAATTTACAAACAGACAAAACCAAAATCAAACGAAGAAAAAAGTATTAAACAAGAGGACCGATTTAAAGAAAGCAGTACTAAAAACAAATCACGGGCAAAACCACAAGAGGACGAATGCACACAATTAAGGACGAAGTGAAAATCAGACGACCGCTATTACACACACGTTGGAAAACTGAAAAGGTCACTCACACACAGGACGAACATTTTCACAAACGGACAAAGGTCGTTGCGAAGAGAACTGACCAGCACCGAACGATGGGGGCAGCCCCCATTGAACCCCCCCCCCCCCCCATATGAGTCCCTTCAATCTCTATCTCTGTCTCCATGGATCGTTTTCGAAACGAGTGGACTGGGCTTTTATCTTCCCATTCACTCCAGTCCGAGCTTGAATATGTACCTATAATTTGCATTCTGATAAATACCACAAAGCTAGGATGCGGTCTTATAGTATAAGTTACCCCGTATAGGATGAGTTATAATATGTTGTCTGTCTCCAGCAGAAGGCGCTGGTTATTTCATCATGGAGGAAGGAAAGGTTCAAGTTCCATTTTTTCTTTATCTTTTTGTTTGTTTGTTTGGGGGGGGGTGCCAATTAACCATTTCATGAAGAAAATCTCGTTGATATGTGTATTTTTTGGGGGTTGGGGTGAGGCCTTTGATATAGTTATACCATAGAGCTATAAAAAGGATAACTTATCCAATGGAAGGACGAAGGAAGGGCCTATACATGTTGTTTTGTTTCAATAATTAATTGTGTGGAGGTATACGAAAAAAAGAAAGACTCCAAATCAAACAGTGCAATGTGTTCCAATATTTAAATCACCATGATGTTGTATTGCTCTCGATCACAATGTATAGGCCTATGCGCCCTCATGAAAGGTATTCCTTCTAACGGCTATAAACGAAATTGTATGCTTGAAGTTTATGCTTGTAGGCTGAAGCTGTAAAGTTGAAAATCCACAATGTCAAGCTAGCTGTCAAGCAAAATAATTTTTTTTTTTAGCAATGATGGCATATTGCTCACGAGTGAATGTTTCTTGAGCAATATTTGCATGAACAATGAAGAATTTCATTGTGCAAAAACAAAATTGTCTTTAACACTACAAATTGCTTAACCTCGAGATTTGCTGTCCCGGGTTAAACTTTGCTTTTTGTGAAAATAGCAAAAGCATCAATTTTAGTTTCCTAGCCGGTTATTGCAAAGCACACAAAATTGAATTATGATTCACAAAAGTTGTATTGGGTGAAAAAAATGCAAAATCGGCAGGGACAGCCTATATATACTACTAGCAGACGTCTTTTGCTCCTCATGTGCCTTCAATCCCTTCATTAGTAGTAGAATAAGACTGTTAAAAACTTTGTTTTCAATTGCAGGGTCATGCAAAAATCAAGAGTTTACCGAAAGTTTTTTGCAGTTGTCACAAGCCAAGAGAAAGTACCCTAAACTTGAATGCGTGCTTGTACTACATGTAATTAATGTACAGTAAATGCAGTAGGCCTACATAATAAACACACAGTGGCTGTACTCCAGTTTGTTTTAGCTAGGGTATTACGTAACAGATGTTCTACAGCAGGGAACCAGATCTATGCCCTGAGGCAAATAGTACTCCTGGGAATTCACTCCAGCAGGTCTTCCACTAAAATTGTAAAGGGACCTCCAAAAACAATTGAGACAGAGATATAGATTATATAATCAATGGGGGCCGCCCCCATCGTTCGGTGCTGGTCAGTTCTCTTCGCAACGACCTTTGTCCGTTTGTGAAAATGTTCGTCTTGTGTGAGTGAGTGACCTTCTGTGCGGTCGTCTGATTTTCACTTCGTCCTTAATTGTGTGCATTCGTCCTCTTGTGGTTTTGCGCGTGATTTGTTTTTTTACTGCTTTCTTTAAATCGGTCCTCTTGTTATTTTTTTCTTCGTTTGATTTTGGTTTTGTCTGTTTGTAAATTTGTCCTTTTGCCGTTTTGTCCTTTGTTTGATTTTGGTTTTGTCTGTTTGTAAATTTGTCCTCTTGTCATTTTGTCCTTTGTTTGATTTTGGTTTTGTCTGTTTGTAAATTTGTCCTTTGTTTGATTTTGGATTTGTCTGTTTGTTAAATTTGTCCTCTTGTCATTTTGTCCTTTGTTTGATTTTGGTTTTGTCTGTTTGTAAATTTGTTCTTTGTTTGATTTTGGTTTTGTCTGTTTGTAAATTTGTCCTCTTGTCATTTTGTCCTTTGTTTGATTTTGGTTTTGTCTGTTTGTAAATTTGTCCTTTGTTTGATTTTGGTTTTGTCTTTTTGTAAATTTGTCCTCTTGTCGTTTTGTCATTTGTTTGATTTTGTCTTCTTTTGAAGTTGTCTTCTTCTAGTTTTGTCCTTTGACTTGTTAATTTGTCCTCTTGTCGTTTTGCCATTTGTTCGATTTTGTCTTCTTGAGAAGTTTTTGTCCTTTGATTTATATTTTGTCTCCTCGTGAATTTGTTCCTTTGTTGATTTGTCCTTTGTTTGAATAAAATTGAGCTTTGGATGATTTGTTTGTCCTTCTAAACATTTGTTTGATTTTGGCCCTTTTGGCCGCCCATAGGGACTGCCCCGTTTCACAGGCAAGGCTCGTCATCGTCATGGACATGTCATATCAAGTTTAATGAGATGACAGATGTTGGACTAAATATCACTCGACAGGAATGTAGGTGTATGTAGTGTTACACAGCAGTTATAAATCATTACGGCTATAAAACTATAGACAATGAAACCACTGTATTATGTGATTAATCACCAGTCTGAAACACAGTGGATTACATCATAAGACCTTTTCACACTGCAACAAAAATGTCTAGGTTGTACGGTACATGGGTCAGACCTGTGTGCATGACCTGTTCTGTCTGTTCACACTGTAGGATTTTAACACGGTGTTGACCCGTGCAAAGTTTGATCCGTGTCACTAAGAGCGTGTTTCCACATGCCCATCGCTATTTAGCGGTAAGTGGATATCGCTAAATACCGATTTTTTTCCCGATTAAGCTGCTGTTTCCACAGCCTACAATATCGCTAATTAGCATGTTTAGTGACGATGGAGTTGCATGATGTTCATACACTGTAAGTTATCAGCAAGTATCACCAAAAACCTACTCGGACATGTACATGTAGGTTACCGATACCGATAAAAAGCCGATTTACGATTAAAAGGCGATGGAGTTGATTTGTACAGAAATGAAATGCCTTGTTTTAGCGTTATTTAGCGGAAAGTTGGCTGTGTGGAAACACACTCCAAGACTTGGTTGGATAGTTATTTTGAGAAGATAATAAGGGCTTAAAATATGTACATGAAGTAACTAAAGACCTGTTCAAATGTGCAGCAAATGCGCAGCACAACTGAGTGAAAATCCAACACTGTGTGCTCCCGTGGAAATGCGCTCTTGAATTAAAAACTTGAAAAAAAATAATCATATTTTTGAGTGCGTATACCGGTAATACACATACACAAACGGAATTTATTTTCACCATTCACTTTTTCTGTTAATTAGTAACTCCTATTGTCAGTAGCATGGAACCCCACCCTCCACAATCAACTAAGCACTGGGTGTCTTTAACCCTAGATGCATACCACGGCAATGACTCACGGCTGCACAAACGCACTATCTACACTGAATACATGTAACTCTAGTTAGTCAATATAGTGCTACTTGTATTTTTGTATTTTATATGTTTTCTGACTAACACGGCTACCCACCATTACATGTTATGAGGTACAGTGTATTAATCTGAACACACAAGTAGAGAAGGGAATACTGGTAGGCCATACATGTACATGTATATTAAAAATAAATCATCTACATGTATGATATGTACATGTAGGCCTACATGTGTAGAGTGCAGAACTCCCTTGATAAGCAAATAATGTAAGACCAGGCTGAGTGAATGTCGGCACTCAAATGCTACGACTGGGTGTGTGGGATGAAACCAGTCTTCCATGCTGAATTTCCCAACATTGAAACATGTTCATGTAGGCCCAAATGTATGTTGCATACAGCCAACAGTACATGCCATCATGTCCTGTGGCATACGATACATACCGGTATGTAGGCTGGCCCAACACGTAAACTGATGTACAGTGTACAGTAGGTGTAACCATGAGAAATTTTGACCACAATCATAATGAATTCTGTGCCCTTTCCTTTTGAAAAGTCAGCAATTTTACACCATCTAACCTTTCATGTGATTCAAGTAAATTTCAAACATCACAACGTCAAGTCATCATGCCGCATCCTAAAAGCAATCCCCCGACGTAAAAATAACTCTATAGCCTTTGTTGCAAGCTAATGTAGTTCCAGCCTTAAGATTACAATGTACATGTACATGTATACTGTATTCCTTTTAATACAGCTGCACAGCTGCATACATTTGATTCATCCTTGCCCCTATTCACGTCCCTTTATTTAACCTCCAGCAATATTTTCTCCCAATCTTCGTTTTTCCCACCGTGAATAAAACCCGGTGAACCCGCTCGATTACGGTTTTCACAATGGAGGTGGTGTAGGCTGTCCGGGGGTTATTTCTTACGTCCAAACAATACCCCCTTGTGAACAAATTACTTCCAGATCACTTCCTGATAGTTTCCTGTACGAGATTTTCTGCGGAACAATGCAAGCATATGACCCCTGAAATGCAGAATTTTGGTGCAATATAATGGCCACGTTTATGAATGACTCAATTTTTACATGAAAACCCTACAACTCATGACATCATGTACATGTATAAAGTGTGTAGTCCGGATAATGTGTGCATTCATGCACACAATTCATGGGCATGATGAACTGAATGCATAATTATGAAGGAAACGTTATTTGCAAAATAATTTAGTTCACATGTATGATACACATAAGGAGCCTACATGCATGGAAAGGGTTTACAACATTATTTTGTAAACAGTCATTTTAAGAAGGCTTTTATTTTCAGAAAGCATAACATAGGGCCTACATGTAAACAAAAAGGTGTATACATGATGTACAAAATACTGTACCAAGATGGATCGTAATTTGTGAAATTGTGACAGAGTCACAATGTCAAATTTGTAAATTTGTTACGACCACATTAGGACCCTGCTTAAGGTGCAGATTGGTCTCATTCTAATATGAAGAAGGAACAATATTTAAGCACTGCAAACTGCTCATCAGCCAAAATGACCTGAAATGTGTCACCTATTGTCCCAATCCCCATATCCATTCATTTGTGTTTCTATTCACTTGCATGTTCATGTCCTTCGTCATTTAGCCTTTGAGAAAGATCCTGCTAGTATCGTTTGAAGAACAGCAGTAAATTTCCAATCATTATAAATTAATGTAATCTGAAGGATGTATATAGTGTATTAACATCATTATGGCCATAGTGTAAATCATGGCAAACTTTATAGAATGATGCTCATAATAGTCAGTTTGCATTTCTGATGAGTAGCCAAAATATGCAAATTACTGGTACCTGCAATTTTCTTTTATATCCCTGATTTTGACATTTTATTCTGTAAGATACAAGCCCAGACTTGTAAATGTACGGTACATTAGTCCACAGCCATGGAATACAATGTGATCAGCATTTTAATGAGAACATATTTTTGAGTCCATGGAAATGTCACGGCTGATAAAGCTCAACGGTAACATCAAGCTCGCATCAGTTTCCAGATGCTTACTCCTCATCTATCGCAAGCTACCGCCATCTCCCCTGAGTCAGAGGGCGGAGCTTGTTGGCATGGCGATATACACCCAGAAGGTGACATCATTCACAACGAGCTAGCAAAGCCTCCTTGTAATGAAAACTGATACATGTGTAGAGAACTGATGCACATACATGTAGGATTAACCGACTAGGGTAAAGGATTGTCACATCTCTGACATCCATGCTACTGCCTCAGGTACCGATGCCTAGACCGATACAAAATGCCAGAGGAAACAGGGCAAGAAACTCTGTCGAATAAATGATGAAGCCAGCGCATACCCATCAAAAATAACTTTCCCAGTCGGGCAAGACAGACATCAACTCATTAGCTACAAAATTGCATCGCTCACCATCCGGGGGCCCCTCAAATATTTTGTCTGCACGGCTCTTGCGCATCATTTGAAATGGCCGATCATTGATGTTGCGGATGAGTTTGTTTTTGTTACATGCTCAATTTTTGTGTCACTTGTCAATCCACAAAATTAATGAAATTCAAATGATTGCATTGGGGCAACCAGGGCCAATGCAGACCTTTCGTCACCGGTTGACTGTATACACATTTATCATTCTTAGAATATCTAGAATACATCCATGTCAACTCTACAGGCCTCTAGTCATTCAAGAAACAGGGTACCGGTAATCCCAAAGCATCAACTACGTGTCCATATGTACATTTTCCAGCGATAAACAAAAAAATAATGTAACCCCACTCACCACTGGGGGATTTGGGGCTAGGTAAATGTTCACTCTATGAATCCAAACAAATTCAAACCCTGTGCGGCAGACAAATACTGAACTTTGACCAAGCTAGGCCAATGAATTCCACAAAGTTCCAGTATATGGGCCTGAACTCTGTACATACATGTAAATGTGGTTAAGTACAATCATGGATAGGCTGCCTACATACTGTATAAAATGTCTACATTACCTCCATGGATGAGTAGGCCTACATTGTAATGTGAATACATTCTGAACCTGCACAGCAAAACCAGGGAATGGATTTTGGAGTACAGTAGGTCTACCAGTGGTACATTGTATTCTTTCATTGTTGTCAAGTTTGTATTTGATCTGAATTTGTTATGGTTGTCATGGCAATTAAAAAGTTAAGTTGACCTTGAAATCATTTTGTCTCCTCATTTTACACTATTACTGCCATGTACCTTGACCTAAATGTATCAGCCACTTAAACAAATTATGAAAAAATATTTCATCTTGTAAAATCACTTATTTAGTGATTCAAAACATTATTCTTCCACCATCGGCTCAGCCTGAAATGGGGCAGTATAACCCTCTGAATGAAATGCAATAGTGAAAGTAGAATTCCAGCAAACATACCTGCAAGTCCAACTCTGATATCCTGACCCTGACGTTGAAGTAGTCCCCGCTGGAGTCAGCTGACCCCCCTGAGCTATGTGAGTCCACTGACCCCACGCTACCACCACCGTTGGCAAATGGTAGCTCCATCGTACTACCCTGCGCTGTGGTCTGAGCTGCTCTCACCTAATAGCAAGAAGAGGAAAGGACGGAAAGAAATTGTAATCATTTTGAAAAAGGAATATCATGAAGGAAGAGAGAAAAACCGTCGCGTTGCAAAAGGGCGGGAGGTTTTCATTTGGTTAGTTTTGTAGAGCTGGTCCTGAACCTCGCATTCAGTACATACACAGTAACCAAGGCAATTAGCAAGGCCGTAAACCCAGCACGTATTTGTACCAAAATGCAGCGCGATTGCTGTACACGATATGTACATCAATCTTTGCGTCACAAACCAACGAACGCAGGATTTTTTACCCTCACTGGGAAAATTTCCAAAGATGGTTTGATTTCAGATGCAGCCATGAATTGCAAGCTGTCAGGACCATGACGACTTGATTAAACGTGCAATTTCAGTTGACGACGCTGCTATTTTCAAAATGCCGCAAAAGAAACACACACTGGAATTAAACCGTGGACCTTTTTTTCTCCTTCTACATGGTTGGGAATTATTCCATGGTCCTACAGTATATATTATTCACAGCGTGCCATGGCCATCTGTACCTTACCTTGAACGTAACGTTGACAGAATCCCAAGCATACATCTCTACGACTGAGCACAGCTAAGCACAGAGCGGCAAATCAAGTTTGAACACCCATAGGCAAGCATTTGTACATCAAGCTTAATTACTTCCAAGTACAGTATGTGCATTTATTTTTCCCCAAGTCTGTGTCCGTGTGAGGGTTGCAGCGTGCAGACTGTCCAGGTAGATTGTAATCTCAAGCTTAAATCTGAATGCGGTACACAATATACTGTACATACATGTACAGTGTACCTGTATATCAAGCATGTACGTTGTATTGCACAGTATTTCACTTACTGCACATCCGATCATCAATATGCTGTGTACATGTAGGCCCCTACTGATGTAATACTGTACATGTATAGATGTACCGTATGCAGTTTTTATGCTGTGGCAGCAATTTTGATGTACCGTACACGCAAATGAGCAGGTACAGTCCCAGTGCACAGGTTCAACCTGCACCGTTTGATGTTTCAATTGGAGAACACACACACTGACCGGGTGACAATCATTAATTCGGCAGCTGGAAAAAAATCGCACCCTGCCACCGTATCATATCCAAATGTGGAAACAAGACAAGCGTGTACAAATTAAGCCATCAGAACTGAATATATCGCAGACATACTGTATGTACAAGTGGGCGTTCACTGCGTTCTGAGTGCTTCAGTAATATTAATATAGACACACGCTGTACACATGACAAATGCAGTGGAACAAAGATTTGACAAATGACAATAAAGGCTTGATCGACAAAGCGTCACCCTATTACTAATAACTACTGTACACAAACGTGCCAAGTGAACACATGTACTGCAGATGGGGTACCAGCAACACATGTTGCTTAGCAGGGGGAGTATTACACTGTAAGTACAGTGACAGTGTACACATAAATGTAGGGGTCTTCCACCCACATGCATTTACAATGACTCATTCATAATAGAACAGGTGCCACGCCAAGAACAATTAATATTCATTAGTGAGATATGCAAATTGGACCGTTCCACGGCCAGACACGCGCACAATTGTACCGTACTCGAAGCAGGGTCTAGACAAAATGAATCATTTAGGCCATTTTAATTTAGTTGAAACAATGTCAATTAATTGGGAGAAATGTCTGCCTAAATGTAGATTTACATGTAGGAAATCCAACCGCAATTAGTCATTTAGTGCATTCAATTTGCCCATGCATGTTATCAAATATTGTATGTTAGATTTTGACATGTACATGTAAATGTAGGCTCACATGTAGGCCTATACCGGTACTCGGTAGGCCCTATACTGTATAGTGTATGTACATGTGTGCACTTTTACAAATGTCAAGCACATTTCCTTCGCTATACAACATGTACAATTGTATGAACAAAAAAGGGCAGAATCACTGAAATTCTGTTCTGTATGCATTACTTTTAAGTGTAGGCTAACCCCTGCAGTTCCAAAATCAGCTAGAGATTTAATCATGATTGGCCTGTGGTCATCAGTGGCTTAAAAACGGTGGGATTATTTAGGCCTACATAAGTTCACACCTTAAATACAGTACAGTTTATGTATGGGGCCTACTTCCCAGTTACAAGAAGATCCATCTAATTATGCCCAATGGATTGGATATTATCAGCATCTGAAAGCAATCCTCTGTAATTTCTTAACAGTAAGAAATAATTGAAAGTGTCCGATGATTTATGTTCTTTCAAGGACACAGGACGTACTAAAAAGATAACTACTTGACAAATTATATTGACTTCTATCCATAATAACCTCATAAAATCACCCCCTTTGTAACCATCAGAGCAAACCCCAAAGCAATCCAAGGTTAGTTCTGGTGGATGGTTTGACAAAAGTTGTGACCACCACACCTTCCTGTAGGCTATCTTGGGGTAGAGGAAACCAGTTCTAATGTTCCTATGTGGTCGCTGAGTCATTTCTGTGTTTAAATGATGTGATCTGAAACAAAACAAGCCTTGGCCATATCCCAACCACTTTACTGTTGAAGTGAACCACAGTATTAAAACTATGAGATGAAGACCGATACATGAGGTAAACATATCGGAATGTGTCCGAGACAAACAATGGAGTCCATTTATTTCAGGGTGACAATATAGTAAACCAATCCTGGTGGATAAACTTCAAGGAGAATGGAAAAAATGGTGGTTAGAAGGGGGGGTTTAAGCCTGTCATGGAACCCTTTTCAAGGAAAGAAATTTATGGGGAATTTGGTCTCAAAACTACCACTGGTATTACACGCACGATCTTAACTCGAGGGGTGGGTTGGTTGTTTTTCACTTCGTATTTAATGTAGGGTGGGGTGGAAGAAATTAACTTGGATTTTATATTGGTTGCATCTGTGTATGTGTAGGCCTACCTGTGCCTTTATGTACATGTATGTAGAAGGAACAAGTTGTTTTCTGAAGGCCATGTCACACACGTCAATTTTGACATGCAACTTGGAGGCAGCCAATTTACCAGTTCACAAGGATGAACCAAGCAAGGTTGGAAGGATGCTACAATTTCTGTCCATGAACCGTGCATGTAATCAATTCTTTCTGCATTGAACGCAAACAGCTGAGCACACAGTGCATGTACCAGCAGAAATTCAAATGCAACCAACCGAATGGCAAGTTCATTGAACAAGTCAAGTGTGTGTAATGGGTCATTCCTCCCTGCAGGGTCACGATTTGTTACATTGTCCATGAGTTTTTATACATGTAGGCCTTCACATACAATTTACATGTATAAAGGTACATCTCTGTATTTTTCTGTGTACACTGATTAGATTTCATTCCAATTTCAAGACAAACTCCATAAAATTGCAGGTGCAAAGACCTCTAATTGTAAAAGGCCCAGGCCCAGGTTCAATGACAAGAAAACTGACAAATAATCCATATCCGCAGACCAATAAATTTCAAAGCACTTGGCTGCCAAACGGTTGTGGTTGTTGTACTTGTAAGCACACAACATTGAATGACTAGGGCCTACATCAACCATATAAGCCAAACAAACACAAATCCTATGCCTAGGTGTACACATACATGCACACAGTGCTCAAAGCAACGCAACATATTAATTTCTTGCTAACCTGTGAAAAACACTTGTAAGTTACATGTATCCTTCCTCCATGCTAACTGCAACTGGCACCATTAATGTGGCGCTAGTGCCTATGTACAAGTACTGGTATGTAGGTGGAATAACTCTAGCGTAACTATTACGTAAGAGATGGATCAAGGATTGAAAATGCTGGAGGAGTACAGAGGGACAAGAACTTAGATAGTAGGGATGAAAGTCTAGAAACTTTTTTGGAAAGAGATCTAAAATAATCAAATCGCAGTCTGAAAATGATTCAAAATACTGTACACCCTTTGGTGAAAGAGCACCTGGCTTCAATTGTGGTTATCAGCGGGTTCAGCAGTTTAGCACCAACATACAGTAAACAGTCTTGCTTTGAAAATTGTTGATTCAAGCTACAAAATAGGGAGCCTTTGAAATGCTGGAACAATGAAAATACACATAATGCAAGCAGGAATGTTTCATCATGTACAGGTACCCCATACAACGTGGAGATGTTTTGATCTACCTAAAAATGCCCTCTGGTAATAAAAGCATGCCCTTTCAGTTGGCTTCAAAATTGGACCTACCAGAACAACTTTATACAGCTCTTTATTGGTGATGTCCTTTGTGTAGCTCCAGCGTTGGCTTGTCATAGTGGTCTCTGGGGTTTATCGGGACATACTCAGCCAGAGAAACACAGTGGGGAAGAGAAGAAAAGAGTCTCAGACTCTCAGACAGACCAAGGATTTCAGTTTGTATCGGTTGGTTGGCCCTTTCAAGATGTGGAATGAGGCCCAGCTAGGTCTCTCCCCTCAAAAGATGTGTGTACAGAAATAGCTGACTTGTTGCAATTATACCGTCACCCGATTATGTTGAGTCAAGAAGAACTAGCGCATCTGTGAGGTACAGATTTACATGCATTTCACAAGCTGATGATTATGAAGGATGGTGAACAGCTTCCAGTCGGAAAGCTCAGATGCATATCAGTTTAAAATTCAGATGATACCAAGTATGCACCACACAAACTGCAAAACAATTCAGTTTCTAAGGCGATAAATTCTTCCAAAATGTGATACAATGTCCAAACATGCACAGTGCGCACACACAAACAGAATGGTACTCTGTTTTTAGCCGGCATCCATGAATTACTGCCTCGTTAACTGTGAAGATGCTTCCCGCTGCTTTCCAAAGAGCGCCAAGTGTTGAACCGGTCTGGTCTTTATACTGTACGTGTACGTGGAGCTACGGCCATTCCTGAAGTTGTTGGGGTTGCTATTTCTGAGTCCAGGCAAATGCTACAAATTCCTCTGATCCTCGCCGGCAGGGTTCATACAGATGCAGACGCGGTTTGTTTTCACCAAGTGAATGATAAATATTTAATGTTGTGTACGGGGACGGCACGCAGTGTGTACATCCTAACACCAAGCTGGTTCTCTAGCTGTGTCCCATATGTTGACAAATGAAGATTCCCCAGCACTCTCTTCCACTATCACTGTCACAATCTCAACAATTTAATGACAGTGTGAAATTTCAACTGGACTGGACAGAGGCCCAGAGTTTATCACATCGCAGGTCTAATTAACGACCCTGCACAGAATCTAGATTACAAAAACAAATTGCAGGTATACACGTACATTGTCTGAAGTCTGAGAGCGGCAAATGTGCACTAGAACAATGGCGGGTCCTTTATAACAATGCACACATGGTGAAACTACCATGAACAATCTTTTGAAGTTGGTGACGTGTAGTCGATCAATTGCTAATGATCTTCCTCTAGGTGGAAAGCCAAAAACTCTAAATAAAATACAGCCATGAACAAATACCGCAGCTCAGTTCCGGCGTCTTCGTGACAATTATCGGGTGCTTACAGCTCAGCGGACTTCCGACCAATTCAGGGTTGGTGTACATGTACATGGACCTCAGAAGCCAGAGTTGAGTAATACAACCTCCACGCATACCAGAGAGAGCCCTATCTCTACCAACCCAGCCTACACACCACGTCCATGACCTGCTTCTGTATGGTGAATCTAACAAACCAGCCGGGAGCCCAGGCACATATGATATCACACACACAGCTTGCTCCCTGTAAAAACCCAATGCCAAGAGACAAATCTAATTTTTCCAGATGATTCCGAGTAGCGGAGTGTTGAAAGTTATAGGGTCGTGTTTACACACACACATCCCAAGTGAGACTGCACAGCTATCAAGACAGACAGACCTCAAGTATTCTGTCTTGACAGGAATCAATCATAACTTGACAGTCGAACCAATCACAACGCAAAGATGATCTCACGAAGTGATAATGACCACCAAAACAGAGTCACGCAATACCACCAGACACCAGGACATCAAGAAGGTCCAGCCCCAAAAAAGCCTCACTACTTTCAGGCAGGAGGTGACATCAGTTTCCACTGATTCAAGGTGGCACTAATTCCCACGGTTACACCCAGCTGCTGGCCGGTAACCAAACACCAACACTATATAATACTAGCTTGAGTGGGTGACTGGTATCCAGTCTCCCGGTCTCCCACATTGGTGTCATATTACCATGGTAACAGAATCAAGCTCAGCAAAGGCTAGCACAGCACAAAGTTCACCAGGAAGATAGATCAGACACGTTGCATTTTTTTTTAGAGGGGGCCCCCCTCATGAAACCCACACACATCATTAAACCTCACCTCTGACAGATCCAGTGAAGGTTGTGCAAGATGATAATAAATAAACCACATGACCTGTGACCCTACAGTTGGTGGAATAATAATACCACCAAACTCCTCAAATAATAAATCTACCACTGTCCTGGTATGACCTGCATCTGCTTCTTACATCCATATTAAAAAAATGCAAATAATTGCCAATAGGACATGTATGTTACTTGTACAGACCTGAACTTCACTTTATGAGTTAACCACCAGTCTAGCTTGCTGCATTTTGTTCTAGTCAAAGAGAAGTTGCCAAAAAACCATGATCGTGATGTCTATCAATCCATGGAGATATTTCTACCTCAATAACCGATCTAGCTGTTGAGGTAGAATAGTTTTCTAAAATACTGTGATACAATACATTCACATTCACATGTACATGTAGGCCTACTCTAACTCCTAAACTTAAAGTTTCAAGAAAAACTTTTCACTTGTCTTTAACTCAAATAAAGTTAAAGACAAGTGAAAAGTTGTTTTTATAAATTATCTAAAAGTATACAAATGGGCAATTCTCCATGGGAGAGGAAAAAATGTCAAAAATAAATCTGTACATATTGAACCTTTTTTGTACTTTTTCCAGAACACAATTAAATGGGGAATTCAGATCAAAAAACGAAATTGCCAAAAAATGTTAATTTGGGGTAAAAACAGTGATTTTTGCAATTAAAGATTAAAAACGTGCAGATTTGGTAAAAAACATTTTTTTGGAGTATATTTACCTACTGAGTTACAGGGAAAAGGTTTGATTTATTTTATTATGTTACATGTTAGCAACATTACTGGGGGTCATAAAAATATATATTGTAAATATATATATATTTATATATATAGCGTAGGCCTCAATTTAAAAATATCAATTTTAGCACGTAATTCCGTTACCGAAAAAATGGCAAAAGTTACTTATTTCACAGACTTTCTGGATTTTTTTTCTTGAAATCATGGATGTTAAGAAGGGCCCTACTATAAACATGAATGAAAATTTAAAACTTAAAAAAATAATTTCTTGGCATTTTTCCAAGTGGTAACGGAATTACGAAATGGTAACGGAATTACGGTAACGGAATTACGCATGCACAAAGTGTATACATTTCCATATGTATCACACAGTTTCAGTTTACGTGGCCAGAGCATGAAGATGTTAAATGTTATTGTGACAGCAACCATCACATTGATCCTACCTGAACCCCAGATGGATCTAGACACATCTCTCAATCTACAACATCCAGTAACCTTGGTAACTGGTGTTTTTATCCACAGTTTGGTACAGTCTTGTTATATTTTCCTTTTCAGAGATGCCAACCAGTACAGTTTGAATGTATTTTGCACGTTGAGCTATTGCAATTTTTCAGAGTAAAGTATGATTTCTGGTGGAAAAACCCACCAGACTCTTTAAAATGTTCTAAATTGCACAGTTAAGAGCATTTCTCATGTGTACAACTATTCCAAGTACACTTTTCTCTCTCAATTCAGCTGCATTTTCAGGTAAATACTATTTTTGCTTCGAAAAATACTGTTACTCTGTCGGGCACATGTACACTGTAGGCCTACTCTTTTTGTGGGCATATTAATGTACTGTAGGTTGCCATCTCTGCTTGCTGATCCATCTGAAATTTTAAGAATTCTGTGCAATTTGATAAAATGCTGTTTTCTGAATGAAGTATAAATTAAGCAAATCCTTAACTAAGCTCGAAACATACTACAATATGCATTGTTTCCATTTGCGTGGTTATTAATTATTAAATCTAAATTATACATTTTTTAACATGGAACAAACCACAGAGTGTATGACCAAGAACCAAGCAAATTTGAACCATATGCAGTTCATGCATTTGAAATATTTCCATTTAAGGCCAGGACACATTAAAGGCAGTCTTATTTGACAATTTTGTTTTCTTTTGCAAGATTACAACAGATCAATCCATTAAGCCCGTCCTTATATTAGGCCTAATGCTACCAAAAGTCAGCCAGGGTAAAATTCTCAAACTTGTATAGTGGTGATGTAGGCAATCCTATGATTGGTCAATATGTAAAGAGTGGGGCTCAATGTATTAGTCTATTTAATTGGGCAAAATTTAAAATCTGTAAACCAGCAATTGTACCAGCAATGCAGTCATTACCCGACTGCATTTCACCTTGACCTTTGACCTAAAGAACAAAGCCTAGACATGTTTAGGCCTAAAATTACATTTTGATCTGTTAATTTTCACCTAGCCTATTATGTACATGGAGCTTTCCCCAGTGCCATTTTATAAACTTCTAAAATGTGTATTGTGATGAGTTAATGTTGAATTTAATGTTATGTATTGCGTTTACTGTATAAACACTATGGCGTAATTCCGTTACCGCCCAGCCGTAATTCCGTTACCGTGATTAAATTGCAAATTATGAAAAGAGTGATTATTTTTTCAACTTTGCTCTGCATTGTAGTTAACAACACCCCTGAACTCTACAAATAACAGGTAGTGTCCAATTTTAAAATTTCAGAACTTCAGAGAGTTTTATCAATTTATGCAAGAACTCAAATATGCTTGTCCTCGGTCCGTAATTCCGTTACCGATATTAAGCTCCGCCCCTTAAAGGGTAATCTTGTGGGAATTGGTTTTTTTTAGTGGTCAATCAATTCTATTGGTCCTTGGCTCCCTTTCCATCTTTAGATTAGTTGTCTAGCATAGAACATATTTTCTTGGGAAAGAATAATCCCTGACAAAGTGACAAATGGGCGTAATTCCGTTACCGAAGAATCGCCCAAATCTAAAAGTAGGCCTACATGTACAGTATGTACAGTGTACATATCCAGCAACAGATTATCATTAAAGACATTATCAATTCAATACATGTACAGTAGGACCTACTGTGCTTGGCTACAGAACCCTTATAAAAGCAGCAAGTTCAAGGATGGCCATGATGACCTATTTATAGAATACGATACTTCAAAGCTAAAAAAAGAAATGGTACCACCAGAAAGACCTTGCATTGAGTGTTACAAATTTACAATCTGGTGGATGTACACCTGGATTTGACATTACATGTATGTGGGTTTGGTGCTTCTGTCATGTAGGAACATTTTATGAGAGCATATTGGAACGGCTCCTGGTGAGTGTTCCTGGCCAGAGCATCGACAGTGCTCATTCTTAACTTGAACCCCCACAGGGGCACCACAGCTAACTACCTTGGTGGCTGGGGTCGTGGCCTTGGCACATGGACAGAAATGGAACTTCACAGAGAACACCATGCCTAGGTCTCCCTTCAAACAATGTTCCAGCAGATGCATCAATTTCTCTCAAACATGAACAACTGCCTTGCCCCTTTAAGCATGAACTTCGAGCCCACATTTTCTCTGAGCAGCTGGCCGCATAAATCATGTCTGTTATTCACGAGTTAGACATTCTTCACATTGTCTGTTCCTAAGGAAACTGCCCAAATGGTAACCAGGCAACAGTGACTCGATCGGGAAGGCAAACTTGCCTATTTTGCCAGCAGTCTGTAGCTGCCAAGGATAGTAAACCAGTCCCAAATGTTATTATAATTTCCCTTTCCCCTGTCCAACGGAGTTACCATCCAGCACTACTTCGTGATGTATGCATGCACTGTGTATTTCCACTCCACACTGATTATTATGTCAGGTTTATTTCAATCTTATCCAGGGTTGAACGGAAACAAGTCAGTTTCTGTTCAGAAAGATAAATGCAAGCCACACATCCCATCAATCGCAAATGTAATATTTTGTAGAAAATGCATACCTGAAAAAAACACAGTGTACCCCAATTCACAGGATTCGTGTCCTTTGACAATAATCACAGGAGGATTGAGAAGAGTACCGGTGCTCTTTTTTTATCTTACCTGAAGACATGCTGAATTCATTGGCTAATTTCACAACACTGATAAGGTCAGCATGAAATTGCGCTCAATGACAAATTCTCAAACTTAGCAGTACCAGTAAGCAGAAAAAGACTTAAGACTACCTCATCAACACTGACTGCTTTTAACA
The DNA here is from genome assembly GCA_963971285.1 of Astropecten irregularis. Taxonomy (NCBI): domain Eukaryota; kingdom Metazoa; phylum Echinodermata; class Asteroidea; order Paxillosida; family Astropectinidae; genus Astropecten; species Astropecten irregularis. Next base: position 19,206,658 of record OZ020252.1, on the reverse strand, counting down.
AGTAATATGGCGTTTTATACAAAACGGAGGATCAGGCTCAATCTCAGGCTCCATTTCGTGATTCCATTCTGAAATAACGGGTATCAAAATAGAGGCTTTTGGCTGCGGTTCCGAAGTAGATTTTCTGGTTTGAAAAGGAAGACAGAGCCTTAGCTTCAATGAAACACCACAACCTATGTTTTAAGCTTATGGATGTCAGAGCTGGAGCCTGAGCCTCTGTTTCGTATTCGCCCTATGACTCTATGATCAATGCAACAATTGCTGGTCATAATCTGCAAGCAGATGTGGTGAAATGCCTTTACACTTTTGAAGCCAGGTTTTCTACATCAGTTTCATCAGTATTTTATAGCACAACAGCAGCATACCAAACGTTATATAATTCGGCCAATAAAACTGATCCCTGGTATCACTGTGCAGGTTGGACACATTTAATGTGTAGCACGTACTGTTCATGAACATGTACCATCATACCAGTAGATTTAATATCATCCCCAGGGTCTCTATACACTGAGCTACCTTATGTTATGATTGGCCATCTTTTCAATTTGGACAGCTGTTTCACAAACAGGAGTGGATCTGCACAGGACCTGATACAGTATGCAAAAATGAGGTCGAAAGTAAACCAGCCAATTACAAATATTACGACATTTACTCATCGCGCAGTCCTTTGCTGACAGACAATACTACATGTAGCTCTTGCAACGTTTACCGTACATACATGTATGTAGCAGCCATCTGAATGTTGTATCATTGTGGCGAGCTTACCACAGTCTGAACCACACACAGGACCATACTACCCACTGATGATGACCAAGCATTTTCTTGCAAATTTTTATTCATCAGACATTTACATGCACATGTACGGTACAGGTGTATGTGAGGGGAGTCTATCAAACAAACCAATCACTCTTGGACTGAACAGTACATACATGTAAATCTTCCACCGTTCAATTTGTACATGTAACTAGGCAATAGAATCACATGCAAATTTATACAAGTAGACCTACCTAAACTATAATACATGCACACGTATAGCTGTCACTTCATAAAGTTTTGAGTGTAAACTTAGCACCGTCCCTATGGAACCAAAGCGATGCATGTACAGTGCTTACAGTGTAGGCCTACGTGTTTCATTAAGACCTGAATAAATATTTTCCCACGGAGAAACAAAAGCACAGAAATGGCAGCATAAAATGACAAAATAACAAAATGCACTTCACATGTAAATTTCTCGCCCTCACAGGTCATTAAAATAAGTCCAATGGGACACTTTAAATCTACATCTTCACAGAAATGCTGCAATGTGGCGCCATGATTTACCACACAGGCAAGGCAAGATTCTTACAAAGAATATCCAGACACTGACGACTGTAACTCATCAACAAGTATCTCATAAATTGAATGGGGCACTGACACGCCAATTACGTCCAAAACTCAAAATGATTCATGTGCAATGTTTCCAATAGGGCAAAAGGAATGAAAACAGGATTCCAGAGAGGTGAGAAAAATTTTCTGCTTTTTCTCAGCTCCAAACTACAATCATTAGCCGCCCTTTAATACACCGAGCCAGACACGCAGGGCACAGGGGTCGGGACTGGGCTGTGCATAAAGGAGGGGTAATGGTAGGGTTAACAACATAATGCAAGACTTTTCTTACCCAAGTGTCAGAGACTAGTCATGTGGGGAAAATTAACGGGGTTATTTACGGTGGAGAAGGGCAACAATGGTCAATATTATACAAGATTCGGGGTTCAGGCACTGTACTAGGTGTAAGCCTGCAAAGATATTACAAACTACAAATATCTGGTAGGCATAATAATTGATGATTAAGCCTGAAAACTTTTTTTCGCACGTCAACTTAAATACGTTCTCTGTGACACATTGATTGATAAGTTTCAATGTCACATTCAGGGCAAAAAAAAAAGAACAAGAAATTCAACCGACCTCCATTTTGGCACGGGGTTCAAAGAGGCAATCTCGGATTTCCACATATTCTTCACACAAACTATAAAATTGTAAATTGATTGGTCTCGCGGGGTGTAAGGGGGGGGGGGGGGGTGGGGGCTAAATATACAAAAGTTGCACTGAAAAGCACCTCAAATCTAAATAAAAAACAACCCAATGATTTATATGTTCTTATCTCAAATTTCTCTGTTTGACACAGAGTTCAAAAAGGCAAACTCAGATTTTCAGATATTTTTCAGAAAATTCAGAACCCTGTACTATGATAGGTGGGAAGTGGGGCGGTGCATTTGCGTGCACAGTGCTTGCATGAAAATCCCCTCTGACTTCAGACATAGTGAAGTAAATTCTTAGAATCTGGAATTTCTACATCAATCAACTGTAATCAATTATTAATCTTGTCTTCCAGTTATGATTAATAACGTTGTGTAATAAAACTTTGAAATGCTGTATTGAGAAATTTATGATAAATTTGAAGCACTGCCGTGGCATAGAACCACCTGTTAATTTTCAAGACTCTCTCGGGACGAGACAATGCACTTACATTTTCCTCCAGGTTGGGAATACCTGAGAACATGTGAGAGTCCAACTCATCGGTTGAAGACTCTCCAATCTCCTCCTGGAGCAGCATCCTCGTAGGCATCTCATCCCGACACTTCAACTTGTCCTCCAAGTACGCCACTTTGTGGCCGAGGACATTGACCAATCCCAGGAGGTGAAGGAAATCCGCATTCTGATTGCCATGGCGATGGGCGGCCGACTTGATCTTGTACTTGTAGTAGTTCTGTAAGGGTGGTTTCAGGCGGGGTTTGCTGGAGTTGGGCGTGGTGACCTCGGGCTCTGGGGAGTCTCCGTTGAGGCTGGGATGGATGCCTTGCATCATTTGGAAACCGTTTGAAAGAGACAGCTTGGTTTGAAACGTGTTCAGCACTTCCATTCTGTCCTGAAGTTTGGCGCACTAGGAAAATAAACACCTGTCGTAGTAGTCCCCGAGAGCGTTCAATGTATTGGCTTGGGACTGTTGTCTGAATTACAGCCAAGGTGGAGTAGGGAAGAGGCACATTTTGTGTGATCTGTGTAGCACCTCAAATGACGCCCTTTCTAAGGTTCTCAGTCAAATGAACTTAATTTGTCAATTAAGGGAAAGCAAAGGTTACTATCAGAGGTTGGTTTCGAACCCGCAATCTCCGTAATACCGTACCGGCACTCTACTTAGCAAATCAGCACTATGATGTTAAAAGGTGTCTCAAATTGTCTTTCTTTGATTGAGCTATTTGTGAGAGCTGATGCTCAAGTCCATTCACTTTGACAAAACTTTACATGGCATTTAGGTCACTTTTACTATTTTGGGGATAGAGTGTGTGTCTGAGCGTGGAGTGAGGATGTCCCCACTTCAAAGGAAGTGTCCAGCAGGCAGACAGGAACTGGTCTGACCTTGCCCCTGAGTCCAGGCCAAGGTTACGGTCAAGATTAAGGTCAAACAAGAGCAGGATGACTGCAACTGTGGTCCAATTATAGATTGGCACTCTGATCTTTCTTCTTTTCTAATCTCTTTAAGCCCATGTCAAGCAGGCTGCCTGTGGAGAGTCTGGTTTACTTAGAGTTGTTTCCTAGGGATTCTGGCCATCTTGAAATAATCAGTGTTTTGAAAACGCTCCTGCCCTCTCAGTGGGGCTTCAATTTCCTGGCTCCACCACCTCACCTATTTCTATTTTCGATGCAGGTTCAATACAGGTTTCAGGGTTGTTGTTTTGTAACCTACTGACTTCTTGGGTCAGATCTAGAAACCTCTTCTGATGACTTCTTTCGACTTGTCTTTGAGGGGTGAAACTCTGACACCAGGATGTAGTGTGTTCCAAGTTCTATTGTCTTCCGACCTTTGATATTTTTTCCTGGCTGGGGATCAAACTAAGCTGACCTGTTGGTACAGCATGATCGTCACAGATAACCTGTGTTGTCTGGGCATCATGCCATGTGTAATATCATCCCTACAGACAAACATGCATGTACACGCACTCCAGGTCCTCCTAGACCAAACTTCCTTGTTTGTGCAGCTCTCCCCCTGAAATCCCCCAGCGAATTAACGATGTGGACTGCGCCTAAGCACCCCAGCTGCACTCGGCTAGATATTTCCACCAGATGATGCAAATGGACTCGTCTTAATTGACACTAACCCCGCGGGCAGCTTGCTCAAGCTACATGACCTGGGAACAGAAAAGATGCCGAATCCAATCTGATATCACTTGTCCCTCCATCCAGCAAATTGTTGTTGGGTTTTTGTTTCCTTTGAACAAGTATGTTCACACTTGTATACACATGGGATGAAATGTGACAAATGAAGTTTTTGGAGAAGACAGGAAAATCCAATTGACAGATGAAGTAGTGAATCCCCCTCTTGTCCACCGATTTGAACAACTTGCACTTGTGCAGGGGAAACACAAACAACCAGGGTGGGGGGGTGTGTGTAGAGTTCCTTCAGATTAATTCCGTCTTGGCAAGAATTCCATTGACATTCCCTGAGACGCTTTCAGAGTTCCAGATGAACCGATTGCGGCCAGATTCGCTTCAAGATTTGCTATCTTTCATCAGAACCCTGGAGCAAAAGGACGAAGAAAAAAATACTGAAGTACAGACATGTAAATGATGACTTCAATCAGAGAAGTACACGTACATGTACATGTATACAGTATATCACTAATCGTTTCACTATACGGATATCATATACCCACGACATCATGCACACTGGCTCCCATTGTTTGATCATTCTAGATGTTGTTACACTTTATCTGTAGAAATTTCATGTGATCACAAATCCTATTTCACAGGGCAATTATTTTTGACCAGGATTAAAATCTGACTAAGCCGATAACCCCATGTGCATGTATAGTCTTATGCAGCTACATACCTCCATTGTGTAACTCAAGAAAATCATGCATATTCATGAACAAGGCAGGGACTGAGTTCAAAGTGTTTAATCTCCTCAGGTATTTTACAATTTCTTTTCAAACCTCAGAAATCTACAACGGTCTTTTTGTTTTCGCTGAGATGTTGCACAAAAAGAGATTGTGATTGCGTAGCAATGCGGTTGACAAATTTCTTTACATAAAACGTTTGCGGACAAAACAGTATCCTTCAGGGCCAAGAAAAATATTTAGCATTCCTGTTGGTTTTTCTGCCATTGTTAATCTCAAATACCCTGTGCCGGTTGGGGTTTCATTATGATTATATCATCGTGTCACCAGATGGAGAAACTGTGGGTCAGTTTTCACCCCTTCTCTTGAATTTTGTTCTCCCAAGAGTGCTACTCATCTCTTAAGTTTCATTCATTTCCTGAGGTGAAAACCACAAAACTCTCAATCTCTAACCAAAAAAAACATCTTTGTTTCAGTCACAAGTTTAAATTAATGTTTTTCTAGGTTTTTTGTACTCGTTGAGTTGTGTGAAATTTGTTGATTAGAAAATCAGCGCCTGCAATAACAGATACATGACGCATATCCCCCACCCCCCTGCCAAGTCTGTATCTCTGCACTTCCTGAAATGTTTGTTGTCACGACATTTTATCCAGGAATCAAATGCAATGAGGCCCTTTGCATTCGCAACCCCTGCTGACATTAGGGGTCAGCGTGAGACTTTGAAAAATCATGGTGTTGTGAGAAAAACAATCATTTCATTTCATTTATCAATCTGGGTGAATCTAACTTGCGTAAGATGCGCTATACAGCTGGAAAACAAGCAGCCTACTGTAGGTCATACCTAACATTCCCATTAAAACTAAGCTCTTGCCAAAAAGTCAATGGATTTGCTACCTCATGTTACCCAAATTTTATGAAAACACTATAAATTCTAAGGAAGCCAGTGGCAGTTGATGGGAGAAAAGAAAGATCCTAGTCATGAACTGGAACTGCATGGGTCAATTGCACTAGGTTGCTAGGTCCCTGTTTGTGAGGGTGTCAATATTTACATCTCTACAAACTTGCTCATCTTTTATATTTTATTATGACTACATGTAAGTACTATAAGTAGCACTGATATAACCTTCTGTTTAAATTGCCATCTGATTTAATTCTTATCTGAAGATCAGCAGCAAATGTGCATTTATTATCAGATAGGATAATGGATACAGTATGTGCAAGTTTACAGATGTAACCTTAACAACGTGACAAATTGTGCCCTGACCTGGTGGAATGATCCATATGTAAATGAGGTGGATGGTACTTTCACTTGTTGTCAAAGAAATGTGAGGGCAGCTCTCCTGCTCTAGGTAGGCCTGGGTAGTCAGTGGCTCACATAAATACTTGTTGAAAAGAACCTAGTAGTCGTGATAAACTTTCCAAAACTTTAAATCAAACTTTAAACATTAAATCAAGCACATTTTCTTCAAAGTTCTAAATTCGCTGCCCATAGACAGCTTACTAGGCCTGAACCTAAATGTCCCTCAGTTAATGACTTACCAAACTTCCTGTTTTTTCCAGACTGTAGCTCGATATCGACTGTCTGTTGCTACTGCTCACTGACGAAACACTTGCTAATTGAATACAGCAGTTAGCACTCCAAACCATGGCAAATATGGCAGTTCATCAACAAAGTTCTCAATGTCCCAGCAAATGGCATTCTAATGGATATTAACCATCTAATGGCACCATCATTAGATGGACCAACAGACCGAATATCACCAAATCCAAACGAGACGTCCTTGAAAAGAACACCTCTCTGTTTGAACAAGATTAGGTTGTGGCAATATTGTTGCGCTAACACTTGTAAAACCGCTCGCTCGCAGAAAACGCTAACAGAAGACCACGCGTCAAGTTTAGAAAACTCCAGCACAGTTGGCCGACTGCAGGACAGTGGACTTAGGCCCTGTTGGTCTCTACTCTCTACAGAGGGCAATAACTTGAATAAGTCCGGCAAGATGGTTTTTGTGTTCTGATTTTTCTAAAGAGCGCGCGGAATGCTAATTAATGGTGCAACTCTCCTAAATACATGTGACATTCCACTGTGCTGTAAACCAGTACAGTGGGCCCAAACGTTACGCTTCAAAGAATCTCCATTGTGGACCCTGTTTGTTTGCCTACCTCTGTTTAGCAAACTGGAATGAAGGGGCCCCCCCACCATAAAAAAGTAACCTTAGTACTGGATGTGGTTGGAAACTCGCTGGAGCCCAACCAAGCATGACAAAGGCTTGGTGCTTTCTCTGATTGTTAGGTTATTTGCTGATTGGGTATACATGTATTATAATCCCAGGTCAGATGTACATGTTTGAAGAAAAGTGACAAGCAGACAAGCCCCCTCATGAGGAACCGACAATTGCCCCTCTTTTGTTCACACACCTTGAGGTGTGGACCAGCCTTCCTTTTTGTTACTGTGAGTCATAATTAATTTCCCTGAAAAATGGAAACAGTTTGAATTGGAGGAATACCAAGCCCTATTTCTCCTCACGTTCATACTGTAGTGTACCTTGTACATGTACATAACTTTAGTACTAATGGGCTTAAAGTTGTGTGCATTGGTTGCATAGCCTAGCTCATCTCAGAGATGGGTGCAATGTGGAGGGAACATGATTTTTAAGAAGAAGATGATTCTGCTATGATTCAGGGCTGTAGGCCTTTATTGTCCAGACTGCTGCATCCCATCCATCACCACAATGGGGGAGGGGGGATCACCACAATAGGGTGGGGGGCAGAAGGGGGTATAGTAGGGACAAAACACAATTTACAATGTACAGTAGTTCCTACAGGGAGTAAATTCGCCTTTGGAATCACCACTGGTGAACATGTACTGTACAATGTACAGTACATTATGTAGGCCTGTACAGTGTAGTACATCACAATCCACCAGAAAATGCAGGCCTCGGGTGGTACATGTACAAATGTACTATAGAGTCCACCTCAGGGATGAGATTGACCAATGATAAAAATGTCTGAAAACAGCCGACAGGGAGCATACAAAGTCTGAAATCTGAAAATCTCCTATTTTGTACACAGCCTGTGAGGAAAAAAAAAACCTGAAATCCAAAACAAAAAAGTCTGAAATCAGATTTTAATCTGAGAAATCTCATCCCTGCCACCTGTTGATTTCAGTGGCATGGGATGAGGTTTGAAAGTACTGATGGTCACGAGCCTCATTATGCTGTGCACAATCAGGGGACAGAACAAAATGATTCCACTTGTCAACTGGTTAAAATATTGGTACCCTATTAAACTCCATATGAACATGTACCACTAATGAATACAGGGATATGGTGCTTTTACATGCCATTTTGCCGGGACCAACCTTCATACATACATATGTACATGACAGTGGAACCATCTGCAATATTAAACAATTTTGATTAATTGCTATTATTTACTTGTACAGGATGCAAGGACATGGACACAGCTGTGGGGAAGCGCAATGTACTGCATAATTTGACATTTCTATAATTTTTTATTTAATTCAAGGACAAAACTGCCATTGTTTTGTATAAATATTGTGTAGTGATCATCCGTGGCGAACACGCGCAGCACAAATATAGTACGCATCCATGGCCTTGACTTTCTAAAACAAAACAATCCAAATTATGTAAACGTACAGTACATGTAAAATACAGTATGCACTGACAGTCATTTAAATAAAGTACCAGTACAAAATAAACCATTCAAAGTTGTCTTTGCAACGGGTCCCATCCCTGGCCAGTTTGATGAGGAAATAATGCTGCACTGGGCAAAAAGCCCTGGTAGATTAATGATCCGTCATTATTCATTTCAATGGGACAGGTCTTTTTCCAAAGCAGGATGCAGTAGGATTAGTCAAGCCTGTTTTGTTCCTGACCAGTAATCAGCTTGAAGCCACATTTACTGTCCTTGTAATGATGATGTCTATTCAACGATAATGGCACATTGTAGATGCTTGTCTGCAGACCTTTACATTGCATGTTTAGATATTTAGAAATGTATACAATGTCAGGTAATTAATTCTGAATGATACACAACTGATTAGATGTTATGTTTTCAGCAAACCTCGTCCAGCCAAATCGCTTGCCCAGTTTTGAAGTATGAATCTGTTGACATCGACAACATTTGCAGTTAAAAAAAAAGACTCAGGATCAGGACTTGGTCCGGACATCAGTTTGACCATCAGGGCTACCAGAGTAGCTAGGCTGGACCATGGCTGGACAAACCAGTGTGGCATGGACGGGTTCAAAAGTTTGAACATCTATTTAGCAACATTTGTTAAACCTCCATGGAGTTACTTAATGAAACTAGTCTTAATTGTGGTTTGTAAAACGAGGCTATCATGCTGGAAGGAATTCATCTCCGAGATGGAAATTTTGTGGAATGGGTAAAAACTATGGATGGATTTTTACAGAACACATCCCCTTGTGCACAAACTGTGTGGGTCTGGGTTTGTCTGAAATTTGATCCCTGGATGAACGTATCAAGCATAGTAAGGTAAACTTCTAAAAAGTTCTCTTTTCCCCCCAAAAAAAACTTGTCAATGCCTTGGTTGAAGAGGAAGTGTACAAAGATACATTTGTATATTGTAAGGGGTACTGTACACGTGTATTGTACGTTTGTACACGAGTTGTCATTTCAAGAGCAAGCTTGAAAGAAGTGTGGCTGTTTGTGCACTGTTGACCAGCGATTGGGACTAAAAAATGAAACAAACAAAGGGTCAATTTCTGCGTCTGGTCAGTTGGTCATCATGAGTTGGCCAGAGGACAATCTCAAACCCTCTCCCACCCTCTCTCTGGCCCCCTTTTTACACTTCCACCCCAGGTCAGCGGTTCCAGCACGCACTGTGCCGGTGCCCCGCACACACCCACAACAATAAGCAGCTCACAGTATAAGCCAGACACAGATCGAGCTTGTTTGGAAACTCGTTTCTGCGATTGAATAGACTGACCTGTACTGGAATGTTTCCCCCCAACAAAAATTGAAAGGACTGATCGAATCTTCTGTCACAAACGGCCCAGAAAACTTCATTGTACAAAGTAGTCGGGATTGTAATGGAAACAGTACTGCAAAAGGACGCATTGATAACAGGATTTGCGATTCATTCCCGCAATGTGCATTAATCTTCCTGACTCCTCACAGACCTCACCTTTTATTGGAGGGGGGCAGGTGGGAAGTGGAAGGAAGGGGGAAGGGGATTAGGCAAGGACACAGGGAAAAGTGTTTACAGTAAAACCATACAAAGAGCAAGGACTAAAGCAGACAACTGAGGAGACACAAATCTCACGGTGCGTCCGCCGTCCACTATATTTCTTCTCAAGTCATATGAAATAAATTTCCTCTTTGAGACAAACTTGCACTTTTATCAAAATGAATCTTGAGGACTTTTTTGTTTAATTATTTTTTTAAAAGAGAGTTGTAAAATGCATACCAGAGCAATTTTCCTCCCTAGATTTTCAAGTCATGAGTCGAAAAGGTGCTTAGTAAAGAGGGAGACTGCCGTATGCAATATGTAATGATGAATTCTCTGAAGGGACTTGTAGTTGCAGCTGAGATTGACCCTCTGATCTGGTCAGACTTGCTCAGAGCATAGAGCTACAAACCCTCAGAGTTAGGCCGCATTCTGGAGAATGCCTGGACCCTGAAAAGACTGAAAAGGGACCCATACAATGCAGTTATAGCAAAGGGGATGACCACAGATGCCACATACAGCCTAACCAGATGGCAGAGGAGTGTAAAGACAGGTAGCATGAGTGTGGGCGTGGCTGCAAGTGCCTACCGTACCACTAGTACCAGAGGGTGTAATTACAGGGCTGTGAGAACTGTTCGGGGGAGCATGACATGATGTAAGATCTTGGGAAGAAGGAACTCCCTAATCAGTTGAGTTATAAGCCTACTGCAAGGATGACCGTGGTAATGAACATCCATTGGTCAAACTGGATCAAGCAGTGATCGAAGAAGGTCCTTTGGTCAAACTGGATGAAGTTCAGTGATGATGAATATGGATGAGCAACCGGTCAACTGGATCAAGAAGTGACCAATGGAGAAGAAGGGTCCATTGGTCAAACTGGACCAAGAACTGTCCGGACCAAGAAGTGACAGATGGGTACAGTATGAAAGATGTTGGTCAAAACATATTTAAGGCTTCCAATACTGCATAAAGTGACCAATTATGGATAATATTTAAAAGAACCATTGGTCTAACTTCATCTTGTACAGTAAATGACTAACGACGGATATGAAAGACCCAATGGTCACTCACACTGGACATAGAAAGGTAGAAGTGACCAATGAGTTTATCCATTGGATCACGGTACAATCATCGATCGGAGTAATTCATCTCTTAGGTATTGCCACCTGTCGGATGTACATGTAAATCTCCATGGCCAGCCTTAAACATTTACCAGAAATCCTTTGTCTCAAGTCTACAATTACCAGAAATCCTTTGCCTAAAGTCTGCAATATTTGAGTTCTTTTATAGGAATGTTCATGGAGTGCTTCCTCAAGTACTTTACCAGTACGGCATTTACGTGATGTTCATTTCATATGCAACTGGTCACATTGCACAATCCCAAAAAACAACAAATTAATTCACATAGAATATCTTCTACGTTCACTACAAAAGTAAAATGTTATCATTCATGCAAATGTTTGGGCAGAGTTACTGGTAGGAGAAACATGATAAGTACTGTAAACTCACCGTAACGTTTGTCTGATCAGCTACCTGTACCTTGTAGACGTATCAGCGGGACTCATCCCAGTCATACTCAATGCGCCTGTTACAAATTCAAGAATATAAAGGAAAGAAATGATGTCAAATAATGTAGTCATCAACTCATTGCTCGAGATTCATGTTGGCACACGTCATCAGGAAACGCTTAAATGTATTGAGACAATTGGCAACGAACTCATCTTTACAATATGTATTTTGTTTTTCTAGTTTCATTTCCGTGCACAAGTTACTGTACTGCGTACTTCACATACCAGGTTTTTTAATAGAGCTCTACGTTGTACAGTACAAGTAAACAATGTTGATCATTACACTTCAGGACTAGACAAATAAACAATAGCATTCATAGAAACACAATGGCGCCTCCGTGTTTCAGAACTCAATATATTTCGTTACGCATAATTGCAATATTACATCATGTGTTAAATACTGCACAAGTGTTTTGCATACGGTACATGTGTTTATTACCATTAGCAAGGTCACTTCATCTAATCATTATTTATAAGCCGTATAAAAACAGGCTCAATTAAGATTGTTATTGTGGACAGGAAAGTGGGAAACCATTAAGAATATTTAAGAAGTCTGAGATAATAAATTGTGGATTTTAGAATTGGGGGCAGAAGTTAGCCACTTCATCATGAATCAAAGAAAATTGATATTTTGTTTGTTTGCTTTTTATCCTCATAAAAACATCATCTGCCCAAGTACACATCATGTTTGGTGCATAATTAATTGCTTGTTTCTTGCTATTCTGCCCTGGGAATTTGATGGTTATAATAATAGTAAATTGTTAACCCTTATGTTGCTTCCATCTATAATTCTTTATTATTTATAGATTGTATTGCAATTTGTACCATTGAGTTTTCCCAATTGTAAACCCCATAAGAGAACAGTTTTTATCAATATATACTGTAGGCCTACATAGTACATCATGTATCTTATATCAATATACACAAATTAAAGTAAACCATTACAAAACAAATTGTTCTCTGAATTAACCAGACATCTGTTGAAATTGTGGTTTCTTTAAACTTGAAATATACTGTATCGATTGCCACGCAAAACATTCTCAATCCATGCGGTAGGCCTACATGTATACGTCAATTCCAAATGGACTGAGCTTGCCCATAAGAGCCTGTTTATAATGTATGTAGGTTAGAGAAAGAACACCATGCATTCACCATGGTTTACAAAAGGCTAATTTCACAAAGATCAACTACTTTCTACTTAATACAAATGCAAGTTTAGTACAGTTCCCTCATGTACATACATGTACATGTACATTTTTCGTACATACGTTGATGTACATGTACATGTACATTTGACAGTTGACAGCTGAATTAATTTCCATCATAATCAAATCCCTGGCATTGTGAAGCTTTCTGTAATTATTATGAACGTTTAGTTTTTCCAAATATAATAATTCTACGACCACAGATGTCACCCACACACTGAAGTCAAATATAATGTACACTGTATGTATTGATTTATTGAGTTCCCCCAACCAAAAAGTTTGCTGCACTGTGTGCGCGCTTCAATGCCAAAACAAGTTACGCTGCCCTTCTAAATCCAGAGGGGAAACAATATAGCTTTTCCAGCTTGTCCAATTTTAATACCTCGTCAATAGAGGGCTCACTTCACATCTCACAGAGTATTGCAGCAGTACATATGTAGTATTGTACAGTGTAATTATGTGGACATCACTGTACACCTACAAAATGCAGCGCCTGCACAGTGAGTCAACACTGTATTAATGAATATAGCTTTAACAGCATTTGTAAACACAACACCAATAACAGAATGAATCTAGGATTATCGTATAACAACATTTTTTTTTTCAATTCTAACAATCAACATGTGAACTTACATTTGTAAAATATTTGAAAAATTCTATTCAAAAATGTTTCATAATATCTGTTTTAAAACTTTTTTTGATAATTTAGCGTTCAACATTTTTGCAGTCTTTCTTATTACATGTACACATGTATTCAATTTCTGGAAATCTTTAGGCCTATTTAAAAATACTGTACATAAGTACATGCATTCATCTCAAATACTTGTACAGTCATTGAGCCAAAGGTACGGTGTATGTACATGTAAAGACTGCATATCATGTGTAAAAATGTAAATTTATTTATTCATTTATTCATTTGATGAAACCAACAGTGATTAAAATTGCCACTTGAACTTGGTAACTGCTACAAATACAATGCGCCTGTATACATACAGTACAGTACTGTAGAATATATGACAAAGGCCACAGATTGTTGTCAGTTTGTTTAATTTGTTCATTGCAAACACAAATCAATTTATCGCCGGCCATTATAAGGTCAAGTGTTCACCGGAAACGATTCGATCAGATGACGCTGTGATACCTAGCGCAGGTGAATTCTGCACATTCCCAGTACTGACTACAGTGTGAATAACAAAAGAACATCAAACATCTAAACATTCAAAGACATTTTTCACATACAGGTCCACCTACACACACACATACGTACACGAAATGACTTTCAATCTAACCGCAAAGTTCCAATGTATTTTGTACAATGTACTGTGTGTATTTACTAATGGAATTGTTCATTGAAGGATGCAACATACAATGACGTCGGCCTTGGGAGTAAGCCCTCGCACTTCCACAGTTCACCGTTTCCCCAAAGTACACACATAGGCCCTATGTATTTGGAGACTCATTAAGCATCCATTGCAGTGTATAATTAGTGACAATGAAAGGGTCAAATCCATTAACACTGTCCTTGACTTAAAGAATATGTACACCTGTGCATGTATAAATTATGCACAATGTGAGTGCATCGGTCAGCATAGCATTGCCCTCACAATTTGTTCATTTGAGGAGTCCTCACCAAAGTGTACATGTGCCGTAGTATGTGCCACTGTAATATAATCTGAAATTATGAACCTCTTGTTTTTTGCTAACACTGAATTTTGTTAATGCAATTGATTCAGTGTATGCCAAATAGTTTTTAATCTTTTCAGCCTTTATATTTGTTTAGGTGTGTGTGTAAAACTGAACTGGAGCACTTGAATATTTGTCAGAATAAATGTTATCTTCAGATTATTTCTCTAAATTCGAGCCTCACTAGTGCCTATTGCGCTTAGTATCCTCAATTTTTTGTAAGACAATTATTCAAAAATGCTTTCTCTGTTTCACTGAAGGATACTCCCTGACTCACACCTTCAAAATCCTCTGACCTCAAAATATTGAATTCTACTGCCAAGGTTAGTGTGATAGCACTGGGTAAAGAATTTCTTCTTGTGTGGTAGGCACAGACAAAGACAGTTCATGTTACTTTCTTGTCAAAAGAAATCCTGCAATCCTGGAGGAACGACTTTGGAGGCTGACTAAGCAACATTAAGGCTGAACATTTAGTGACAAATCCATCAATAAATTAACGGTGAAGTAATTGAGTAAGCATGCTTGGAGTTAGCAGGGCCTGATGGCTGACGTTCCAATCCTAGCACTGCAGGATCTTTCTCAAAGGTTATAAGCAGTAAGAATTAAGCCTATTGATGTGTAATATTTTGAAAAATACAAGGCCTTGCCAACTTCTCTAGAGCTATCTACAAGCATGACAAGCTTGATACACCCATGTGTCAAGGGTTTTCTTTCTGCCAGACACGCCACTAAAAAAAAGTTCACCAACTTCCTTCCGCCCAGGAAACAAGGTCATCTCATGGGGGCAACGGCATTTAAAACACGGCTTCCTTCCACAAACAAACCTGGAGACTCAATCTGGAAGCCCAGCCGTTACCATGGGAAACATGTCAAATATAGCTTCCTGCAAGTCCTCATCAACGGGTCGTTGCCACGTTAACCATGCAAGCATGTGTACACATCCCAAAGGGCAAAGCGATGAGAAATGCTGATATCCTTAGAATTATCATTCGCTCCGTGCCAAGCAATAAGGGTCGTTGTATTGCCAACTCTGATAGCCTGCAACCTGCATCAATCAATTTGATTGTGAAGTATCGTTTTTCAACTGGATGTGCCATCATGGGTGTTGGCCCGATGCTTACGAATAGCCAAGCATGTAATAGGCCTACTGCCAGTCTACTGGAAATGAATTTGTGATAGTAGAAATACAGTAGATCTATCTACAATCTGCAAGGAATGAAATTTACTAGGGCAAATCCCAATGATGGCTTTAGACTTGAAACCAATGGCCATTGCCCAATGCCGTCCCTGATCACAGCCCATGTGCACTTCACAATGTATTACATAGTATCATTCTCTCTTATGAGAAGCAAGGGACACTGTCAGCAAGGGACACTGTCAGCAAGGGACACTGTCAGCAAGGGACACTGTCAGCAAGGGACACTGCCTAATTTCCCTGATGTATGGATGGTTATTAATTACATGTACATGTTTATTCTGTGCCACAAGTTTGATGAAGACATTTGGGCAATTCCAGCGTAACGGACATGACAATTACACAGTTTTTGCCTTATTCAGAGGATCACAACGTAGGATTGGCAGTTTGCAAACAATTTTAATTAGGCTTATCAGACACATTTAACTATCAGTGACATTTGTAGTAAATTTTATGTAATTTCATTGAACAGTTGTAGAGAAAATGCACTTCTTGTGACCGTAACGGACATGACACTAAGTTGTCATGTCCGTTACGGTCACAAGAAGTGCATTTTCTCTACAACTGTTCAATGAAATTACATAAAATTTACTACATATGTCACTGATAGTTAAATGTGTCTGATAAGCCTAATTAAAATTGTTTGCAAACTGCCAATCCTACTTTATGACCCTCTGAATAAGGCAAAAACTGTGTAATTGTCATGTCCGTTACGCTGGAATTGCCCATTTAGAGACTGACATTACTAAAACGTAAATTGTAACTACCAGTAGATTACAGGATCATGGACATGTTGCAGAGACTCAAAGTCAGTAAAACAGCAATATTAAGACCAAAATGGTAGGACTGTCTTTGGGGCCTGCTGGTTCAGCTGTTTGTATATGATGTGTCAGATGTTTAGCAGATTTACTCTCAATGATACATCTGTAGATACACTGTACATGGTGCCCTATACAGGTCAATGCATTTTTAAACTGTAGGCCTACATTGTAACTGTATTCCATCCAACAATACAAATGCTGGTGCACGTACATGTCCTAGTTCATGTTACAGTTCGCGTAATTGGGTCACTGTCATTTATATATTATACCCGGACTGTACATATACATGTATGATGTACTGGATACATACATGTAACAAAATCTGTTCAGTACCTATTGAACATGTTGCATACATGTACACATGTACACATGCATTATAAATGGTATTTGATATCAAACCCAAATACCCAAGGGAGATAATATGCAGCGCCCACATACCTGTGCATATTACACACAGGCTACAGTACACAGTGTGAAAGTAAACATCGACCACAATGATGCATTGATCATTCATACCCAGTATAAAAATAGCTGAACCAACAAAGGGAAAAATGATAGTGGACAGCCTACAAAATTACGTGCATACTTTTACTTTGGGGACGACAGGGCACTGTCTTGTCTTATTATCCCTTTAGGCCTACAATACACTGTCCATAGCCCATGGAGGAAGGAAGGCCCTTCATAGACATGACAGTGTGCACATCCAAGCCTTTCCAAGGACAACTTTGAATAGAAGTTCTAAGTCCATTAGAGAACAAGAAAGATTTCATTGCCGTTCCTTTATATTTCCTCTTGTCCCTGATCATAGATAGTACAGAAAGTAACACTGAAGTACACCTGAAAACTCTATGAAAATAACTTCAAACCCGTGTGTTCTGTTTTTTTTAAATATGAGACCAACCTTCAGATGAATGATGTCATGATCCAACCACAAAGGGAATACCAGCAACATTGCTGTGTGGTGATTCCCTGCAGGTGATCCATGAAAACTCCACACAAATAGAAGACTTTACAGGCCTACACATGATTCTTTGTGAATAGTTCTTTGGAAGTGACCACAGTTTAACAAGACAGTGGGTTCAAATATGATTTAGGTCAACTAGCCCTGATTCCTTTGTTAGCATTAAGACAGGTTTGTGACACCACAACAATCTTCCCTGCTCTACCGTGAGCCACCACTTCCGAGGTTCCAAGGCTGAAACTAGTGAAAGAGTTGAAACTTGTCAGCAAAACTCAACATTGCAAAGAATATTAGGAGAGTCAGAGTGTGAGAAGTACATGTTGCATTTCATTAAGTGAGTGTTGTTTATGTAGCGTATAAGTACCGAGTACTGAAACCTTAATTAACCTTTTATCAAATCTGAAGCCATCTATAGACTAAAATTCCCCGTATAATATTTTCTGAATACTAAACTTCCTCCTTGAACAGACAGTGGCAGAACCTTCCAAAGTGCACGATGAATGCAAAGTACCAACATCGCTAAAAGGGGCAAGAGAATGCACAATTGATTTTTGTCAAAAGGTTATAGATCCGCACTATGGTATGTATGCAAAGGCTCAAAATTGAATGCTTACATTATGGATGGTGCAGACATACAGTGTACTGTGTATTGCATACAGTATAGAAGCCTACGTGTTTGGTGGGGGTACACTATGATTATGATACAGGAAACATTAATGCAACACAATAGATTGTATTTTTAGTACAATTTCCCCCAATGGGTTGGAACTTAATGTAGAATAGAAACATTTAAAAGCAGCTGCTGTACACATGTAGCAAGACATGTCCAATAAAGAGATGTGCCCACCGTACACACACACACTGTAACATTTCATACTTAATAAAAATATAGACTTTACATACACTACATTGTACCTGTATGTGTGCCACAAGTGCAAGAATGCAATTTATCTAACACTGTTTAACCATACAGTCTAACATCAGTACAGCCCAGCAAATTATTGAAAATTTGTTCCAGAAACTCCCACTCAAATAATTAATGAGTTTGCAAACAACCATCATAATATCCTACTGACTTCTGTAAAGTGAGTGGACAGAGTCCAACAGGCAAGTTGTACATATGTACATGATACAAAAAATATTTCCAAGTTGATACATGTACGCATGACATGGGAACTCATGCAATGACTGCTTTCCTCAATTTAAGCTCATTTTTATTGACTTATCTATCGTACATATTATGGCGCTATAATTCAAGTGAGACGTACATGTGTACTTACAACAATGTGTGACTTTAACCAGAACAAACTGCCACTAAAACTGTGAATGGCCTGGGTGGGGTTCCGATTCACTGGCAAATTTGACCTTGTTTCGTTTGAGTGTCCCTGGTGCAGCTTACAAAACAATTATTGCCAGTGTGTAACAGGATGGGTTTAAACTGTATGATAAAGGCCTTTAAAAAAAATTTATACAAGTCTGGAATTATTTGGCCTGAGAGTTGGCAAACACCAACACAAATAGAGTTAAACCGACAGCAACAGATGAAGTGAACTTTGAAAGAAAACTGATCACTTAAACTGAAATTGGTCTTAAAGTGCAGTATACGTATGTCGCTGTATTTAATTTAGGGTGCGCTGTACTACAGTTAGGCCTACAGTAAGTGCAACCAATTTATTGTCTTTCTTCAAATATGCATCCATAGTCCACCAGAGATGAACGGCATATCACAAGTCCTACCACAAAATAAACTGTCTACCATTACGTTTTTAAGTGAATTAATACTGTATGTCTACTCCAGCCACCATCAAGACACTACGTTTTCTGTACAGTGAGCTCTATCTTGGGCCATCTCTTGATCTTCTTGAGGTGAATAGCTAGACACTAGTATACAAAGTACAGTATCCATTCCTCATAGATAAGCTTGGCTACAAACTTTGAGCACGACCTAGACATTGCTGTCTTGCTGATTTCATTGACAGAGGCCCAAGATGGGTTGTCTACATTACTAACAAAGCTTAATGTACCAGGTAGTGGTACTAGCACATTGGCCAAAATCTGTTGGTCTTTCCATCACATTTTCCCTGCATTTATAACAACATATTCCAAAACAAGAAGTAGGGTCTAGGTCTAGGCCTACATATTATCTTTGCTCAAGTTTTCTTTTCATTCCAATTTTTCATTTTCAAGAGGGTGCAGCTTTTGACTTAGAAGTTTTGAGTGAGCTGAGCACTCCCTGAGTGATCCCCCATTACGGCCGTAATTTATCGTTACTCAGGTTGCAGCATTGCTTATAATGCAGTGTGTATTATGACATTGCATACAATAGGGGGCCTACTTGTCCTATGTTTTTATGTAATTTATATTTCTATAATGAGTGGTTTCATGGCTTCTAAAGTTCTGACAATACTAAAAATACAATTGACATGTTTCTTTGTTCACCTTTTTCAGTGACTGTTTCAGTTTCAATTTTAGATTTTGAATTAAAATTTAACAGATTTTTGAATCAAAAGTTGAACTGACTCACCATCAGTGACTGATGAAGCATAATTCCAGTTTCTCAGGGTTTTTATTGAATATTCACATGAATAAAAGTCATGTACCATATACATGTACCCAGTATTGAGCATACATTATAGGTAAAGAAATCAATTTAAAGTAGTCTTGTCAAACCACCTCTGGCCGGGCCAGATAGCCATTATGAAAATAAATCTAGCTTCAACAAGTTTTCAAGGGTGTGACTTTAAATCTGAAAATATTACGGTACGCGACGCTGCTCCACAAAAGCTATTGATAATATTTCTGTGAATGTACTTGATGATTCAACTCAACTGGTATCCAATGCCACTGTGACAAAAGTAGCTCAATGCCACACATCACTGGCTTTCTGCTATTCACCGCACACAGGCAATATTTTCCCACGTCATCCTAACAAAAACAGAATTTCATTTCAAGTGGAAGAATGGTGAAGGTCGCTTAGGGCATATATTGGTTAAATGTACAGCGGCGGTGTTGTACATGTAGTACAGCCATTTTTTTTCTCCAGCAAAACCAACAAAACACAAATATGTCAAGTAGTGAAATTCTTTCTACAAGTAGTCAGTACACAAATTGAATTTTGTGGACACACGTATGTATACTAGTGTAAATTATGATATTAGGCCCATTGAACACCATTTGTTAAAATTATTAAAATCAATTGATCAAATAATACATACTGTGCCCTTAATCCCTTATCAATGACCAAGCGTGACTGCAAGCGTGGGAATAAAAAGTAAGATGCCACTCCTTTCCTGAATTTTCATTTCAATCCACATATCTTATCCATGACAAAAAAAATTCAGATTTTGAAAAATGAAAATCAAAATTTTGCATAATTAAGTTTCATTGTTTCATTGTATGAAATATTTGTGTTACATACAACAACGTAATGTGTCTACTCTAAATATATTCTTGAACAACTGGAATTTTTATGAACCATACGTTTCTGACAAAAATAAATTAATACAAGTAATGAACTGAGCAAACTGCTCATCAGCCAAATAATTAAGAGGGCCTGACACGTTTCGATCCTAGCAGGATAAAGCCTTCGATAAAGATCCTGCTAGGATGGCTCTCATAACTCCAAGCAAAAACAAATTCATGGAAGACTCAATACTCAGGCAAATAATAACTAATAAAGTGAACTGCAAATTTACGAACAGTCAATGTCCTAGAGTATAGACCAATATCCATACATCTGGTACTTAATTACACATACATGTACTATTAGACCAGAGATTTAGTTACCAGTAAGTGAGAAAAAGCCTCAATAATGCAGAGTGCCATTTATTATCAAAAGTACGCTGTGCAAAGTAGACGCGTGTAGTGTACGATCTTGTGCACGTGTACTTGCTATAGGCCTACTGCATCATTTCCCTATTTCAAAATTTAGACAACAACACGCGTGTGAATATGCAATACACATGAAATAAAGCTTGTTAGCTGTGGACAGATTGGCAACTTAGTAGCAAATGGTTAGAACATACTACATATCTTCCTCTTTTAGGGAGAGGAGGGGGGAGGGGTGATCAGACGCCACCACCTTGCACACTTTTGGTCAGTTCTCTTAGTGCACTGTGTCACGTGAATGCAGATCGACCACTAATTTATGCAGAAGCACCCTCTCTTGGTACAAAAGCTATTTCAGTATTTGTGATATATGGTAAAATCGTTAAATTATAAATTTATTTCCAATGATGGAAGAGTTTTGGGCAGTCAACAGAGCTCTTTACCTCGTTAGTGTCATCACAGCATTTTTACCAAGAGAGGCCGCTTCCGCAAAGATTGTTGGACACATCTTGGTCACAGTGCAAAAAAACTGCCCTTTCGACCCTTGTGCATCCCACAACTCCCCGCGGCCGTTATTTGTGATACGGGTAACTTCTCTTCCTAAGAATTATTATTATTTTAAACTCAACATTTATCCACGCAGAAATAAGACTTCACTTAGGCCTATTTCTGTTTTAATGTTAAATAGAACTAATGTCATCTGGCTTTTAAAATTTGGGGGTTCCTCAAGTTCAGTACACTCAGGTTAGCCGGTACCCTAACCTAAGGTGACCATATTTTGTTGAGATGATCCGGGGACAGTGATCCATGTCCTGGGGAGGGGTATAATTTTGAAAAATTTTTGAATCCAGATGGTGCCTAGGCCTGCAAAATGGTGGCATCTATGGACATCTTGTCCAGTTGACATGAGTGGGTTACATGCCTTAGGCGGGTGTCTTCACATACTTCTCTGAAGAATGGATCTTCTTACAGCACATAAGGTGACCATACACTTCGTTCAGTTTTTTTTTATTTAGGACAATTAGAATTTTCGGGGGCATTTTTGATTTTGTCGAATCGGGGACATTTTCGGGGACAATTTTTCAGCGGGGACGGCACTGTCAAATTGGGGACTGTCCCTGGAAATCGGGGACGTCTGGTCACCTTACCCTAAGTTACCCTCACCTAAATTCTAGGTGAGTAAGAAGCTGGGTAGGCCTACCACCAGCTAACCTGAGTGTACTAAACCTAACCCGAGCGAGTGTACTGTCTAAACTTCAGGAACCCCAAAATTTGTGGTGTCGCAAAGGCGATATGAAGTTATGAACAAAGGTTAAGACATCTATAACTTTATCATAGAGCTAGCTGTTCCTAGCTCTATGGAGTAGGCCTATGGTTATTGTGCTATTTAAAATCCCACCGCCCATCACACACTGTGCGACTACTGACACAATTCAAGTGACAGTTCCTACCGGCAAAGGTTGTCACGATTGTTTCGTTGAAACCGTTTATTGTTAAAGAAAAAACGAACACAGGAATCAACAGACAAAAATAGTGGTTTAAATACTCACCTATTTGTTTATGTAATTCCCCCGGTGATTTCCAGAGCAGAAACCGACGAAAAAGTCGCAATTTTTGACGATGTGTTTCACCGAGAAGTCGTACAATTCCAACGAAGGTCAGTTATGCTTTGGTGGAGTTCAAATCATGCACAAACAATGCAGCATTGGATATCGTCACGCACCAGTGCGTATGGTAGCTTACGTACGGTGCATGTAAACCGCATACAACTCTTGCCACTAAAACTGGCTGTTACTTTGCCAGTAGGGGTACAAATCATTATTTTTGGAAACAGGTGGTTTACACAACAAGTTTTTCAACATTATTAAAAGGACTCACAAATAGATCGATATAAATATTGATACAGAAGCTTTCAATTTAAGCAATTAGAAAAAGTAGAGTCACGATCAGTCATAAGAGCAACAATTCTCTAGCGGCATCAACCAGCAATTATGTTATTTATATTATTTTATATAATTCATTGTCATGTCGAATATTTAATAATAAAAAAGTAGATTGCTACATAGCAGGGACACTTATTGTTTTATAGGGTGCCGTTTTAATATCCTTGATGTCATGATTATTTACAATTAAAGTCAAAAACAATTTGCAGAAAATCTTTCAAAATCATATTTCATACACTTTAATAAAATTGAGGAATAAAATCATCACTTAAAATTGGTGTACATCACTTTCGTTTTGGATTTAAATGATGAGGAAAAAAGGATAAGACGAAAAACATGATTTTCGCAGGTATAAAATGTGTTTTTGAATAAGTGATATTCGATTGTTGGAGCCCTCGTTTAACTTTTGGAAAAATGAAAACTATTTTGTAAGAGCTTGATTGACAGAGTGCCATCATTTTTCAAGTTTGAATAGCGCCCTCTTTAGTTGCAGATTCCTCGTCTGTTTAATTGATGACGCCCTCTATTGATCATTTATTTTTTCAGGAAAGTTTAAATAATTTGTGTATGGCGCCCTCTATTGACTTTTAAAATGAGAAAAGTGGTTACGATTTTTTAAAATAGCGCCCTCTTGTACTGAAATTATCCTCTAAAAACTGACGAGTGGAAATTGAAGAAGAAATATTTCTTTCCATCTTTTCGATTGGTTCTGAGGTCGGGTATGTCATCAGGGTACATCAAATGGTAACTGTGGAGAAGAACAAAAAAGTAACAAAGAAAAAGAAACATCTGGTTAAACCAAGTTCAGTTCAAGAGTAAGATTGATGAGACAAGTATGAACCGAAAATTAAAGAGAAAAACTTGCCGTTTGTGAGCTTCAGTCATGAACCGCAGGCCCAATCTGTGCGGTATACGGGAACCAGTCGTCGATAGGCAGTCCCCTAATGGAGCAGGCGGCAATACCAGCGACGCTCGACGGAAACACGGAGGAACAATGAACGGTGATTGGTCGGCACTCTGAATCTTCTGGACTGACGGTAATTTGAAATTCTCACGGAGCGCCTGATTGGTCGATGCAGAGATCGGTTGATGCTCCTGATTGGATGGAAGTTGCTGTGTACTTACAGGATCGTTTAATGGCTTCATTCTCTGTCTCAGAAACTCATTTTGTGATTTGAGTGTCGATACAAGGGTTGGAGCACCGACCCCGCTTGGAGTGCCAGCAATGATGTTCCCAAACCGTCTGGCAAGTCTGGCCCGAGCCGACAGAATTCGCCGACTCTTTCTCTCCTCCTTGGGTCTTGTGGGTCCATGGAACACGGCCTGTGGTTGGACAATATCTGCCCTTTCCACCAACTGAGTACCATTGATATCATCGATGACGTAACTGGAACCAGGAGGCCAGCATGGACCGACGCCTGCCATTGGTCGGTTGGGCATGATTCGAAAATGACGTATGGTGTCCTCCATGATTTGTGGAGTGTCGTTGAAAGTAACACTCTTGCCAGACTTCTTGGAAACGCTTGGAATTGAAGACTGTCTCTTGGTATCATTTTTGAGAATCGAGGTTGTAGGATCCTCGAGCTCTTCTGTTTCTTCGGCAGGCGAGTCTTCATCTTCCTCCTCATCCGTTTCGCCATCATCATCAACCTCGTTCTCGCCAGCAGCGCCCTCTTTGCTGCAGCTGGTTTCATCACCCCCTGGCTGGGTTGCCATTGATTGACTGAGATGTTGGGCAGAGTATCCTGGGTACGAGTCCAAGTAGAGAGTCCTCTCATACAGCTTCTTATTCACATCTTGAAGGCCATTCTGTGTGGTCTTCTGGAGTGGCTAAACCAATCAAAATAAGACATAAATTGAGAGGAAAAGTCAATCAATTGGTCGTCAAATGTAATGGTTTTCTTGTGTAAGAAAACGATGAAAATATTATAAAAGTGCAACGTCGTTATAACTGGCTTAGAATCGCTGTGAGTTGAATCTTAAAATGTCACTCACCTGCGCACTCAAGCTTCTGGTGTTGTGAGGTGCTTCTGAAAATAATTAGAACAAACAAAAGGTGTTTTTGATTTGCTGCATTCCGAACTAGGTTGACTTTGATGTGGTGGAGAAAAGTCAATGTTCAATGTCCACTCCATTCATTCTTGAAGTCCCCACAATATTTACTTTCAAACCAAATTCTCTCATTCTGAGGCCAGGTTGCTTGCAGATTGCTGCTTGCCCCCATGATCCATCAAAGACTACGTACCTTTATCTGAGGCAGGCGGCTCTGGTTTGACAGACGGGAAGACTTCGAAGATGGGACGGTGTGTGCCGTAGGCTTGGCTGTCCGGCCAGGGGTCTGTACGCTGCCAATTCAATCTGTGAACAAGGACATCAAGGACATCTCACTCTGTGTATCACCGCGAAAGCTACACTAAATTACTTGATTAAAGCCTAAAAAAAAAACCTTTTTGTCCTGATCCTCTCATCCAGTGTATCTTTACTTTGTTTCTGTCCTCTTGTCATTTTAACCTTTGATAAAGATCCTGCTAGGATTGAAACGCGTCAGGTCCTAGCCCTCCTAACGCCAAGTAATTCAGGTCATTGTCTGATGAGCATTTTGCATGCAGCAGGCTATTACTTGTATTAATGAAAGACTAACGTAAGTAAGATTTTTAAGATTTAAAGCATATCGAATTTGATAAATATTTTTATGTATTTATTATTGTGTGTACATGTAGTTCGTTTGTTGGTTTGTTTGTCTCCTATTTGTTTGCCTGTCTGTTTGTCTGTTTGTTTGATGAAAGTCTTGTCGTTTGAAACTCACTTGCTGATGTCCGCTTGAAGTGGCGCCGGAAGTCTGGAAACAAAAACAGAATAAGGATGTAAATATGGTAACGGACTGCATTTCATCTTAGCTTGATAATCACATGCACAACTTTCTCAGACTATCTACCACACACCTTTGAAGTCGACAGTTTCATTGCAGACTTACATTTCGTCATTGAGTCGACACTCGCTGAGGTGAAGTTCCGTGCGTCGATGCGATTGGATGTCGGTCAGACTAAAACAGAAGAGACAAAAACGACAAAATAAAAGATTTAACCCATCAAAAATAGAGTACGAAATTCTATAATGGTTGCGAGAAACTACTATAATAGGTAAAGTGATTTCATGTGACTTTTTTTTTAAGTATTCTTGGTCGGTACGATTTTACAATCGCGGTCAGTTAAAGATACAGTATAGTGCCTACACGATTGGTAACACAGGCCCACCCAAACAGAAATGTTCACATATTTACTTATAACTTTTATGATATGAAGATGTAGATGGTAGAAACATACCGTTAAAATATTTCCGGCTGAAATACAGCATTTATCCAGAAATTATTAAAAAAAAAAAAAAAAAAAAAGACCAAAAACAAAACTCCTGTGATTAGATTTGAAAATACAGTGAGCGCGTATCACTGTTTTCTGCAGTTTTCGATGGTAATATTAGCTGAATATGTCACAAGTTTGGTTTTATTCCATGACAAATCAAATTATGAACATTCTGTTCAATCCTGTATTATGCCTTGACAATGATCACCAAATGGTAATGGTCGATATGGGTATGAGCAAATGGTGACTTTTGGATTTAAGACAGTGTGGTGAATGACTATTTTGACCAAGAAACATTGAACCAATGAAGTATAAAGAACTTACTATTTGCTGAACCCACTTCCATAATGCCTATGACTTCGGGTGACTTCTAAATCTCTCACTCGCTGTCGACCTATGAAGACCAGGCCACCGATGCCGCCGTACTCCGTCAGTGGTCCGCCCCAGTATTTGCCGCCGAAGGGGAGCACACTCTGACGGTATGAACTGCAACAAAAAACCCAAGGCGTTTCTCAAGCAAAGAAGATGCTTTTGAGCACCCCAGCTCAATGAAAAATGCGTCTTGCTAGTGGGCCAATTTCATAGAGCTGCTTAAGCACAAAATTTGCTTAAGCATGAAAAGTCCTCCTTGATCACACAGGATTGCCAACCAAATGTCCATGTGATGTTTCCTGCTTTTGACTGTATGGGGACATTGTTTGCTGTGCATAACATTCAAATGGAGTTCTGGATGGCATACTGATTTGATTTACAGAGGTTTTGGGGTGCTTAAGCAAATTTTGTTGCTCAAGCAGCACTTGGCCCATTGGTGGCGTTTCGGTGCGATGAAAAATTGAACAAATAGCACAGCATAAAAATTGATAATGTTTTTTATACAAGACTAAGGCTGTGTCCCAACTTTCTCTGGCTGCGACCGCAAATAACACACAAGTCTATGGAAATGGCTTCAGTCACTGGCTAGTGGCTGCCATATGTACATTTGCAGCCGCAGCCAGAGAATTGGAATACGGCCTAATTTACAATGTTAAATTTTGATATCATCATATTCTACAGTGGAGCAAATCTGTGCTTAAAATAAGCACCCAATTCCAAACAAAGAACCAACACTTGGTCAGACTTTCAGCAGACCAGAAGAAAGCGAATGCTGAAACGTCCTTTTAAACACGTCAAGCGAGAAGGGTTTATTTTGATGCTTTTGTAATCTGATTCTGAAAGTCAAGTATTCGGATCATGTTGTTTCATTATTCAGACAAAAACACAAACAGAGCAACAAGAAAAGTAATTGAACCGATTGGTTTTTGTCTTGCTTTGTTCAACAACCTGATTACATTTCACGTCACAAGATAGCTGCTTGTAAACCAGCAGCCGATTTCACGAAACTTTACGCCATGGCGCAAGTTACGCCAAGTGTCGTGAAATCGGCTGCAGAACCATTAATAACAAAGACATCACTTAAAACTGAGAATTCATCACAAACGGAAACGCCATAACCCACTCGTTGCCAGACACGGGCCTTACCACATCTATAAACTTCATGGTACATCATACTTTGGTAGCATACCAAAACAGAAATCTTCATTGATTTACCAATAACTTACAGGGTATAAAATGATAATGATACATAGCATCAACATTTTTCTGCCTGAAATGTTCCAAAAAAGAGTTCAGCAAATGACCAAAAATGTGAGATCATCTGAGATCTGAAAGGAGACAGCTATAGTGCTATACCCAATGTATACATCAGAGAAACTAAGTCTAAAGGGGGTATCTCAATGAGTCACTGGGCTCTCATCCAAGAAGTTGTCTCAGACTTGTCTCGTGGAGAGTTCGCGGAGACTTGAAAAGTTAAACAAGTTCAAACTTCTTGCGACTCCTCAGAGACTGCATAATTTTCAGAACACGTCTCTGAGACGTCGCGGTGACGTCTCTGCAACCAGCAAAATCTGGAGTCGAGAAGAAGTCGCGATCAGTATAGTTTCAAGTCCGGTGAGATACCCCTTTCAACGAAGTCTAGGATGTACATACCCGATTGTTGGCAGAGTAACCCGTGGGTCTCTGTACGGTGTGAAGAGATCGCTGGACTGCACCGTACGAGACACATCGATAGCCTCGGTATTAGATGGTAGAGTACCATCACCACTAGTACCACCCATTGTGGCAGGACCCCATCAGCGACGGCACAACTTACTGATCTTCAAGACTCCACTGAGCTACTTTTTCCTGCCAAAGGGGACCCTAGCTAGCTCACAAGGAGAATGCACTGAGCTTATTTTGCTACCGATACCAACTTTCTACGTGCGTAACAACGCTTACGCGCGCGTTTGCTTCAAAAACACTGTGACGTTTCGTTCCCATCGGAACGCGCGTATATTTTCGTGACGTAAATGCTTCAAGAATCTAGTTTAAATGTTCCTAATTCAATTAAGTCAAATATAAAATACATCAACCGCAGTTTGTTAAAATAAAAAAATATTTCTAAGTCGGATAAAATTGTATACTTTCCAGAATGGAAGCTAGTCAGTTTGAGTGACATGCAGAACATGAGAAATTTACGAATTGTATGTATTTTGCCCAAGGCTAGTATGACGCGATTTGTGTACGGGCAACGGCGCGGCATCACGCACGCGCGTGTATTGCTACCGGCGTTGACAACAATCAACGCTGTTCGTTTATTCAGAGCGTCTCGCTGACTGATTCTCCACAATACAAACTTACATGCTCTGACCTCGCCCCCTGCTGCCAAACACCACTGGGTAATCAATATCGGTACAATAAAGTTGTCTTGTCATTACATCACTGTAGCAACTAGTTGGTAGTTCGTCAACGGAGACCTGAGTCTGATGTATGTGACTCAGAGTCTCTACTAGCTTGAAGCAGACCAACTAGTTTGCAGTTGGAGATCGAAGCTCTTTCCAAACTTCGTTGCCGCTGCCGACAGGAATTCTGACAAGACCAACAACTGTGGTGGGCCTACAAGACCGGTTTGCAGCAGGGGTGCAGCTTGTGGAAAAAGTTCAAAGTTTGGAGTGTGGGATTAATCCATCTTGTTGTTAGTGCACGTGTGCAGTGAGTTGATATACTAGTTACTACAGGAACATTCGTATGTGATGTTAGTTGTACAAAACGGGAACGCGCTGTAAGCCGAAGAACTCGTCATCGAATAAGTTATAGATTTCCGCAGTTTGTCTACATCCACGTGGAATCAGAACAGCTTTCCACAGAACCACAGAGTGGGTTCTGAGACTGAGCTGTAGCGCACACGAGTCATTTATCGCCCAAATTCCTCTGGGTTTAACCTGTAAGCCGAAACAAGACCAACCATCATGCCTAACTCCGGCTACCAGGGTCTCATCAACCAGCACTTCTACGGTGAGAACAAGACGGAAGTCTTTCCTCCTGGGGAGAAGTACGGCCAGCGCAACCTGCCCTGCCCGGCCTTCTGGCACGCCTACATCAGCGGCAGTACGGCCGCTGCTCCCCGTGGTCGGAAGTATTCCAGGCATCTCAACCTGAGCGATCCGCTGTCTGGAGTCGGGCTGTCGTCTTCACCGGACGGAAGCGGACTTCACTCGTCCACCATGGGTAGTTCAGGCCGCTCAGAGGTAACTTTCAACAGAGTATAGGCCCAATAGAAACAAGATAATAACTGTGAGCTGATGGTTCAGCCTCAATGCCGCCTTAGGCCTAAACCCAATTCCATTTTAAGGAACCTTGTTTCGAAATTCATTAGCCAACCTTTTTCGAATATCTCTTTAATACATATCCTGCAATGTTCGTCGATATGTCAGAATTTTAATCAACTTTTGTTAATGGTGCTTTGAGAAACCTTCAAAATGATGCAATGCATTTTTATACATGTACATTATCCAACGAAAGCAAGACTTTATTTGACTAATACCATAGTTTTACCATGCATGTGGCAGGTTAGATGTCAATGATAGAAACTTGTTTTGTAACATCACACTTGCAGTTTAATTAGATCAAATTTATAGGGTCTTTACGAAACCAGGCTTGAGGCTAGGCTTGGGACTTATTTTGCTACTGATGTGTGAGGAAACGAAATTAATAGATTGGGCAACATGATGAAGCCGAAGAAAGGATCCAGCTTCGTCGTGTATCTCTAACCCTTTAATTCATTTAGGACACAAAATGGTGGTATAGCAAAATAAATCCCAAGCCTAACCTATAAAGCCTCATTTGTTAAAGGCCCTCTTTGGTGAAATTAAGCGACTCTGGAAAATGTTGCTGCAGCTTCCTTCAAGACAATTATCAAAATATTACAACTGCAAAGTTCTAGACAATGGCCCATGGTCATTACAGACAAAGAAGCAGGATAAAATCTTGGGCTTTGTTTTTATCTTCTTGTCCACAGGTACCGTACGAGCCTCCCATCTCTATGTCCAACTGTATGTTCATCCAAGGTGGCATCAAGTCCAATTCTGTAGCCCCCTTTGCCACCCTGGCCAAGCCTACATGTGGGTGGTTCTTCTCTCGTGAGACCGACAACAAGAAGCGACGGACGGGGATACCCTCGGCCGACCTGGTCAAGTGGCGATATTACGTCAAATAGACAGTGTAATGCTCGGACAAGATGTACAAAAATCGTTTGATGTATAATTGTTTTAATTTTTATTTTGATTAATTAATGATTTCACACTTTCAAAAAGCTGATAATTCTGCATTGATTCTTCTTTCAATTATTCTTAAAATTGCATGATAGATCAAAACAAAGCCAAACCTTCAATAACTACATCATCTCTCGAAGATTCTCGCGGGAAAAATTAGAATATCCTCAGAATATGTTACATTTGTGCTCATTTATTTTGAAAAAAATAATCAAGTCAAAATCTTATCATAGGGAAATTTCAAAATCTTTACCATAGTTAGTCAGAAATTTTCCTTGTAGAAACAATCAGGGTATACACCA
The DNA here is from genome assembly GCA_963971285.1 of Astropecten irregularis. NCBI lineage: Eukaryota > Metazoa > Echinodermata > Asteroidea > Paxillosida > Astropectinidae > Astropecten > Astropecten irregularis. The sequence goes on along the minus strand of OZ020252.1, from coordinate 19,175,085 downwards.
CACGCTTTGTGTTATGGTCAAGCAATGAGTGCTGTGATATTTAATGCGTATAATTACAGGAATCTTTTTTGAATGCTTCACAGAGTAAACATTGATTCAATATAGAATGAAAAGAACTGCACAATATACAGATAGAGCCTTGACACTGTTACAAAAGAATCATCATTTTATATTTCATTCCGCACTTCAGTCACCAAATAAAGAATCATTTCTCAAAATTATATGAATCGAATGTCGAGACAAATATCAAGGCATTCAGACATATTATATGACACAAATTTAAATTCATATCCAAAACTAGATGTTTTATAAATAGCAAAACGAAGTAGTTTAATTCAAAGTCTTAACCACAAGCCAACGCACGAAATTCAAGGATACCAACGCACACAGTTTGAATTTAGAAGCATGCATTTGATTTTATCATGATTTTATTTGTTTGTTTGTTGTAAATAAATGATTAAAAACAAAAGACTTTGTCTCCGTGTGATTTATGCTATTTGCTTTGCCGTCTGCAAAGGCTCTTATCTTCTTTTTTTTCAATATTTTGTTTTATACAAACTTACTGTGATTGTCAAAGTTTGTGAAATGTACGACAAATGCAAACCAATATTTGTGAATGGTTTGCAAAACCTGAGTATAGTGAATCACGGAAGTTCTTCTTATAAAACATAAGGACTGGTTTTGGTCTTACCCCGAGATCAAAACTGTTTTCGGTCTTTTTTTGACTAATTTCTTGATAAATACACCATTTCAGGTGGAAATATTTTAACAGTATGTTTCTACCATCACCATCTTCATACCCTGAAAGTCATACGTAAATCTGTGAAAATTTCTGTTTGGGTGTGTTACCAATTAATTCTCTTTGATCATAATTATATAATGCTGAAGTGCGTCTATTTTGTCCGCCATGATTTCTCGAGGATAAAAATCTTCTTCACGTCAACAGTTATCAATGATGTCTCACATCTTGTTTACTCAGAGAAAAACGAGTCTACTTAGATAAACATCGAATCAATACACGGCCAAGTCAGAAGTGTTTAGATGAAAAAAAACCTGTAATGTTATATCTGTCGGTGATCAAGTTAAACTCGAGTGCTCTTGATCAAACAAAAGAAAACAAATCGATATTTGAAAAAGGATTCTTGAAGTTGATCAACTTTCCGTGCAACCAAATATTTATTCCTTTAGGCTGTCTTTATTCCAATTCATTCATATGAAGACGTGGATGGAGATATGTTTGCAGTTGGGCTGAGCTAACTGACTTCCACCCGGGAGATGTTTTGGGTTTGTGGTAGCGGGACAATGCGAAACTGGGGTTGATGGTGTCAACTTTTTTCAACAATATAGCAGTCGTCGTGAATGGCAGACTCCCTGTGTGGTTGGGCAAACAACAATGAAGCCTTAAAACATTTATGGAGGCGCCCATACGAGACTGCGCCCTCACTTTGCAAAACAAGAAGCCTTTTACAACCTTTTATCAAAATGTATACCTCCGTATGGTACGGCTAAATGATAATAGTCCAATTTACATAATTTGTTTTACACCTAAACGGGCCTCCATCGTATAAGCGTGCGTCACCACTAGGCTCGTTTTACTGCGTCTATAAAGGGCAGGCAGCGAATGTATACCGATATAAAGTTTATAAACCCGAATCCCAAAATATACTCATGAAACACACATTCTCTGAACAATGACGAAGCCCCTCAAAACGATAACAAACAATAGCGACCTCTGTCGGCGGTGTTCAGACACAGTGAGAGACACAATCATGAACCTAAGTTTTTATACCCGCAAACATTTTCTAACTCCGTCCTCGTTTGCAAGACAGCCGCGATAGAAATGTGGTTTCTTCATATACTTCGTTTGCATCCATGGTAGACGAATTGGCGAGTGTCTGGTTTTAAGAGTTCCCTCTTGGTTTGACCTGGAAAATCCCCAGATATCTTGAATAAGTTATGCTTGACACCATTCCCCAGAATTCTGATTTTATATTTTATGTCCCAGATGGGGACTGTTGCCAGGCAACGCAGCGGCTGTTGTATCATACCGGCTCCCTCCACAAAATGCACATTCTGCTCATGGCGTATTTATCATTCAGAAAACGCGGGAACGAACGAAATAAGTTTGCATTTTGAATAAGTCCATTAGATTAGATTCTAGTGTTATAGCAAAGGAACATGCATGTTGATATTTTAAATCAGAAATTAATGACTGTTATCAAAACATCTGAAAACTTGCTCTTCAATGAAATAATAATAATAATGACCTGAAATATAAAAACAATGCGTGGAGTTAGAAGGGCAGGAAGTTTCGATCCTAGCAGGATCTTTATCAAGTTAACAGCCTTTTGCATATTAGTCAAAATAATAAGGCATTACTAAAACTATAGTTAACTAATGTACACAATATTGGGGACGTCAAGTACTTCTAAAAAAAAGAAAGAATATAAATAAAATTGTGCCCTATGACTGATCAATATTGGTCTGTGCTTTATAGATCGCTCTACTGCTGACGGCAGTAATAATGTCATAAACAATTTGTTACTTGATTGGAATTTGAACAAAGAGGGACTGAGGTTTCGATCCTCATAGCAGGATCTTCCTCAAAGCTATAGTAATTGAGATATGGACCTGCATGCATGCAGCTTAAATATGACACAATATCGAGTTGATGCCGGTCAGACTGCACAGTGAAATGAGAAGAAAGGTCAAATGCAATCGGGATGAAAAATGATTATATACTGTCATCGTGTTCACTCAGGTGCAACATGGCCATATCAAGTGAAAGACGAGCAATGCACACTGAATATCATAGCAGGACATAGGCCACCTGCTTGACTTATAAATGAAATCAATCACATTATATCAAAGTTACGAGGGCCTGACGTTTCAATCCTAGTATAGGATCTTCCTCAAATGCCAGGCATGTTTGTTTGGGGTTCTTTATGCTAAATGTTTTAGACTTGTTTACATGCAGTATACTATTGTTTACAGTATTCTATTGTTTACAGTATTCTATTGTTTACAGTATACTATTGTTTACAGTATCAAATGAATTCATCTGGTGGTTGTTTTTTCTTGTGTGCCCTTTTTGCAGCCATAAATTGTGTTTTAATTTTCTCTCAGTTCCATCAAACCATAAATAGACCCATGTTTGCACAAAAAGAAAATGCATATAAATAACTTCGCACTTTCTCAATCCAAACCAGAATTAATCCGGGTTGAATTTAGGTCTCGCCAACAAAAATAATCCCTTATTATGCAAACAAAATCGGGGAAAATATACTTCTGATTCGAACTCGATATTTGAACGTTATCAAAATATTCCTGCAGGAGTAGGTCTCAATAATAGAGACCAGACAAGGCTGGGGTATAAGCTTGCATGCATACCCACGAAGAGTATAGTTTGTCAATTTGATTTCAAGAGACCGAGCGCAGGCCCATTTTTGTATTTTGCCACTGAGACAAATTTAGAAATAATATTTCAAATTTATGTATGATTCGCTTGACATTTTGTACTCGAAACAACTGGGAATTCTTCAGCGAAATCTTAAGTTGTCAACATGGATAAAAATGCTTCTTCAATAAATTATTAATGGTCTTTCAGCTGTGAAAACAGATTATCATATTTTTCGAGATGCACATGGCTGTTATAAAACTCATATTGATACATGCTTTCAACAACTTTGGAAAATTGTAAACAAAAACAAAAGTAACATTTACAGTTGATTTATATATCATTGAAATAAATAACTTGACAAAAAGTATATTAAAACAACTCAAAAGAAATGCCAAATTTGACAAAAATCCAAGACAGACATCAACACACAAACCACAGCCCACCGACAAACAAACAAACAAAAACTACACAACAAACAAACATATGCCAGCAAATAGTACTATTTTATTTTCAAAAGCTATTCATGATGAGCAGAATGGAAACACTGAGATATTTCACTGAAAATAGAATTGCAATAAGAGATATGTTTAGTTTCTTTAAATACAGGACTGACTGAAAACACTTTTAAGACTTAACTTAAGCTATGAATATGAAAACATATTATCATAAAAATAAACAATGTACAAAGTTCACAAAACAATATCACTTGATCAATCAGAAAATGAGGGATCGTGCTTTTAAATTGAAATAATGTGTGCATCCTAGATTTTACATTTGGATAGCAAGGAAAATGAAAATGAAAATGAACTTGACAAAATTTATTCCGATATAATACAGCACTGCTGATCAATTGAGTATACCCATTGAAGATAACAATAAATAATTCAATTCTTATATTGTATTCAAAGACTTTCTTACCAAAACATTAATTCAATACAAATGTGCCTACCGTTGAGTCTTTATTCAACAGTGAGTATGGTGAGTACTGTAAACAGCTTAAAATAGTGATGAATAGGTTAAACAAATTCTGTTTCATCTAAAAAGGAGACAAGATTATTGTTTTACAGAGTAATGAAATAACCCTACCCCTCTGCACCTACCAATGCAAGAGCTGCTTACCACACCTTATCCCCACTCTCAAGCATTAGTGTCCTTCCACACGATGACACTTGTGTAAGATTTCACAACCATGAGAGAATTTCTCAATGGTTGAGAGGTTTTTCGGCGTCGTGTGAAAATGCCTCAAGAATGACACTGGAAAACAGACTAAAATATTCCCGGCTTGTCCAAAAGTCCCCAGCAGAATCTGACGAAAATCTTATCAGCATCAAGAAGATGGAGAAGAGTGAAGGTATAGATGCCCTGAAGCAAAGGCTGTTGTTAAACAGGGAGAAATGAAATGAGACTGTGTCCCAGGAGAAGATAAGATATCGCACCTCCATTAGCCCCGTGTAATTTCCTCGAAGGGGTGGGGGGGGGGGGGGGTGAAGGGGGTGGGGGTTACCAAGGATACAGAGATGGAGAGGAATGTATGATCAGATCAGAGACCCGACCGACCGGCCGAGCCCCTTAAGGGAGGGCATCCCAGGCCAACCTCAGCCCATCCCGGTACAAGTGCTCCATCATAATAATCTTCAGGAGACAAGGTGAATTTGAGTGTCATATTGCCCCGGTTCACTTGCACTAGACGTCACAAGGAGAAAAAATATGGTGGAAACTTCTACATTAATTGTATGAAGAATACAATATGGGTTGATAAACAACTCTAAAAACATCTTATTCTTTGCCCCATCTCAAGGGTCCTGTTTTCATCTTTTCATCATAAATTGTGAAATACATTCATGCTAAACAGTAAGCAAAAAGCATGAAAAACATCGCTTACCGTTAGATATGAAATTAGATCCGTGCATGCACAGCAGAATGAGCAGATTAGGGCTGAATACCAAGTTATAAATTGTACACATAAAAGAGCTCTATTTTATGAATGAGACTTTGAAGATCAGCAGAAGATATTGACAAAGTGCAAGAAGAACATGTATCGATGTAAAGGCACAAAACATGCAGTGTATAACACATGATATGTCCATGAAGGAAAAACACACATTTTATAAATATTAAGTGCAAAATTTTAAAGAAGACAGCTCTTTAATAAGCTGATTTTCAGTGCAGTTAAGATGTATTTCGGTGCAAATTGAGTACCGGTATTCAATACTCAAAACATGTACAATTACAGTAAGCACCAATAAATAACAAGAATTTACAGTTAGAGTACTGTCAATGTACCCAAATGGGGTACCAGTGGCTAAAGATCCTGGGTATAATGGAGGGCACAGCCGGGAAACATCACACACCTAGAGTTTGTACATTTTTGTAAAATGAGGTCTCCACTGAGTCAGAGTATGTAAGTCGTCAAAATGTGGGCAGACAAAAAAGGTTTTGACAGCAGAATGGTAGGCAGCAAGCTACATGCCTGACCACATTTGCGTGGGCCACACATTAGACACAGGTTTACAGTCAGCATGCAGTGCATACAATCGGCATGAGTAATCAGCCACAATGAACCAATGCAGTAACTGACACTGACATCTGACCCCAATTTCAGGAAAAACTGTCTGGCACTTGGCAGAAAATATTGCTCAGTAAAATGTTGTACTACAGTATGCGTATATCAAGCCATGATCCCGTGAACCAGTCACGAACGGCGTCGCAATTAAAAATCGGCCTGACCTTCCTGGCCACAATATGATAGCTGCTTAAAGGTAATGCATGCCTGGATAAACCGCTTAGCAAAGCTTCTATGCCAGTCGTAGCGCAAATCAGCCGAGGACCAGCCAACAGCAAGTAATTATGCACTGCACCAAATTTTAGATGGTAACCAGTGGCCGATTCCACGAAGCACTAAGCATGCTAAGACTGACCTTAAGTGTGAATGAATTCCAATTGCTAAGTAAGGTGTGATTTCACAATACGAACACTATGGTGATACTGACAATAAGATTGATCTGAGGGTTTGGTGAAATCCTGCCCTGAGCTTGCTAACCATCCCATTTCTGTGCTGAGCGATTATTCATGTTTGGCAACAGCTCTTTAATGTTGCGCTCCAGGTAGACAGAGGGACTTCCAAAACTAGGCTTGGACTCCCACAGCACAGGTTTCCCCTCCGTGTTGTAGCAGGGAGTGGTTTCCCACTGAAGTTGAAGCTCCGAATTGCTGCTCAGAACAGAGTATCTACTTCAGAACCCATTTGTATTCTGATGTCCGTTCAAAGATTAAAATGATATTCACTCAAGGAGATAGAGCTGATGTTTTGACATGAGCCCGTGTTTTGTTGAGCACAATCATGACAATGTGTCTAAGTTTGCTCTGTACACAGAGCAGCTGCATAGGAATTGTCTGTGCGTTGATAGAGCCTTCTCATTCAAGTGCAGAATCGCTACGCTGCACATAAACTGCAGTATTAAGAGGCTCATGAGACTTACAGTGTATGGCTTTGAAGTTAAATGTTATCGGGTGGACAAGCAGCTCATTTGGGAAGCAAAGGTTCTATTTCTTATCTTTTTCGTCTGTCGAAGCTGCCATCGGCAATCAAAAACATGGTTCACTTGAAGAGTCGGTACGGTATCGCTCTGCTATTTCAAGTGGCACCTTGGGCAAGAGTTCCGCTGGAATACGCGGAGAACAAAATCTATATAATATGCACCATGATTATCAGAGGAATGACGAAAATATCCAACAGTCCGAAGGGAGTGCACGCGTAAAATGTTGCTCTCCATGATTTCAGGAGAGAGATGTGATCCTGCTGCTAGTGTGTCCTTGAGGAATCCACTTTGCTGTGATAGTATTTTTCCCTGTTGGTACTTGATGAGTGCATGCATGCAATGTAGCTTGGCTGAAGTGTAGACATGCTTCTAGTCCTTCAGTGTGTCATTGGGCTGTTTCAGACTCCATAATCTTCAACCCATACATTAGGGGCCAAGATAAATCAGCCAAGGATGCTAGATCACGCACACACCACCAAGTTTTGGACCAGCAATCCATAGATCCCTTCCAGTTCAACCTCGCAGGGATTAAGAGGTGATCTGCATCTGGTCATCAGGATGATCAGGGAACAAGAGCCGCATTACAGGCTTCACCTTATCACAGACTAATCCCTCTGAGAGAGTTGCTGAGACGAGTCATTCCCATCTCCCTCCCACTCATCCGCTCCAAGCTTCTCCCATGAGGAGCCGCCCCGTCTCCCCCCTCTCTCTCTCTCTCTCTCTTCATCAGTCTGTCCTATTCCCATCCAGGTAGGTCTTCTCTTCGTCCGGGCCCTCCTGTTCACTCTGCTGGAGCAGCTGGAGCTTGCCGGCTAAGGTCTCGCCAAAGGTCAACCGATACTGGGGGCTGTGCTTGTCCAAGAGAGCATAGATGGTCTCGTAGAAACAGTCCTCTTTGCTGTCATCGATGCGGTCAAATGAGGTCCCCACGATCTGTGTTTTGAAAAGACATCAAGGGATGAGACACAATTCACCATGGTGTAATTCAATGAGGATTTGTACGTTGATCTGTTGATCAAAACATCGCCTCGGCGTAAATCAAATGTTCTTATTGACTGAGAAGAGATGTTTATATTCTTGTAACTAATTAAGTAATAAACTGCTAAAAACTGCTCATCAGCCAAAATACTGAAAATGTTCAGATACATGTAATAAACTGCTGCAAACTGCTCATGAATCAGCCAAAATAATGACTTGTAATATGTAAAATGATTGGAGTTAGGAGGGCCTGAGGAGGGCGTTTTGATCCTAGAACATGTAGTAGGATCTTCATCTGAGGAAAATAGACTTTGATAAAAATCCTGCTAGGATCGAAACGCGTCTGGCCCTAACTCCAATCTTCTCGCAATTATGAAAAGATTTATCCTTTTATCACTTGGAATTCAAAGGTTATCAAAATGAAATTTTCAAAAATGTTAACATTTCTTGAACTCCTTCATTTAGGGTTGAGAAGTTGAGATATTAATATATAAATTTGAATATTATCAGGTACATATTTGCATGTATTAAATTCTTAGATGGACGACTGTGGGTATTTATTAGCATAACATCTGGTCTGATTCAGTAATGCATGGGAAAGCACAGCACTGCCATAGTGCCATCATGCATCATTACACAACATAAAGGGTAGGATCTGACAGTCGGTATTAGATACAAAAATATCCAGACTGGAAAACCACAAACCAACAATACATGAATGGTAAATGTCATCAGTTCTGTGAAAATTGTGAATAATTTGCATGTTGAACAATGTGAAGGACTGAGTCATCTATGCTAATTAATTGTTATAAATTATTGTAATTATAAAAAAGGGTATTAGGGAGACAATTTAGCTTCTGAAAGTGAACATTTGGGAGACATCAGTCATTTTCAATGTTTCCCACTATCTACTGTACCTTTTAAATGTAATATGACACTTTTTAAAGATTTTGCAACCATGAGAGAATTTCTCAATGGTTGAGAGTTTTTTTAGCATCGTGTGAAAAGGCAAGTACTTTAAATTGGCCTATAGAAACTGGATATCACCTATGAACCGTGCAAAAATTTCTTCACAGCAGGTGTCATATAGCACAAGAACAAAGCCGGCTACATTCATTACACGTACACGTACACGTACTGCACTCAAGTCACAGACAGGACCTAACCAGACATTAGTCTGGAAAATGTGTCATCGGACTCCCATTTCCCATAATCAAAATATCGGCACTCTGCGTCTAAAGTGGCAAATATTCCTCTCATCGACCGGCCGAGGCATTTTTTGTGAACTTGTCCCAGTCAATTGATCATACTGGTTCTTGATGGCAGCCATAACAGAGAGGAAATCCCACAACTCATGTAAACGGTTCAATAGGATTTGGATGACGACGAAAGAGAAATCGACCGAGAGAAACTAGCTCTGAGTATATAAAGCTGACAGGGTAATAAAAAACGGAATCAATTCTGACAAAGTGAGAGAAACTGTCGTTGACCAACTCCTTTTGGAATGCACAAATCACAGCCAGATGGTTCGGCTGTTTCTGATGGAATCCCATATTCTGCATACTGATCTCAGCCCACAGTCTATTCCCATGTGCTCCATGTTTCAGCCAATTTGTATGGATATGAATCAAACCTTTTCTGTAATTCTGCATTTTGATTCATGGAGGCACAATCATACCGACTCGGCGGAGTAAATAAAGAACCAAAATTGTCCAATTGCCAAACAGTCATAGATATTGTGAAGATGCCTTCAACTGCGTATAATGTAAAACCGCCCACAGGCCTTAGGCCTAGCATACACACAGTGGACTTCGCAACCAAAATCGTCCACATAATGCAGGATCCCAAGACATTATGTAGACTTGCACGACCACAAAATGTTTTCATGTCAACAAAAAGGCTAAAAGGAGAAATTGTCAATTGATGTGTCTTGAAGTTTACCATTCGGTCTAAATATCACCAATTTCTGCCTGAAAAGGTATATTTATCCAGAAATTAGTAAAACAAAGATTAGACCAAAAACCGTTTTGATGAGGGGTAAGATCAAAACCATTCTTTATGTTTTACATGTATGTATAAGAAAAATTGAGTCGGGTTTTCACACATGTATTTTCTAGTGACTCAGATGTCCGATTGAGCTCAAATGTTCACAGGTTTATCATTTCATGTACATATTGGATCAGACAAAGTGTGGATGCTGTTCTGTGACCACTGTTATCAAACACAGTGAAACATTCATTCAAACAGCTCCCATCTTCTCACTATTTTTATCAGACGTTTCTTGTTCCAACATGGGCAGACTTTAATTACAATATTCAGATGCCAAAAGATAATAACATCCAAACTGATTCCAAAAATGAACCTGAAGATATTTTGTTTCCCAGTTCTTCAGAAATTAAAAGTCGTACAATCATACAAAAACTCAGAATATTATTAACACTGCAATGGGACTCAGAAAAAGACCTCAGGTGAACTTGTCTGCTTGCTACATTGTCCTTCAACGGCCGTAATCCGAGACAATTCAGGAGATTTTCATGGAATGTTAGACAACAGACATTTGACTTGGAATACCAGAACAAGTTATTGACACCTAATATCATTATGTCAGGCCACTGAGACCAGGATATGCAATGTAATTCAAACTGTGCCACATGATAAAACCAATCTGATGTCCGACCTCAGTGGAAAAGGGAAGATTGAATATGATTGTAAGGAATTTCGAGACAAAAATGCACTGAATTTGATCGGTGTCAAGTTATTATCTCTGATACCATCTCTATCAGGAATATTTCTACTTCAATGGAATAAATACTGTCTATAGAATAAATTTAACATTTGCTGTAGGCCTGATACATTCTCAAAAAAAAATGTATTCCTGTTTTATTTAATGTTGTCAATGTATACCGGTACTTCTGTTAACAACGCCTTAGCTTTATTTGAATTTCACTTACGTAACATACTTCAACTTTGGTTTTCTTCATTTACTTTCCTATTTTTCTCACGCAGGCATATATACAATTTAGGCCTATTTTGAACTTTTCGCTTTTGTTACTGCCTTTTTTGCAAATACATGTATACAATTTACATACTACAATATGTATTTAATTTAATTCTTAAATTCATACACTCAAGCATAATGTTCTTTGTACATTCTGTAAATCTGTACTTTAAAATATTTACATTCTTCATCCATGTGTAGAATTCCCTGCAGGCAGCCTCCACATCTACATGTAACACACTTGTACTAGGATTGATATGCATGGCTACAACTATGTACGTACAATGTATGATGTGTATGTAGCACAACTGGACTGCCATTGAATATTCATGAAACTGCACTTAGTTACAGCTGGAATGGAGGCTATTGGCCTTCTTCTAATAATTATGCTGATTACTGAGGCCCAAGACATACATTACCGCAGCTAAGGCTTGGTTTTACTTTAAGGTCTGCTCTAAAATAAGCGGTCAAAGGCCTGGCTGAAATAAATGTTCAAAATACAGAGATTTTCCCAATCATTGTCACAGTCATCTACTCTATACTACAGTAGGTTGAGTGAAGGCAGTTGTCTTTTTAAAAACAAAGTAAGTTCCTAGCATATTCCATTCATGATTCGGGAATTGTCTGAGGATGGAGCAAGTGAAGAAAGTTTTTTTTTTTATTACAGTCTGGATTCACCAGAGGTTCAAATTATTATTAGAGTAGACAGACATCTGCGTCTGCTAGATGTCTAGGTCTAGTGTGTAAGCTAGCACAACAAATGTCTTCAAACTTCAAAGTCAAATATACTGATACTCTCTCTACCGCATTTTGTTTTTGTCTACTGCTGTTGTTAGTGTTTTGAATGTAATTTACCGTGTTCTCAGTACAGCTGTTTACCTGAGATATAAAAAATGAAATGAAAAAGAAAGCCCACATATCGGGACAGGTTTTGCATTTGCACAACAATTTTCAACATTTGAAATGTGACTGATCATCACTGATAGTGATAGTACATACGTAGTTTAGGCCAATGGGCCAACTAAATGGCAAAGGAAAAGTGTCTTATAAAATGCTGCATCTTCATTTAGTACCGTTTTAATGCATTATTTTCTCTCCTCTTTCCTCAAATTTAATACTAGTAAAGAAGTCCTGTACTTCTGTTCAACTTCAAGAGGACACCACCACCAATGTTCATGTATTAATTTAGCCTTTAAGGGGGATTTCCTTTTTTTGGGAGGGGGGGGGGGGTATACGTACATGTAGGCCTTCATCATTTTTATGTACTTTTATTTTGTTTAACTTTTTGGTCAAAGTAAACAGTAAACAGTTTACATAAAAATATGAATTCATTATAAATATAATATTATAATCATTAATTATGTATCAAGCAATCATTATAAAGCACTTTCCCCCCTCTTAAACCCCTCTTGATTACAGTTAATTACAAGTACTTTACAAAACTGTGGATTGTAATTTCCTTGGAATTCACTTGGTTATTTATAATTAATGGTGGCCTGTGTGCATTACTGCATTGGTGGCCTAAACTACCTGTATCACCGTACATGCATACATACAAATTTTGGAATTGCAAGTTTTTTAGTGGAAGACATCTGCAGAACTCTTCCTGGTTGCAAAAACCGGCCTGGCCTCGAGACCGACCGCCTGACGTGACCGTACTGAGCTAACGTGACAAACACATGGCAGCCACTGCACTGGCAGCGTGCATGCTGGATTAACTTACCCGGAAACCTTGCACCGTCAACTCGATGCAGAACTCGTCGCCTTCTTTCGTCTTGACGTTCAGGTAAGCCTGCTCGTCCGTGTTGGAAAGCTTCTCCGATATCTCGACATGATCCACGGCAAATCTCACCTCGTTCACGGCAGACTTTGCCTCGATTTTCAGGAGCTTTACGTCGGAGCCGGAGTCGGGAGTAGGTAGGTCCGTCGCGTCGTCTGCCATTTTTTGACTGTACTGTACTAAGAATTAGAAAAAAAACCTTCCTGTATGAATAGCGCCCTCTATAACCCTTCAAGAACTTGAAATCTCCTTTGCACCGTCAATGGGTGCGTTCGTTTTGTTTATCCCGGGTTGACTCTAGTCAACCTCGCGCCAACTCTCTCCGTTATTTTTGTACAGTACACACGACCATTCCCAGCTCGTGGCTACCCCGGGAAAACTAAACAAACTCCTAATTATATTTCCCGCGATGTTTTGAATGAAATTCATTTGGCACTCGTGCACCTTTTGCTCCCGTTGGACCATTTAAAATCTTTATCTGCTTTGAAGTTATTTAATTAAGGATACTGGGTTGATAAACTATTCGATGGATGTGATATCGATGTATTAAACACCATTTTTTGATGAGCAATATTACTAAGCACGAAGCAGTAAGCAGACTAGTATTAGTAAAAGTTTGTTGACCTAATGACCCAGGTCAGTACGGCCTAGTTATGTAACACAGATCGTTATGCAATATTATGCTATTTTTGTCAACTGAGCAAAATGGTTTCTGGTTCTTTGTGCAGAATGGGTGGATAATTGTGTCGTTCACATCAACATTGGGTGTAATTTGTTTCCCTACCTCGATCTTGCACTAGCTGTTGAATTTTGAAACTGTGGACATCGTTCTTGAATTTGTTCAGGATTTTTGTATACTCTGTAGAGCAGCAATCTAATTGATCATGATGTAATCAAATGAAAAAATTACGGGGCCACCAATCCAGAACGGTTTATTGTTTCCTAATCCTAGTAAACACAGTTTAATTGAACAGTATTTGTAATTCGTTTGGTGCCGCTGGCCGGGCTACTGTTTACACAATGTTTGAAATTGTGATCAATCACGTGTACAAATTTCCATTTGACTTGGTGGCAAGAACACACTTTACCAAGGTAAGAGTTTTTCTTTTTTAGTGAGTCGTTCACATTGCATGTCTTGTTGGTACATTTATTGTATGATGTAGCTCTATTAGTATTACTAAGTATAGTATTCATATCCTAATTGCATCAAGCTTTTATCAATAAAATATTTCTATACCCAAACAGAAATGTTCACAGATTTACGACGTATAACGGGTATGAAGATGGTGGTGGTAGAAACATACCGTTAAGATATTTCCTCCTGAAATGGTGTATTTTATTATCCAGTAATTAGTCAAACAAAGACCAAAAATGGTTTTGATCTCGGGGTTAGATCAAAACCATTCTTCATGTTTTATAATAAGAAACTCAGGGTTTTGCTATTTTCTTGTGACTCAGATGTCTGATTGAGCTTAATTTTCACAGGTTTATTATTTCATGTACATGTTTGATCAGACAATTAAGTGTGAGTGCTGTTCCGTAACTTTAACCAATCATATATTATACCTTTAAACAAAAGAATAATTGTCTTTGTTGTTTTTTTAACAGTATCCAACAGACAAGGAGAAGAATGTCAATGGAATGATCACCATTGAAGACAGAATAGGTAACAATTCCACTTGCTGTTCTCCAAACTTCAAGTTGCAACCAGAAAATTAGCATTTGGAAGCATAGATGATGTATTTATTTTCTTTCCTTCTATTTTTATAACAGATACAAGTACAGGATTGGAATACAAACGAAGAATTGCATCCTGCAAAAACATTCTGCCCTCCATTTTCAAAAAGGTGTGGCTTTTTGTCTCCCCCTGCAATTGAAACAGAATTGTCCAAGCTGAAATCAGCTCTTATTAAAGAGGATGTTCAACACTCAACAAACCTCGCTTTATTTGTTAGAACTACTATCCTTAAATTACTTGAAAAGAGAAAAAAATATTTATCTCACACCGAATACAGAAAGAGAGTCTTTATTGATTTTTCTCTCAGCCCGCAAGCTCTCCAACATTCAGATTCTATAAATTTTTTCAATGGGGGCAGACAAATTTGTATTTCTGTGACGTCAGATATAGAAGCCTTTTCCTTTGAACAAAAGGCTCCCATATCTGACGTCACAAAATCACACAGATTTGTCTGCTGCCCCCATTGACAAAATTCAGCGAATCTGAATTTTAGGGAGCTTGTAGGTGGAGAATGTTGAGAGAAAATCATCCAAAAAGACTCTCTTTCTGTATTCAGTGTGAGAAAAATATTTTTTTCTCATGTCAAGTAATTTAAGGATAATAGTTCTAACAAATAAAGCGAGGTTTGTTGAGTGTTGAACATCCTCTTAAACATTTGGAAGCTTCATACAGCCATTAGATTTGCAGATAAATTGCAGTTTTACTTGTAATTTTGTACAGTATACCGTACTCAAAATACCAGTGAAATGCCCTCCTGCCTCATGCTAAAACCGTCGCTGAAGTTTAAACCATTTTCAAAGCTGATATTTGTATGTCAGTGCGAGTTTGTTTTATTTTGTTTGGAACAGATTCAGATATTGAACGAGGATGTGGTGTACTTGGAAGAGGAGACCTGGCACGACCGCAGACGGAAGCGACTACTCATCAAGAGCCGGAGTCTGACATGGAACAAGTATGCAGACTCGTGGGAGGAGACTGTATACTCAACTTGCCCCGAGAATGACAACTGGTACGAATAGATGAATCTTATATAGCATTGGCAAGTTTGAATTTAACAGCAATCTCACAAGTGAACAAAGGAAATTTTACTGAAGCGAGATTCGAACCAGCAACCCCCAGAATACCGTACCAGTGTTTTATCAACTGAGCTATCCAACAATATGTTGGTGAAGACCCCAATAGTCAATTATCTTTGTTCGTTTGGCAGTCAGAAGCCATGAAACCATGTGCACGCCGCTATATCCCAAGGATCATTGAAGATGCATGCAGCATTAGCAATGCTGCTAACGATATATAAGTGATCTTTAAAATTAAATCAAATTAATAATCAAATAACCACAAGGGAAAGACGTCCTTGGGCAAGACGCTTTATCACATATTGCTCCTCTTCACCCAGGTGTAAATGGGTACCTGTGAGGGTAGAGATGGCTTTGTGTGCTTGATTAGCCCTGCAAGCTTTGCGGGCAGCTGCGGGCTGTATACTCCCCAGGGAGCTGAGATTGTTTCAGGAATGTAAATGGGCCTGATGACCATGGATACTAATTAATAGTGTAAAGCGTTGTGATACCCTTCTGTGTGTAAGAACGCTATATAAATGCCTAAATTATTATTATTAAGGGAAAGTGACTGGTTAAGACAAGTAAGACTCTAGTTTGTGGAACTTGGTTTTGTTAACAGGACGCTGATGAAGCAAAGAGGAGGGTTACGAATCAAAGGATTTGGAATCTTGGGAGGAATGGCAGAGATGTTCTTACAAGGCTTTGCTAACAAGGGCGGATGGAAAGTAAGTATCCTTCTTCAAACAGAAAATTGGTTCGTTAAAAAGTTGTTTAACTGGTTTAATTGTTTTCCTTAAATATTTAGATTCTTCTCAGTTCTTTTCACAATTTTATTTCTTTTCAATTTTATTATTATTATTATTATTATTATTTTTTTTTTTGGGGGGGGGGGATTTGGTCATTATTGTCATGGAAACTTGATAACAATCTAAGAAGCAAATAGAAGGAAAGCATTTAAGACCGTCTCAGGGTATCAAATATTGTCATCCACAGATGACCATTTTTGCAGGTTTGTTTAATACGGTTGCAAACATTCAAATATGAACTAGATGTCACACAAATGCTGTGGCAAGGGAACTACATATTACATGTATTTGACACACACTTCTGAGGACGGCCAAAGTACACTGGCCTGAACATCGAGATCACAACTTCTCATCGGTTCTTTTCAGAACCACACTTCTAGAAAAGAGTTTATACGTTGTACATTGTGTCTCCGCAAACCTTACTTTTGACACTCACTGTCTGAGATCGGGTATCTGGGCAAGGCCACTATTTTGAGCTGTGGAGTGCTTTTGCCTACTCAGTGATGGCTGATTGTTAAAGGGAAACGTGTTGTCGTTCACAGGCCGTTAGAATCATGGAGGAGCTGATGACAGAGTCTACTCAGGTATCCACTCACTGACCCAGGTCATGACCAACGACCAAGATCCTGATGGGACAACTACCACCAGATGAGCAGTGAGCACTTCATGAGTGACGGAGAAAACACAGGAAGGCAAGGGTCCGGTACGTCCGTCCGACCACAGAGATGACAACATCTTGTGTCAGAATTTCAGACTGGTTAACCAGAAAGAAAAACATACACTGGTATCTCAATTCAGTGCAATTTGTCCTACTGAGAAAGTAAGATGTGGATACAACCGGCAGGGTCAGGCAGGGTTAAACTGGTAATTTCATACTTTGCCTTTGGTCAAAGAAATGCAGATTCAATGGCAAAAATATCAAGGAAGATACAGTAACAGGCATCTGTGAAATTCCCAGTCCAATAGGGTGCCCACTTTTTTAGAAAACAGTTAAAAATGTAAGTATTTCTTAAGTCTTTTCTCTTTTATATTTTGGTCACTTGTTTTACTCTTTTCTGGATAAATACAGCATTTCAGGCAGAAACCTTTAATGATATGTTTCTACCATCACCATCATTATACCCCGTAAGTTATAGTTAAATCAGTGAAGATTTCTGTGTCAGTATGCTACCAAAGTATGATACTACCTTTAAAAAGAACTTGTAAATACATGTATTCGGGTTTTGTTGAATATCAATACAGGTCAACATACATATTTTTATTACCCTCTTTTTATACACATACTTTTTTTAAATGTACTAAATTATACACAAACCATCTTCATTTCATTTTTACAAGAGATTTTGTCAAATGTTTGGTCTCATTTTTCATCTGTTAACTCCAGAGGGACATAACATAACATGTAGATGAAAAGTTTGTTATGTGGCATTCTGATGGCCCCCACTCATGGTAGCCTCCATTAAAATCCATACTTCTCTGTATTTGAACAGTAAATCAAATTCATTACATTAAAATCTTGGCTCTTTACAGAAATTCCACGTTTAAATTAAAACTGCTCAATATTTGTTTACTTTTCAATGCTGCAAATTACGGATTCAGTGAGACATTCATTATTAATAAGGCCCAACTTCACTCAGAAAATTATACTTAGCAGATTATCATGCTTGGCTGAAATCAGGTGAATACCAGTTCAAAGCAATATGAATAACATTTTCAATCGGTAACCAATGTTTGCCAAGAAGCATTTGTTGTGGTATATTTCTTTACTGAGCAATTTAATGAAATTGACTACTGTTAATTTGAGTTCATGATTTGTACAGTTTGAAAATTGCAATTTTTACAATACTTTATTTCAATGATTTATGAAAGACATTAAGACAATACACCAAAAACATTGCGCTATTGTCTAAAACCTACACACAGGTTTTTTAACTGAGTAGATTTTGCTAAACCTAAAATTTAAAAAACTTTTTTTTTAGGTTTGCAGACTGAAATTCTTAAAAGAAGAAAATTTACAAATTTACAAATGTTTAAACATCTACTTGGCTATTTCAAATTACATGAATGTGACACAATTTTTCTATACTTAACACTTTGCACTTAGCTCTGTGTATATACTGAAAGATGGTGGGAACATTTTGTTGAGAATTAGGTCAAATATAAGCCAATTTATGCCATATTTAAAATATACACAGAATCGTTTATCAGATTTTGTTTTAGGGAATAAAATGACAAACTAAGAAAGCATTATTGCGTATTCAGAATAAAAAGTCGTGGATTTACTCCAATTACGTAAAGAGGTTTGATTGTGTTTTTTATATGATTGAAAGTTAAGCATTGCTCAGAAATTGTGTGTAAATTTGCACGTGGAATGTATTTGCACGCAAATTAAAGAAAACGCCCTGAAGATTTATAATTGCGTTTGAAATATAAGGTACCCTCTCCTAGACATTTGAAAATTTAATATATAAACCAGTTTTCACAAATACTTCACTCCAACTGCTATCAAAAATAACCAGAAACCTGCTTTACGCACAATACCGATCAAAACACAAATTTTGAGACATGACCTCCTATAAGTTTCTACCTCTAATCTTTAAGCTTTGTATTCTAGGCCTCCACAAACTACCTAAGAGTAACACGAAGCACTGTGAATTGCCATGTAATAAATATTTCATATAAATTGACCACGATTTGATATTATTTTCACATACTCGCCTCGGTGTCGGTCACATATTTTTTTCTTCACTCTGTAGAGATAGGATTACCTGGTATGCATCCTTCTAACTCTCGCCTCCCGCCAGTGCTACCAGGATCTTCTTATAGTCCCCTGAGGTGTCGCCCTGTATTGGGAAGATAATTAGAGAGATATTGATGGTACCCCGATGGACTGTTCCCTAAAAGGGCATAGATTGATCTTGCAATCTCAACCGTGACAGAAGGAAATGAATTGAGTATAACTTGAATCCTAACGCTTGGTTGAGTTAAGCCATGGTCAGTGGCCAATTTCATGGCGCTGCTTAGCACAAAAATTTGCTAAGCATGAAATTTCTGTCTTAATAAAAACATAGTTAACAACCAAATTTCCATGTGTTATGTATCGCTGGTGATTGTTCTTTGGCTGTTGTTCACTGACCATGAATATCAAATGAAATTTTTAACGGTGGTTTGTTTTATTGGGCAAGACATTTTTGTGCTAAGCAAATTTTTGTGCTTAGCAGCTCCATGAAATTGGCCCCAGATGTGACTTCTCTTTGAGCAAGCATTCAGAGTACATACATATGAAGAAGAGGAAAACTATCAAGCGGACACTTACGGCGATGAATTTTCCCAGGGTCTGGTTGAAAGACTTCTGGAATTCTGCTTTGATGTTCTGAAGGTCCACCTCGCAACGAGATACCATGATCCTCATCAGGGTGTCATCGTCTGTACCCGCACCCTGTTTGAGAAGGTCACAGATTGAAACAAAAACCAACAAATTAAGCTTTTCTTGGTTGCTTTCTTCTAGCCAGAAACTTGCAAAATGCTTATTTTCCATGAACTCTGTCCATTTTCCGTTTGAGTAGCCTCAAAAGTAACTAACACCACATACCTTCATGGTTTTGTAGAGTCTGTCTGCAAAGAACTTGTGCTTGTTACGGACACACCTCACTGGAAAGTTGACAAGAAAAAACAAAGCGATAATGAGTCTTTTCCCCACTGAGCTTTGAAAACCAGCTCAAACAAGAATAACAAAATACCTTCACCTGATCAAATTCGACTGAATTGTTCACATTTTTTAACAAAATACATAACAGTAGAGATGCCACTGTGAAGAGTATCAATGAAACATTATATAATGTAAATAACAAAATCACTGATTGATAATTTGTTTCAATTAATGTGGCACATTCATTGTCACTTGGGCAAAGCTGCAAATACCTCTTAGGCAATTATACCTTCATGACGTATACTCTCATGGAAGAAGGGAACCAAGCCAATGACTAAAAACGCCAAAGAAGCGCCTTCATGACGTCCTCGCAGGGGCACCAAGGTAACAATCTCAACTTACTCCTAGAAGTCCAAGCCATCCATTACTCTTGTAAAGGTTCAATGCTGTGCATCAAGGCGAGTTTCAGGAGCACCAAGGCAATTGCCCTATCCCCATTGGCTCTGTGAAGTACAAACTAACTGAGCAAGAAGTTTTTTTTCCATTCTGCTATCTCTTACCGATGGTGAGCATTCCATCCTTCAAGTCTCCGCTAAACTCTTTCTTGATGGCCTGCTCGATGTCATTCTTTGAGATCTTTGCGTACTCCTCAAATGTGGCACGTAGCTGTGCATAGCTACGTGACATCATGATGACGTTGAAGCGAGATTCATCGGTTCCCCATTTGTCCTCACCAGCTTTGTAGAGCGCCTGGAGAAAAATTGACATAGGATCAACTTCTCTTGTTATGGCTACAGTAGCACCCATCACAGAACTGAAAAGTTCTGTAGCAGGTGTTGTATAATGAGGCCACGAAGCAAAGAAGGACCATCCCAACCAGTCTTCAAACACACAGTAAGATGTCATCTCATTGCTTACCATGGCATCAGCCTCAGCCTTATCAGGGTCCACCTCATCCCCTTCCGGCCTGGCCCCTTGAAGGACCGACACCAGGAGACGCTGGAAATTACCCGATGTGTCGTCAGCCACGTCCTCCTCCAGATCTTTGTTGTAAGCTGGGAACACAACGGCAAAGAATATTAGAAAAATTCAAGGGGAAAAGGTATCATATACACAGTGGAACGCTACAATAATGAACACGCCAGGGGCCAATTTCAAAGAGCTGCCTAAGCACCAAAATGTGCTTAATCACCAAAAACCTTGGTGAATAAAATCAGTATGCCAGCCCAAACTCATTGTGAATGTTATGGTCAAGGAAGACTTTTCATGCTTAAGCAAATGTTGTGCTTAAAGCAGCTCTATGAAATTGGCCCCATGATGAACAGAAATTGTTGGTTATAGTGGTCGTTCGTTTTAGTGTAAGGGCAGACTGCACGATTGCAAAACATATAGGAAACAAACCACATATCAAGCATTCACAAACTAAATAAGATTCGGGACTTTGAAGCTTTAAATTATTAAAACAAACTGAAGCCCACTGTGCCATACTCAACGTATCCAGGAAGAAAGCTGGTTCTGATAGAGCTTGTCACCTCTCTCCAACCCCATGCACCACCCCTCCTTCCCCCACCCCCCAATAACAAGATCCCCGATGTGCATTGTGCATTGATGATATGGTCTGAAATCAGGATTCCAGACCATATCATCAACTGGCTGAGAAGACAAATCCCACTTACTTGTGTCATATGCAGACTTGATGGCCTCAATGGAGGCATTGCTCCTGGTACACAGTATCTCAATCAGGACTGCTTCATCAGTACCAAGACCCTGAGCAAAGGAAGACAGATATTCATCAGAGGCAAAGCTCCACTCCATTATAACGCTGCTATAATGGACCTTATCGAAGTGGGTAATCTCCAGGAATTCGAGTTTTACTACAGGCGTCGACACGCTAAGTTTAAAGTTGCTTTTTTCCTAGAAGAAAGCCTTACTTTGAATTGTTATACTTGACGATGCTGCACAACGGTCCATGGAATGTTACTGTCGAGTACTTAATCATAGTTGAATTTTTAAATCCATACGTTTTATGCACTCCGCACCAGCCCTAGCAATTGTGTTTCCCAGAGTGCTTTGCGCACAGCCAGTTATGCGCTATCTTTGATAAGGTCCATGAACAAAAGTATTGTCCGTTATAGCGGCCGTTCGTTATAGCAATTTTCGTTACGGCATTTGGTATGGTTTGTCCACAAAAACTGGGAGCCAAGGATGATGTTTGGTAAAGTGGTGTTCATTATAGCAGCGTTATATATACTGTAAGTATAGATATGTCTACATCTGACTGGTACCTTGATGGCTTTGTGCAGTTGAAGGGCGTCATATTTCTCCGGCGTCATCATCAATCCACTGATGACATCCAGCAGTTTACCACTCAATTCTCCCTTGATCTCTTTCATCAAATCCTGAAAAACATTTCAATCCACAATCAACAACAATTTGCAGAGTTCAACCATCTTTAGGTATAATACATGATTGGTAAAGGTCACAGAACAGCACTCACACTTTGTCTGATCAAACATGAAATAATAAACCCATGAAAATTTGAGCACAATTGGACATCTGAGTCACGAGAAAATAGAAATACCCGACTAAATTTATCTTTTAAAATATAAAGAATGGTTTTGATCTTACCCTGAGATCAAAAATGTTTTCAGTCTCTGTTTTACTACTTTTTAGATAAATACACCATTTCAGCCGGAAATATTTTAACGGTATGTTTCTATCAGCACTATCTTCATACCCTGAAATTTATAAGTAAATCTGTGAACATTTATCTTCAGGTATGTTCCCAAGCCTGTACTGTACCGTAAAGGTCTTATACCTACAAGTTGCATACAAAAGCAAGTTTGGAGGACCCACCTTGCCGAACATCTGCTTGAATTGTTTGGAGATTTTCTGTCGTTGCTGGTTGGAGCGATGGCTCACCACTTCAATGATAGCCTTCTCATCCGTACCTGAGATGTAAAGACAGTATGCAGGCAAAACTCCTTGTGAATGTTATGCTCAGCGAACAATGGCCGAATACAAGCCAAAAGCAGTGAACGTCACATGAAAAACTTGGTTGGTGATCCTGTTTGATCAAGGAAGACTTTTCTTGCTTAAACAAATTTTCTGCTTAAGCAGCTTTATGAAATTAGTCCCAGATGCTGTTACAACAGCTTTAAAGGAGTGACTTTTGACAAAATTGCGATGACATTCTTACCGAGTCCCTTCATAGCTTTGCGGAGTTTCTCGGCATCGGACTGGGCATCAAATGATGAAGACGCAGCAACTGTCCCCTTATCCTGTGGGACAAACAGTGAGAACATGATGCCATTCAAAATTACTTCAGTTTTAAGTAAACTGACTTTTAACTTTCAGAAAGCCCTACGATTGATCACAACTCAAGTTATGAAGGATAATCCGTTGTATCTTACGTAGGGCTTCAAATCCACCAAATCCATCTGGTTGGATCCTGCTATTGAGACACAGTTGATGAATATCACTCATGTATTATTATAAGCTGTCATTTTATCCTGTTCAAGAAATAATTAGACTCCACTCCACTGACTGGTGAGATCTGGCTATCTTGCCGGCCTACCTTGGGCAGTTTCTCCTTGTACGCCTTCCTCTTCTGCACCACGTATTCCTCCTCGCTCTCTTCCTCCTCCTGCTTGGGCTTCTTCTTGGCCGCCTTCCCCTTGCCGGCCTTCTTCGTGTTGGACATCTTGTCCAGCATGTCCTGGCCGAGGTTGGAGGCAAAGAGAGCCACGACGCTGTCGTAGCCGTTCTTGACGGCCAGGTCGTAGGGCGTCTCACCCTTGGCATTCTTAGCCTTGGCGTTGGCGCCACCCTCCAGGAGGGCTTCGATGGCCTCTTGGCCGTCCGGTCCTAGGAGCACGCCCTCGTGGAGCGCTGTGTTGCCCTTCCTGTGGTGGTGGCAGGAGAGAGAGAGAGAGAGACTAGACTAAACATCAGGAGGCTTAGCCAAGATCCCACTCTCAAATCTGTTCATCAGGAATTATGGCTATGTCTGAATGACACGGCTGTGGCTCGGAATTACACACCGTTCTATGGGAAGTGGCTGAAGTCATTCCCCCAAAACAAGTGACTAAATGAAAAACCACGGCAATGAAATCAAAATTTGCTTCGGCATCAAAAACCTTGGTAACTAAAATCAGTATGCCAGACAAATCTCCTTGTTTATGTCATGCTCAGCAAACAATGGCTGAATACAAGTCAAAAGCAGTAAACATCACACAAAAATTTGGTTAGTACTCCTATTTCGTCAAGAAAGACTTTTCATGCTTAAGCAAATTTTGTGCTTAAGCAGCTCTTTAAAATTGGCCCCAGATCACAGCCCTTCAATTTGCAAATCTGACTGGTAACCTGTGATTTCTAAATATCATTTTGCTGGTGCTAAGCAAATTTTTGTTATTTTTGTTTCACCTTCAAACAAATGTGCAGGGGTCGATTTCACCAAACTCATCATAACTTACTATCAATCGTAGGACTTATGATGAATTGCAGCCCTACATAGGATACGATGGGTATCTTCGTAACTCGAATTTTGATCGATCGTAGGGCTTCGTGAAATCGACCCCAGGTTACATATTTTCAATTGATTTCTAGTGTCCGAGTGTTATCCAAACTAAGACCAATTTTCACCACTGCTATATCCATACCTGCTGGATGCCTTTGCATTTATCTTAGCCCCTGCATCTAACAGCACTGGCAGGCACTCCGCGTGGTTGTTAATGGTCGCTACAACTAGTGCAGGTACTCCATCTTTGTTCTCGCAATTAGGGTCGGCTCCGTCATCGAGCAGGTCTTGCACGTTGTCCGGATCACCGTCTCCTTTGGGTCCGACCTCCTTCAAGAGGAAACGGTCTTCATCCTGCAGAGGTCAGATCGAGAAGGGAAGAGATTGTTTCTGATATGGGGATCTTAATCAATCAATCAATGGGAGCAAGCCCGCGACAGTGCTTTACCGCATCTACCTTTGGGCGGTACTCCTTCAGTCTTCTGATGGCCATCCCCAAGGCAGCCACGCGACCATCCACCAACTCATCAAAATAAAGTTTCCCCTGATACAACCAAGTGTAACTTTGGTTAACCACACAGCCACTAGACAAAACACACACACACACATGAATACATGTACAGAGATCCTAAGAGCCACTTACAGATAGTCTCTCTTCTTCTGCGGCTTTCTTCTTAGCGGCCAGTTTCTTCGTCATGGGCTTCTTCTTTGTTTTACCGTACGGAGAATCTAAAAGTCCAATCAGAAAATCATTAAGAACAATTCACAGCCAATGACAACATATGGTAAATTATACAGGGATGCTGATCACAGCAAAGATTTGCTAAGTGTAAAGATGGGTTACCGGACAAAACTCCACACAAATGCTTGCAACTTGGTTCAACATTCATTTTTGCTTAGCATAAGAAAATTGCTAAGGGGTATTGCCTGTTAAGTAGGTCTATGATATGGGAACAAAATATGTCTGCAGAATGTGAATACGAAGCAAGATGTTGGTTAGGTTGGGTTGAAGTTCAAATTGGTGTTATCTATGGGCCTTTTTCCAAACGGAGGCTTATGCTCAGGCTCCAGTTCTGTCATTCATATGCTGAAAATATAAGTTGTAGTTTTTCATTGAAGCTGAACCTCTGTTTCCCTTTCAAATCAGATAATCTACTTCCGAGATGTAGCAAAAAGCCTCTATTTTAGTACCCGTTATTTTAGATTGGATGCAGGAAATGGAGCCGAAGCCTGAGTTTTGGAAAGGCCTTATAACTTCACTGATAATGACAAAAAACATGACTAGATGAGAGCGAACAACCAATATTGTACTAAATGCATGGCATTCTGTAACTTGCACATAGGGCCCTGACTATAAAAACAAAAGATGCTACCGACGGCTGTGGCTAAGTACCTAGCTATGGCTTTAAACTACACAAAACTCCATGGGAAGTAGCTGTAGCCATTACCAAAGCCACTTTGTGAATCTAAAGGCATTTTCACAAGACGCAAACAACTCTCAACCATTGAGAAATTCTCTCATGTGTCTGGACCTCGGTCAAAATCTCCAGGTCACTCTCAAGCATTGGTGTCTTTTCACACAATAACACTTAAATTGTAAAATTTCACAACCATGAGAGAATTTCTCAATGGTCGAGAGTTTTCTAGCGTCGTGTGAAAAGGCCTTAAGCAGTAACCAAATTTTAAGTCAATATACTCTCCAGCTGAAAGGTTTTAAAATTCACATGAATATTTTTTGTTTACCTGATTCGCTGTCTTTGGTCAGTGACTTCGAAAGTAGTGCTTCTGTTGAGGAAAATGATGATTTGAAATGAATAAAAATCTGGATGCTAAAATATCGCTTATAAACATAAATAGTACATCACTTCATTATACAGTGTGTCCCCAAAAAACCGATACCCATTTTCAAAATATTATGAAAAGAAATGGTATGTTTTCAGCTATTTGATTATTAGTCCATTGCATTCAATATCTCCCAGGCCATGTGCTGACGAAATTTCGACCAAAAATGTTGTTGTTGTGATCTGTAAATCCAAGGCAAGAGCCCTTGTTGCCTCTGGGAAGTATCTGCCCAGAGACAGTCCAGTAGCTAGACAGATTAAGGGTTACAATTGACTTACCTCTCCGGGCCATGGAGGACCTGTTCCCTCTTACAACAGGTGTATCGGTGTGTGATTCCAAGCTGATGGTGATGGTAACATCTACCCCATCATCCTCAACAGACGCAGAGGTTATCTGTAAAATCAAAGAAATCAATCATCAAGACACAAGTTATGTCAAACATTCTGAAATATCCCTTAACCCTAGCCCTCTACACTTACCACACAAGACAAGAGCTGCTTACCACACATTACCACAGTCTCCACAAGGGAACTGGATATTAACCCTAACCCGAAATGAATAGACTACAGGGACAGAACAGACAGGACGTGCTAGCTCTCTACACACAAACAGTACACTTTATTCATATTCTGCACAAATGTATTGACTTTGAAGAAGTTCTTTTTACCTTTCCCATCTTGGGTTTCCCAACGTCGGCCCGGAACTCGGCCTCTCTCTGAGTGAAAGCCTCCAAGTGAGCCACCACGTGAGCCAGCTGCTTCTTCCAGTAACCCTTGCCCGGACTGGTGTCCATCAGGTTGGGTCTCTCGGCCTTGGTGCTTGTCATTCCCGTGGACGACTCCTTCATGATCCTGACCTCCTCCACGTCCCGGCTGTTCCTGCTGAGCTGCTCGTGGGTCGGGTAGAAGAGACCAACGGTCTGCGTACCAATCTCCTGGTTGAGGACGGCTGGCAGCGGCACGCTAACGGGGCGCCAGCTGTTGGCATAGGGCTGGTGATGATTTATAATGAGAACCAATGAGAATATGAAAAGTCTGATTCCTCAAAAAAAAAGTATTACCAATGCAACATCTCTGATGATGAGCTGTTGACTTTTATTGTAGTTCAACAGCTAAGACCTAATACAGGCCTATACCAAGGTTATCATGGCCAAGTCTTGGAGCCTTTTAGGAAGGAGGCTCAGGCTCAAAAATAAATTAATCAAAAATAATTTTGGTCACTGGTTTTACTCTTTTCTGGATAAATACAATATTTCAGGCAGAAAAATGTTAACGGTACGTTTCTACTATCACCAACTTTATACCCTGTAAGTTATAGGTATTTGTGAAGATTTCTATTTCGGTATGTTACCAAAGTATGATACTACCATTAAGATGGATAGTCCCATGTTCTAAGAGCAGCCCCAAAGTGCGATGTCAATGCAAGAAGTGTGCAGACTGTGTCTGTGAACTCACGTCTACTATAACAGGTGGCTGGACCGGCTGGGGTTGTGGTACAGGGGGTGGCTGCCGATACTGGACAGGTGCTTGGGTCTGTCGTGGGCTGGTCTGACGATGCATGTGATAACTGCAAAGGGATATGGGTGTAATAAAATTAGTGCTACTAAAAGTTGTGAGGAGGTTTGCAATGTAGAACCATGTAGCCATGCATGCCAAACACCGATGACAAATGACATCTCACAGAATCCAATATCTGCGTGCCAAATTTCTGGCTGCGACCGCAAATAATGCACAAGCCTATGGAAAGGGCTGTAGTCATCGTGGCTAGGGGCTGCCATAGGGACATGTGTAATTTGCAGCCACAGCCTGAGATTTGTGACACGGTCTTACATAATACTTGTTAACTTCTTGACATGACAAAAATAAAAATGTCTTTTGAAAAACAAAAAATCCAAATGAACGGATCTTCATTGAAATCTACATAACAACAAACCCTTTCCCCTATGGCATCCGTGCACACCCATATCACGGACACCATATCAACAAATCTGGACTTGCAACGCTTTTGTATTCACTAAGGCCAAAAGCGGCCATCTTACTGGGCCAGATACAATGGTGTGTAATAGAGGGGTTTACAAAACAAAAGCTCAGGCTCAGGCTCTGCTGAAAATATAGATTGTGGTTTTTCATTGAACATGTTGAAGCTGAAGATCTGTTTCCTTTTCAAACCAGAGAATCTACTTCCAAACCACAGCCAAAAGCCTCTATTTTGATGCCCCTTATTTTAAAATGGATAATAACGAAATGGAGCTGGAGCCTGAGCCTTTGCCTCTGTTTTGGAAACCCCTTTATGTTGCCAAGAGGGATTTAGTTAACAGTGGCGAGCGCATATTTGTATTATCGTTGTTGGCCCTCCAAGATGGCTACCTGTGGTGTCAATGATGTGGGCCATTAGGGAGTATTGCGAGTCCAGATTTTGTTATGACGTCCATGACCCACAGAGAAAGTATAAAGTCCGACATAAGGAGACAGTGGGTGGAGGTGAGTGTAAAAGAGGTGAATGGATCATGACACAGAGCTCACTTACTGGAACATGTAGTCAGGATTCTTCTGCATGGTAGCCATTGTCTGAGGCTGGGCCGTAGCTCCCCATGCATTATATGGAACGGTCATTCCCATACTGCCACCATTTTGCTATCAGGGGAAAGCAAATGATATATTTCATGGCTCTGCTTACTGTACGCGTACAATCAGCGCTTACAGAAGCAGGAAATTCTGTGCTTATTAGATCCTATTTCATGGATAAGCAAGGAATTTTCAGTTGTTGATGTGTAACACATGTAAATAAGGATTCCTTGCTTACTCGGCTAGTACAGAAATACATTGTATGACACTTTAAAATTGTCCTTGTATTTTACTTTTATCTAATTTAAGATTTCTGAGTGTTTTTCTGTAACGATTTTTACGACATGTGTTGTAATTGCTGGGCACCTCTGGAAAACAGTGTTTCACTGAGAGGCAACCCCAGGGTAAAGAATGAATAAACAAACAAACAAACAAACAAACACTGACCCTGTAAGCATAGAATGAGGATTATAAGCGTAAATTTCTGTGGTAACCAGAAACCATGACATTGTACCCAGGTCTTGAGTCAGTCTCATGTTCCTCGTGGGCCTGAAATTCCCACAGAACTGGGTCAAGTTTTAGGTCCCGAGTTTCAACTGTACATCAATATCATAGATGAAAATAGCCCACGTTTTCCTATGTCTTCAAAAGTTTATAACATTTGCATATCCTACACACTTAAAATAAACAAATCAATTTGTATTTTCAATGGAAAATGAAATAATATGCAAATAGTGAACTTACAAAAGAATTTGAAAGAGCCATGTTGTTGGTTGATCTTGTGACGTCAATGACACCATCGACGTCACTGAACTGGTGTGACCTCTGATGACAAGAAAAAGACAGATTAAACATCAAATCATTGAATGGTATTGTACCAGAATGTAGTCAACACTAAGATTCAGAGACATCATGCACTTCTGCCAAATCATCTGCTACTGGTACTAAAAAAAACCAAATGCCCTATCAATACAGGAATGGGAACTATGCTGATGGCTTCATGCATGGTTAACTTCTTGAGCGTAGTCATTTTTTTGCTGAAATTCAACTTCTAATTACTGACCAAGGGCCAATTTCATAGAGCTGCTTAAGCACCAAAACATGCTTAAGCACCAAAAGCCTTGGTAACTAAAATCAGTATGCCAGCCAAAACTCCTTGTGAATGTTATGCTCAGCAAACAATGGCCGAATACAAGTCAAAAGCAGTAAACATCCCATGAAAATTTGGATGGTAATCCTGTTTGATCAAGGAAGACTTTTTATGCTTAAGCAAATTTTGTGCTTAAGCAGCTCTATGAAATTGGCCCCAGGGGCCAGGTTTTATGTTGATAACATATGCAGCCTGCCAAGGTGCATGGAAAAGGTTACAGAGAGTAGTCACCAAGACCTACTAATTAGGACTTGACCTACTTTATACTGACTTTATCAAAGTTGGTTAGTTACCCTGAGTGAACTCCTGGGTCTGGAGTCCATGATGAAGCTAGCTTCGTCATCTTCGAAAGGTTCAGGGTCAGGGTCCGAGTAGGAGACGGAGAACACCTTGCTGACCACATGACTCTCGCTCCGTCTGTCACTAGAGACAAAACCAACCAATTTTAGTGGAGTTAGGAGGGCCTGACGCATTTCGATCCTAGCAGGATCTTTATCGAAGGAGGAGGGCCTGATGCATTTCGATCCTAGCAGGATTTTTATCAAAGGCTTCATTTAGCCTTCGATAATTATTTTTGGCTGATGAGCAGTTTGCAGCAGTTAACATTTCCAAAGAGCCCTACATCAAACATATCGGACAGTCTATATCTACTGTCTGATTTCGTTGGCACTTCTCGTAAGGGCTCAACGTTTTGTCTAGTCTGCTCCAGTCATCATCAAGAGACTAGAGCGGGCTAGTCGAAATGTTGAGACCTCACGAGAAGTTCAAACGAAAAAAGTCAATAAGAAGTGTGAAATATCTTAAGTAGTTTGATATTTGTTTTTACCTGGAGACAGCGATGGCCTTGATGGTTCTCTTGCCTTCGTTTAGAAGGAAGGGCCCCTTGTATCGGATGGTACTCTTATCTGATTTCCGGTAAGGGTCTGGCCGGTTGCCATTCGTCGTAAGGTAAATGATCGCATCTTGAGTCTCTGCAATGTACCAAGACAAGGAAAACACATCTCTGAAATTGTCGCGCCGAGCTCCATTAGCTGATGAGCTCTATTGGCTGCCTGAAGGCAATGGATATACAATAATTACAGTTTCTATATGGCAAGGATTTAGTCTTAGGGGTATCTTGGCATTCTTAGGACATGTTTCCAGTTTCAAACATCCTGTTGACATCTTTTAGACAGCCCATTATTTTCTTCTGTCCTTAACACACACAGTAACTTCAGGTATTGCCAATTCAATGTTTGGACACGTGATGCTAGGTGCAAACAAACATTCACAAGCTCTTCTTACATATCCCCTGATGAGTTATGATACCCATTTCAATTACAGTAAATGGCATGGACATTGGAAAATCCAGGACCATAATTCAGATCTCGCACCTGGTGCCAATTTCTTAGAGCTGCTCAAGCACCAAAATTTGCTTAAGCACCAACAACCTTGGTAAATAAACTCAGTATGCCAGCCAAAACTCCTTGTGAATGTTATGCTCAGCAAACAATTGCCGAATACAAGTCAAAGCAGTTAACATCACATGAAATTTTTGGTTGGTAATCCTGTTTGATCAAGGAGGAAGACTTTTCATGCTTCATCAAAAGCTTGAGCAGCTCTGTGAAATTGGCGCCAGGTGTATCACCTTCTTCAAAACTGAGCAACCTAGGGTTTAGGTTGTAAATCAACAAACATGGTTTACAGGTCCGATCAATGAAATACTACGGCCGTGTCCAAAACGGGCTTCCAGAGCTATGGCTAGGTCTATTGTCATGGTGTCTCCGTGTATTTCCAATGGAGCAAAGACCTAGACCTAGCTCTAGACAAGAGATTCGGATGCAGCCTCAGACTCACCTGATTTGATCTCAATGAGGGTATTTGTGTCAATCTGATTGGCTGTCCTTCCTGGTTGAGGCACTCGTAATGGGATGATGCTCGGGGCAGCTATGCCCCCTGCTGACGGCATTGTTGCACTGGCTGAGGAATGTTACTTCATGTACGGTAACAAAAAGTATTATTAAATCAATGTCACGCTGTCATTTCTTTTCTTTCTTTCTTTCTTTCTCTCTTTTTTTTTTTTTGGGGGGGGAAGGGGGACTACAAAATTTAACATTCAATATTTGTATGTACCCCTTTTGTTCCTTCCATTTTTAAAGATGATACCAAAATGTTAACAATCATTTTCTACTGCTGGGTTTAGCCAGGCTATCCATCTGGCTATGCTATGTCTGACTTTCATAAAGTTCTGGTATATTTGTGGGGGGGGGGGTGGAGTCAGCCAAGGGGGCGAGTTGGTAAGGGGCGAATCGGTCAGTGGGCGAGTTGACCTGCAATCCATGATTTGTACCAGGTTACCAATCATATAAAATTATGTCACTAAATAAGAATTCTGGTCAACCCATATGCCGACCAACCATGCCAACTCGTCCGCTAACCAACTCGTCCGCCATTTTCAATGAAATTACTTCCTTCAGAATGTTAAGCATTCTGAATTTTTGAAGGAAGGATTTATAACGAATATCAGGGTTTTTTCCTAAACATCCCCCCCCCCCCCCCGCTAAAAATACCAACCCCCTGAACCTAAGCAAGTTGTTCAATGGCGTCCAAAGAGTTGGTCAGCTTACGAGTGGGTCAGCGCGGATGTCGGTCACTTCGCCCACTTTCCACTTCGCCCACAACCACTTCGCCCACAACCACTTCGCCCACGCGTCACTTCGCCCACTTACCACTTCGCCCATTTACCACTTCGCCCACGAGTCACTTCGCCCACGCGTCACTTCGCCCACTATTAATACCAACGCAATTTTAAATACATGTACAGGGTTTAAACAAAATTTAACAAAGAATAAGCACATTATCACAAACCCCGACCAAGAAGGAATTCCCACCTTCAATGACCTTGTTAATTCCACTTAAATCACCAAACAAAATCCACGGATCCAACTCGGGTCTCAGGTATACTTAGATAAATTGCAGTAAAAAGCACTCCCCAAATGAAATTATTTACTTATTTACCTATTAATACACATAATAATAATATTATAATTTATAATTTAAAATGACCCCTTCCCAGCCCTCCGGCATGATAAAATATACCCAATTATCACACAATTATTATGTTCAGCTTGTTCATGTATGGCTGTTATGTATACGGCGGCGTGTGGGCGAAGTGACGCGTGGGCGAAGTGGCCAGTGGGCGAAGTGGTGAATGGGTGAAGTGACGCGTGGGCGAAGTGACTGGTGGGCAAAGTGGTTGTGGGCGAAGTGGTTGTGGGCGAAGTGGTTGTGGGCGAAGTGGAAAGTGGGCGAAGTGACTGTAAAACGTCAGCGCCGTACGAGTGGGTTAGCCCCGTACGAGTTTGTAAGCGACTAAGCATACGAGTTGGTCGGCGTACGAGTTGGTCGTCGTACGAGTTGGTCGTCGTACGAGTTGGTCGTCGTACGAGTTGGTCGTCGTACGAGTTGACTGAACAGCATTTATATTTACGATACGAATTACGAGTTGACACGGTAGGCGTACGGCCGTACGCGTTGAACTTGATTAAGTTGATGTTGATCAAATTTCGCTAACTAATGTTAGGCCTACTTACTAAAACACAGGTTTTCTTCTCGAAAATACACTACAAAATTAATTTACAACAAACATTCATTCACAGGTAAGTCTTCTTGCTATTCCCATACCTTATATCTGCCAAGGAATTTACAAATTCATCGTTTATGGCGAAAACATTCACAGAAAATCGCAGCCTTTCACACAAAATTTCGCTTTTGTTTGGCATGCGTGACCTCTGCACTCTTTCGGCTCGTTCGAGATGGATAAAACAAAGAAGTTAAATGTAACAATTTTTATAGCTAACAAAAATGTTAAATATTTTAAAATAATTATGTTCTCACTCATTGCTATAGTAATGTTAATTTCTCATGCAAAATGTTTATTTTTTACCAAAATTAACTCTTATCACATTCTTAACTTATTTCATCTGACAGCCCATCAATCAGTTGCCAGGAAACGACTGTAAATATCAACAAACCCAGACAGCAGTGATAAACAGGTGTAGTGCGGTAGTGCGCAATGGATCTGTGATAGTCAGGTTGTTGGTAAACCGACCAGAGCTAAATGTTTGCCGTCAAAATTGACTTGCCTGCATAAATATGGCTTCTTGATGTTGTTTCTCATTACATAACTAGCATTCATTTCAATCACCCGGCCTGCAAGAAAAGTTTTCCTGGCAATTTCGTACGAAGGTCATTGGACAATTATAACAAAACACTCTATATTAGGCCTATTCAATCACAGCCCTCCCATCTAAAAGTGTTTTCGAATTTCGAGTACGAGGTCCTACCAGTACCACTCACTCTATCATGGTATTATCCCAAGGGTTTCAGCCCATCACCAGAACCGTGTTATCTGAAGTTAAAGGATATGATTTCTCCCTCATGTTTTTTCAAAAGTTTCAATATGAATTGGGCCCAGGGTTTTAATATTCACACTGAATTATTTTTTTTTATAAATACGTAGTAGTTTAAATCATGTAATAAAAATAATATAATAATATGGACATTTATAGTGGGCCTTTTCCACAAAAGTGATCAAAGGCGCATTACAAAAAAAAAAAAACCTTAAGTAAATCAATGAAAGTTAAACAATAAAAAGAAGGGGGGAAAGGGAAACAGAAGAAGACAGTATTTAGAAGAAAGGTAGAAAGATAGGTCACCATGCCAGTGCCCAAACCGCATGTAGGAATGACAAAGTGAACATGTAAGTTTCGCATCAGAACTCGTTTTAAGCCCAAGCAAGGTTGCACTCCTGTTTTAAAATTCAAGCTAATTTTTACTGATGCGATGTTTAAAGTGTCAAATTATAATTAAATTTATGGTTTTTTTTACAGAAAAACCTAACAATGCAATTCAAATTTGGTTTGAAAAGACGTTGAAAAGAAATTATAATTATGTAAATTGTAATTTTGTGCTGAATGTTCTCAGTTGCTCTTTTATCCCATTTTAGGATAAACAATTAAACATTATCAATGCTTTACTCTTAGATATCATTTGTATGTATTTATTTTAATCGCTGATTGGTAAACCTTTATGGAGCTTACAGGGATATTCTAATGCGGAAGCTGACGTCTTTATAATGCATGGCTTAATCCTACGGACTAACTCATAAATCTTTTAACATACCACGGCATACCACGAAACGATGAATGGTACAATCCAATTGCCCTTAATCCCTTTGATAATTCAGACTCGTCGATAATTGATAACAGGAAGGTCACGCAGTGCAGCTTAGTAACAAACATAATGGATTGCCCACGGTAGGCCCCGTGTGTACCGTAGACCCACCGCAACGCTACATCAGCCCTACTTTGTGTCCCATATCGAGTTGTGTGTAGTATGTACACAGTGTACACAATGCCATAGGGCAAATCATACTTGACAATTGCCTAGAAAAATAATAAGTTGACACAAATTCCGTCAGTCCCAAAACATGGGCGCGACTGTGGGTTGTGATAACCGTTTGCCTGCCGGCTGACATGGGAGAGGATGGACTGTTATCTGTGATGAAGTAGGACACTGATGTGGAGCATAGATGAAGGAAACAGTTGTCCACGTTGGTCCTGTGCGTGGAGGATTAATGGAGCCATGATGCAGTTTAACGAGGGCAATGATCGGCTGGTTGGCCGATTGCACGGGGACATGGCACATTTTGTATCCAGATAGCATAAGGAACTTGACAAACCTGTACATTGAGTTCATTTGCGTGGCCCGTCGTCAGTGTTTTCCAAAAGCCCGCAGATGTTCCTAGTGTGAGTGTTGAGTCATTCTCAGTTCAGCTTGTCGGCTAGTAGGCTACTAAAACTACTTACTAGTACAAGTAGTACTGCATGGTCCTATCGTCATACACTTTTGCACTGCCGGTCTAAGTTATATTATCGCCAACTGTGAGACACCCGACTGCACGAGAAACTTGATCTTCAACTTCACCGTCGGTGATACCAAACTTTCAGTTTAATCACACCTGTACGAGCTAAGGGAACCGTCCGGAGCGGAGTTGGCAAATCGAGCCGGATAAACATAGAGCCAGACAGCTAGCCCAGCAGACCCTGTCGAGACAACCTGGGCCTCGACAACCACAACAACGCTCCCCTCCGAAACGCAGTTTGAAGCCAGCGTGGTTTCGACCGATGGTAATTGTTAAGCATTTTTAGCTATTTTGATGTTCATTGCAGCTTACAATGAATCTGAATTTTGATTCTTGTTTTCGTATCCTCCTCAAGGATCAAGCCTTATCGATAGGGGGCCTTTTTATTTGACAATGCATATTCTAGCATTGGGTTCAGATTCATGATGAACTGCTTCTTGCTCAAATGTTCACAAATGTTTTCTTTGAACATCATTTTTGGTTGAATCATTTTGTATCCACAAAAATAATGTATATCAACAACTAATAGGCCTATTGGTCTCTCTCCTTTTTTTAAGGAAAATGCCTCAGATTCGCTATTTTCACCGTGGTCGCTACTTCAGACCGTCCAAGCCTTTTCATTTTCTGCCACCGCTCAAACTAACAACCGGAGCGACGCCTCACCACAAAACAGCCGATAGTCAGACCCGTAAGAAGACCACTAGCACGAGACGGCACTGCAGAGAGGGCAAACACTCCAGATACAGGAAGATGGTGCTGACTCTGACTAGTTACTTGACTCTGGGAAACGTGGCAGACATGAAGTTTTTATGCAGAGGTAAAACGTCACGACACCAAACTTTACCCTTTTACCAGACGGTTTTTCACTTCTTCCACTTTGTTCAATGATCCTATACATTTCATCAAGACTAGATAAGACTTGAAGCTATGCATGGTGGAAGTACTAAAAGAAGGTGGGTTTGCGGTGACACCAGACTAGACTTCTAGTTTATGCTCTGTTCATCCATTCGATGTTTTTCCTTCGTCCTTTTCTTCTGACCTTTTGAGTCCTTTCGTATCTGTTTGTTGTCGCGTCGTTCGTCTGATTGTTTGTCTATCTGAGGGTTGTTTTGTCAGACGGCTGTTGCCTGACATCCTGATATTCTAACTTACTTCCTTCCTTCCTTATTTTGTTTTTAAATAGTCCTTCTTCATCATCTAGCTAATAGGCCCTAGAATGAAATAACAGTTTACGATTGGAGAAATGGACATAAATTCAATTGACAGCCGGCCAATGTGCGGTCAGGTATTGGCACCGAAGAGACGTTTTGAACGGAAGCGCTAATGACTAGTCCACCGGACGTGACCGGCAGCAATCGGCAGGTGCTCACGATGTAACGATGCATTTACCGGGGGCATTAGCATCTGCAAAATAATGACGGGCCATTCGTTGTTTATTGGTCTTGAAATTATTAGGAGACCAGTTATGACATATCTTGCATACAAACAAAAATGTGTGATTGAATAGTGAACAAAGAAAAATTGATTGGAGCGGGATTCGAACCGGCCGAGCCTCCTGAATACAGGCGCTCTACCAACTGAGCTATCCAACCCTACGTTGGTGGTGTCCCTAAAAGTTTATTATCTTTGTTCGTTTACAATGTAGTACCGTACTTCCAAGTGCACTGTGCACGACTTTCAAAGTTTCACACAAGTGATTGCTATATTTGTCTGAAAATGACGGACCATGTTTCAGCTTTGAACACGTGAAATAACCATGCTTAGGGACAGTTAGGACGTTTGTGTAAAAGAAATATTTGTCTAGACAACAAGTGCCGCATTTCAAAATACATGCAGTCAAAGCCGGTGTTGCATTTCGCTCTCCCAATCCACCGTACCTTTTAGTTCTACCAAAACCGTTGCCACATGTGGATGTATGTTGGTTCTTCATTTCACGGACCGTTTAAAAACGCCAACATCTTCCCTTTGCAGATCATGTCCGGCCTCCACAGGTCGTGGACGAAGTCACCAGTGCCAAACACCTCTTCGCTCTCCTCGAGAATCAGCGTCTGCTGGCTGAGAACAGTCTCTACTTCTTGCAGACGCTCCTCTACTACATCGCCCGGCCGGACCTGTATCAGATCGTCTTGGATTTCCGAGCGGACAGGCAAGAGGATTATGTGGACAGAGGGGTGTGCGTGGCCGACCGATACCAAGGTAAGAATCTGTATTTGGAGGACACAAATGTCCACAATATTCTCTAGAGTATGTCTACACATTAGAGTAACGTCTACACATTCTGGTTTATTTTTGCATAACATTACATCAGGAGTCTTCATGTGCATGCTGTAGAAAACCTTTATTAATATTGAGGACTGGGTACACTTGGAGATCTTTCTTTAAGATGTTCACTTGAATAAATCAAAACAAGTTACAAGTAATAAACTGCTGCAAACTGCTCATCTGCCAAAATGACCTGAAATGTATAAACTGCTTGGAGTTAATAGGAGGGCCTGACGTGTTTCGATCCTAGCATGCATCTTTCCCAAAGGCTTTAATAATTATTTTTTAGGCGTTACGAAAAATATGACAATGATAGCCAACTCAACTCAAGTGTTGAATATTTTATCTGCCCGACGTTTCTCAGTCTGAAAATAAGAAATATGAAACTTCAGGCTGCAACCTGACATTTTGTAAGTAAAACTCCTTTCGTCTTGAGCAATAATCCGATCAGGCTCTGCTGGCAGGGAATAGCTGGGGATCAGAGCCTAATGCATAATACCATAATCTTCCATCTTGTTGTATCCAATGACATGGACAACGGTAGACACAATTCTGGCGTGGGTCCATGGTATGGATAA
Source organism: Astropecten irregularis (assembly GCA_963971285.1). Taxonomy (NCBI): domain Eukaryota; kingdom Metazoa; phylum Echinodermata; class Asteroidea; order Paxillosida; family Astropectinidae; genus Astropecten; species Astropecten irregularis. Next base: position 19,136,319 of record OZ020252.1, on the reverse strand, counting down.
CGGCCGCCTACTACATGCCTAGTCCTTTGAAGATTATCCCTTCTCCAAGTTATTCAAGAAGGATGAAGATTACATGTCAGTCTGTATTTTTCCTCTTCGCAGTTAATCAGGAGGATGATGTCCAGCGACTGCAACTTGCCAACGAGCTGCTGAGGTTCCGCAAGGATCTGAAGCCACGGCGGCGCCTCAACCAAGTCGACGTGAACCAGATGAGGCGCAAACTTGAGGCTCTCAGCATCAAGATGCAGGACAACCTCAGCAGCATACAGCCACGCCCAAACGTGCCCAGCCGCGCCCTAGACGACAGCAGTTCCTCCGGAGATGACGGGGCGCCGTCTCTAGACGCTAAGCCGCATACTCGAGCGGATGCGGGAGTCTTGGACTTAGTTCCAGAACGAGAAGAGTCTGATAGAGACCCACCCCATGCTGCTCAAAATGGGTCCACGTCAGCTGATGACCATGATAACAGAGCAACTTCAGCTGGTAAAAGCAAAGAGGAAAGTGTTGTAAGAACAAGCTCACCGGACTCAAAGGAAGGCGAAGATGCCGCGTCAGACACCGAGGCGTGTCCTCTAACGGATGGAGGTTACACCACCGACGACGAAGTGGATAACTCGGACGAAGCCTTCGGTTACGAGACCCCCTGCCCGCCGCCAAGACAAAACGCCCTCATCGGTATAAACGGAGTCAAAGTTTATGACGTCGTCGGCAGCCATCGTCATCCGGTCAAACCTAGCGGCGTGGAGGCAGACCGGTCCCCTGCTACCAGCACCCAGACAAACCACGTAACGACCAAGATTAACAGACTACGACGTTTATCAAAAGAGCAGAGGACCGGCAACACAACTTCATTTCAGACTAAGAAGAAGAAGAAGAAAACGAAAAGGATATCCTCGAAATCCAATGACGACCGAGCGGTGACGGACAGTGAAAGTGCGAATGGCAAAGACGACATTAAGTTGCCTGATATTTATGACAAATACGCAAGACAAACGGCGGTGCAGTTTAACAGTTAACATACGCTAAGTCGATGAAAGGTAGACAAATCTCCATTCGCCAACTAAAACAGAAAAATATCCGGACACATTTATTCAATTTATTTATCTAAAGGTAAAATATAGTCATACGTAATATTGACTGTGCACCAAGGACTTCTGTGTGAAGTAACATGATATATAAGTCCACTTTAATACTCTTTTTCTTAACCATTTTAGGAAGTACTGTTTGTAGGCATGTGCGCTGTATGACATCAAATGTTATACAAACACCAATACACTAAAGTGCAACACTTCATGGTATAGGGTCTTTACGAAACTAGGCTTGTGGCTAGGCTTGGGACTTACTTCGCCATCGCCATTTTGAGGCCCCAAAACAAAATGAATGGACTGAGCAACATAACAAAGCCAAAGAACGGCTCCAGCTTCGACATGGCAAGCCCTTCATTTCATTTACGGACACAAAATGGCGGTTGCAAAATAGGTCCCAAGCCTAGCCACAAGCCTCATTTCGTAAAAAAAATTGCCATTTACACTGCCAGTATTATGATCTGCAGCTACCGATGAGGGCAGTATTCAAATCGGCACAGCTGGTCGCGCGCTCTTTTCGCATGATGAGACGCCATGCACGTGTTGCTTTTTGAATACCAAGGTCGTACAAATATGACAGTCTGATCATAGTCACGTTTACCACCAGAAGCCACACCACTAACAACCCACGTGTGACCTCGAACTGTAAAATGATGCGGATTATGTAGTCATAAATAGCCTTGTGGCACGAGACTTTAGGGGCTCAGTTCCGATATGGAAAAATATGATGAGACTGGGGAATTCTCAAGGTGTAATATAAGCCTAGATAAGATGGCTGATGGAGATGGCTTCCTTGGGATGTGACAGTATTAACTTCAATGACACTGCATTGCATTGCACATAACAACTTTAGATTGCCATAAGACACGGAATGATAAGAAAGATTTGATGCTTTGCTTGGTGACAATTGGTATGTGGATCGGTTTGCGGAAACACCATGTAATATTCGTACTTTCGCACTTCTATTTCGTTCGCACTTCTCGTAAGGTCTCAACGTTTCGACTAGCTTGCTCTAGTCATCATCAGGGGACGATGATAATGAGTCTTCTGATGATGACTAGAGCAGGCTAGTCAAAACGATTCTTACATGGTGTTTCCGCAAACCGATCCACAAACATAGAATGATGTTAACTTAAGCTTAAAACGGTTAAAGGACGAGGAAAAACGGTTCCCAACTATTTTTGTACTGTAAATAAAATTAATACGCACTCCTAACTATCCATTTGTTAATTTTGTTTATATAAAACTATTTTCGGATTACAGTTTTAATGGGTTTTATATTCCAAAGTTATTACAATTTGGCGGGCTCTGTGCTTCAGGACTGGGAGACTCGGTAAATGTTGCTTGAGTTGGTAAAGGTGACTGATCAGCACTCACACTTTGTCTGGTCCAACATGTCCATAAAATAGCACACCTGTGAACATTTGACCTCAATCGGATATCTATGACGTCACGAGAAAATACTTAGCGAAAAACCAGCTAAATATTTCATATAATATGAAGATCTTACCCCGAGATCAAAACTGTTTTTGGTCATTGTTTTACAAATTTCTGGATAAATACGCCATTTCAGGCGGAAACATTTTAACGGTATGTTTCTACCAGCACCATCTTCATACCCTGTAAGTTATACGTAAATCTGTGATCAATCTGTTTGGGTATGTTACCAATCATGTACTCTTGTCATTGTTTTTATATGGTGCCAATTGAAAAATAAATAGTGTACCCCTCGTGTGCCCCTCCGAGATGTGATCCTTTAGCTAGGCCACTGTCATCGCGTTAGGTTCTCCATCCGACGTTTTTGACACACCAAATGAAATGAGACGAAAGTTGTCTGGGGCCTGCCTCGCCTATAAAGTGACATTATGCCGTGTGGATTTTAAATGTTTGCCAGGATCTTCAACACAGATCATCGCGTGCACCAGACTGACACGAAAAGTGGATCGTGTGACGTGATAAAGGGATGATGTACAAATCATAGGCCGTGTCCCAAATCTCTGGCTGCGACCGTAAATAACGCACAAAGTCTATGGAAACGGCTGCAGTCACTGGCTAGTGGCTTTCATAGGGGCGTGTGTAATTTTGCAGCCGCAGCCAGAGATTTGGAACACGGTCTTTATGGAAAACCATTAAGTTCAGTGGCTACTGTAATTAAGCTCGCATTGGTGATATACGAATTACGCATTACTAATTCGTTAAATTCGTTTTTTAGACACTTCCCAATTCTTATAGCACACCTTTAATAATCCGCAATGACAAATTGCACACACTCGCTGTGGCACTAATGGGCTTGTGTACCACGAGGATCAAACCCACGGAAAATCGTGAGTCCTTTTCCCCAATCTGACATTCGAGTAGGAATCATCAAATCGAATTATCCAGACGGTATGGTACTTCCATAGTTAACTATTAAACTCAAACTCAATTTGTGTAATTATTTACATTGGAAATAAAAAGTGACAGAACGCGAAACGGCACATGGTTTTCTAATGTGTTTCTCTATTTTTCTCTTCTTTGTTTTAAGGGGGGGGGGGGGTAAAACTAAATTTTAAAGCACAGCCTCACATACCTGTCCAGAATTGCTGCAGCCTTTATTGAAATGGTAAAGGTTGTTGCAATATTTTGTTTGAAAATAGATGCGGGTGATATATTGCTATTAATAAACGGTATATGCCCCATCCACGGAAATGATTTCTCACGGTTATAAAATTAATGAAACTTTACATCAACTTCCATGGTGGGTCTCATTTCAACCAGCCCTGCTCGAGTCTAACGACCTATTCAGTGCTTATATCATGCAAGTTCCATTTCACATCCACAGGTATTGTATAAGCTGTAATGATCGGCTTAAATTATTCAATATCCATCAAAAGACGCTCATCTATTTGGCAGTCTTTCTGCTAAACACGAATGACGTTGATACATTAATGGCCATAACCCGCACCGATATTGCTGCACATTGTAAGGCGTGGATTTTTAAGCAACATTTTAATTATAAGGTGATAAGTGGGACGATATCCAGGTGCCATTTAAATCTATACCTGAATGTAAATAATAATAAGCAATAAAAGCCGGTCTAACGGTAGGAAAAAACTCACCAGTAAGTTTTGCATCGAAAGGCCAACTATATAGAGAACGTATATGTTTTGATAGGGTGTATAAAGATATAGGGGCATGTGCGTGGTTTCAAGGCAAGTTCGGACTGTCAACTTAAACGAACAAAGCTAAAGATAATGGACATCACCAACATGGCGCACGGTATTCCGGAGGTCGGTGGTTCGAATCCCGCTGCAGTCTTTGTTCACTTTTAAAATTTCCAGTGGGTAGACCAGTAAACACTAACTTCTTAAAATACGACGCGGAGCGAATTTTAGTGTCGCAACAATCTGTAGGCCTACGCGCTATGACTCAAGTAAATTCACTTTGCTTCGTCGTTCGCATGGAGTATACACAAAATAATGAACCGTCAGCACGGGGGCTATACGCAAAATGAACCAGCAGTAAGTTTGCCTCCTTTTAATTACATTGCTTGACTGACACGTGTTGGGTACATCATCATGAACATGCAATCAAACCAACATCAAACAATCTCCCTGCACTGAACAAGTAATCAAGGTTCGTGCATAATTATGTAATTAAATAAATTGCTGTGGTAAATTGCATGGGAGACAATTGGAGTTTACTGTTCGTGATAAAAGTGCAAACGTTAATATACAGAAGCCAAGACAAGACACGTACGCTGCGAAATAGTTGATTAATTATTGAGATACACCAACTGCACGTAGGCTACATCATGTGACGTCATCACTTTGCAAAAATGACGTCATGGTCCAATATGCAAGATTGTGATTTTTACAACTTAAGTTAAAGTGACACAAATAAATCTTGGGGCATAGTTTGCGCAAGTTTGAACTTTAAAGCACGCTAGACAATAATTTTTATCATTTCATTCAATGTTTTTGTATAATACTCGAATGGCCCAAATTCAACCATATCGGCGCTTCGGGAATAGGCCTATATCTTTTGATTTTTATCAATCGACATTTTTTACACATAAAACTGGTCTATTATTTTTAAGGCCCCTAATGATGTAGCATTGTACAGAGGTACATAGACATTGAAATTATCCTTAATGATCTTGAGGTCACGTGAAAGAATACAAGACATTCAGACAAGACAAACAAACAAACAGCCCTTCCAACACCCTCAACACACAAACAGACAAACAAACACCCCAACAGCATGCAAGCATACAAAGTAAGACGACACTCAACTCTAAAGCAGAGTGTACACTGTCAACATTTTCGATAACAATCTCGGTAACATGTTGCCCAGTTACCTTGTTGCTGAAAATGTTGTCATCGTACACAGAGCAAAACGAGTTGGGTAACATGTCGCAGCAACATCTCGTTAACATTGTTGGCCAAAATGTTGCTAGTGTACACATGGCCCAAAGTCGTGTTGCCCAGCAGTCGATTTCACGAAACTTTACGCAGTTGCGTAAGTCTACTTACGCCACAAATTTCGTGGCGTAAGTGGACTTACGCAACTGCGTAAAGTTTCGTGAAATCGGGCACAGGTGTGTTACCCTAACTGGGCAACATGTTACCGAAAAATGTTGCCAGTGTACACTCTGCTTTAAAGGTAGTATCATACTTTGGTTTTTGTCAAAGAAATACAGATTCATGGGCAAAAATATCAAGGACGATACAGTAACAGTCATCTGTGAAAATTGCAGTCACATACGGTGCCCACTTTTTGAGAAAACAGTGAAAAACGGCCACAGTATTTCTGAAGTCTTTTCTCTTTTATTTTTGATCTTTTAAAAGATCAAAAAGATTTTCGGTCGTTGTTTTACTAATTTCTGGATAAATACATCATTTCAGGCGGAAAAAATTTGAACGGTACGTTTCTACCACCATCATCTTCATACCCTGTAAGTTATACGTAAATATGTGAACATTTGTGTTTTGGTGTCTTACCAAAGTATGATACTACCTTTAAAGATCGCCAGGACGCCAGCAAACACGAAGTAAACCATCAATATTTGCGAGCAAGAATGATTGTAAAGACATTGTATATACGCCGCACTGTATAATAAATGAATAGCAATCTCGACATGTCGATATTTATTTGTTTTCAGGTAGCACCATCACACGTCATTATTTCAAGCTCCCTGGAGTCAAGTCGTCAAGGCGGGGAAAAAAAGAACAGGGGAAAAAAATCGATATCCTCCATTTTCAATTTGCTGCATGGACAACTCATAATGGCTGTGTCTCTCCGTCTATATAGGCTTAATATAATCATCTAATAAAAATGGCGGATCGCTTTATCTTTTCCTTTTGTGACATCGGAGTGCTTGATACTTAGTCTTGTGCATGACTTTTGTGTGCTCCAAATGAATGAATAATTTTTCAGATCCTTATGCAGATGATTCTATCTACCGAAGTTAATGACATCATCAAGGTCGAGTCTCGATAATGGCTAATCAAGTTTACATTACCAAAAATATACTCCAGATTTAGTATAAAATTCTACATTGAACAGCACAGCAATAATCTTACAAGGCTGAACTTATTATGATTTATTCAATTGTTTGGCAATGTCACATGATGGGCGACCAGGGGCCAATTTCATAAAAACTGTTAAGCACAACAATTTGCTTAGCACAAAAATGTCTCGCCCAATAAAACAAACCATATATAGTCAGCGAACAACAGCCAAAGAACAATCACAAGTGATACACAACATGTGGAAATTTGGTTGTTAACCCAGGTTAAATGTCATGCTTAGCACATTTTTGTGCTTAACAGTTTTATGAAATTGGCCCCATTTTGGAACCGCGCCGAGCAAGTTAAAAAAAAAGGAAAATGTAAATTGAACAAATTTCAAACCGATTTCATGAAAACGTTTTCAGCAAAATATTTTCAGGAACGACTCACATGCAATGCAAGCTGATACTCTTCTGCATGCAACGAAGAGATAGAATTTCACTATTTACATGACGGTAATGTGGGACTTATGGGATTTCCGTATAGTTCCAGTTGTTCCCTTTTACATTATTTATTTAATTCTGACACACTATCTCCATTTTGGTAACCAAATATTCCCTTCAAATTATGGTCCGACTTTCCATGTTTGCAAAGATAATTCCTTGCGCGGCTTTAAAGCTACAATCATATAATACGTTCCTGGCATAATGACTTTACCTCTATAACCTATTTCTACCGGGCATGCGCAGTTTAAATGTCACCAAATCGATTCGGTGGTTTCTGATTGGTTAATATTAATAGGTCTGCAGGATAAAAATCGATTGACATACATTTTAATGATTGTATTACGAGCGATTCAGACCTATTTCAGTGAATCGGCAAAGTGGTACATTCTTCACCTCACCGATGTGACTCGGGTTCGTGTCCAGCTCGGGTCGATATTTACAACTGCGGCAAATTGTTTAAAACAAAAAAGGTTGTTTAGAGAATATAGAAATCCATATATGCCTACATTGTAGTTCACCTACCGCAAAGAGTATATATAATAACCGTTTCACAAAAAAAGGCACTGGAATGAATTAGGAATCGAACATTTTCAAAAAGAGCATACATGTATATACTGGTTGCATGCAGATAATGCATCCCTACAATGTAGAATCATACATGAAATTGTATATCGTTTTAGTTCAAAATATTGCTCAACCAAAAAAACACAGTGCCAATATTGACTTGGAAATTATCAAACAGAGAAAAATGTTTGCTTTTCTTTCTCTTTTCTTTTTAAAGGATTATGTACATGTACATAGGCGTGTTATGCTTTGTAGTTTCTGTTCACAGAAACTATTCATGTAGATTGATTACATTATGCATAAACTGCGGTGATACGTTATTCAAAGCCATACTCATTTGCCATTTGGAGTGACTCCCTTCCTCCATCAAGATATAACTGTTTACTAGGGGAATCTCGTCCCATATTCCTTAAGGGACCGCTGCCTACGAACAAGTGGCTTTTAAATTCCAGCCTGATGCCGTCTGGTTTCCGTTTTCTATGATTTGCATATTCTCCCAACCTAAAAAACGAACATATGCCTAATCTTCCCAGTCTTCTCCCAGCTGTAAACCAATTAATTAGTGTTTTGAGAATTGAGTTTCAGCTGTCTAAAAAAAAAAAAAAATTGAATTTAACAAATGAGAATTACAGCTATGCATGGTGGAAGTACATGTACTAAATAAGGTAGGTTTGCAATACTCTTAAGAGTGTGTGCTTCTGAAAAGAACTGGTGGTTTAACTCTCCACAACAACAACAACAACAAAACAACAACACAACAACAAAACATCAACTGCAACAAAACAACAAAATATCAACTACAACAAAACAACAACAACCATAATAATTTTCACTTATATTGTGGTACATCATTTGGTTCATACAAATTTGGTGATGAACTAAAATATCCCGAATGTGGCAATGGTGTTAGCATAATATTATAAATGATGTTTAGTATAATAATATGCACCGTGTTATTTATTTTCGGTCATTCCGAGTTCCACTGCAGACTGGAATCACATTGCTAGACTGCAAATCGGCAAAAAAAAATTCCTCCGTCCGGACACGCCTCTGCTCGATTTCTCGTATTATGATGGCCGTAAAACCAATAAAAACCGCTCGCAGTTGCCATGCCAACGCTCCTTTCCAAACACAATTGGCCGCCTAAATGCATTCCGTGCTGTTTGGAGATGCATTCCCCCGCGCAAAGCTATAGTCCAGGTTTACCTTAATTGCCATTCTCCCTGGTTGAAAGAGGAGGGAAAAAAAAATTCGAAGAAAAAAAATAAGTTCAAGTGCCATAAAAATGGCCAAAAGAAAAAAAACAGCGCGCATACAATTCAACACTGTTTTAGATGCTGTCGGGCTCCGACGCCATGCTCTATCGGAGGACGTGTCTTAGATAAACACAGAGAAGTCCCATTTCACTGTGAATGACTTAACCTATTTCAGTCACTATGCCCTTGTGTGATTGGATGATAGATTAATGTGAGTGACACACAAGAGGCCTTTCCATCGTCCCCGCCCTCTATAGCTTGACAGGTATACAGGTTTTATACTACACGTCTTCACTTAAGCACTGATGCCAACTGACGATTATGCTGTAATGATAAATATAATCGAGGATGGGACCTTAGGGAGACGTTTCCATAGGGTCGTGCACAAACTTTACTAACCTATTTCTAAACATCCTCAAAACCAATGAACTTGAAATTGACTTATGTTCATATTGAGAGCATTATCTGTCTTACAGTCTTCTATTAAAATATGGACAGCAAAAATGTCTTTAAAAGGTATAGCTGGTACCTTAGGGAGACATCGAAAAGTCTCCCTTAGCCCCGATGTCTCCCTAATGTCCACTTTTAGATGCTAACGTGTCTCCCTAATACCCCATTTGTAATTATAAATACGGACTTGTTTGGTACGGAAATGGACGCTGTATTCTCGTGGCGGCCTGCGATTAGCATTCAGAGGCTTTTTGTCCGTGTACTAAGGTTGCTTCCTGGGGCCAACCGTAATAGATCTTGCCAGGAAATAACCTCACTCACCCTACTATAGGTATCTTGTATCACCAGAGTGTAATGCTTGAAGCACTTTAATATAATATTAATACTATTATTATCATCTTTGGGAAGTCACGGGGTTGTTCATGCTTAAACAGGATGCAAAATAATTGGTAAATTGATATCGCTTGAATTTCCCAAGACGAACAAGCCTTACTTCTCTGCTCAGCCACGGCGTGAGCCATTAAACACTTAACTTAACATTAAACACTTAATATTTTTTTCCCATGATGACAACATATTTTCTATAGTATGACAATTATTGTTACTTTGGTAGCATACCGAAACAAAAATCTTCACAGATTTACCTAAAACACCAACGTATTGCATTACCTTTAAATTGCCTTTATTCAAAAGATGTTTTTATATTTTATAATGTGGGGAAAGCGACGAGCTTTCATGTTATTGTCTGAAAAGAAATAGAATAGACAGCATTTGAGTGAACACAAAAATCGATGACAAGTATGAATCGGCCTTTTAATTCAAATAACAATAGCAATTATGCACGTTACAAATAAAGGTGCTCATAATCTCTTATAGTCAATTTTTTGACGTTATTAATCATATAATTTTTAAAAACAATTTTTGGTATTTAAGCATACACCATTTTAATATTCGTCCGGTAGTTTCGTTTTAGAGTCCCCTGGGGTCGATTTCACTAAGCCCTATACGATTGATCGCAACTCGAGTTACGAAGGACAACTCCATTGTATCCTATGCATATATGCCGTTACATCGTAAGTCCTACGATTGATAGTAAGTTACGATGAGTTTGGTGAAATCAACCCCCGGTCTAAAGATGGCCTACCCATACATATTTAAAGCATTTAGGGCAATGTTACTATAGTTCACGTGCAGTTGTACTATAACTGTCGTATCGCGTAGTGTGTGAACATTTATCGATATAATTTTTTGTTTCTTAGTATTTTTAAGTGTGAATAAACAAACAGCAAGCTGAAATAATTAATTCCAATCAACAACTCTTGTTAAAGTTTGACTTTAAAATACCGTATCATGAACATAGACCTTTCTGTTGTTTACAAACATTCGCTGCTGGTTGCATTTGGCATGGGCGGCCAAATGTTGCAAATCATTTCGTCTTCTCGAAAGACGGCGTGACTTTTTTCAACATTTTTGCAAACTTTCCATAGATGTACAAAATACATACCGTCATTGCTTGTGTTGTTTCCATTTCATTCAGCAATATCTTTCAATGTTTAATATGAAACGTTGTGTACAAATTGTGGGTTTTTTATGCCTGGCTTTGATGGTTCTCCATATGTCGTTTACGAAACGGAGGCTCAGGCTCCGTCCCAGGCTTCGGCGCTATTTCGTGAATCCATTCTTGAATATCAGGTATCAAAATAGAGACATTTGGATGCGGTTCGGAAGTAGATTCTCTAATTTGAATATGAAAACAGAGCTTCAGCTTCAATGAAAAACCACAGCCTATAAATTTTCAGCATAAGATGTCAGAGCTGGAGCCTGAGCCTCCGGTTCGTAAACCCCCATAGTTTCCGCCATTTTGGTTGGCAAAAACGGTGCTGTGATGTTGCAAAAGAAAGGCCTATAAAATCAATTCTATATAATAAAGCGATTACTTAATCACATGAACAGGTGACAGAAACTCGAATTATATGATTCCATTGACATTCATGGATGTTTGGAAGCGCTCACGAAGACAAAATGTCAGCTTAACGAAATGCATAAATCTATTCTCCGCTCGAAAATAAACATGTTTTTCCCCCGCATCTCTGCCGTGAAAATTGTGGTCGTGCTCCTTTACAGATAGTATTTCCTTTCAAGAAAAGCTTCCCATCTTCCCTAGAGAATTAAGTAAGATATCATGGACTGTGCCTATAATACGATATAGCACACAGGAGGAGGCTGATCCAAATTAAATTGGTGACGATGCTTGCCAGAGTTCATTTGGGCCGAGTCAATTCTGTGTCTTCCGTTACGCACTCCTCAAACTGCATCCTGCATGCATGCATTGGTGGACACTCAGCAATGTTTCACGCGACATCGCCGAATCAATTTGAAATGGAAAATTAAGCCCGCCAATTCGGACTCCTTATTTGGTAAGGCTGGCGAACCCATAACATGACAATCAACATTCAACTACATGTAATTGTCATGATACTCCAGCGAAGTCATTATTGTGTTAGTGCGAAATTACATGGATGGAGTTAAAGGTTATATCATACTTTGGTTTTTTTTGTCAAAGAAATGCAGATTCATGGGCAACAATATCAAGGAAGATACAGTAACAGTCATCTGTCAAAATTTCAGTCCCATACGGTGCCCACTTTTTGAGAAAACATTGAAAAACGACCACAGTATTGTTTTAACCTTTTCACTGTTATCTTTAAAAGATCAAAATTGTTTTTGGTCACATGGTTTTACTCTGTTTTTGGATACATACATCATTTCGGGCAGACGAATTGTAATGTATAGTTTCTACAATCACCATCTTTATACCCTGTAAGTTATAGGTAAATCTGTGAAGATTTCTGTTTCGGTATGCTACCAAAGTATGATAGTGCCTTTAACCATGATTGGTGCGTGGTTGAAAAACATTTGCACTAATAATGAAATCCATAGGAATGTTCTTTCTCCAAATTTCAATAATAAACATCCGGTAAAGCGCAAAGTTTTGGCTTGGTTATTCATTCCTGCACGTTCGGCAAGGATGGTTTTTCTCGGCACCCGAGCCTGACCGACGCGTTCGTGTTAATCGGGATGTTTTCATTGAAGAGAAACACTGGTCCGTTAGTAGCAGACTGAGTTACGACGAATGCTGCTGGATGGGGATTCACGAATGACTGGTGCCTGTCCACATCATCACCGTTGTCATCGATCAAGACCATGTTCTCGCCGATCACTCTAGGCGACGATGCGAACTGAGCGGCGGGATCCTCCGAGTCGACGGGGACGGCGGGGGGAGCTGCTGAGGCGTGAGCAAGCCCGGTGACCCCGGCAGAAGTGTGAGGCCTGTCCGTGGTGTTTCTTGCCTCGGCCGTGTTGATGATCAAGACCCTCTCAGATTGTCTCTTGCTCATCTTTCCCGCCGCGTTCCCGGCGTTGGCCCCGACCGGCCGTGCGTCCTCATGACTAGGGGACTGTGCCCTGATCAGGCCGTGCCTGGCCGCGCACTTTGCGATCCAGCTGTTGGAGAAAGCTCGCCTGAAGTTCCTCCTCATGAACACGTACAAGATGGGGTGCATCAGGGTGGTGGTGTACCCCACCGCTACCAGCCACTTCTCCAGCATATCCAGGGCAATCTCCCCGGTGCTGACATAACCCTTGGCCACGATCACGATACTGATCAAGGCGTGAGGTCCCCAGCAGGTGATGAATGTCAAAATAATGATCGTGGTAGTTCGAGAAACCCTTTTCTCGGGATCTCGGTGGTTGTTGGCCGCGGCTACAGCCCTCCTGTTACTGGTGGTGCTGTCCACTTTCAGGTTCACTGTGGCCTTCACCAGCGCTGTGTGAATGGTCTTCACGCGGGTGATCTTGATGATGCCGTAGTACGCGTAGATCATGACAAAGGTGGCGAAGAAAAATATAGGAATGTAGTACAACTCGTACAAGTGGTTGTCCCTGGAACTGAAGAACCAGTAGAAGCAGTGGTGCGGTTCGTACTCGAACCTCCGCTGTACGTCGGCGAACTTGACCCAGTTGATTCCGAATAGAGGCGAGCAAAATCCCACCAGTGACAGAACCCACGTTATGGGAAGGATCCAACGCACGTTCTTCATGTTGAACTTCCTGACGAGCGGGTGTGAGATCTTGTCGTAGCGGTCCATGGATATGATGGCGACATTGACAGCCGAGGCGACACTGGCAAACGACACTGTCGCCTCGTGAAAGAAGCATACCAACGGGATGCTGGGATTAGACATGACCGCCACCAGGGTGGCTGGTATGCAGACCAGGCAGATGATAATGTCCACTACGTTCATGTTGATGATGAAGACGTCACTGACGGATCGGATGAACTTCCTGTTGACATGGTAACTCAAGAGAACGGCCACGTTGCTAAGGACACCAGCCAGCATCTCAATCACCAACACGATAGACAGTACGACAACGTAAGTCACCGGATACACATAGGTAGTAGTGGTGTCGTTACCAGCGGACATGGTACCAGCGGCTAAACTACCATTGGTACCAAACGAGAAACTGTCATTAGTTTCAGCAGTGAAGTTAGCACTGGTGGCAACGGTGCTTGCATCAGCCATTATGAAATGCCACCCTTATCAAATGCAGACACTTGGGCTCATAGGATCAAAATTTGTATCGGTTTCTGGATCAGGAACGCCGGTTCCCATTCTAAAAAGCGAGACATGGCTTTTCCCTTACGAACATAAGCCGAAGGTAAACCCTGATTTGCACTGAAGAACAACAAGATCGTTGCAACAAGGTATATAAACATTCATCACATCAGTAGTCTACGTACACTTGAGATCTGCAAACCTCAGATGAACCAGCGTCCGTTACTTCGGCTCGTTGATGGGTCCTTTTAATCATTTGAACCGGTCCACTCAACGCAGTTCTCGCGGTCAACCCTCATGATGCCACGTCAGAGCAGTGCTTATATCAATTTGAACTAATGAAACCACTCTCCTTTCGACTCAAGTCATCTGTATAAATAAAATGAGATAAAGGGGAAAGAGTGAGACATGTAATTTGGGTGCGTGTATCATCATAGATGCATGCAGCCATGGACACAACCAATCGACATACTGAGCCTTTTGGCGCGAAAATGCTTTCGATCCAACAAATGCAATTTTGTCAGGAGGTAAAGCACTTCTATATTCTACCGCCATGTCTCAAGACAATATCAAACCGTTTCCGAGTTAAATCTGAATAGTATCTGGTACACAGATTTTGCACAAAAACACACCAGTTTGAATTTCCCAGACTAAAGACTCTGTTGCTTTGGTACATGATTCGGGGCTTTTGCATCATAGCGATACCCATTTTTGGAATGGACTGGTTCTTGAGCAAAAGGTAGCCCGATTCATGTGATATAGTAACAGTGTCTTAGGCAGTGTTGGAGTCGAGTCCTCAAATCATAGTACAGAGTACTCCGAGTACTTCAGGGTCCGAGCACTGGGCCTGGTCCGAGTACATTGCTGGCGAGTCCGAGTCCATGGTATCGAGTACAGGTGGAGTAGAGTGCTGAGTCCGAGTACATGTATACATGCACCAAAACACAGTGCCAAAAATGCAGTTTGACAAAGTTTCACAAAGATGTTTAAAGTTGGACGTTGTGCTACTCTTCTCAGACTTTCATGTTTTATAAACACTGTGCTGCTTACAACATTTGATACTAAGTTCCAGATGATCTTCATATACTATTAATCAAAAATTGCCAACAGTCAACCGTGAACTTGTGACAAAAATGAAATTTGCATTAAATGGTCAAGTACTCCCAAAATTCGAGTACATGGAATCGAGTACAGGCCAAGTACAGTACATACATTAGTCCCAATGTTACTATACGTTGTCAAGGTGATGAACCATACGTGCAGTTCTGTGTATTAACCATCGCTGCGTCCACAGGTAAATGCCATTTCTAATTTGGTGCGATTATATCATTCAAGTAACTGTATATACACGGCATGCAGAAGTCATATACTTTTCATCAGATTAAGTTTGTTCATGCAAATATTCTCCTCCACAGTGTGTACCTGCAGAAGACACGGTAAAGCACGCATCTTGATGTTAATCAATGCTGAGGTACTCTCGCGTGGAATAATTTGCAGGCTAATACCGAGGTCCGGGAGCTGTGTAGCGGTTCGCTTCGGTGAATGTACCGGGCGAGATGATGATAGTTCCTTGGGGCTTGCGAGGCCGGGGCCCGTCCAGGCTCGGCAAGATTTCCGGTGCGATGAGAGATGATAGAGGCGGATTATGCAATTTTATCAAGATTTTTTTTCATCAATTTGCTGACGGAATGATGAGGAAAATTGTGTGGGCGATCGGCGGAGCAGCGTAGCAGCGGAGCGCGCGGTGGGCAACAAGGGGATGCGTGGTATAAAATCTGACGTCAGAGTCCCATGCAGTGTGTGTGCCATTGACATTGATAGAATGCTTGGCCGAACATGACAATTTAACAAGTGGACCCAGCGGCGCAGGCAGTTTCAATGCCCTGACATACTGAAGGACATAAAAGTCTCAATTACGACTGGTTATAGGGATGTGACGGATAAAATAAGGTGTTTGAAAAATCACGTTACACTTTAATTTTCGTTGTATTGCTATATATATTTTATCTCTGCATATGGTTGTAATCATTTACTAGTTTTCTGTAATCAATTTGAATTAAATCAAAATAGGAAGGTCTGATTGTAAAATGGGTCATATTTCCATCCGGGACTTTCTAATTCAATTGCGAATTGAATGGTATCTTGGCTGCGTGACATCTCCATGGAAACCAAACATAATGGCACCATATTTGCGGCGGCTAGCCATTATGCATGTGTTATGACCAATGTAGTTGAAGATGAGGCATAATTCATGCGTGTTTGACATAGGCACGGCCGACTGTATACATCCAAATGACGACTGTTCAAAATGCGGAGTTTTCTTCGCCTCGGAAATCCGACTTTAAAGCTATATGACCCTCCACTTTTATACAAAGAATGGGCTTTGAAACGAAGGAAAAATCCATAATTGGAACAACTAAGCCTAAACTAAAATGCGATCACATAGAACCTACATGAAATATCACTGGCTAATTTGAACTCACTCGGTTATTCTAGTCACGAGAAAATGGTACAAAATTTACTCAATTTCGCATGAAACTAAACAAACTCTTTCGTAAAATCCTTGATTTGTAGCTATTCTGGCAAAATATTGTGACGAAAGTGTCACGGTGGCAAGCTTAAAGCAGAGTGTCAACAATTACGGCAACATTTCCGGCAACATTTTCGGCAACACACATGAGAAACACGACTTTGGCCCCTGTCTACACTAGCAACATGTTACCGAGATGTTGCTGCGACATGTTACCCAACTCATTTTGCTCTGTGTACGATGACAACATTTTCAGCAAGGCTAGGTACCTAGGCAACATGTTACCGAGATTGTTACCGAAAATGCTGACAGTGTACATGTACACTCTAACACACTAAGCCTATTATACACGTACGTTTTGTGAACATTTTCCGGTCTTCACTCTTATAATTATGGTGTAACGAAATGAACATAAAAAATCATAAATCGAGAAGATAAATCATAAAATAATCAAGAGGATATTCATAAATATAGCAGTTTGGTGCAAGTTATATGTCCCTTTAAGATTGGAGACATTTTCTACATTATTTTCAGCACAGTAGCACACTGTTTGGTATCATCTATAATCGGATTAATTTAAGCACGCCTCGATCTTTATGTACCGCACACGGCATTCATTGTCAGTCTGTTGAATTGGCTCTACAGGGCGCACTGTCAATGCCGAGGTTTAATCATCTTTCCATCGTGTCCCAGATAAAAGAATTAGGCTATAAAAACCATGATGGCCTGGTTACGTTATATTGATCATAACTATTGGGAGTCGTATTATTATATAAGTTCGCCATTGGCGTTTCTCAACTGAAGACGCTTGCCTACGGAGCCACAGAGGTGCCATCTTACTTGTTGAGATCCTGAGATAAATTATCTCTTGAAGACGACATGTCGACGGGCACGATGACAACATCCTGAGATAATTTATCACGGGATGACGACATCCTAAAATCAAGATGACGACATCCTGAAATAATTTATCACGGGATGACGACATCCTAAAATCAAGATGACGACATCCTGAGATAAGTCATCACGGGATGACGACATCCTAAAATCAAGATGACGACATCCTGAAATAATTTATCACGGGATGACGACATCCTAAAATCAAGATGACGACATCCTGAGATGATTCATCTTGGGATCTTAATAAGTCGGATGGCACCTCTAGAGCTCCGTACTTGCCGACTTCAAAACCATGCATTATCTATGATCATAAATTACAATGTTTTCTTTCATTCTAGACCGCCCCCCTCCCCTCTCGGAAACAACCGTAAAAATACCCATTACCTTACCAAGTGGTTTTCCATGGTGGAATAATCATTGCTCATTGGAATGGGACCGCACATCGTGATGCAGATAACAAGCCCATAATAATTATACCAAGGTCAATCACAGGGACCTACATCTCTCGTGCATTGAATGCCTAGAGATAGAATCGTGTTCCTTATTGAAAAAGGGTTTAATGGCTGAGTTTCTCCTACCATGATAATTCAAACAGCACCGATACGCGTATTCATGTACATGTATACCTTGTCGTCTATAGCAAGGTAATCAACGTATAGGCCTTATTCACGGTGCATCCATCCTGCATTCGAAGCAGTGCAATCAAACAAAGGCACGGATTCAAAATAGTCTGGTACCCGTTTTCCTTTTTTAGAATTGGTGTTAACTTTTCTAAAGGGTATACAAGGAAGGTGACAAAATCATGTGCCAGGAATAAGGCCTACAAATACAAATGTAGGCCTTCGTCCGTTTGGGCACAATAAAACCGATACCCATAATCCATGTTAGTCAACGACATTCTCTGACATCGGTAACAACTTTAATTCAAAGGACATTTCATTTGCGCTACATTAAAAAAATATTTCTGAGTTGGCACTTACATTTTCTCAAATTGCAGGAAATGTTGTAATTAAATTATAACACTGCGATGCATATGAGACCAAAATGATCATATAACAACTGAGTTCACTCAATTACGCTCAGAGCAAGAATATAAAAAGATTCCAAGTCGTATAATGTTACATAATGAAAGGACAAGATAGTCTTCTTCACTTCATTAAGAAAATGCCAAGGCACTTAGTACGGAGAGCAACTCTTAGTTCACATCTCAGATGAAAACCCGATACCCCGTGTGGAGAGTGCGCCTGCATGAGATAGTGGTAATTTCTCATGTGAAAAATTCACTTCGTATAGCCACTTTTCCTAGTCCCAATCAGATCCCTGTGGGTTGACATTAAAACACGCTGAAGCCCATAGGGATATATCAAACCTATCCAACAAATCTTTATGACGCATGCGCTTCAGTATTATGAAATATAGGCCTAGATGCGTTCTTCAAAGAAACTAAGAGAAAGAATATTCACCGTAGGCCTATAGGATTTGCTCCCCCGTGAATTTAACTACTAATCTGCTCTTAGATTTGTCGCATCCCCTCGGAGGAAAAACAAATCCAGATTGCGTTACTTTGGCGCCCAAAGCTCATGAATATTCATGAGTATGAACGTATTGTTTGCGTCAGCTGTACTCCACAGAAATTCATTCATGACTGATTTTATAACTTGATTTCACCAACTAGAGAGAACAGTGAAAAATGGCCACAGTATTTCTTAAGTCTTTTCTCTTTTCTTTTTGATCTTTAAAAGATCAAAATTCATTTTCGTCACTGGTTTTCACTATTTTCTGGAAAAAATGCATCATTTCAGACAGAAAATGTTTAACGGTTATGTTTCTATCATCACCATCTTCAGACCCTTTAAGTTATAGGTGAATCTGTGAAGATTTCTGTTTCGGTATGCTACCAAAGTATGATACTACCAAATATTGCACTGCTATATACAATCACAGTCTCTTCAGATATTAACCCACACACGGTCTCGTTCCGTTCCTCCTAAAATAATGAGCATTGATTTTCCGTGGACCTCATTAGCCCAGCTTTGTCAGTCAGGCATCTATATAATTCATCCAGGTTTCAAAAAAGGGAACAATGAAAGGAAAAAAGTCCAGCGCCCAGGTTTGATATTTGGCAAATGTTAATTAAAACCAGGAGGCTGTGTTAAATCAATATAGGGGATATTATACCTAGGCTGCACGTGCATGTGTGGGTCTCGCGAGACAGTACAAGGATTTACTGTCTAATTAAAGATGCAATGGGTCTGTGTAAATCCACAATAATTATAAGAAGACGAAGATGAAGAAGACGTTTGCATTGTGTCTGGCACTAATTTGCATTTGTTTTAATGACTTGGATAGCTTGACTGCCCTTTAAAGGTAGTATCATACCTTGGTAGCATACCGAAACAGAAATCGTCACAGATTTACCTATAACTTACAGGGTATAAAGATGGTGCTGGTAGAAACATATACAGTTACCATTTTTCTGCCTGAAATGCTGTATTTATCAAGAAAAGAGTAAAACCAATGACTAAAAACATTTTTGATCTTTTAAAGATAAAAAATAACGGCGAAAAGACTTAAGAAATGCTAAGGCCGTTTTTCACTGTTCTCTCAAAAAGTGGGCACCGTATGGGACTGAAAATTTCACAGATGGCTGTCACTGTATCTTCCTTGATATTTTTGCTCATGAATCTGCATTTCCTTGACAAGAACCAAAGTATGATACTACCTTTAAGAATAGGTTTTCCAGACGAAAACCTTACAAATCAGTCCACAGTTTTCGTTCTCAAATATCAGAGGTTATAACATTATTTTGGTCAGTTAAGCGCAGACCATCCTCTTTGTCCAGCTTGATGTCAGGAATATTCCAATCTAAACAAAGCATTGGTTGAAATCGTTTCGTTGCCACGGGAACAGTGGCGTTCCCGACGTTTTTACCGTGTATAAAAAATGGGTAATGGCTTGGCAGATACTCAAAGTATCCAAGCAATTACTGTGACATTTCATACAACAGGTCTTTTGAGGGGGATTCTTCAAATACCGCACACATGTCTTATTAGAATGTATTCATCCCGAACTTAAACATACAGCAAATTACATGTCCGTGTACGTCAAAAATCCAAGTGCGGTAAAATCTCTGGTGTCCAGCGAACCGATGCATTTCGGTAACATTTTCGGTAACAGGTTGCCCAGTTAAGGCAACACACTTGGCCAACACTGCCTTGGGGCCCTGTGTACACTAGCAACATTTGGCCAACATGTTACCGAGATGTTGCTGCGACATGTTACCCAACTCGTTTTGCTCTGTGTACACTGACAACATTTTCAGCAACAAGGTACCTGGGCAACATGTTACCGAGATTGTTACCGAAAATGTTGACAGTTTACACTATGCTTTCAACACAAACTCTACGGTAATATCTGAAATTACGATGTCCCAGGACGATTTGCCGATAAAGATTCCACTCATTAATACAAGGCCGGCAGTATGAGGTGACGGTAGGGTGGAATTACATGTTTCATGGCAGAAGGGCTCTATGTCAATGTCACTTGGATTTGAATTGTGGATCTTGAATAAATTTCCTCCTGTATGTTCCACTAGGGAACTAAAACTGTTGTGGCGTCGAGCGGCATTTTTAGCAATGTATTTTGTTTAGCTTAATTGGGTCTCCTGATGATGACTAGAGCAGGCTACTCGAAACGTTGTTGAGACCTTACGAGAAGTGCGAACGATATAGAAGTGCGAAAATACGAACGAGTCTTACATGTTTTTTCTGCAATCCGATCCACATTGGTAACACAACTCAGATTTGAAGGCAGACTGTCTTTTGGGCGATTATTGACGGAGGTAAATTATTCCATTCCTTTGTTGTTTTGGGGGGGAACAAATTTGCATATACAATTTGGTATGTTACTGGAATCTAACTGCGTTTGACGAGAGATAGAGTGGAATTACAACCGTCAGCTTCACATTAATCATCCTCAACCAGTATAGTCTAGTTAACAGTAGCAGAACAATAACGGTGCCATTGTTTAAACACAGTGAGAGGCCGTCTTGGTAAACACAATAACAATAACGGTGCCATTGTTTAAACACAGTGAGAGGCCGTCTTGGTAAACACATTTTGTGTAATCACGGAACCAGGATTGCATGTATTATTTCATGGCATGTGTCAATCAACCATTCAGCGTGCAGTAATTCAATTGAAAAATCATTTTGTTTCAGTTCATTACGGCGTAATGGACGTGTATTGAAAGGTCTGCTACAGTTCTGGGTCAAGATTCAAATATGATTACAGTTGCGTCCTGCAAAAATACTGATCTCGCTGTAGTTATATCAAGCCTAATGGCTCATCACCCCCAAGAACACACATGAATTTGATTGGCAGTCATATTGGGACTTCGTCTCCCGTGCACTAAAAGCTTAAAGGGATCATGCAGTGCTTTTTTCAGTCAGGTTATTTTATTGCCTTCATACAGAGAATATAATGACAACAATAATGAATGGCAAGTCTTATTTTGGTTTCAAACCAGCATTTGGTTTTCCTTTGAATGGCTTTGTAAAACGCGGGATTTTCACGCATACTCATGTAGGGAACCAACAGCAAAAATATAATGAAAAAGAAAAATGAAGAGGCAAACTTACACAGAAACGGTTTGGTAAAAAAAATACACCACCAGTTGCATGAGTGAAAGGAACATATTTGGCAACATAAAACCATTGAGGAGGAAAAGGTCTGTCAGAAAACCTGTAAAACAACCGCAACTTTTTGTGCACAAATCAATTGGGTTACTGCTCTCAGTTCCCCAGATGACATCTTAGTTTTCTTCATGAATATGGAAATGCTAATTAGTATACAAACCCAAAAACCCGTTTTTAACCCTGAATCAGTGTGAGGAAGTGGGTAAAATCACAGTCCCCATGTAAACAGTTTCTTTATTGGCACATGTTCACGCCATAATATTCCCATTGCAGAGACCCTTTAAAATATAGTAGTTTGTGGTTTCTTCTTGTTGTTCAATGCAGATACTCTATAAGCCATTGCCTTCGCCAACTACGCCAAAGGCTTCCGATGTATTGTACTTTATAATGAATGCAGGACGTGTTCCACTATAGCCGCAGCCACAGACGCAGTCTAGCCGAAGATTCGATAAGGACACAGCGGCTAGAGGCTCACGAATTCATGAAGGAGGGGTGGGGTCATGACCAGGATAAGATCAAACTTTAAATTCGTTAAAAGTTGCGATCATTAATTTGTTCGTTTGAATGGATTGTACGTGACATTGATGATAAAGCGATATAGACATTTTGAGCGGCAATATTCTATTGTAAGCGCATACAAGTAACCAGCCTGCACCGGCAATGGTTTATGTACACGTATACCCCCCCCCCCCCCCGCGTGGAAGGTAGCAAATATACGGGGAACAACCATCAGTCTTTATAAAAAAAAAATGGTTCGCAAAATGTTTAACGTAAAATGCGCCTCGGTCTTTATGTTATTATAACAGTAAACTATAGATATAGAAATTGCAGAAAATAGGCTGCGTAGGCCTACCCCTAAAGACCTTTATAGCCAAAAATAAACGATTTGAGGATCTTCAATGAAAAGAAAACAAAAATCAGAGTGCATCCGATTCTCAAACTCCAAATATTGTTTTAGCACAAACAATGATAGACAGGTTGAGTTTTATAATAATACAGATGTATTCACCTTAATATGAGTTTTGATTACAGGTAACCTTCAACTCCCACGTACACTTGTTGCTATGGGGACTATAATTTCAATTAGTTTTAATCATCTGCTAGTATTATTCTATCAGTGAGACACATTTAAGTATATATTCAGTGTTTGTCCGCCGACTTCAGTCAAGTCTAGTGGACTAAAATAATGGTCAGTTTCAAACCATTGGTATATTTGAACTGTACCAATTTTTCCAAGATGGCAATATGTGGACCGAATATCCCTTGAATGATAAACTTCAATTTGCGACGGATAAAGACATTTTTTGGGCATTTTCGTTGGCATGAACACAATGTCTTGGGACGTCTGCGATTTTTATTTTCATCTCAAGCGCCTGCTTTCAAGTGCTGCAGCTGTGATATTTTGATTGATCGAGGAGCCAGTGTCTATGGGCAAGACCTTACACTAGCGGGTAATGCTAATAATAAAGACACATTATCGCACAAGGTTATTATCTGAAGCAACACGGCCTCCAGATGATTATAAAAACCTCTTCAATAATCTAATGACACGGGCCACTACATAAAAATAATAATAAGATGAGAAAATTATGCGACTATAAATCCTAATCATTAGCCTGTAGCTAGCTGTGTATTTGCATAAACGCTTCAGTGATCACTTGAATTCAATCAAAATTAATGCAGGTTTTCATGTACGTATTTTTTTTTCAGCGACATACTATACTGGGCATAACGCATGCGTTGCATTTAATTAAGTCTATAGCACTGAGTTTAAAGAACATATTTGTCGAAATCAATCAATTTAACTCAGTTTAACTTAAAGGTTTTATACATGATTCGTAAAGGTCACAGAAGAGCACTCACACTTTGTCTTATAAACATGTACATGAATAAAACTGATTTGAGCTTAATTGGACATCATTCTGAGTTGCGAGAAAATAGCGAAAAACCGACTCATTTTTCTTATAAAACGTAAATAATGGTTTTGATCTTACCCCGAGATCAAAACTGTATTTCAGTCTTTGATTTACTAATTTCTGGATAAATACACCATTTCAGGCGGAAATATTTTAACGGTATGTTTCTACCACCACCATCTTCATACCTTGAAAGTTATAATAATCTGCGAGCATTTCTGTTTGGGTATATTACCAATTCTGTACTGTACCTTTAATCGTCGCATGCGAGAAAACTGAAACCATATTTGCGTTGCAATATATGTTCTTTATTTACATTATAATTATAATAACCCGGCACTCCACAATGTCTTTCATTTTACACTGAAGGTGCTGTATTTTTCATGTATTCAATTTTATTTTTATTTCGTTGGTATTTTTAATTGGCCAGCGGTGCTACAAGCGATTGTTCCCATACATTAGTGTTATGCGCTTTGTAAAGTAATTCAATGCGTTCCAGAAAATGTGCCAATTAAGATAATTTATGCCAGCCGCAGATGGACTTTTTTTCTATTCATGATGCTATACATAACAAGGTTACCTAATTAGTTACCGTTATGTACACACACATGATGTCATGGATATAAGCTTAAAGGTAGTATCATACTTTGGTAGAATACCACAACAGAAATGTTCACAGTCTACCTGTAACTTAGGCCGACAGGGTAAAAAGATTGTCATACGGTTTTTGAAACATACCGTTCCGTATTTGTGAACATATCTGTTTCGGTTTCTTACCAAAGTATGATACTACCTGCAGTGTATTTATCCAGAAAAAGAGTATAACCATAGACCAAACAAAAAACAGTTTTTTTCTCAGGGAGATCAAAACTCCTGGGAATAGATCATGAAAATACCGTGAGCGATAATGGCACCGTTAAGGGACTGTAAATTCCACAGATGACTGATAAAGGTATCTTTCTTTTTATTTTTGCCCATGAATCTATATTTCTTTGGAAAAAAAACTGAAGTCTAAAATTACCTTTAAAAAAAGTATACGTGCAATTATGAATTATGAAAAGCAAGAAGCGAAAGACAAATGAAATAAAAATGTGATAACCGCCCTTTCAATCATACGAGGGAACTCCTATCATTTATTGTTTCACAAGTCAATTATTAATGTGTTGGTGTATAGAAGCCTTGTATTAATATTGGAGGTCCATTTTCCCCTTCACATTACATTGTGGGAAGTCTACAGGTGATACGTTATCCGACAAATGGCTGGGTTCAATATTTCACACAATGGAGGCGAAAAGGGGAAATATGCCTATGCCTATTTAACAAAAAAACATTCCAAATTATATTCCCATATATTTTCTGCCTGTTTGAGAAATGGTATATGTATTTCATTTTTCCATTAAAAGCACAGCATGTGATTCGGCCCAAACGAAAATTACCATCCTTATAGGGTTACTGTGCATTTAATAGTCCACAAGGATTATTTTCAGACATTACAACCTAAATATGTTGACCAGTTGTGATGTCCTTTTCAATATAAGCAAGGTTAAATTTGTGGAAAGAGGGCAGGGCTTTGATTTTTGATGAAAATAAAATGGGGGTTTGAAAATTATCCTTGTGGACTAAAGCATACCAACCTCATTCTTACATTCTTATAGAGTCGAAGCCTAGATCAATATTTCTGCGATTCTGTTGAAACCTGGAATAATGACAACGTGCAATTTGCGCTGCTATGTGGCTTCAACCACTCGGAGGTCTAGTAAGCCTTTACGTAAACTAATGAAATGTAACTGGCCATTGTTCTGTTAATAAGCCTATAATCATAATTTTCAACGTCACAAGAATACAACAATTTAAAAATAGTGATAGAATAAAAACACAATTCATATTACACACATTTTGTTTTCTACACGAGTTCCATTAAGCGGGGTTAGTGTGCTTTAGTCAACAAGCATTATTTTCAGACCCCCATAATTTCCCTCAAAAATCAAAGCCCTGCCCCTCTTTCCACAAATTAAACCTTGCTAATATTGAAGAGGACATCACAATTGGTCAACATAATTTAGGCCTAGGTAGTTTACTGTAGAGGCCAAGTCTGAAAATAATCCTTGTGGACTAAAGCACACTAACCCCATAAAGCTTTACATTCACTTAAAGTAATTCAAACTGAAAGCGTATTTTACAATGAAGCTTACCTCAGTTTTGCTCGTTCGCATATCCATCCATGCCTTGCAATCCAACAGCTCTGACTACAGTATTACGTATATCTGATTTCCCGCTAGAACACTGGACAAATTCCTCGGCTTTCAAGAGGGTTAAACACTTCCCATCCAAAAAAAGGTAGGATGAAACGACAGGGCCGCATCTCATTTCATACTGAGAAGGCTCAGTCAAGTATAGGCCTACACTGCGGGAGTTGAGTTTGTAACGCGAGTGAACCCCGTGAGCAGTTACTGCAGGATGAGGTATGATGATCGCCCACTCACCTACACCTTGCATGATGGAACCCACCACAGGGAGAGTGACCAGCTGCAGCGAGCGTGAGTGAGCTGGAGGTTGTTGGCGAGGTTGTATAACAAGTGATGGAGGCGGATCGGAGTGTAATTTCAGAACTGTGTGGCTCGGCAATGAACGCAACGCCCAAAGAGCCACACATCAGTACACGTCCATGCAACTATATACGCCGTGGCATGCATTATACTGCCAGCTCGTACTTCGTGACTAGACTACATAATGCATTAAATAGCATAGAAACTGTATACGGTATGTAATAGCAGTACAATGTATCATAAATACCGTTACTAGCCCTGTAATAATCTAATAGGCCTATACATTGTTCCCATGATCGAGTGGAATGATACGAATTTGTTGCACTGATTGAGGCTTTTAAAAAAGGTATAATACATGATTGGTAAAGGTCACAGAACAGCACTTACACTTTGTCAATCCAATTATGTGCATGAGAAACCTGTTCAAATTTGAGCTTAATAGGACATTCTGAGTCACGAGAAAATAGAGAAAACCTGACTTGATGTTTCTTATAAAACATAAAGAAAGGTTTTGATCTCACCCGAGATCAAACTGTTTTCGGTCTTTGTTTGACTAATTTCTGGATAAATTAATACACCATTTCAGGCAGAAATGTTTTAACGGTGTGTTTCTACCAGCACCTTCTTCATACCCTGATAGTTATACGTAGATCTTTGACCATTTCTGTTTGGGTATGTTACCAATCCAGTATTGTATCTTTAAGATAAGCGCGCAGGCTTTTCAATCTTACAATCAAAAACGTCGGTTGTAAATGTCAAGATGTTTGTTTCACTGCAATTACGAAATAAAACGCTTGTTAGCATACACGCACAACAATTGCAATGTACGCCCACCTCATTGGTACATGTGTAATTGGCAAAGTAAATGTTTACATCTAAGCTCATTTGCATAAAGGTGTCTAAATACAGCATGCCAGTGCTTGATTTCTCTGCGGCTGGAAGTAAAGACTAACGTGAACGTTTCGATCCGCGTGAAAAAAAAAAAAATTATAGCAAAACCCATTCCAAACTTAGGTTGGAAAGGTCGGCTAACCTTTCTCCACTTTAAGGTAATATCATACTTTGGTTTTTGTCAGATTTATGGGCAAAAATATCAAGGAAAATACAGTAACAGTCATCTGTGAAATTTTCAGTCTCATACGGTGCCAACCGTAATTTTAAGAACAAAAACAGTGAAAAACAGCAACAGTAGCTCAGTAAGTCTTTTCTCTTTTGTTTTTGATCTTTAAAAGATCAAAAATAATTTTGGTCACTGGTTTTACTCTTTTCTAGATAAATACAGCATTCCAGAAAGAATTTGTGTCTACCAGCACCATCTTTATACCCTGTAAGTTATCGGTAAATCTGTGACGATTTCAGTTCGATCTGCTACAAAGTATGATGTGTACCTTTAATTGCAAAAAAAAAAAAAAAATGGTAAAAAACATTCACCAAATTCCCAAATTGGTCGAAAAAAGTAAATCTACACAAAACTATTGGTCGTGGTCACTGTATATTAGAGGTGTTTATAGTTAATAATTTATTGCAAACACCAAATAGTTTGTTTCCAATATGCATATACCATAGATTACATCCACTGCAAATTCATATCCAGTGCTTAAAAGGGAAAACAGATACTAATAATAATTTGGATGTGTGTTCACTAGAACTATTAAGCTACGCATAAATATTTAAATTTAACCCCAATCACTGTAAACTGCATGTCAACACTGGAAATATAGGTAATACAATGTAGTGAGAAAATAAACGCGCAATAGGCCTACATATTCTGTTTAAAGATCTCGGTTTTCGTTCGTTATAAAGTAATACAATAAGCTAATAATTACACAGTATGTACATGTACAGAAGCATTAACCCAAAGATGTGTATAAGGCCGTGTCCCAATTCTCAGGCTGTGGCTACGCTACCCATGTACTGTATCTATGACAGCCAGTAGCCATTGACTGCAGCCATTTCCATAGACACAGCGTAAAAAGGCCCTGTCACACGTAGGGATATTTTTACAGGCAACTTGGAGGCAACCAACTACTGTACAATGCATGCATGAGGAAAGTTTCACCAAATTGAGCCGTCTCCAGGAACTAATAGGTACAAATTGATAGGTGGGTGTTTTGTTCTTCTTTAGAGCCTGTGTGATTGCCTGCAAGTTATCTCATGTGATATGGGCCTATAGAGGCAGCCATCGGCCGGGGGCCACCTAGCCCCACATATAGGGCTGTAGATGGCTCTCTTTTAAAATCTGTATCTCTTTGGTCGCCATCGAGACAGATTTTAAAAGAGAGCCATCTACAGCCCTATGTATGTAGCCCTATCATTCAACACGGTATTCAATATTGCGCATATCCAATGAAAAATCCTCGAATTGCGCTTTGCAAAAGGCCCCCATTAAGGTCTAGGGCCAATTCCACAGAGCTACTTAGCACAAAAATTTGCTAAGCATGACATTTCAGTCTTAATAAAAACAGGGTTAGCAACCAAATTTCCGTGTGTTTCTCTTATGATTGTTCTTTAATGATGGATTGTTTTTTTGGGCAAGACATTTTTGTGCTAAGCATTGTTGTGTGTGCTTAGCAGCTCCATGAAATTGGCCCCTGGTCGTAAATTGCTGTTATGTCTACAACTTTGACCTCTATACCATCTTCCATCTGTACAACGAGTGAGCTTGACTTTCAAGTGGCCTTTTTTTGACACATCAAACTGCCTATACCTCGCTATATAAAGGTAAATTCGTGACACTTGCATTGTTCTGGCAACGAAAGACAAGTAATAATAAAACAGTACCCCAGTTGTATGTGAAGAAACCTAAAATGTTATAACAACAATAATAATAATAATATAATACAATGGTTAACATAACCAAATCGTGCCCGGTAACACATCAACATCCTGACAAAATTCAAATACATAGGTGATCAAACTTCCTGGCAAATTTATGATGGTTAAGAGTTCCACTGACGGACAACACTTTGACACAATGTGCACAAACCCTATGGGACTGAACTGGGGCCAATTTCATAGAGCTGCTTAGCACAAAAATGTGTTAAGCATGACATTTCTGTCTAAGTAAAAACAGGATTAGCAACCAAATTTCCGTGTGTTGTGTATCACTTGCAATTGTTCTTTGGCTGTTGTTCGCTGACCATGAATATTAAATGGAATTTTCAATGGTGGTTTCTTTTATTGGGCAAGCTACATGTATTGTTGTGCTAAGCATTTTTTTGTGCTAAGCAGCTCTATGAAATTGGCCCCTGGTGTTTACAACAGCAGGCATTTTGAAAAATAAAACAAAATGGCTGAAGATGCAGCTTCGAAGTGTATGGCAAAAACATCCAGTAAAACTCACTTTTCAGATATTTTACCCCAGTTCTACACAGCTCAAATCGAAAATCATCCAGAAACTTTTGAATGATATAAACGTTTTATTCCCATATACATTCTGTAGTCCGTCAGTGGAATTCTTCCAATTGATGGTTGTTATCGATCAAAATCTGTCGGCTTCAAAATTTAGAAACAATAAAGCCATTTTTGTCATTGCCATTTACATTTACATTCATTCACTCATTCAAATAATAATCACAGCAACCGGATGATAAAAACAAAATATCATCAAACCAAACACGCATATCCTATCTCTTGGTCATGTCGTGAGCAGCAGCATTGGCAGAAAAGAGTGATTACAGACAAACAAAGAGTCAGACGGACAACACAACACTGGCGCAATCTATACGATAACTTGTTTTGCAGAGACACAGTTATTTCAGTTACCTCTGGAACTATCCATGTTGTACTTGGCAAGCTGTGTGTGTACTGTGTAGTTGGTCCAATCAAACCATCCGTACATATTGCATCAGTATCAAACTTTGAATACTAATATTGTTGGATCACACAAGGATGACATGGGTGGCACCATAGTTTGGGGCCTGTTTGTTTAACTCACAAGATCCCAGATTTGCAGATCCACGTCCTATGCAGGGTATGATCAAATGGGATCCAGATCAGTAGAATCCGTGATCCTTTGCGTTAAACAAACAAGCCCTTAGTCAGGTGCTGGGCAAAAAACACACTGTCCATTGGGTTTCTGATGTTGAAGCGCAGGACCCAGAGCACATCAGTTGTATCAACAATAACTACAACTTAAAAAAAAATTTTTTAATGGTAAACGGGTTCAACATTTGCACACATCTAGCAGCATTTTTTAGGCAACACACAACCCTTAGATTAAAAAAAAAAAATTAACGCTTTGAATTTTGACGCGCTGTTAAACTCTTGGCAGGGAAATGGTTATTTCAGAGGCGTGACCGGGACACACCCAGCCACAGTGTCGCTTACCACTTTACAGTCTCTGTACAAAACCTAAAAATTCTAGTCTTTATAAACGTAACGATGCTACATCATCGTGACTGAAGCTTAAAAGGAAATTTCTTCCGGGTTTGAAAACCGCCTTCCATAAAAAGTTAACCTATCATCGATCAACCGTTTGCATTGTTTGTGTCACAAAAACTGGCCTTCGTTTTGTTTATTTGTGCGGAAGGTACGGGATGCCCTTAAAGAAAACAACAAACAAAAACAAAACAAACACACAAACGTCCCTGACAAAAACAAACCAACACAAAGAAAACAAAGAAGTATAAACAAGCAAACAAACGAACAAGGAAACTAACAAACAAATAAGTGAATAACCTAGGGATAAAAATAAGGAAAAATATGCCAAAAACAAAAACTGGCCGTGAACTTCAGAAAAAAATTAAACGACAACCCCAAACTACACCCAAATATTCTTGCATTCTGTGCTGTTAAAAAAATACCTCACACTATAGAAAAAAGAAGCAATTATTAATGGTTTGTGCTTTCTCAGGAATCCTAAATAAAATCCTCTCTATGGGTCCATGTAGAATGCAGAGATGATCAGCATTGATCATACTTATTGTAATATAAAGCTTGCTACCATTGTTTAAAAAGTTTGGCACATTAACTGTTGACTTTCAGGGCCCAATTTCATAAAAACTGGTACTGTAAGCAAAAATTCTTGGCTTATGTTAGCAGACTTTTTCAATTTCATACAGCTACTTCAGCAAAACATTTCCTCAAGCATGAAAAGTCTTCTTTGATCAAACAGGATTACCAACTAAATGTTCATGTCATGCTTACTGCTTTTGACTTGTATTCGGCCATTGTTTGCTGCTAGCATAATATTCACAAGGAGTTTTGGCTGGCATACTGATTCTATTTACCAAGGTTTTTGGTGCTTAAGCAAATTTTGGTGCTTAAGCACCTCTATGATATTGGCCCCAGAATTTGATACAATTGGTCCCTGGGTTGCGTGAAAAGTCAGGTAATGACCAACCGCCGTAAGGGAGACAAATTATAATTACTAACCGTTTATGTTTTAGGAACAGCTCAAAGAAAACTTCACTTGCGTGCGACTGATAAAAACTGGTGAGGAATTTGTTAAAGTTCTCCTTCCCCTACAAGAAAAAAATCTAAACTTGCGTCTGAAACAATATTTGTTTAAAACCAACACGAAGGATGTATTATATTGTATTAATTACACACCGAAAGTTGTCCAGATGGTCCATTCACCTTCTAGTCTGTTGCTAGCATCCTTCGAGTCGGAGTGTAGGACGGTATTGCGTGTTACTCAAACAGGGCCAGAATGTCGTTGTTGGCTTTTCCGATGCTTTGGGCAAAGCGCCAAGAATCCTGCGAGGCCAATCCCAACAAAAAGAACAAAAAGGAAGGAAATTGCATTCTTACATCTGACATAAAAATTATTATCCTACACCTAATACCCCCAAATTAAATAGCCAACAGAACATCCCAGTGCTGTGAGACTCGAGTTCGGTCTTGGACTCGAGACCGGATTCGAGACCATTTTTGCCAGACTTGATCTCGGACAAGGACTCGGAGGTTCGTGACTCGGACTTGGTCTCGAGCTCTGTGACTCGATGACTCTAGTCCGGCTCGAGACCGGCAAATTCCACCAGTTTTGAGTGTATGCCAACTTTATTTCTTATTTCAAAAACAGATTTCTTTAAGCAAATCTGTACCGAGGCCGGTATTTCAACTTGGTGTCTTTATAATTTTAATGAAAAAACAAAAGCAAATTAATACAGGTCTATGGACAACAGAGTCCAATCAACAGAGAAGGTCGAGCAAACAAAAGAGACAAAGATACTCACGGTTTTGTCCGAAGACTTGCTGGACGAGACGTGATAGAAGACAACATCCTCCCCAGCGACAATGTAAGACACCCCGTAGCCATCGTGGGCGACCTAGGTCAAAGTTCAAGGGTCATGTTAATCAGTCTGACTTATCACCTACAAATAAGACACTCACTGACTCTTTTTGTTGATTACCGGTATCATTAAACAAATTGGCAGGAATTAATCATTCTTTCTTACCGGGCCAAAGCCTCCACCAGCTGAGATTAATTCGGGATGCTTGGCGATGTCCAGCTTGTTCATCTGCTGATGAGGAGTCTGGCTGGTAGACAAACGCCACGGCTCACTCAGCACCTAAGTGGAGACGGAAAACAGTGTGTGAAGGGTATTAGTCAGGACTGAGCAACAGAGGGCTGGCATACTGAGGACAGGTCTTCTGAGGACAGGCCATCTGAGGACAGGCCATCTGAGGACATGTCTTCTGAGGACAGGCCATCTGAGGACAGGTCTTCTGAGGACATGTCTTCTGAGGATAGGCCTTCTGATGACAGGCCATCTGAGGACAGGCCATCTGAGGACATGTCTTCTGAGGACAGGCCATCTGAGGACAGGTCTTCTGAGGACATGTCTTCTGAGGACAGGCCATCTGAGGACATGTCTTCTGAGGACAGGCCATCTGAGGACAGGTCTTCTGAGGACATGTCTTCTGAGGACAGGTCTTCTGAGGACAGGTCTTCTGAGGACATGTCTTCTGAGGACAGGCCATCTGAGGACAGGTCTTCTGAGGACATGTCTTCTGAGGACAGGTCTTCTGAGGACAGGCCATCTGAGGACAGGCCATCTGAGGACATGTCTTCTGAGGACAGGCCATCTGAGGACAGGTCTTCTGAGGACATGTCTTCTGAGGACAGGCCATCTGAGGACAGGTCTTCTGAGGACATGTCTTCTGAGGATAGGTCTTCTGAGGACAGGCCATCTGAGGACAGGTCTTCTGAGGACAGGTCTTCTGAGGACAGGTCTTCTGAGGACATGTCTTCTGAGGATAGGCCTTCTGATGACAGGCCCTATGAGGACAGGCCCTCTAAGGACAGTTCTTCTAAGGACACGTCGTCTGAAAACAGGCCTTCTGAGGACAGGTTTCCTGAGGACAGGCCTTCTAAGGGCATGCCTTCAGAGGACAGGCGTTCTGAGGACAGTCCTTCTGAGATCTTAGGACTAAGCAAGGTATAAAGTGATCTAACTTCCTTTCAAATAAATCTGCCAATGCATGTAACTGCTCCGAGGTTATACCATTGCGGTGAACATTGCCTTTGTAAAAGGGAGGGAAAAAAGAAGGGAAATGCACCTTCTGCAAGAAAGGAGATTCCTCATTCAGGTACTTGGAGACGACATAGAGGCAGAAGAGGTGGCGGTCGATCCCCTTGCCGCACATGGCGTCCCGGTAACCGTTCACGTGGTTATCGCACGCTTTTTTGAAGGCCGCCAGACGCTGTTCCTTCTACAATAAAAAAAAACACAAGGAGATCATTATATTAATTGGAGAGGGGTGGGATTTTGGTCAACAACCCAAAGGGACGTTAAGCAGGCACGCCTGCTGATGCAAGACAACCTTACCGTGGATGATGAGTCCTCCATCATCTTGACAAAGTCGCATGAGCTGATGGTGCACGGCCGCACAGTCTCGGTGCGACCCTCTCTGAACAGACGGGTCATGGAGGCTTCATACGTCAGATTGAACCTCCCCGCATCCTACAATCAAAATAACACAAAATAACACAATTCACTGTTGGTTATCTCTTTTTTTATTAATCAGTATCAATCCTCCACCAAATTTCCTAAAACATAAAGAAGAGAATATATTATAACAACAATATTGGCCTTTGCAGTACAAATCCAAGGATGTTTGGGATCTGTCAGATGACCTATACACATTTCAATATCATAAATGGTAAGCATTTAATACACAAATCCACACCACACACACCAGAAGAAAAAACTTCAGATAGAGGAAAGGTATACTTTAGTGAGATGGTTATCGTTTCACCCTTGACAAGGTCATCTAGGGCCTGTACAGTACAATTCAATAATAACAGCAACTGCTGCAGCAGCAGCAACAACAGCAGCAGCAAATTTCCGTCTATGGCTGCATATTTGGACAATAAATATGAACTGAACTAAACTGAACAGGAACACCAACAGCAGCAGCAACAGGAATATCAGCAGCAGCAGCAACAAGAGCAGCAGCAACAGGAACACCAGCAGCAGCAGCAACAGGAATATCAGCAGCAGCATCAGCAGCAACACCAACAGCAGCAACAACCATGCCAACCCCAGCAGCATCAGCAATATAACACCTCCGTTCCTTCCCCCTGGACTCACCCTGTAGTATGCCAGCTGCATGCCCATCTGGATGAAGGCATCGGGACTGACTTTACACTTCTTCATCTTTCCCTTGCCAAACTGGTTGTGCACCAAGAGGTGGAAGTCCAGATCGTCAGCGATCTTCTTGGCCGTTTCCAGACTGGTCTCGATCACGGCGACCACCTGATGACAATATGAAGAACACGGGTAAACAGACGGAGCAAACTGACTAACCTCAGGAGTAAAACCCATAGCTCTACTGTGATATATCCTGCTTGCCTTTGATGAAGTTCCTGCTTATGCTTTAAGTCATTCTGAATGGCAAGCAGCTTCTTCAGGAGATTATAACTCATTGGGTCGATTTTACAAAGTCCTACCATCGACCGTAACTCGAGTCACAAAAAATAACCCATCCTATCCTACGACTTCTACTAAATACTATTATCAAACAGATTTGCAAGGTTTCCTAATTAAAGCTGATACAAGCCATATCACAAAGTTACAGGCCAGGCTAGCAGAATCGAAGGCCATGTTCACCACTAGAGGGCCTGCGTACACAGGACAGCAGGCCACAGACATAAAAAAAGCACCGACTGGTGACCACCACTGAAACATGAGCCACATCATGATTAAACATTAAAGCACCATGACTATTATTAAAAAAAGCATTGGCAACTTCAGCAAAAATTATTTTTTTTATTATTATTTGGCGCCCTCTACTGGCAGCGTACATATATCTGCATGTCTGGTTTGCAGACGTACAAAAGATAGTTTTATACTCACCTCTTCGGGTAGTTCCCATTTGAGGCGCATGGGGGGCGCGTAGACCGCCTGCACATCCCCCTTACAGGAGCCGTCATCGTTATATCCCAGAGTCATGATGTCCTCTCCAAATGCGTACTCAAACAGGTGGGCCATGATCGGAGCATCGGCACTGCTCAGTCATCACAAGACAGGAATAGATATCAACATTCAAAAAATGAAAACAAATCTCTGCCGAGTACCAGTCGCAAGCATTACGAATCACATGCAAGTTTGGCCGGTTAACGCAAATTTTCCAATACATTTTGGGAGCTTGCGAAGAGCACACATCTGGGCCAAGTTGAATCAGTGCAGCAATTGGAAATACTTACAGTGAGTGTTCAGCGTTGACTCCCAAGCGGCCGTTCTTGAAGATGACAAGATTGAAGCACTTGTCGAACCAGCGGTTGGAGCCGTTACCGGCGAGCAGCGCGTGGCTGAACCGGTCCAACTTACGATTCTGATTCTGATTCCAACACGAGAAAAAGACCAAAAAGAAATTAGAAAAATAATGAGTGACTTTTTTTCTTTTTGTCTAACATTTTAAATGCCGTATTTCAATTTAATAGAAATAACAATGTGATTAAACAAAGCAAGCAAGACTATGCAACGCACTCCTGTACGAATACCATAATATCTTTTTCCTCTAACATTTTTTTGAAGGGATGCAACAATTAAATTCTTACCCAGTCATCATTTGTGGGTGATGGAAACTGTAGGAAAAGGAAAAGCAACAAGAACGTCATTAAAAATACAAACTACTTCATCCAAGCAAAAAGGAAAACGAGGGATTGGATCAAAGTTTGACCCAGCTGTTGTGCACAGTTATTTCACAATACTTCACCTACAGCAGAAGTGAGCTGAAATTCAATACAAATATTTAGCATGGAAATTATATGCCAAATGGATCAAATAAATCTAAGCAGTACAGAAATAAACCACAGCAAAAACTAACTCGGAAATATTATAGGTAACTTAAAGGTGAACTAAGAAAACTGTCTGGCAGGGGGGATTAAGAACACGTAACCTACAGAATGTCGTGCTGACAATTTTACCAACTGGGCTATCCAGCCCAATTGTAATGACAATATTTCTGGGACACCATCAACATATAGGGCTGGAAAGCTCAGCTGGTGGAGTGCCAGTACGGTATTCTTTGAATTTTTAATTAAACTAATTAGCGTGCCGCTCGAATAATTCTTTTGTTTGCTATACTGAACTTGTTGGAACTATAACTCTAAGACATGCATCTTTATTGACTACTGAACATCACAAATACGTGGAGAGGAAAAGTCCTCTATGAACAGGGTTTTCATTGCTAAGCTATGAGTCTATATCAAGCACTAGGGCTCCGCGCTTGTGACGTCACCTTCAGATGTTCGGACAAACAAGTCGCACGTTGCCCAATTAACTTACACGTAAACATTGTGATTATTTGTCCGAATATCCAGGTAACTATAGCTGTCTGTATAAAGGGCGTATTCTATAAATAGCTCAAGCGCGGAGCCCTATCGAACCAAAATAAGATACTTCTTCAATGAGGTCCAAAGCATTGCTTATACGACCTGTTTAAAGGTACAGTACAGGATTGGTAACATACCCAAATTGAAAAGTTCACAGTTTTACGTACAACTTTTAGGGAGGGTATGAAGATAGTGCTGGTAGAAATATACCGTAAACAAAAATCCTGAAATTGTGTATTTATCCAGAAATTAGTAAAACAAAGACTGAAAACAGTTTCGATCTCAGGGTAAGATCAAAACCATTCTTCATGTTTTATTAGAAAAATTGAGTTGGGTTTTTGTTATTTTCTCTTGACTCAGACGTCTGATTGAGCTCAAATTTCCACAAGTTTATCATTGCATGCACATATTTGATCAGACAAAGTGTGAGTGCTGTTCTGTGACCAATCATGTATTGTACCTTTAAGGAATCATGAATATAGGTTCATTCCAACTTGAGCAGCTTCTCTGGGATAGAGGACGACACAAGGAGTCCTCTCACTCCTCCTGTGCCTTCCTTGCCTTTTATTTGTAGCATAATCCATCTTATCAATCGATATTACTCCAAGTTTTGAGACCTGTTTTATCGGTAATTTTCACTTTGTTTCACCAGGATCTACCAGGTTAAGTAACAAGCCTCAATCCTTACAAACTATCATACCTGGGCTGGATTTCACAAAGCACTAAGATTAATCTTAAAATGAGTTGTTCAGTATCAATTTAGTGATTTGTATCATGACATCACATGTTGCTTAGCAATTAAGATCAATTCACAGTTAAGATCAATCTTAGTGCTTCGTGAAATCGGCCCCTGCATCATTATAAATAATGCGTACACAAAATAAACAAATAATCTCTAATATCTACTGCACAAGTATGGCCTGACTTCGGTCTAGTGTAAACCGTTTTGAAAAAAAGGAAAATAATACAAAGTGGTTAAGGAGCGGAAACAATATATGACATCGATTAATTCAAAAAAGAAGAGAAGGTATGGTTAAAGCTTGAATTTAAAAGACCCTCCACATAAACGACCAAAGATTTCAACATGAAGCCGCCTTTCCATGTGCGCGTTTTTCATTCGGAAAAAACTTGAGTGTGCGTTGTGTCGTAAAAAATTGATCATTATAAAAAAGCAAGCGACCCTTTCCATAATATATGTCCGTGTCCGTAGGAAATGGTCGCTTGCTGTTTTTATAATGATAAATTTTTACAACATATATCAGATGAAAAAAAACCCGCGCATATGGAAAGACGACACCAAAATTCAGTCTAAGTTCACAGCAACATGTGTATGAGAAATAGAAGTGGAGCCAGGCCAGTCTTTCAAGCAGTAAGCCAGGCAATCAGAGAAAACAAAATACAAGAGTACGTCCAGAAAAATTTTTAAAAGCCAATCAGCAAAAAATCTTAGCGCAAAACACAACAAAAATAGAAGTGCAGAAAGCATCTATACAACTCCTACAAGTTAGTGTGAAAACATAATGAGCATATTTTGTGCTGTAACTTTACCAGGTGTTTACAGTATTAGTGCAATGAATACCGATAAGATGTGTGTTAAAAGTTGAGCCACATAAAGTGAGGGAATCGCGCAATGCGCTCTTTCCTTCTTTGCAAAACAGAAAAATGTGTCTATTCTATTTAATTCATACATGGGTATGCTAATGACTTGGATCACCAAAAACCTTAATTTGCCAAAGTCTAATTCAGCAAGAAATCGCTCCATTTATCATGTCTCAATGGAAACTTCATGAAATGATAGAAAATGAGAATGATTTGATCCAAGAGTTTTGTCTTGGCCATGTTACGACCTGAAAATGTTAAAGGCGAACACATGGTTAAATGCTGAATGGTAGAAAATGAAGTTTGATCCATAAACAACAACATGAACTTTTGAGATGACAAATACATGAAGAAAGCACATTTTTGTGTGTGGGGGGAAACTCCAGATGTACTTGCAACATTACCTGACCGTCTGTGGACTCTTGGGGACGCTCTTTATACCATGCTGGCAGAGTTTGATTAGCCAATAAGCACCTCAGAGGTTCCTAGTGATGGCAATTCAACCGTTCATAAAGCAATGGTTTATAGGCGACAAGAAGGAGGAAAAAACAGATGACAGAGAACGGACAGGAACAGCAGAGAGTAGATACACGAAAAGGAAAAGGAAAATGGTTTTAATCAGAAAAGGAGAAAGAAAGTGAAACAAAAATGAAAACGGCGACGCTGACATGAGTGAAGAGCGTGAACCAAAAATATGATCATGCGCTTCCAATCATACATAATGGTAGACGGGTGTAAATGTTGACACTGTTGTGCTGATGATGACAACAAAAACAACAATAATTGATATGAAAACAACAATGGCTGTGATTTCTAAAGATGACATCCCTGAACCGTCTCCAGCTTTTCTGGCAGACAAGATAGCACTGAAAACAGTTTCAAATTTCCACTGACTGGGAATCAACTTTTCGGCTTTCTTAGGTCTAAACTCGGTGAAACTGTTCAGCAAAAGTTTCATCATGTTGAGAAAAGCTCTGTGGTGTTCATTTTTTTCTATATTATGGCCGAATTAAAACATTTGCCAGAGTCAATGCTCTAGTAACACTGGCCACTATCATTTTGGTGCATTCATTATCCAACTTGCGAAAAATTTAACAGTGCTATTGAGCGAACTGTCATATTTTGAAGGATCAACTTTAGAAACCCTTGAATTTCGATCCAGAGTAAGATATACATTTCAAGCCTTCTTTCATGAGCTCAAACTTGTTTCTATAGATCCTGATCGATTGACTAAACCATATGTCCTCCATCAGCAAGTCTGTTTTGAGTTAATTGTGAGTGCAACCAAAGCCTCTGTTTTTTAAATTATGGGAGGGGTAGGGGGAGGCAGGGGCGGTTAGGTAGGGGGCCGGGGGGGGGTTCTGACAATGAAGATAAGATCTGTTGAGACTCGTTAAATATTCAACTCAAAATGTTACAATTTTTCCAGATCACAAATCACTATGGCATAATCCAATATAACCGCATCTGGTTCTCAACATAATTTTTTGTTTTGCTTAGCGAGGAAAAATTGCTAAGCAGCTTTGAGCAGCTTCAGAAATATTCAGCCCGGGGGAAACCTAGCCTAGAGTAGCTAATTGTTATTCTCGGTTTAACAGAATGGGTTATAAAGTAAGGTGATCAGACGTCCCCGATTTCCGGGGACAGTCCCCGATTTGACAGTGCCGTCCCCAATGAAAAATTGTCCCCGCTTCGACAAAATGCCCCCGAAAATTGTCAAAAAAATAAAAAATAAATGAACACAAATGCTGTGCTGAAGAGGATCCATTCCTCAGAGAAGTATGCGAAGACAACCGCCTAAGACATGTAAGTATGTAATCCACTGTCAACGGAACAAGATGTCCATAGATGCCACCATTTTGCATGTAGGCACCATCTGGATGAAAAAAATTTCAAAATGATACCCCTCCCCCAGGACACGGATCACTGTCCCCGGATCATCTCAACAAAATATGGTCACCTTATTATAAAGGGGTATGTTGGTTGTGTACGCTATAAACAGAAAAATCCCAAGCAAGCCCTTTTGAGTAATGATTTGGTAGCCACAACATGCACATGCAGGCATGAGAATGGGTGATGGTAAAAAAGCAGGAAAATATGGAAGTCCGAAATTCGTGTGCGAAGCACACGACAAGTTGAAGGTCACATGATCAAGGTCACATGACATTCATCACCTTAACCACAACCCCTCACAATGAAACTCCCCGCAACATTGGCCAGGGTCAGAGGTCACTTTCATAATCACTCACTTGATCGTAGTCCTGTACGTCATCGTCGAGGACCACCATAAACGCAGCCGTCTCGATGGCCTGGAGCGAGATCTTGTTGACCCCACGTCTGAAGAACTTCTGGCGAGCCAGAGCCCAAGGAATCCTGGGAAAATGATACATTAATTACAGCTGTAATTCACAATGCCAAACCTCAATAAGGAATAATATACATGGCTGGTAAAGGTCACAGAACAGCACTCACACTTTGCCTGATCCAGGATGATAATAAGCCTGTAATAAGCCTTCATGCCATCTGTAGGCATGGATTTGAATCCACATTCAACAATGAGTTGCCAATATCATTACAGTTACTTGCATTGTGACGTCAAACTTTGCATATCAATTAAAGACTGATTAATTTTACGATCGGTCTTGGTCCTTAAAAAATTGGAGCCCAGCCGAACCTGTGAAAGCACAAAATCTGAACTGTACCTGTCTCCTGCTGTAAGGGCCGATAAGTGTTCCTCTCCCTCTACAGGTTGACTGGGGTCATCCAGTATCCACTGATACTGCCTGTAAGGAAGTGGGCAAGAAGGGGAGGAGGTTGAAGAATTCATTCATCAAAATGCACATTGCTGGGTTTTACTGGGATGCACAATGTGAATAAAAATCCAAGGAGTGCACAATTTCATGCAGTTTGCTTTGAAAAGGTCATTGCTTCTAATGCTGAGCAAGAGCAATGCGAGTTGTGGCAGGTATCAGTTATGCCAGGTACCAGTTACAAGGTACCAATATATGCACATATGAATACGTGAGGCCATTTTGGAAAGGGGGCTCTAGATCATTCCAGGGGTCTTTCTAAAAGCTCGGCTCCGACTCAGGATTCGTCTCTGAAATCCATATGCTGAAAATATAGGTTGTGGTTTTTCACTGAAGCTGAAGCTGTTTTCCTTTTCAAATTAGAGAATCTACTTCCGAACAGCAGCCAAAAGTGTCTATTTTCATACCCGTTATTTTAAAATGGATTCATGAAATGGAGCCGGAGCCGGAGCCGGAGCCGGAGAAGGAGCCGGAGCCGAGTTTTGAAAAGGCCCCAGGTTGATGTGTCTGTGTTGGGGACTTGAATGATATTGGAACGTACTTCTGAAGTTCAGCAGCATTCAGCATCGTCCCGTTGACCTGGAACACCAGCTTGTAGAAGCGTCCCTTGCTGAGGACGGCCACATGCTTGCTGTCCTTCAGGTGCACCAGCTTGTCGGCTTCCAGGCCGGGGATGCGAGTGGTGTTGAACAGGCGCTCGTACTGGTAGGAGCAGAGAGGGACCATCCCCTGC
Source organism: Astropecten irregularis (assembly GCA_963971285.1). Taxonomy (NCBI): domain Eukaryota; kingdom Metazoa; phylum Echinodermata; class Asteroidea; order Paxillosida; family Astropectinidae; genus Astropecten; species Astropecten irregularis. Next base: position 19,093,834 of record OZ020252.1, on the reverse strand, counting down.
ATGATGAGGGGCTTCAGTGTCTCCCGTTCGATCTCCCGCCGGAAGCGCAGAAGGCCGATGGTCACGTTGGCCGCGCGGGCTGCCTGTTTGAACGTGGGCGCCATCGCTATCGCGTCCTGGATGGGAAGTTTGAACCAGACATCGGCCAGTGTCATCACTCTCACTGACACTGTAGGATCTGAGTGACCCAATGCAGGTTAACCCAACAAACCCAGAGACCATGGGTCCTACTTACCATGCCGTAGTAGTTACTGTTGACCATGATAGGATCCCTCCCCCTCAGGTACACATACTCCTCCCACCAGTCGCTCACGTAGTTGGTCGACCACCACCACTTCAGACGCAGGTAGCGCTGGAGTCGCGGCCCCAGGCCAACCTCAAAGTCCTTGATGAGAAGCTCCATGCGTTCAAACTCCTCGTCGTTCAGAAAGCCGCGCACGGAAAGCATGTACTGAAAGTATTCAGAAGAAAAAACAACCATTTTGACTCCATTGATTCATAGACTTGGTTAGTCCCACGAGCACAATTCAAAATGCCTTCTAATGAATAATTAGAATGTGTCGTTCAATAATGGATGTCAGACTTACTCGTCTCATTGTTTCATGAAGCGAGGGCAGAGGTAGATTAGGAAGAGCATTCTGGTAGCCAAACAGACGAGGCTCACGCGTCACAAAACACCTCAACAGCAGCTGAAACAAAGCAATTAACAGGATAAATCAACAACTTCTCTAAACATTCAACAAAGGTCTGAAGATAACTCATGCAATGTTTTTATAGCTCAACAGAGCCATAATTATAAGGAAACTTGCAATAGGCCATGTCCCAATTCTCTGGCTGTGACTGCAAATAACACACAAGTCTATGGAAGCTGCTGCAGTCATTGGCTAGTGGCTGCCATAGGTGAGTGGGTAATTTGCAGCAGCAGCCAGAGATTTGGGACACGGCCATAGTTTCATTCATATCATTAGCTGAAATCAATCAGGCATTTTGGTGTACGGTACTTACACCCCATAACTTGGTCTTGAGGGAGACTTTACCGCGTATCTCGTACATGAAGTCCCTGTAGGACAGGAGTCGCTTCAGGATGAAGCGTAGGGTGAAGATGATAAGCAGCCACAGGAAGGTGGCAAAGATGACCGTGGACAGGTACACGGTCGGGGCTGATCCCAGATATTCCCTGCAGAGGGATGACATTAGAGGAACGATTTTAACAAAATTGGTCTATTAAACAAGGATGAGATTGCCCAATGATAGAAATATCTGAAAACAACCGACAGGGCGGAGGGGGGGGGGGGGTTGTTGCATAACAAATCTGAACTCTGAAAATCTCCTATATTTTTGTCCACAGTTTGTGGGGAAAAAAATCTTAAATCAAAAACAAAACAAAATTGAAATCGGATAAAAATCTAAGAAATCTCATCTCTGGTTTATGATGACCAGACCCATCTGCACTTTATGTGGCTACATTGCAGCCATCCAAATATTCACTTGCTTCAAAGGCTAAATGTAATTTTTATCTGTACTCCAATATAGCTCATTTAATAGCCTTTGAGAAAGATCCTGCAAAGATTGAAAAATCAGGCCCTCCTAACTCCAAGCAATTTTTATATATTTTCAGAAAAAAAAAAAAAAAATTAGTTTTGGCAATTCCATGAATTTGGCACTTTTAAAACATTTATTTCAATGATTTTTATTGGGTGGGGTTAGGTTAGTAACTAATGTTAATTACAGATTTTAATTTAATTACGAAATTATATGGTTCTGAAGGGTTTTTGCTGTAACACAGGGAGAGTGAGGTCCCTGCAAGCTCCCAGAAATATGAGAACATTGAAATACACTTATCTATGCATGATCCAACTTTCAGTTTCAAATCTATTCATTCATTCTGACCGAAGACTTCCCCCAACAACTAAAAATAGATAGGAGGTCGCTGTTTGTCACAGACTGACATTGACTGGGGACTCACACAGGCAGGAAGTTGTCCTTCAGTGACTCAATCATTCCCAGGGAGGGGTCAACTCGAGCCAGGGAGCAGGCAGTGACCGCTGTCAGGACGGCTAGCCAACTCAACGGGCTGGCCGGATACGTGGTGTTGACCATGCCATTCTGGGAAAGAAACAAATGTTTTTAAATTGCATTGCTTGTTTTGGGGGTTAGGTTTTTAGCTTCAAAATTCATTTTCAGGCAATTTTTTACAAAGGAAAATATTCGCCTTCCAATTAACATTGGATTCGTCAATTTCCTGGAAATAGCAAGACACTGTTTATAACTTTAAAAAAACCTTACGTGTTGATTCTAATCCTGCAAGTTTTAAAATGTCTGGTCCTCGTAAAATTTGATAAGAAAAAAAATGCATTAAGTTACAACTTACATTGCATTATTGCATGATTATTGATTTTACAAGACATGACATGAAAGACAAAACATTTTTCTGTTTGTTTTAATCGTCTAAACTTTGAAAGTTAATGTGGGCCAGTGAGGTTCCATTTCTGAGAAAAGAGACACAACTTTTCCTATTTCTGTTTCCTGTGCATATCCTGGTTTCCATTTTCGGGTCTGGATAAGGTCCTGATAAGATAAGTCCTGCTTCCTGAATTTCCCCTGACATGAATGAAACCAGGGAACAATTTCACAAAACCCTACAATCGATCGTAACGAGTTACGAAGGACAACCCATTATTTCCTACAAAGGGCTGCACAATGCATCATAAGTCCTATGATTGAGAGTAAGTTCTAAAGGATGAGTTTGGTGAAATCAACCCCAGAATCTGTTTCAATTTTTTTCTCCAAAACAGAAACTTACCAGGGTCCAGTTTCATGGCCCTGCTAACCATAGAATCAGCACTTACAGCTTACGAAATCCTTTTTCATGGATTAGCAAGGAATATTCAGTTGTGCACAGTATGCATAGATGGCGTAAATAAAAATGCTGTGCTAAAACATGAAAAATCAATGCAAGCACGTTAAGTGTTAAAATGAGAATCATAAGCGCCAAATTCTACGGTTACAAAAGCCATGAAATTTGACCCAGCTAAGCATAATATTGTACATTGACAAAAAGTTTAATTTAAAAATCACTCTAATTTTCTCTTTAAAGTATGGAAAAACAACCTGCATACAAAAAAACAGATAAATATCTGTGCTAAAAATACATACTAGTGCACATATCACTGAAATGACAACTTGCTCTATTTTTAGGATCACTCAATGCAGTGAACTTTGATTTCAGAGTGGAAAGATAAGGCCGTTGTTTGGCAAATAATACATGGCAAATACTGACTCAATTCCTGAGATGTACTTTGATCTGGACAATGTTGAATTTGCTCCCATTAATGGAACAATTGATAGAAAATGGAAAATCTATGGAAAATGTCTAGGGTTGAAGTTCATAAAAACAAAATGATTGATTTAATTTCTGCTGGAGAATTTTGAAGATGCCAGTGTTTTGTTCAAATTACCTGAAAACGTCGGAACTTCTTGACCCATGATCGCCTGCCGCTCTCTAAGACAGCTTTCAGAGCTTCATGGTTGATGTCAAAATCGATTCCCTCGTTGGTGACGGTAAATTGAAAGGCGACAGCAGCATGGGCTTCAGCCATCTTGGTTGTTGGGTGGAACTGTCACACCTAGCAACCAGCAGAATATATCTACGGACAGCGAAGAACAATATCTACGGTCAAAACATTAGGCATATTAAAAAAATACTGGTGCACAAATAACAAGCTACATGTACACGAGTTCAAATACATTAACTTCAAAGTCATGAATTTGTGTTCTTTATTTCAACATTATCTGCAGGAACTAACAGACCATCGTAAGGCTATGTTTGAAGGTTGTCAGTAAAACAACCGGTACTACAACTAGGCAATGGCATGGACGGCAATACGTCACTTCCGGTAAAGTGGTAATACACATAATGTGCTATGCATATAATGTAAGCACACTCCAGCGTATTGTGTTTAGTGTGTTTGTTTTCCCTCTAGTCACGTTGTCAAGCAGTTCAGTGATCTCAGGTCACGAAAAAGCCCACATGTGCGACTGTGAGAAAAGAAATTGTTGTTTCAGTCTAGACCCAGTAACTGGAGCGTTATACTCAACAGTCGTGCTAACGACAGTCGTACTAGCACGAGAGTCGAGTCCCAAAATAAACAAAGGGAGTACATGAAGTAAGCGCCTCGGTTTCTGGAACCAATTTTCAGTCATAAACGACTGTACATTGTAATTATAAATTGAGCCTGGTACATACAGTGCAAATGCAGCCAAAAGTGCTGGTAGACTGCAGGCATTGTTAGTGTACGGTACCTGGGCCTACCTGCATTAAGCTGTTACACCTTGCTGTTACACGGATAGCTCAACGGTTTGCAATATTTCTGTGCATGCAAATCAGAACTGTCTAAATTTTAGAACGTATAGCGGGGCGGAGAGGGCCTATATCATGTGTTAACAGATTCAGTTTGTGAGGTAGCCTAGGCTAGGGGGAATATTATTCTCTCGGTCGGACATCCTGGCTTTTTTGGTCAGTGAACAATGCCTGACAATGTGGCTGGAGTGAAAACAAGCACGCGTAGCACAATGCACTGGAGTGAAGTTCCATTGTACTTACACAATATGTGACGTGTTGCCGACCGACAGAATTACAAGAATGATAGAAGTTACTAAAACTTGGATTTCATGTGTACAATTCATACACGTACACCGGGGTTAGTGTGCTTTAGTCCACAAGAATTATATTCAGACATGGCTTCTACAGTAAACTAACTCACCTATGATGACCAGTAACTTGTGATGTCCTCTTCAATATTAGCAAGGTTAAATTTGTGGAGAGAGGGCAGGGCTTTGATTTCTAAGGGAAATTATGGGGGTCTGGAAAAAACCTTGTGAAGTTGTGGACTAAATAAAGGAGTAGACCCTAACGTTAGGCCTGAAACAAAAGTAGGCCTAAAACACAGTTGCCCACTATTTAAATACTAACCCCCAAAGACCACTAGGCCTATACCACATTACCAGGAACAGTCCAGGATCCGCCGGTTTACATGAGAAAGCGGATGTATAAACTGCTACGAAACAAAATAAATAAACATTGAAACGCACTCGACCGTGACCGGGTTGACCCCACCTAGCGAGCCCCGGGCCCAGCGACCGGCGCCATCATCAGGGGCCGTGCTTCCAAGCCGGCCGGTGATTTCACACCAACATAAACCCACACGTGAAATCATTCAAATCAAGCCACAAAACTTGATCACACTATGTCATTTCGTGCAATAGATCTACCAGCCCTTTCCGATGCTTTCCAGCTAACTTTCACCCGCAAAAACAAAGAAAAGGAACGCAAATTTATTACCGTTTTCGTCCTGTCTCGCCACACGTTTTCCTCGGTTTTACGGATTCTTCCAATGTTGTTTGGACATAGAGCGCGTGCGCGTACAGCAAGCTCCGGAAATTAATGACGTAATTACTTGGGTTCTACCATTTCATTGACGGGTGTGAATTTTATTACCGTAGTATCAACTTTTTATATTGTTTCTACCTTTTATGGCATTATTCAACCACAAGCGTACACAAAAAATGAGGGATGCAATACATAATTGTTTATGACTTTGATAACAGCTCTCATGCGATCTCATTCGTTGGTTTGGTGTTATATTTTATTAGTTATGCATGACTATAGCCCCAAGGTGTAAAAACTAACTTGCGTGACCGACTTCACAATTTGCCATTTGATTTATTTTTCTGTGATGTTTTCAATTCCATTACAAAAAATACAGGAAATCGGAGGAGTATAATGAAAAAGAGTGCAATTGTAACGCATTAATAACCGTCATGATTGAAGCCTAAAAAAAAAAATAGAACATGCATTTCTTTGAAATGGTGTTGTTTCGCTGACTGGTAGAAACGTCTAGCGGTCCGAACCACACGGGGCCGCGGGGGCACGAGGAGGGTGGGGCAGGGGAGGGTCACTCAATCTTCGTCGGGGGGGGGGGGGTAAGTCGTTCCGCATACAAACCGACCCGGATATAAATGAAAGTAAACCTACAATTTATCTAAAGTGTAACATTACGAAGACACTGACCCTTTAGCGTTTAAAAGTGAACATTAGGGCCTGAGAGACATCTGCAAACTTTAATAGGGAGACTTTTAGGTGTCTCCCTAGTAATTGTACCAGTTACCTTGTCCATTATTTTAATAGAAGACAAAGAATGCGCAATGTTAACATGACTTTGTCAATTTCAAGTTCATTGGTTTGGAGGATGTTTAGAAATAGGTAAGTAAAGTTTGTGCACGCCCCTATGAGAAAGTCTCCCAAATGACCCATTAATTCCCGGTAATAATAATAAGTACTACGTACTGTACTACACAGATCGAGCTCTTATTTTCAACTTTGCCCCATACAATAAAGCTGTACGTGTTTGCCATTGGAGCATAATCACCGATCCTATGCATGAATCCATCATGTATGAGAACGGTTAGAACAGAACGGCAATACATGATTAATTAATCCATGCATGTACATGATGTAATTAAAATTTCTATTCGCGTTGTACACATTTCAAAGTCGGGGTTATCGTGTCACGCAATCACTTCTCACATTTTACAGCAATCTGCTCGGACGTTGTCGGTTACGTAATAAGCAAACTATCTTTGAGGATTAATAATTGATAAAAATCTGCAATGTAAATAGAACTTAAACAGCTGTAGAGTTTTACCAACGACCTACAAGGCAGACGGCCAATTAAGCTCCCATGGATAGAGCATGGAAAAATTGTCTTAATTAATTCTCCATGGATAGAGAAACACCTTATGCCTAATTGCCTAAATTTATTATCATAATTTAAATTATGATGGGTATAGATTCATTATTTTCTACCTCCAATAGGCCTGTGATTCTTCGTACTGAGTCTAGCCGCCAATATCAAACCCATGCGTTTAAATTCTCCATAAAAAAATGGTGTGTTTTTCTACATTGTTTTTTCAGTGGCCGTATCTGAATAATTATTTAAGATTTTTGTCCCACATGTTTTACTCGCACGAAAAAAAGTGTTTTAAGAGATGTCTTAATGTTATTCCGTCGCTTGCGAACGAACGTTAGGTCTTTGCTCAATGGTTTGAGACTTATTGGCAATACATTTGAGCTGAATCGGACATTGAGTCCCGAGAAAATAAAAACCTGACTTATAATCATAAAGAGGGATTTTTTGTTATCTTCCCGAGATCAACATGTTTTTGGTGTTTGGTTTTACTCTTTGTATGTACTTTTTCTTAGATATTGAGTCAAACTGTCATTTCCGGGTGGAAATTAACAATGAAGGAAGGAATGACCAGCACAGGCGGCAAGGACGACAAATTAGTCACAATGAACTTTAATCAAGGGTTATACTTGTCATTATTGTGATGATTATATTATGTATATTGATTAAAAAACCGCATCCTCTTTGAGTGACTGTTTCTCTATTGCAGCAGCATTGTTGATAATGCGCGTATCGATATATAAAAATGACCGACTGCCAAACGAACTATTGACTATTAGGGACACCACCAAGATATATATTTTAATAATAAAAAATGTCTGGGTAGCTCAGTTGGTATAGAGCACCGGTATGGTATTGTGGAGGTCGCTGGTTCGAATCCCGCTCTAGTCAAATTTTCTTTGTTCAAGTTGTCAACCTTTAAATTTTGAAAAGTGAACAAAGAAAGATTGACTGGAGCGGGATTCGGCCCAGCGACCTCCGGAACACCGGGCACTCTTGCCAACCGCAACCAACATTATGGCTTGGTAGCTCAATGTAAAGAGCGTGTGTTCCGGAGGTCGCTGGTCCGAATCCCGCGCGCTCCAGTCATAGTTCTAATCTAAGTTGTTCACTTTTCAAATACTTAATTGTAATGTTCAATACATCTTGACCACCTCAATGCAGACACGTTGTTTCAACTTGAACTTATCCTTGGTTTTTCTCCTTTTCTCTGATTCTAGTAACGCAGGCTGTATACCCTGGTTTTTTTTAAACCTTTTACAACTTTTTAAATCGATGATAAGTAAGAACTTGAGAATAATAATCAGTGGTGGGCGCTTGATATAGCGCCCTCTTGTGTCATGGAAAATGCGTTAGTGGGATGTATGGCTCCTAGACGTAGTCAATGAGGATCGATCATAGAAAATGCTTGCACTGAAAGTCAACCGACTGAAGACAATATCGCAGCATTAAAGCAAGATGACAATGTGTTGAACTTGAAAACATCAAACCTGAACCAAAAACAGTCTCAGAAAAATGGATTCTAAAGATGAAGAAGTGGAAGATTTTGAGATCACAGACTATGATCTGCAAAATGAATTCAACGTTGATAGACCAAGAAGGCGGATGACGAAATCGCAAGCAATTTATGGTAGGCCTAACGTTAGGCCCTATGCTATGCCTATGGAATTGGTTTCAGGTCAACTCGGTCCGTAACCAACTCGGTCCGAGTCAACTCGGTCCGTGACCAACTCGGTCCGTAACCAACTCGGTCCATGACCAACTCGGTCCGTAACCAACTCGGTCCGAGGCCAACTCGGTCCGTAACCAACTCGGTCCGTGACCAACTCGGTCCGTGACCAACTCGGTCCCTATGGGAAAATGCACGCAAAAACGTCTGGTAATTTTGTTGCAGGAAAACGAGTTCGTAGTCTTGCAAATTGCGTGAATTTAACTATTTATTTAGGCCTATTTATTTATTTATTCATTTATTATCTAAAAAACATTAAAAGAATGAAAAATACATTGGCAGGTGCTGCCCATAGGGCCTGAAAAAAAAGTAAAAAAAAACAAACAAAAAACTCTGTCATCAAAAGACGTGCCTTGCCAACCTGCCATTGATAAATCTTATATTAAATTATGTTATGTATATACACAGATTAATTAAAACAAAGCTAAAAAATCAAAAACAAAAACACAAAACAATCATCATTATTATTCATTAATTGATTTATTAATTTAAACATAAAAAGCACGTTTTCACAAGGCAATTTGACTTCGTGTATAATTTAATTGATATTTTTATTAAAATTGTATTGTGCCATTTTATCAAATAATTATGGTATCAACATAATAAGGCATAATTTATTTCCTCACGGTTTCAGCCACAAGCAAAACATATTATGTTATGATGACATTAAAAAACATTAATGCAAGTAGCCTACATGTTGTACATGTACACGGCTGCTGCAAACTGCATGGATTCTTGTTTGTGTACGTTTTCCCATAGGGACCGAGTTGGTCACGGACCGAGTTGGATACGGACCGAGTTGGTCACGGACCGAGTTGGCCTCGGACCGAGTTGGCCACGGACCGAGTTAGTCACGGACCGAGTTGGCTTCGGACCGAGTTGGTCTCGGACCGAGTTGGTCACGGACCGAGTTGACTCGGACCGAGTTGGTTACGGACCGAGTTGACTGGCACCCATGGAATTAGTCCGAGCATGGTCCGAGTAACTTGGACCCTAAAAATCGCCTTTTTAACATTTGGACATGATCTGGCGATAGTAGGGTCCAAGTACCTTGTTTGCATTTGAGTGGCAAGAGCTCCATTTTGCCTCTACCCCGAGTCAAAATCCTGTGATTTCACCTCCAAAACGATCCTAAAATGTCTCATGCGGCCAGCTATGGACCAAGGGGGAATTGGAGATTCCAATAATGACAAGGTTTACTCACATTATTTTTTATTAGAAAAGATCATTTTTTTCCCCCTAAAAATGGGCACAAAGACCTCCTATTCATGAGCACAGTGTCAGTTTGGTCAGCCGTCTTGGGTTTTTCAAATTGTACACTGGTAGGCCTACCCGGAAAAAAATTTGGGAAATATTTTTCTTTTCTTCAAAAAATGTGAGTAGGCTTAAACCTTGTCATTATTGGAATCTCCAATTCTCCCTTGGTCCATAGCTGGCTGCATGAGACATTTTAGGATCGTTTTGGAGGTGAAATCACAGAATTTTTACTCAGGGTAGGCAAAGTGGAGCTCTTGCCACTCAAATGCAAACAAGGTACAGTACTTGGACCCTACTACTATCGCCAGATCATGTCCAAATGTTAAAATAGGCGATTTTTAGGGTCCAAGTTACTCGGACTAGTGATTTACTTTACAAAAGTTGCTTTATTGCCTTCTATCATTCTATGAATAGGTGTCCGAAACTAGGAACCCCACTGCCTGGTTTTATGTTATTGTTGTATTACGTTGTAATATGAGACAATTTATTTAAAAAACATTTTCCTTTGCAGGTGTTTGGGCAGAAAGTGATGATGAAGAAGAGGAAAGACAAGGCTTTGGCAGCGCCAGTCGACGCAACAGAGGACAGGAGTTGAACTTTGTTAGTAAAGAGGTCCAGCAGCCCAAGAAAGAAGCCGAGGTTAATACTGGCATTTTAGACATCTCTCACTCACCGGGAGTCTTTCTCATTGGGGCTGCAGTAAATGTCACTGGTGTTGTCCCATCCCACCTCTGAAATTACATACTCTAACCAGAGATGCCAGTGCTGTGTCTGAGTCCGGTCAGTCCGAGTCCGAGACCGAGTGCAGTCCATTTGAGTCCAAGACCAAGACCGAGTCAACACATCTGAGTCCGACTCCGACTCCGAGACTGAGTCCGAGTCCGGCATGCATAATATACATAATAAATAATTACACAATTTGTTTTGTTTTTTTCCCCAAAATGACAAAGACAACAAGTTTAAATATTACAGTTCAAATCAAAACAGCCTAGAAATTAGTAGAGAGACCTGAAACCTATGTACTGGAAAGTGGAAACGGAGACTGCTCATAGACCAAGTCCGAGTCATGAACCTCCGAGTCCGAGACCAAGTCTGGCAAAATCCGTCTCGAGTCCAAGACCGGAGTCGATTCTCACAGCACTGAGAGATGCTGCCATTGACCAGTTTACAAATTTACTACTACTACTGCACATGTTCTTGTATCTTTAATTCTATGGATGACCACTTGTTTTTAATCATAATATGGTACAACTTAATCATGGTTAGTTCTTAGTTTGAAATTTCATGATTGATACAGGGACTGAATTTCAGTTGACTTTCCTTTGTTATTTCTCCAATCAGAATGAAGCGAGACCGGACGACCAGTCATCTGCCTCTTACCAGCTTCCATTGCGCTCCCAAGAGTCATCAAAAGTTCCAAAGAGCATGACCAAGGCGCAGAAGGCCCACGCTAATCTGATGAAGTCTGACAGGCAGTTTGGCAACTGGCAGAAGCACACAACCGGATTTGGACAGAAAGTCCTTCTTCAGGTACTTAGGTTTTACTCTCACAAGAATCTAGAGTCAATAATGTTGCGAGTCTAAGATTTTGTTTGCAAACATCTGTGGGTTCACACAGCTTCATTGATTTTTTTTGTAGGATCGCTGAATGTATCACATCTACTTAGATTGTTTTTCTGGTTTCTCTAAAGATGGGCTACATTCCAGGTAAGGGCTTGGGGAAAGCCAACCAAGGTATCGTGCGACCTGTTGAAGCAACCAAGCACAAAGGCAAGGCAGCGGTTGGTGCCCACTCCACGTCACAGTACACCAGCAGACAAAGCAGGGAACCAGCTGTATTGGACTCGGAAGAGGAGGAGGACACAGAATTCAGGGAGGAGCTTGCCAGATGGAAAAAGGGAGGAGAGGTAAGCATCAGGGACTGAAGAATGAAAATTGTCCGACGCAGTGGAAAGGTCTTCCATACAGGACACTGAATGAAATATTGTCCTGGGGGCTGCAACTTTCCCCATTTTCATTTTCTCATATCAACAAACTTTTCCAAAAATATACCAAAATTCAAATTTCCTTTCAATTCAGGCGGCCAAGAAGAAAACCAAGTATGTCTACCGCACGGTTGAAGAGGTAAAGAAGTCGGCTCACCTGAAGAAGCGCAAAAAGGCCAACCTCTCGGCCAGCGGCGTGAAGGTCATTGACATGACGGGTCCCGAGCAGCGAGTGATGTCCAACTACAGTCAGCTGGGCAAGCAGCACGACAAGCCCACGGAGAGGCTGGAGGTGGAAGGGGTGGAGGGCAAGAAGTCAGCCTTCCAGATGGTGGAGCTGGATCACAACCTACAGCTCTTAGTGGACATGTCCGAGCAGCAGATCATTCAACACGACCGACAGTAAGTCCTTGCTCTAACTCCACCGTTTCCAAAATCGTTGACAAAGAATTACTGAAGCAGGACTTGAAGCTGCGAGTCTATAGACACTGCTCTTGGATTTGAAGCTGTAGGTCTAGTAGCAGATCTAAATCACACTTCAGTCATTTAATATAGTAGACTTCTGGGGTCCTCAAAGTTCACAATTAAGATGACATATTGCTCCTAAACCTTTGCCCTTTATTTGAGGCTGAGGCTGTTGGTGATAACAAAGTTCTTTTGGGATGGGAGTTGGAGAGTCATTCTTGATGATGACGTGATGTTGTTCTTTCTAGATTGCATCACGAGGAGGACATGGTGGTCAACTTGCAGCATGAGCAGGGCAAACTCCGGGCCGTCCTCAACCAGGAGGAGAGACAGATAGACCATCTGGACAGCATCATGACCATCATTGAACGGTGCGAGGAGCGCTCCAAGCCGGGCTGCACCAACCCGCTGGGCCTGGAGGAGTACCAGGACATCTTCAAGACTCTACAGGAGGAGTTCAGGGAGGAGTACAGAGCCTTTGAGCTGTGTCAGTTGGCCACAGGGATTGTCCTCCCACTGGTAATGCTCAAATATCAAACGAAAAGTTTCATCTGACATGTAGTAGCTGTATACAGTTACTGAGTTGGCCCAATTGAAAGATACAAACAGAAGAATGTTGTTTGAACTTGACAATTTTAAGTTCTTAGTGGAAGTTAGGTATTCCAATGCTTTTTGCAAAAACTTCAAATTTTGGGCCCCTAATCTGGAACTAAAATCACCTTTCTTGCCGTGGCATCATTCTTGTCTGGGTTTATCAAGGTTTTTGGAGTTCCATTACCACCTAAACCTTAAATAATTCCTGACATTTCCTTGAATTGTCTTCTTTTATTGGTTCTTGACTTGTTCAGTAATTGATTCTGATGTCTTAAATCACTGGTTAACTGTTGTTCCTCATAAAAGAAGAAGGAATGTCTTTCAAAGGCTGGGGTTTGTTTGTTTTCATAGATAAAGAAAGAGCTGATGGCCTGGGATGCTCTCAGGGATAGCAACAAACACGTGGACCTCTTCAAGATGTGGAAAGGCATCTTGGACACAGACGACAGCCGCTTCCTCCTTCCCAACGGCAAGACCATGACGGTGTACGAGAGGTTGGTCTGGGAGATCTGGATGCCGCAAATTCGACGAGCCATCGGCAGTTGGAACATGAGGGACTGTGACCCGATCATCGGTAATGAGCTTTCTTGACCCCCAAAGTGCCTTCCGATTTTCGTTTTTGTTCACGTGGCGGTAAATTGAGACAAGATCTTTTTGCATTCCTCTGCAGAGCTTTTGGAGAGCTGGCTGCCGCTTCTTCCTCAGTGGCTGCTGAATAACATCCTGGATCAGTTGATATACCCTCGGCTTCAAGAGACGGTGGATGAGTGGAACCCTCTGACAGACGTTGTTCCTATCCATGCCTGGCTGCACCCATGGCTGCCATTAATGGGTATGGAATTGGATTTTTTACAGATCAAATAATCAGATTTGTTACTTAGAATGTTGTTTGATGAGGTTTGCTGAACTTTATTTAGAATGCCTATCATAAAAAGAGAAGTTGGTTCCGAGAGAAAAAAAATATGGAGGTTTTACACTCAAAGTTTTGTTCAGTGTGTTCTGACTGAGCCCTGGAGAAATTTTGACAGCCTTAGTGAAGTAGTGAATGGTATGAATTACATAGAAAATAGAGAGTTACATGTATCTGGTTTTACTTTGGTTTGCATATCATAGATTTCCTCTTTTGTTGAGGACTGTGGAAATCTTCGTTGAGTCACGTTCAGGAAACATGACAATCCAACCTTGCTGTGTGTTAATAATTTGCACAGGTGGGATACCTTGACAAATCAGGGCACAGTAAGGTTACAGGCACAGTCAGTAGCTAGCAGAACCAGGGATGAAATTATGAGGTATTTAGGCATCCAGCTTGATATCAGAGGCCATTTCATGGCGCTGTTAAGCACAAAAAAATTTGCTTAGCACAAAATGTCTTTCTCAATAAAACAAACTACATGTACCATTCAAAATTCCATTTGATATTCATGGTCAGCGATCCAAAGATTAATTACAAGTCATACACAACGCATAGAAAATAAGTCGTTAATCCTGTTTTTACTCAGACAGAAATTTGTATGGTTAGCACATTTTTGTTCTAAAGCAGGGCCGTGAAATTGGCCCTAGGTTGAACATTTCCAATTACGAGTCCTTTGCTTTTATCTTTTGGACCAACAGGTGATAAGCTTGAGCCTTTGTACATACCCATCCGTCAGAAGCTAGCCAGGGCTCTAAGCAACTGGCATCCTAACGACACCTCAGCCAAGACCATCTTGATTCCCTGGCGACGTGTCTTCTCCCGAGGGACAATGGAGGCCTTCCTGATCAGAAACATTGTGCCCAAGCTAGCCGTTTGCTTGCAGGAGTTCGTCATCAACCCGTATGATCAGCACCTTGGTATGGAGCATTTGGTGAACAGTGATAAGAATCCTGGTTTTCTTCCACGATTGTAACATGCATTATATGCTTTGTTGAAAGTTGCTGAAAAATGAAAGGAATTTGTGCACGTTGCTTCTCGCAATTTCGTTTTCTTGATTTAATGCAAAAATTTATCATGAAATATAATTTTTCATGGCACGTTGGGAAGAAGCCGGTGCTAGAAAGGATTAATTTTGTTTCTTTGGATGGCTATTGACAAAGACATGGTGTCCATCCTTCCCCACTGGTCTTCTCAGAACCACACTTGAAGAAGATATTCTTGTACATAGTGCTACCACAAACCTTACTTAATAGTACTTCCTCCATGCATAGCTTCAAGTCTTATTGAAGTCAGTTTGTTTGAGTTTGGGAGGCTCAAGCTTTTAATGTTGCTTTCATTTGGAGTATTCACTTATAGTGAGTTTGTTGTTTGTTTTGTGAAACTCAGAACCTTACCGTTGGGTGATTGACTGGGAGGAGCTTCTTCCTACCCCTACGCTGGTCAGCTTGTTTGAGAAGCACTTCCTGCCCAAGTGGCTTCAGGTTCTCTGCTCCTGGCTGGGCAACAATCCCGACTATGAGGAGGTCAGCAAATGGTATCTAGGCTGGAAGGGCCTCATACCGGAACGCATACGCGAGGAGCCCACAATCAAAGGTACTACATCACTTCATCAATTTACAATTAAATTTTTTTTTTTTTTTCCAAAATTCTGGAACTTGGGGAAAATTTCATCGCTGAGCAGAAAGGAGTTGGGGGCAAACTCTGGTTATAAATACTGTAAGTTTTGCTTGCAACTGGTTCTGTTGCTGAGTAGTGCAATCTCTGTGAAATTGGACCCTGGTTGGGTAAATAGTTGTAGTAAGACATCATCAATCAGTAAGTGGTTAACCTAAGAGAAATCTTGAATTCCTCATGCACAGTTTACTTCAAGGACGCACTGGATGTTATGAACCAGGCGGTCTCCGGTTCGCATCCAATCCGAGAAGCCGACAGCTTGGACTACCTCAACAATCTGCGCAAGCAGAGAGAGGCTACAAGTAGCAACAGATGGGAGCAAGAGGCACCGGTAAGATTGGACTGCAAAGAAACGGCTAGCCGGCTTGTTGGCTGATGTGACCTGAAATACGAGGGCTAGAATTTTTAGAGGGCCAGGGGTGGATTTCACCAAACTCATCGTAACCTGCTATCAATCGGAGGACATAAGATTCATTGCAGCCCTACAAAGGATACGATGGGTAATCCTTCGTAACTGGAGTTACTGTCGATCGTAGGGCTTCGTGAAATCAACCCCTGATATTGTCATCCTAGTAGAATCTTCCTCCAAAGCTAAATGATACACACCTAGAAAGTATGAATCACAAAGTGTTCGGAGTTGGAGAATTGAAAAAGGAATTAACAAATAGATTAGATTTTTGCACTAAATACTGAAGGGTAAATCTTGCCAAGACCAGATGAACAAAGACATTCATACAATTCAGCTTCGAAAAGATCACCACAAAGGAATACTGCAAAGTTAAAAAGAAATCTGGTTTAGAAATTGTAGGCTGTCGCAAAACTGCCTGTCAATTCAAATGGCATGGAATTCTTCCAGAACTGCATTCCCAACTACGAGACATATTTTCATGACATAAATTTTGTCCACTGTTTTGCCTCCCCCTCCAAACAGGCGAGACAGATGAGTGTTCCCACCATCACAGTTCCTACAAACTTCAGGGATCTGGTTGAAAAGAAGGTAAGTTTCCAAATTAAAATTCATCCGCCCGAAATTGTCAAAATGCAAGATAGTGTAATAGCTGATCATCTATTAAAACAAAACAGTGGTGTCATTGAGAGTTTACGCAAACATTAAATTAATCAAATTAATGAAATAAATTGTTTTAAATCAATAAACAAAAAAGAAAGATGTTGACATTTTTTGTTGAAGGGTTATGCTTCATTCTAAAGGGTAAAGAAAAAATTGTCCCCAACTTCAAACAGACATTTTGGGAATATGTCAAATTTGCTGAAAAAGTATTAATCAGTCACAACAGCAATGTGCTTTGGAGAAATTGATGATGATTAATTTTGACGATTTGATTTTTTTTTTTCAGGCGTCAGAGAATAACCTCGTCTTCTTGCCAACCAACCGGCGTCAAGAGGGCAAGAATGTTTACCAGTTGGGACCGCTCCACATCTTCATCGAACGCTCGGTGATCTACGTGCACCAGGGCCATGTCTGGACGCCCATGGGGCTACAAACGGCCATCGAACTTGCCCAAAATATGACCTAAGGACAGGATCAGAGGGACATGTTGCAAGCCTTGAATTGAACGGAGGCCATGGCCTTCGATGTCCTGGTTCTTGGCCTTGGTGCCCTCTTCAAATGTTTCCATAGACATTATGATTTTCCAATGGAACTGCCCCCTGCAATGAAAAAAGTGGCCTTGCAAATTTCAGAACCAAGTTCAAGACGTGATGTTGCATTGAGTCATGGTAATGAATTGGTGATCCCACTGCAGTGCACCTATGTGCAAACCTTATGCAATCCAATCATAGTCGACTTAAGAGTGAGTGGAGTGGACTGGTCTGTACTTTGAAGACTGCTCAGAATTTCTAGTGGATGAAATGATGACGCCAGAAGCCGACATAAAGGATGGGTTCACAGACGTATTCCATCTTTCAAACAGAAAAACAAGAAAAAAATGCCATAATTTCATTTATTAACTGATTAATCAAACTGTTGAGCTGTCATCACTGTAACCTGGTTTCTGAAATTAAAGTTTGAACCATAGTCCACTGTAGTCAACTGAGCTACATTTTCCATGTTTGTCATGAGCATCAGTTTTTAAAGAGTTTTCAAAGGAAACCAATATTGTATAGCTTTCCAGTCCTGCATGTGCATTCTATACACTCTACTCAACCCAAACGCTTCAAAATTGGGGATGGGGTACTGGGGTAGGACAGGGGCGTCCGGGCCGGGGTCACATTCCCCCTCCCCTGTAGAATCTAGAATCGGCAAAGGATATCGTAAAATGGGTCTGCAACTGGGCTAGCCCTCATCCTGTATGGTGTCCATTACTTCATTGATAAACCATGTCCAGCTGGGGAGGGATTGTAATTTGTATTGTAAAGTTTACAGGTGTACAATTTACAGATGTAAAAAATAAAGATCTTAAATATTATAGTAACTCGAGAGTGCTGAATTTGAGATGTTGTTTGTGGACAGTTAGCAAGCATGTTGACCCGTTCCTTATTGTTGGGAACTTTCAGCAGAAAGATCATTTTTCCCTTTGGGAATAAATTTCAATAAAATTAAAGGCATAGGGCAGATGAATGGGCCATCAACCAAGAGAAATTACCCTGGAAATCGCAGTAAAAATGCAAAGCTCGTTGATTGGGAATTGGGTTAATGTGCCCCAATGTGCCCTCGATAACAATGATGTAGACTGCACAAATGACAGAATGCACTCGTGTAGATAAGCAGACAAAATAGGGCTCGGCACTAGAGCTATTATAATTTATAGAATACATGTACACCCTTTATATCGACAGCTATAGTTAATGGGGCAACGTATGACTTGTTTGTCCGAACTTCTGAATGTGACGTCACGAGCGCGAAGCCCTTTTGATTCACTGTGCTGCTATCAGTTTTCCAATCATTTCCCAAACAGAATTAAAAAAAAACCAAAGCATAAAAGTGAAAGCTGGTCATGTTTTTGTGTTTAATTCCTGGTTTCAACGAAAGATTTACAAAAGCAAGAAGCATTTCTTACACTCAATCAAACAATTCGAACCACCACTCCTAGTTCCTGTCAGGCTGGTTGGCTTGGGAATGTTTACACCCCAGCTATTACAGTATACATCAGGGCTCGGCGCTCAAGCTATTTATAGAATACGCCCTTTATATCGACAGATATAGTTACCCGGATGTTCGGACAAAGTTAATTGGGCAACGTGCGACTTGTTTGTCCGAACATCTGAATGTGACGTCACGAGCGCGGAGCCCTATTGACTGCCCAACCCTATTAATGATATTGTTCAGTTTTCCAATTATGAAAGAGTAAGATAACACCACCCACAGGAGTAATATACACTGCAAATAAAATACTTAGCGAGACACAATTATATTTACAAAGGAATACAAAGCCACAATAAGACTAGGTAGGTACATTATGCCACAGCTCACGACCGTGCACCGCCGAGGTGGGGCAAGCAATCAGACGGGATCAAGATGAAAAGAGGAGGTCAAGTTCTTTGTAGTTCAGTGGCTTTATGCGAAACTCTCTCACTCCAGACATGGAGCACTCTGTGAAATTGACTGCATCACTAGATGACTGTGCCTGGATAATTACCATCTGGGATAATTCAATCCAATTTTTGTCCAAGTCCAACCCAGCGAAGGTTTTCATCTTTTAACAAAGTAAAGAGTGGTTTCATGGCTTCTGACCGCCAAATGAACAAAGATAATTGACTTTTAGGGACACCGCCAACATAGGGCTAGGAAGCTCAGTTGGTACAGCACCAACACAGTATTCTGGAGGTCGCTGGTTCAAATCCCACTCCAATCGACTCCAGTTGTTTTTGTTCAGTTTTCAATGACTTAGAAGAAAAAAAAATATATTGACATTATTTAGTGTACATAGCTTTCTCAGGCAACAAATTAATTATCATTGTCCTCGGCGTTTACAACTTCAGAACATCCTGATAAGAAATAAAAGTCCTCTGAATCCTTTCTGCAAGCCCGTTAGAAGTCTCCACAACTGTATTTTTAATGTCGTTGTATTAAACACGTTGGCGACACAAGTTTCAGTGAAACAGGACACTCTCGGGATGCCATCTTCATTGTGCATTAAACGTTTTGCAATATTCTCTCTACTACACGGTGTGTTAATAATCTCTCAACACATTGTAGATTACTCCAAAATGCCATACAGCCGATGCAAGTCATGCACATCTGGTACCTCAAGATACTCATGCATATGGTAATCTCTAGAAATTGGAAGTAATTCAAGAGCGAGAAAATGACAAATTGCATCCAATGACAATTCTGTCCATCTGCCAAAAAAAAAGAAAAAAGAATTGCTCCGGCACTTGACTGTTCCGAAGGGAAATTACAAACTGGGCCAAGTCAATGTACTTGCGGAGAAGGTCATGATATTTGGGAAGGTGATGGGTCCATTTTTCAGGCTGTTGTGGATTCAATCAGATCCCACAGATAGTTGGTGATGAAGAACTTGGAGTTCTGACGACTGTCCAGCGAAAAAGGCCTGACGTCTTTGGAAGTTGAAATGTCTGGCAGAATGTGAAGTCAAGGCATTTCACTAAAGTAGGGATTCATATTCCTGATCTTTATTTACCCTCAAAACAAGTCATAAACTGCTCATCAACCAAAATACTGACCTGAATTATATAAATGCTCGGAGTTAGGATCGAGTTAGGAGGGCCTGACATTTTGATCCTAATATGAACTTTTAAAAAGGCTAAATGACAAGAGGACAAGAACATGCAAGTAAAGATACTCATGGACATGGAGTGTCTGGGGACAGAAAGATCGAGGTAGACAAGTATTTACTATCAATCTTTCGAACCCTAAAATGGAACAGAAAAAAGGGGGGAAAAAAAAGAAGAAAAAGTCGGCATTTCGTGCGTACGTACTTTATAGACAGCCCCTAGCTTGGAAATAAACAAATTCAATATTCAACATTATATCAAGGATACAGCCTTTGACTTCTTCGGGATGGCTGTTGAAATCCCAGGTTACCTTGGTTGAGGCCTGGTACAAGCCCACATTGTATCTAGCAAAAGACAAATTATAAATGAAGGGAAAAAAGAAAAGAAAATAAATTTTCTTTTTCAAACAGCTGTGAATATGAAAGGTAATTTCATACTTTTGTGTTTGTCACAGAAATGCAGATTCATGTGCAAAAATATCAAGAAAGACCCAGCCGAGAAAGTGCAGTGTTCATTTCCAGGGGCTTAACTTTGCAGACGCAAAGAAGGCAGTGACCGGGGAACAGACGGCAAGGCAATTACCCTCCCGACTCCACCTTCCCCAAAGAAGAGATCAAGATTGCCTCTCAGTCTCTGCACATCTTCCCCCAAAGAACAGAAATTTCAAGATCTGCCATTTCACCATTAAACACACACTTGTGAGTTATGCTTTACTGAAAAAGAAATAATCAGAGTGGCACAATTTCTACGAAGTATTAGGTTTCACTGCGACGAGCAAAACCATTAAAGCGATGATGAGGTAGAATTCTGCGGCACTGCGGAGGAAGGGAATGGAGGGTAAAGGGAGATATTAGAGAGAGAGGAGGTGAGGACAGTGACTTTACTGACCTGGTTTTGGGCAGGACCTCCGTGGTTTGTTCCTTCACCGCCTGTTGGTGGCTCTCCAACTTGACCTGCAGATCCTCCAGGTGATCCAACTCCCTCTGGACTGCTGTAAAAACTCTCAGTCAAGGACAATACCTACAAGCCTATACTTTGTGATATAGCTATTCCAATTCCAAGGGATTTTGTCTTTTTTTGGTCTTCCAACTTATTTTGATAATATTTTTTAAACTGAGCTGACAATTTAATGATTAATTATTCAAATAATTCTCTGAATTTGCAACATTGGATTCAAATCGACGTTTCAAAATTCAACTAATTTTTTTTTCACTCCCTTTAAGTTTGCAAGTTAGGGTATAGTACACTGATACTACTCCAATAGTGCACCACCAAGAGTTTGCGCTGGGGTCGTTGACCAATTACAATTCACAGAATTTGTCAACCAAATGTGTGTCTGGAAAGGGCACTGTGATTGGCCAACGCATTGCAAACTTTGGGTGGCGCACTAAACTGTATTTGGAATCACCCGTATAAGCTGTGCATATTGCAGCTAGCATGAAGACTTTTTACGCGTATGGTAGGCCTAAATTGAAATTGAAATTGCAAGGATATTGCACTTCCTGCTGAAACTCCATCAATGTCTCCCTGCTCTTTGCCTTGTCACTCTGGACCTCAGCCATGTCTGGGGACAGTGCATCACCGGATTGTCCATGTATCACATGGGCTGACTTCTCCTCCCTTGCAGACAAGAATCCTGCAAGTTATAAAAGGAAAAAACTTTGATGGCACCTTATCATCAGTCTCAATCTCTGGAAATATTCATACCACTTTGGTCAACACCCTCGGCGCAGGTCAAATGCTAATTCAGTGACTGAGCAACCAACCAAACTCAGGCAGTGAAATAGTTGCAACGACCGTAACCCTATGATGTGGTGACATGGACCTTAAATCTCATCTTTGCTTGCCGATGTTGCCGTACCACATTGTGTGACAACATCCTACCTTCGATGATCTCCTTCAACGTCTCCTTTTGTTCTGTCTCGATCCGTTTCAACTCTTGCATCTTTTCTCCAAACTGTGTGAGTTCCCTGGCACTAGACTGGTCTTCCAGGCATTGACTGACTTCCTGCGTGGCTTGGACGGCCTTCCCTTCTTCGATTGTTGTGATCACATCCGACAGGTTTGAGGCTGCCATCTTCATTGGAATCTCTTCCTTATATCGTACTACCATATGATGCGCACACTGTTGTTTTGTTTACTGAATTATAATGGGAGAAATGAAACAAAAAGTTATGGGAGGAATTCTGCAACTAGCCTAGTGACCTTCACTTTGACTTTTAGTAACATGGATTGATTTCACTAAACTCATCGTAACTTACTATCAATCGTAGGACTTAACGATGTATTCCAGTCCCATGTAGGATAGGCCCCCTACGATGGGTTACCCTTCGTAACTCGAGTTACTATCGATCGTAGGGCTTTGTGAAATCCACCCCAGGCCTGATATCTGATATTACAGTAGCATTGAGGCAACAGATAATTATTAGAGTAGATCCAGTCTCGACTCCGAGACAGATCGACCACAAAGACAGCTCAACTCCGAGACAAGTCGACTTCTCCTGATGCGATCGATGCATGGTGTGCATGACAAAATATGATCTAAATATTAAATAACTAAAAGAGACACCGAAAATAATATTCTCATTGGAAGTAAAATTGATGCTGCTAGCACGATTTTGGAAATAGGCGGAGTTTTTAACCCTAACAGTGCAAAATGCTTTCCATTTCTAGGTACCATATACTAAATCTTACTATTTAGTATTTTGTAGTACTGTCAGAATGAGATTGTAAAGAGTACCCAGTACTACAAAGTACTATTTTTGTATGAAATCCAAATACCTCGAGTACCGATTACCAGTACAGCATACTACTTGTAGTAATTTTTAGTATTTGGTGCTTTTAGGGATTTTAGGCTAAACCTTTGAGAAACATTCTTTTTTGGGTAGGCCTATTTGGTAGCAGCGTACCTGCTATGTTCGGTTGCCCCTTGGCCGTCTGCCATGACCAACTTGATGCTGCATGGGCCCGGCGCAGCTTTTCTTTTGCAGCCACTCGAGCGGTCTTTTACTTCCAATCTACTATTTTGGTGTCACGGTCGGCTAAGTTTTTAGTTATTTTATATTCAGATACATTTTTTAACATTGCTCACACACACTGCACATCGCATTGGCAGAGATGGAGTCCACCATGTGCACTTGTCATGGTAGGCCTACTTTTGGAGTCGAGTTGTCTTTGCGGTCGAGCTGTCTCGAGTTGAGTTGTCCCACGGTTGACTTGTCTGATATTTGTAATTGTAGGGCCTAGTTCTAGAAAAGTATGGTGTGCACTGTAAAAGTGATACAGTGTGTGTCACTGTCAGCTGCAAGTTCCTTGCTAGGCATTAGTGTCTTTTACGCCACCCATATCATTTTCAGTATTTCTCTGGGTAAGAATCTGTTGTTTTTTCACTGAAATATTGCCGAAATAATTATGTTCATTTTAGGGTTTACACTTTTACAGGACCCACGAATAAATTAAGGGCTAACTAGGCCTAACTAACGTTAAGCCTGGCTAAGTAACAAATCTCACTTTGGAACAGAAGAAGCTAAATAAATACAGAAAATAATATGGGTGGTGTAAAAGACACTAACCCCCCTTGCTCCATGCTTCAACCAGTTGTGGTCTGTGTAAAGGTGTAGGCTACCTGTTTTCGAGGGTTGGCCTTCTATTAATATATTTACACCCTCGAAAACCGATATCATCGAGGATTATAAAATAAAAATAATAAAAATAACGAGTTTACTGGGGTTTTCAAGTCAATGAACTTACAAGTTTAAAGTTCCGTGTCTCACAAATTAAAGAGATCCTTAAAACCAAAGCGGCTGACTTCTCCCGTTTTACAAACTCCAGGAAATTGAAGGAAGACGAGAATCCGAACTACACAAGTCCGTTCAAAATCCGCGCTGTGTTGCTTTCGACAAGTCAGAGTAAAATTCTTACACCCAAAACTAAAGCCCTTATGATTGGTCCAATGTGCTAAGTCTCTGTGTAATTGACCAATCACATCATCTGTCTTAATAGCCAGTTTGGGTTCCAGTCGCAGACAAAAAAAAACTTTGCTAATGTCGTGGGAATTCAAAATTACACTTTGAGTCCCATGTGCACTGTGTAGTATTGTATTTGAATAACCACATACGTACGGGCAATGCGCCACGGAGTTGCACGATGACATGCAGTGTAACAATGCAATACAATGCATTGCATTATTGTACACTTCTACGTTTGCAGCTGATGAACGTTTGTGGAATGTTAATGTTGTTGTGGTTGATCAAACCTCTAAAAACTAAAAAGGTGGGTGTCACACGATCGGATCGCTCAAAAAGTTGATAAGATATCAAGCTTGGTTTACTGACAATCCACATCAGCTAACTTGCAGAATCGTGAGTTTGTGTGGAGTAGAAGAGATGGTCGTTTTGGACGTCATGGATCTTGGCTTTGGCGTGGGAGTTGAAGGATTTTGAAGTTCTTGTTTTCTAGTCGTGCTAACGTCAATGCTTTGCTTTTACGAAAGGTAAGTCGCTTGGCCAAGTTCACCTTTCCGATCACGGTATGCATTATGGTCAGCCCAAATGGAGGTACAGTAGAAATATAGCCCAGTCTCCTTGTGTGGTTGCGTTCATGCTGAAGTCGTTTTATGTTTGCATGGCAGTAAAAACACTGATCCTTCAAACTGCAACTTTCTTACTTTGTAATGTTCTCAGTCATGTCATGATGTTTATTCCTCCATGGTTCATCTGGGCTTATTCCTCCATGGTCCAAGCAAATTGACATTTGATGTGTAATGTGTGAAGTTAGGCCTACCATTGCATAGGCCTCATTTTGGTAATCCTGGGTTTAGGGGCATGTATGTACATAGGCCTATATATCAGTATACAAGTACATGTATGATTGTATCTTGTGGAGACTAGTAGTAGTAAAAAGTAGTAATGTGTGGTAAGCAGCTCTTATTTTGTGTAAGTGCAGAGGGTTAGGGTAAAGAGGTCCTTATCTTAAAAACTGTGACCACTTTATCTCTTTGGCACATTTTGTAAATCTATCTACAACAAAACTACCAGGATACATTTTTGTTCATGTCCAGGGGTAACATTTTATTGTAACTTCCTAAGTTAAGCCCTTGATGGACAATTCCGCATTTGAAAATAGAATTTCAGGAACATTGGAAACAGGAGCCAGATCAACAGCCAGGTAAACAGGAGGTTTTAACATTTCCTCTTTGTACGGCAATTCTGTTATAAATTAGATTTTAGAGCACTGGCTGTGTATATTATTAGTACTTCATTTAGATAGATCTAATGTACAATGCAATGTTTAATCGTGGTTGTTCCTGTGTTCAGGTCTGGTTTTCATTGAATAAATTTTCCAGACCCATTCAATGGAAGGCCGGGTCCTTAACAGTGTGATTTCCTGTCACAAGTAGCGACATCCTGGCAGAAGTTCAATTTCAAGGACTGTCTCATTATGGAGTTTACAATTATCGGGCACACAAGACTCGACCCACGAAAAAAAAAAAAATGAAAATGAAATGTGTCCACAAGACTGATCCAATCGCAGCCTGCTGATCAACTGTGTCCCTCCCCCACTCCTAGATATATCCTTCCTCAATTTGGAAAAAAAAATCCTGATGCTTTAAGAATTGCCTCACTGATATGTGCACTTTTAATTAAAATTGTCTCTTCAGTTCAGTGCCCCCTTTGAAAAACTGGCCAGCTCATCCCTTGGTGCCCCCTAAATTATTTGACCCCGTCACTAGTTTGTTTGCAATTTGCATTATAAATTGTACTATTAAAGGACAATGTCGCTCTACAGTACTGCTACAGTCAAGCAAACTGTTTTTTTTTTCAGAAAATGAAAAATTAACAGACAACAGGCTTTAAAAAAAAAACTCTCATTAAAGGCAGTGTGTATACATAATATGTAGACTCCAGGCTGTTTGCAATCAAACATAGAATTTATTTCTGGAATGATGAACATAGAAATGTGATACTTTGAAAAGTGAAAATCCAGATGTTGTATTGTAACCTGTGAGAAATCTCTGTCTCTATCTCGTACTGTACATGTCCCAGTGGTTTCTGCTTGAAGGGCCATAAAGGCCTCAAGTACAATACTTTATTATAATGTGGTTCGACCACACTGTCTACAAAGGGCTAATTGTACTTACCAAAATTCTGTCCACAAGGTACATTTACAATGGGATATCATGGGAACTTATTCATGGACACAGATCACAGTATTTAATTCCTTGTTGATATGATATACATGTCTGTATGTTAATTGCATTATATTGTATTCATCATATGTACACTTGCACATAGCCTAGAGGTAATTTTGAATCCAAGCTGCCATTTATTGCCTGCATTGTACATTCTGTCAGTTCCAACCTAAATTTGGGCTTTATAAGCCCCAGGCACAAGAATCCAAACCTGGCAAATGGCTAAAAAAAAATGAAATAAAAACCACTTTCAGGTCAACCAGAGATTTACAGTACAGAAATGTATCTAGAGCTTTTCATTTAGCCGTAACCTCCTTTCACTTGCAAGAGACTAAGACTGAGAGTAATTCTTGTTGCCAATGCCAATGACCTACAGCCCTAGATCCCTTATTGAGCTACTTACTAGCCGTACTGCTGTACCGGTAGACCTATTCCTGGGGCAATTTATCCAGGCTTTGAATTGATGCTTCAGCCATGTCAGCAAGCCTCAAAATAAATTGACATTCCCTGTGCTGTAAAAAAGCACATTTCTTCAGAATTAGTGTACATGTATTTACTGTTACTGTACAAAGTCCTGTCTGGCATATATATGTTGTTTCAAGACCTGCAATTTCTGTCAGGGGCCAATTTCATGGCACAACAAAATTGCTTAGCACAAAAATGTCTTGCTCAATAAAACAAGCCACCATTAAAAATTCCATTTGATGTTCATGGTCAGTAAACATTTAGCCATTTAAAACAATCACAAGTGATACACAACTCAACACAAATTTGGTTGTTAATCTTGTTTTATTAAGACATTTATATTTTCGTGGTTAATAGCAAGGTGGTTGTGTTGTGCTAAGCAGGGCCGTGACATTGCTGTCAGGACTGTACAATTTAAACCTGAGTAATTGTTCCTATTCTGTCCAACTTGTGCAATTCCTACAGTCATTATTTTTTGCAGAAATAACCTAGTATTGTATCATGTACAGTATGATATAGTCTGCCAATGTTACAACCTCTATGTACATGTACCACCCGTAGTACATAGTACATACATGTTATCAATAAATTCATCATTCTGATTTCTTTCAGACTCATTGTCATTCATTCCTAATGAAAGACCTAATTTATTTTTTTCCCTTTTTTTTCACTGTGTACAGAACGTACACTACGTGCAGAATCCCCATGCCAGTGCATGGCCGAAGTCCACCTTTTACAAATAAAATGAAAGAGACAATTTTATATCCAGTAATTTTTGTTATGAAAAGTAGGCCTACATGTATGGCAAATAAAAAAGGGGGCGGGGTTGGAATGGTGCTGCATTAATTGTCACATGATGATGTGTGTACACGTATGTATGGCACAAACACATTTCTTCTTTAAATACTGTGTTTCTGTAACTGTGGTTTTAATTTGTGGTTCTCTTTTTAATTTTTGAACAGAATAACATGGACAAATCTTGAGTGAAATGGCATGTTAAATGTGTTTTATATTATGCAAATAAAATTGACTATTAGAGACACTACCAATAAGCCTTTAGGGCTGGATTGCTCAGTTGGTACATTTCCAGTACGTTATTCCGGTGGTCGTAGTTCGAATTCCACCCCGGTCAGTTTTTCTTCAAGTACACTTTTCAATGAAATACAATTCTACAGAAAAACTTTGGAGGAAAAAAACCCAACAAATTTGTTATTTGAAGAGTTTTCAATTAACAATTGACATTTCTTTCAATTATGTTTCGGTTTCCTCTGCAAGTTTGTTTTGACTGTTTATTTTGATGTGGAAAGATGCATCTTATAGTTGTAAGCTGAATTCCCCAGGTGGTGACCGATAACATGTCAACTAAATGGTGAATAATGGTGTCAAAATGCTTGAATGGTGCTAGGCTGAGCATAATTTCTCAAGCCGATAAGCTGGGGGCCGGTGATTTATCACACTGCTCGGTACCCATTTCCAGTGTTTTTTTTTGTTTCAGTCACAGACACACCAAGCTTAGTGAGCACAAGACTCGAACCTCCCACCACCCCTTCTATCTCCTCCCCTATATCCCTTTAAATCCCAGAGTCCCCACTCAATCATCACATGCCTTACATGATGCTTTTGCTACCGGGAATAATAACCACATCCCTAAAAAGGGATTTTCGACGCAGTGAATTCCCTGCAAAAAGTGCATGTAGTCACTTGATGGCCAGTGCGTTGGTTGAGCAAATCAATAATTTGCTCCCTGAAAGGGCTAGATGTTTTGAAGTCTGGGAAAGGTTCCTAGCCCACGGTGTACTATTTCTTCACAGAGGAAACCTGATATTTTTGTCAGTTTTTGTGGGTGTCCGAAGTCTTAGTTTAATTCTAATAATAAATGTACTTATAAGGTGCAACATACACATTATTTTGATTTCTTCCCTCAAGTACTATGTATAGAAATATATTTAAATATTAACGCAGGTATACATACATTCTATATAATGTGCACTGTAAGATATTGCACTTTTAATTAAATTTCTCATTATTTGGAAATTTAGCCGAAAATATATTTATAGGCCTATGGTAATGGAATTTTTCCAGTCTATACACAATATTAAATTGTGAACATACAGATGTATACACATCTGCATATGTATGACTGTTTTGTTTTGTATGCACTGTCATATTGTAAATTTAAAATGTGTTTGACAAGTGGGCCTATACATACTTTTGAAGAGCTATTAGTATTAATTTACTACAATTATTGCCATCAAATTCCATAGCAATAGAAAAACATCAGTAATATTTTTTTGTAGCTTCCACACTGGGAAAATAATGTACTCTGTGATGTGTACATTTCTGTCCACATTATTAGGCTGTACTTACATCATGTACATTAAATATACTGTACATCTGTGCAGTACTTTCGGTTTACTATACCAGTTGGCAATTGTGGGACCTTTCCGTTTGTGCAAACATCCTGCGTTGCAGGTTTCTAGTTGCCTTTTATTTTTGTGAACTGTCTGATGGTTGTGGGTTGTGGGTATAGTTCCGAGAACGACAGCAGGCCCCAGGGGATCATGTATACAGCTGCTCTAACCATCCTCAAGTGCAGTAATTTCTTCAATGTTGTTTTCCTAATCGGTTATGGTGGCCTAGTTACTATCAAATAAATCAATTAGTTTTCATGCAGGTAGGCCTGTGTACAGTGTATGCGGGCCACATGTGTATACCTAATAATATACAGTACCGGTACACGTTCATCTGGCATATACTGTATTGGGAAGAAATTTATTCAGCTCCACGTATGGTCAAAATGTCAGAATCCTCTTGCACTTTACATTGTTCTTTGGATGAGATCCAGGGGCATTTAGATACAGTAATTACCAGGAACAATTGTCCAGGGATAGGTAGTTTCAGACTTTCAGTTTCCCTTGGGGAGAATTCAGCGACATTCAGGAGTACTTATCAGAACTGAAAATAAATAATGCATGCACTGCAGGTATGCCGTATGTGCATTTAATACGGATTCTCAAAGCGAGTACCGGTATACATCTGAATTCATTTACAGGTACCTAGATGCATAGTGAATGGCTTCATGCCATGCGTGCATCGTATCAGAGGAAGTCCTTTTCCATAATGTACAATAAATGAACTTTGCATCTAGACTCCACACCAGTTGATTCAGGCTAAACAGCCCGTTTCTATCTCCATGCATATAGTAGACATTAGACTTCCCTTAACCATAACCCTAGCTGCACTTGCCAAATAAGACAAGAGCTGCTAACCACACATTACCAAAGTCTCCACAGGGGACTGGATATTAACCCTAGAACCCTCCTCACTTGCCACATAATACAAAAGCTGCTTACTACACATTAGGTACATGTAGTCTCACAGGGGACTGGATCATAAACCACACATTGCCACACAAACCACACTGTGGTAAACTGTGGTATGCAGGCGGACCTGGGTTAAGTTTTTAGACTTCCATTTTTAATAAGATCAGGCTTAATCTTCCATCAAGTAGGGTCACTAACTGGAGTGACTGTAGAGCTGTTTATATTTGAAACTTACAGTTGACACTAAACGTACATGTACCTGTCCTCTACATGTATACTACATGTATGTATAATTTGTAGTTTCTTAAGTTTGATCAAGGTGTCCGTACAGCAGGTGTTTATAACAGGTTTAATGCAAAGAGCAAAGGATCGATGGTGCCAGGAACTTGTACAGTTGTAGCAATGTAAAGGGTAATATCAGCAGTGCCTACAGGCAGGCTTAGTGAACAGAGACACATCATCCGCATTAAACCGATGGAACAGATGCCCATCTGGGAATAATGCAAGCCAGTTTATTGCTGCTCAGCAAAGCTTAGTGTAACAAGAGATCACAATTGCATCGCTTGCATTGCATTCATGTTTGAGAATGAATTAGTAATGGCTTCCTCTTGGGAAAATTATTTACAGTCTTCACATTTCATAGTCTGTCTTATATAAATTTGATTTCTTTGTTTCTTTTCTTTGCAGCAAACAGCTTGCTTGCGGCCGATTTGAGGGAAATCATCATCTCTAAATGGATCGTGACTCGGAGCCAATTATCAGCCCATCACCGGATGACAGCATAGAGAGCCTGGATAAAGATGATCATTCCAAAGTCAATTACGGCACATTTGAAATGGACAAGAACAAAAGGGAGGAGGATGGCAGGCATCCCGATAAGCAGAGAGCAGATGCTGCGGACTGTGAAAAGCAGAAGCTGGCCAGCGGGAAGAGGTACAGGAAACGAGGGGATTCGGGAAAGAAGCTAGGCAGCATGGGCTCCGGGAAGAGCAACAAGATTACATCTCGTGAGGAAGATGTAATTAACAGTAACCACGGCAGCATCACTGAAGAAAAGGTGAATGGAGGCGGTTGGCATGGAGACGAGGGGGGGAGGAACTCGCCCAGAAATGATGATGAGACAGAAGGGGATTCAGAAGAGGACGGGTATGGTAGAGACCAACCAGAAGAACTTGAATATGATACAGAAGAGGATGACAGTGATGAGGAAAAGGACAATGCTATGGGAGATGATCCACAAAACATGACCATGGAAACTGTCGTAATTGATGAAGACCATGTAATAGGCGCCTCTGCCAGTAGCGATAATATAGGTGAGGACGAAGCAGATATGGCGCCCACAAGGTCGTCAAAGTCCTTAGAGCTCTCCATCAGCATGGTCAAGGTTTCTTGCTCCCAATCAGACGGAAGGAGCAAAGAAAATGTGCACGTCCCTCCAGAAATGGCTGTCCTAGAAAAGATCAAGATGGGGAAAGACAATTCCCCGTGCTACGATTCCGTAGCCAAGGACTGCGACACTGACAGGCCACGAGCCAACTCCAAGAGCCAAGGACATCTGTACATCGGCAGACCCACAAACCTCCACCGAGTGGGATCGTTGTTTAGTGATCCATCAGACAGGGGCAGCCAGAATGTGGACTGGGAATGGATCGATGAACCAGACCAGGTAGATTCTGTGGATAATCCAAGTAAGTATCTGTCATGTCTGTGAATAAGTAGTGCAAGTTGATTGAAAAATGCATTCGGAAGAAAACACCTCTTTTTTAATAAGGAACAGCTTGAACTTGCTCTGTTCAGCCATGATAGATACGCACCTGCAGGTAGATCTTCTGCTTGAGTACCTGTAAGCAATAAAACCTGTACATACAGTATGCAATGCACATGAACTGATGAAAGATGGAGAATACAAATAGGGCAAAGTGTGAAAGTGTCCTTAAATACAATCCTGTGGAAGAATTCATCAATTAAAGCAATTCTTGGCTGTAATTACATGTAGGTCATTTTGGGTTCAGATACCAACTGTAGATGTCAGACAAGCGTGTTCAGTGATGTATTACTCATATGCTTACCGGTAGTTTATCTTTGACAAACACACACACTCTGTACTTTTTTCCGGCTGAAATTCTGTATTTATCCAGAAATGAGTAAAACATACATTTACTGTAAGACCGAAAACAGTTTTGATCTCTAAGATCAAAACCTCACAATTACAATTACAGTTCATGTACCTTACAATTTCGGGTAACAATTGCCATGCTTTTTGTTGCTGTATGTAGTGTACTGTTTGCAACATTGATCAATGAGAGCTCTGAATATTCCACAGGTTTGTTTTTACTTCATAACAAATTCAATTATGAACAGACCGCAGTTGTTATAATTATCAAATTAACCAAATTAATGATACTATATACTATTCATCTCCATCAATTGTAATTTCTTTATGTGGATTCCATTTCACATGCACTTTGTGTGCAGATGCTATCATCCGATCGTTTGGAAGCACCCACTCTGAGCCAAAGGGTTTCCGAGATATCAGCAGGGGTGTCTTCTTACCCCATCAGAAGCTGGAGGTGACCCTTGTGGACTGTGGGAGGTCTACGTCTTCCCAGTACCTCAACCCTAACGAGTAAGCTTATTAATCCTGCAGTTCACTATTTGCCTGTATATTCGCTATAGTCAAAGTTTCTTTGGTCACCTTAAAAAAAGCTGCATCCTCTTTGGGTGAACCCCCACATATCATTTCTCAGGTTGGAGCATTGCTAATGGTGTTGTGATCATCAATTAGATATTGCTGTACACATATGTGAATGGTTTCATGCCTTTTCTGGACTGGGTACGAAGAAAGATAATTGACTTTTTGGGACAGCGCCAACATAGGGTTGGATAGCTCAGTTGGTAGAGCACCGGTGTGGTATTCCAGGGGTCGCTGGCTCGAATCCGGCCCCGGTCATTTTTCTCATTTTTCACCTTTCAGTGGCGTAAAATTAATCCGGTCAGTTTCCCTTGTGGTTATTTGCTGATTGGAAAGTTTGTTGAGCCTTTGAGGAAGATCCTGCTAGGTTCAAAACGTCAGACCCTCCTAAATCAAACAAATTTTGTTTGTACTCACATACGGTTGTCTGCAGATACTACATCGATGTGAAGCATGGTACCTGCATCTGGACCATTCAGAGAAGAAGCAATGACTTCATCAAACTCCACGAGGAGATATTGCTCTACAAAGCTCGCTTGGTGATACCCTTCGGCGATCGAGAGTACGTACCGGGATCTCAGTCAAATCATTTTCTAATTTTACAAGTGGGACAAAAACGAAAGACAATGATTTTAATAGTTGTTTTGTTACTGTGAAATTTTGAGGGATATATTATGCAAGTTAATTTGCGTCGGAACCATCCCTCAAGTTGCTACCTTTCTTTTTTTAATCTAGAATAAATCCATCATTCTCCCTACAGCCACCTCCAGAGGCGACGGACATTCAAAGCGAATCGCAATCGGGATTTAGCTCATTTTCCAAGGACGCCCGACGCCTGGGTACGAGCTCAACAACTTCCCAAGAGAATGGTAAGCCTGAATGGATCAGCCAGTCAGTAATAATGACTCCATGGGTCGATTTCAGGAAGCCCTATGAGCGATCGTAGCTCAAGTTTAAATACAAAGGATAACCCATCGTAGGGGGCCTATTTGTCCATACATGTAGGAGTAGGACTGCAATGCACCATATGCCCTACGATTGATAACACAAATCATGAGCAAAATTGTTTTCTGCAAACTGATTTTGTGCATTGGTAACTAGTACGTGTAGTGTAGAAAGCAAATACTGTGCAATTTGGTTGACATGGTCGAAATTAATGGACAATGATATAAATGTCCGGTTTCAAATTAACTTGCGTAATTAAGCTCTGCTGAATTTCTGTCATTCTGCCTTTGGCGGTCTGACACAATTCTGACAAGCAAGAATCGCTACCCCATTTCCTAGAGCCTCATGTAAAATGAAGTTTTTTAATATCAGTACACAGTGTATAGTTCTGATTCGTGTTTTGTATCAGTTACCGGTAGTAACTGTTACTCTCATAACAGAAGTGCTTCGTGCATATCGTATGTCCGATCTTTAGGGAAATGGCCATATGGCCTTCGTTTATTTTGTAAAATATCTCTGTAAATTCAATATTCGTGACCAGGGAAGGGGATAAGCCTGCAGGCAGAATGCACGGAACATGCATGGCTCATAAAAAGTGCCCCAGGGAGTTGAAATTAATCGTGACCGTGGCATGAACTTAAGCGATTTTTGCATTTTTTTTTAATGCTACACACAGGATAATCATATGTAAAATGCCATGTTTTGCCTGAATCAATATGCTCATGAAATAACACCTGTTTGAAAAGTCTGGTTCAGTCCATGCCCGACAACCATGAGGAAAAAACAACAACTAATTTTGCACACATGCACCTTAGGCCTAAAATCACAAGTTAGTATTTTCAATTGTATTTGAGTTTTGAGATAGTATTTAAGATAGTATTTTACATATTATTTGAGGATAATAATAACCGAGGATGGGACCTGAGGGAGACTTTCCCATAGGGTTGTGCACAAACTTTTATACTTACCTATTTCTAAACATCCTCCAAAACCAATGAACTTAAAATTGACATATATGTTAATATTGAGAGCATTCTCTGTCTTCTATTAAAATACGGACAATAATAATATGTCTTTAAAAGGTAGCTGATACCTTAGGGAGACATCGGAATGCCTCCCTAATTCCTGATGTCTCCCAAATGTTCACTTTCAGACGCCATCATGTCTCCCTAATCCCTATTTGTAATTATATCAGGCCTTGAATTTGGTTTTGAAAGGGGCAAGGCCACTTTTCCATTGCAATGGGCACTTCCATTGGAAAATCATAATGTCTATGGAAACACTTGAAGGGGGCACAAAGTTCAAGAACCAGGGCAACAAAGGCCATGGCCTCCTTGGCCTCCGTTAAATTCCAGGCTTGTTATACATGTATAAGTGAGATTGTATTTGAGATAATATTTTACTAGAACTGTAACATGTCTAAATACAGCTTTCTTTCTTTTTTTACAATCTAAGCATTGTCAAGTATTTTCTTTTATGAATCATTGTTTTTACAGCATCAGTATGAAAATTATTTGAAGAGCTTAGTCAGCAATCCCTTGTACAGAAACCATCCACAAACGGTAAGAAAGAGATTCATATGTCTTCCATTTTTGTGTATCAATCCAGGCAGTAAGTTCAGAACCCCCTTTTAAAGGCTTTGCAATGCATAGGCTTCTGAAATTGTCCAATTAAATTCAAATTGCTGCCCAAGTTGATGGATCAGCAAAAAAAAAAACTGCTCAGAATTTTTCTTTTGGTCGCTAACCAACGATCAGCTAGATACCGGTTACAAACAGTATGCAGCTTATGTGATATTTTGGCTGGTAACCTGTACTTTTGCTATAATTAGCAGAATTTACAGGTCCACATTTTGCAACCGGGCCCACATATTGGCCGCTGAGAAATCAGATGATTTTTTCTCACAGTGCATCTTTTAAAATAACTCACAGAGACCAGAGCAAAGTCCAAACAGGCACAGTAGTCACCACTAAAATGCTGTAAGTGGAATGTCTTGGTTGCTCTTAGCAACACCTTCCCTTGTCCATTAATGCCGAAGGATTTTGTCTGACTAAAATGCTTTTGAAAATTGACATTGTGTCAGTATGGACCCTTCCGGCCTGTCAATCAAACTGTGTGCATTGACCAATTGAAGGCCGCCTTTTAACCGCATAAGCCTCAGTCACATACGTTATGTAAAACATACAAATGGGCGGGGCTTAAGAGCAAAGCCGGAACTGTCCATTTGAAAGGAAAGATATATATGTAGTAATCCAGGGGTAATTCCTAGGGCATATTCTGCAGAAATTTCAATAAAAAATAAAAAGAAACGTACACATTTTCTGTTACAAAATTATATTCAAGGACATAAGTGCACAAAGAACATGATTTTGTATTTTTGTTTTGTGTCAGCTGTGTTCTAATTTTGATTTGTTTCGTTTTTTTTCTAAATAGCTTGAATTTCTGGAGGTCAGCCATCTTTCCTTTGTGGGTGAACTTGGCGTGAAAGGAAAGTAAGTACCTGAAAGTAGGGAAAAAATAGTAGAATTTATTTGTTGATTAGTCATTTTGAAACATTTGGGCAGTTACAGCGTGTATCGTATTGCTTACATCCTTGTGAGAAAGTTTTAAAATGACTACAATTTATTTTTTTGGGGGGGGGGAGGGGGGGTTGCAACCGAAGCCGTTTCTGCAGCTTGACATAAACATACAACTTTTTCTTTCATTTCAGCCGAGATTTTCACAAAGTACTTTCTGAAATGCAGTATTATCCATTTTCAGTTTCTCGGAAGAAGTACATGTATGACTGACAGAATATTACATGGAAACTGCCCAGGTCAATGAGAAATATTGATGCTAAGTAACCAACTTCCTGAGATAGCATCTGCGATTTCATGACTCTGCATTTTGAAAAAAAAAAAAAAAAAACAACTTATAAAATGTTCTCGGGGTTCCACTACATCAATATTCCCTGGGGGGGGGGGGGGGGGGGGGGAAAGAGGCAAAATTTGACTTTTTGTTATCATTCAGCCCACATGCTCCAAACGCATGCATGTTCTGTGTACTGGCATGATGTGATGAAATTGTGAAACCTTGAAAATATGCCATTACTTGTTCCATTATCTATTTCACTTTTGTATTTGTAAACTGTGTTCATCCAACTGTGATGAGAATTGTGTGTTGTGGTGTTGTGCTATTACAATAAATAATCTCCTTGGTCATACAGTCTTCTTACATGCAGACATGTATGGTATACATGTACAGTATAAATTGCAGCATTGCACAACCCTACATGCAGTTAATATGTAGTTAATAATATACAATGTACAGTACATGAGCTTGCAGACAAATTTGATCTGTACAAAACTAGTCCTGCTGCAGATACATTGTAAAAGAAATTATGTCAGCCAGTTTTCTTCACCATGTTTATTTTGTTTGTCTCTAGAGTCTTCAAATACTTTTACTGAGCTTGAAAACTTTGCACGATTGGCTGTTGATTTTAATAGTTACCCCAAACGTAGGATTCCGCATAGCTCTGCTATCATGAGTAATGTTTGATAAACGTTACCATATGTGCGTCCAGGGGCCAATTTTGACGGCCCTGCTTAGCACAAAAATTTGCAAACCATAAAATTTCTGTCTTACTAAAAGCATGATTAGCAACCAAATTTCCATGTGTTGTGTATCACTTGTGATTGTTCTGTGGCTGTCCGCAGACCATAAATATCAAATGGAATTTTTAATGGTGGTTTGTTTTCATTGAGCAAGACATTTCGTCCTCCATGAAATTAAACAGCTCCATGAAATTGGCCCCTAAAAACATGGGAGCACAGGCATAAAAATGGGCTATCGTGGCAATATATGATTAGGCAATTGAACTGCAGCAATACTTGGTTATACATGTAGGTCTATTTAGTTCTCTGTAGGCAAAATGGTTTTGAAATAGCACTATCACGATTGATGTGGAGCTACGGCCCCACAAAATGATCTGATCATTTCCGGTCTACAAATTTCCTAAACGATCCTTTTTGGGAATTTCCGCTTGAATATCGTGCAGTGTAGTCTTGCTCTGTGTCCAATAATTTAGGAATGATGTGGTAGCAATTATCAAATGGTTTTTCCCGAACAAAATCCCAAATACAGATTCTCCAAACCTCTCTCCCTTTTGAAAACAAACTCCCAATTCACAAATTTTACAGATAAATGATAAGAAATAATTATGTAAGTATCAATAAATTGAGGAAGTCAATCATTTTAAAAAAGAAGAACAAGAAAAATCAGACCTGTTAAAAGTCAGATTTTTTAAAGGCCCAGCTATTTTTAAATCACCATGTATCAGAATGCACATTATATCCTGGCTGGATGTGTTTTTTTTCCTCATATCAATTACAAATTCTGCGAAAGTTAATGCAAAATAAAAATAACTGCCGACTGTCATACATGGGATGCCATTTGGGAAAAAAATATGTCAGTATCCTTTATGTATCAGGACTGGCATTCTCATATGTATGTATCTAGGCACTAAGCTTGCTCCCAAATCCTGTGATTACTCATACAGCAACAGCGCTCTTTATCTGGGAATTCAAATGCCAGTGTATGATGCATGATTCAAAGTGAGAAATGCTTTAAATATTTCAAAAGATCAACCCTCGTTTGCATCTATTAAGGGACGTGTAGAACAGAAAAACAAATCGGACGGTCTTGCATTGAAGCGTACCCTTGCAGTATGAATTATATATCCATAGCATGCAGTGCATCATGTTACTGACCGTTCGGAAACAGTTTTCTAGTGTTTCAGTTTGTCGCAGGGACGAATCCAGAATTTTTTTTTTTGGAGTGGGATCTGTTGGCACCTCCCACCTGATTATTTTCAAATTGATTAGGCTGGAGATACGATTTCCTGCTTATTACTTGTCAAATTTGCTTGAAAACAAATCTTTACTTACAATTAGAAAGAAGAACAATTGGAATGGGGGTGTCCAGAGCAGGGGGGGGGGGCAATCTCCAGCACCCCCTTAAATCCGCCCCTGGGTTGATTATTAATTACAAAATAACAAATACAATTTAAGTCAATGATCAAATCAATTTGTACAGACATTTTTACTGTTTACACTTTTACTATAGTCGCAATGAAATATAACATAATAGACAAAAATAAGACTTGTAATTTTTAACCTACATGTACATGTATCATCTAGGAATTTAACAGCAGTGGTTTTGATAGTGCATTCATCTTGGTTATACAAAAATGAAATATCAAAGATATACCAAAAAGAAGGATACAGTGGCACTTGTCCAAGAATATTAAGTAAACAATACTAAACCTACATATGTATCATTGTAGAGGGTAATACCCTGTCCCGTTATATGCATTATCTTTTGTCTTCTAGCTGTTTCGACTCACCACAATTCCCATTTCCACGAATTTCCATTCATTGCGTGCCAGCATCGGCTTCATCAGTTCATTAATACATTTTTGGGGACTGTACCTAATGAAATCCCATTGATGTATTAGTTTGTGGGTCAATGAGTGCCCTTCTATAATAAAGCCTGCTATAAGGACCATGTATTGCCCCTCCCATGTCAGTGCAGTGTTCATATTGATCTCATGTCTACATTGAACAAATGCATGTACATGTAGGTGTTATTACTTGGTGTTTTTGTACAGATTGATAGAAATTACTCAGTGTCATGTAAAACTCATACAGGGAAGTAAAGAGAAAAAAATATAATAATGTTGGACGTAATTCATGTCTCTTTCACACATTAAAGCATTAATGCTGTTTTGCTTCACCCATTGGCCAACTTCTTGGAGCTGCTAAGCACAAAAAGTTGCTGAGCACAAAATGTCTTCCTTAATAAAAGAAACCACCATTAAAATTTTCATTTGATATTCATGGTCTGTGAAATTTTCAGTCCCATACGGTGCCCACTTTTTGAATAAAGAGTGAAAAATGCCCACAGTATTTCTTAAGTCTTTTCTCCGTGATTTTTTATCTTTAAAAAGATCAAAGATTGTTTTTTTTGTCATTGGTTGTACTCTTTTCTGGATGAATACAGCATTTCAGGCAGAAAAACTTAAACGGTATGTTTCTACCTTCACAATCTTTATACCCTGTAAGTTATAGGTAAATTTGTAAATATTTCTGTTTAATTGTATATGTACATGACTACATGTGTGAAACTGGCGTACCTACATTCTGCCTAGACAAATGATTGGGCTATCCATCATCTTTGTGTTCTTACAGAGAAGGCTGGGTTCAAAAGAGGTCAGGAGGTCACCGGGTTCCCATCACGAGGTGCTGTCCATGCCTGGTCTGTACAGATTGTACATCAGTAGCTGCTCACTACAGTAAAAGGTATATTTACATTCTATTAGAGAGAACTCCAAGGGGTTAAAGGGGGTTAGGAGGGCCTGACGATTTGATCCTAGCAGGATCTTCCTCAAAGGCTAAATGCCTGGAGGACACGTACATGGTAGTGAAGATACACATAAATGATACAAGTACCTGTAATAAACTGCTGCAAACTGCTCATCATTCAAAATAATGACCTG
The DNA here is from genome assembly GCA_963971285.1 of Astropecten irregularis. Classification (NCBI taxonomy): domain Eukaryota; kingdom Metazoa; phylum Echinodermata; class Asteroidea; order Paxillosida; family Astropectinidae; genus Astropecten; species Astropecten irregularis. The sequence goes on along the minus strand of OZ020252.1, from coordinate 19,053,626 downwards.
AAATTTATAAAAAATGATTGGAGTTAATAGGAGGGTCTGACATTTCAATCCTATAGCATGATCTTTCTCAAAGGCTAAATGACAAGAGGACAAGAACACGCAAGTAAAGATACAAGTGGACTGGAGTATATGAACAAATGAGAATAGAGTGACCAGGGAAACAAGGAAAGCATGCAATGAGACCACAACAAGAGGTCAAAGTGTGGTTAGGGGAAGGTGACCAATAAAGGGGTACGTGGAGGTTATTTAATGAACAGCATATCTATGTTATTCCTGTCATGATGTTATCCTCCAAGCTCATCATTTAGCCTTTTTGTTGAAAACTTATGTGTGTGTTTTTCTCCTTCTGATATTCCAGATGGTTGGTCACAAAGGATTCCTTTGTTGCGTACGTACGTCCCAGGGATGGCCACATCCGTGCCGTCATGCTTGCCGACAGCGACTTTGAAACCAACTGGGGCATTGAAGAGACTGGCCTGAATACTGGACTGGTCATCTCCAACCAGTACAGGTGAGGTTCTGATTGAAGAAACATCAGGCCTAGCTCTGTGAAATGTCAGCACAGAGGCTCTCAGAGTTTGACAATTGCACCAAATTTGCTCAAAGGTGGACACATTTGCAGGTCATATGCAGAGTTAATACTTCACACACAAAGTTCTTGATGAAAGAAAAAACAAATCTCCAATTATCTCCAGACTGTTTGACGTCTAAACACCAACAGCTTGTTTAAAAAGAATGAATTTTGAGACGAGAAAAGTTTTCATAAAAAAGACAGTGGGTCACCATGTTATGAAGAATTGTAGGTTTTTGCAGCTGTTTTCGATCATAATGTGATCACATACATGGCAATGTGGGATTTTATTTTCCACTAATTATCTCTCTCATATTATACATCAATGAAAACTCTCTAATTTGTCCATTTATTGTTGTTAAGTATTAAACCATCGGTTCTTCTCCGAACCTTACACTTACAGAAGAGATTACATGACGTATCCACAAACCTACCTTATTTTACTACTTCCACCATGCATAGCTTCAAGTCTTATCCATTTATATTGTTGTTGTTGTTGTTTGTTGTTGTTTTGATGTTTAGGAACCTGCTGGTCAAATGCGAGTCTGCTCGAGTGGCCCGGCAGTGGATGGTGGCCATCATGGAGATGATGTCCAAGTCAGAGTACACACGCATACATCGATTCAGTGCGTTTGGACCGGAGAGGACAGACACCTATGCACAGTGGTAAGTATAAAGTAGGACGTTGATTCTACCTCACTCTCTGAATAATATGTAAAATGTGAGTCATCAGCGCCATACCATCTCACCATGGCACATACTTTATAGACCTATCCGACGGCACGATATACTGTCCGCAATTACTGCAGTGTCCCCGCTTGCCTTTTGTCCGGCAATAAAATAATTTATGCTCTGCTGCACTCTATAATTGTAGGGTTTACGTCCCAAGATTAGGGGATGTACACCTTGCAGTATATAGTGTGGCGGACATAAATTTGTTTGTTGCCGAACAAAATATGGGCAGGGACACTGCAGTAATGGCGGGTGTTTCCTACCTTCATGGTCGTGCAGTTGGATACCAGAAACAGTATTAAACTCCCCATGCATGTACATTGCTGGGTGCGTTAGAATAAGAATTCATCGTGTGGTTGAAATCAGCCCTCTGCATTTTGAGCAGCTTTTTGCCACGAGGGGCTGAGTCTGTCAACTCCATCTCATCTCTCACCCTGACCCATCTCGGATCTCAACAGGTTTGTGGATGGCTCCAGATACTTTGAGACCCTGGCGGATGCCCTGGAATCAGCAGAGCAGGAGATCTTCATCACGGACTGGTGGCTGAACCCGGAGATCTACCTCAAGAGGCCGGCCGTGGAAGGCCCCTACTGGAGGCTGGACAAAATCCTACAGAGGAAAGCGGTACGTTGCCACAAACCGTCCTGTTATGAGGGACATGTACCAGTTCAACTAATAATACACCCGTCTCGATTGCACCAAAATCTATCCAAGTTATATGTTTGGTTTCATTACAAACACTAGGCTGCAGGAGTGAAGATATTCGTCCTACTTTACAAGGAGGTAGATGTGGCCCTTGCTCTCGGCAGCAAAAACACCAAGCATGTGCTGATGGACTTGCACCCAAATATTAAGGTATGGACATCAAGCATTTATCATAATCACTGCCTGTTAATTACTTGATTTCAAGGAAGGCAATTTTGTTTCAAGGGAACTATGGGAAAAACCACTGGAGCATTCTAAAAGGTTGCCTGCGCAATGACTGGGGCATCAACAAGGCAATAATCAAAGGTCACTCCTTTTGAATTAAACATTTAAATCTTGCCAAGGAAAAACAATGTCCATTATTCACACTGCAACTTGTCATGGGTAGCCAATAGGCTAGTCGTGAAATGCCTACTTTATTGACGTCACGGATTATGTTACAATGCCCAGGTAATGCGACACCCAGACCACAACCCAGGCCAGGTCATCCTATGGGCTCATCACGAGAAGCTGGTTGCCATCGACCAGAAGGTGGCCTTCGTCGGCGGCCTGGACATCTGCTACGGTCGCTGGGATGACTTCAAGCACCGTCTGTCGGACCTGGGCTCCGCTGCAGTCGCCTACAGTCGAAGCCAGTCCATCCAGCAACAGGAGGTGATTATAATGTGCTTAGCTGTCTAGTCCTGGATCACAGAAAAAGTAGAGGTGGCGAGAAATGTGTAAGGGGAAGTGGGGAAGATGGAGAAACAAGTTGGGGCTGGACTGAGTTCACAAATTAGATCGGGCTTGTCTGAGTTGCTCTCGTTCTCACTTGTACAAATACTGTGAATGTTGCAGCACTCAACGTTTCCTACATGAGTGTGCAAAGCCAGTGGAACGTCATTCTGGTAATTGGCAACATTTGTAATGTTCATAATGTTATGGAATGTTGTTTTTTTCCAGCTACTTCTTGGAGTCAAGCTCTTCAAATTTGAAATGTTCTTTTTCCATTTTTGTAGGGAGAGAGTTTTATCGTAGAATCTGACACAGAACAGGAACCTTCCCTTCCTGTCCTGCAGTTTGACATTCACACTGACACTAGTGTGGATGATGAAGAGGAGGATAATGAGGAAGTAGGTCAGGGTCAAAGGTCAATGGACCTTGACCTCAAAAGTCACCCACCTTGTATGACCATAGCAACCATGACCAACCAAGCTGTGAAATTCCATGCTTATACATACAGCATACATGTTCCGAACAAAAATATCAGAGAATATTGCATATGATCACGCTGCTTCTATTTTTTAAATACCATTTTTTGCAAGAACAGCCTATATTAACTTTGGATAGTTGATAGCAATGATCTCAAGAATCCTCATGTGTACTGTATCATGTTCTTCGTCATTTTATAAGAACTATAACCACATCCATTCTGACGTGCACACTATACTTAGTATTAAAATTGTAAAAATAAAAACATGGGATGCTCTGCTGCATCTTTGAGTGACAAACAAAATTAGTTCTCGACACATTTTAAGGAAGTGAGTGTGAAATTGTACATCCCATCCACAGAGCAAATCATTTATATCAAAGTTGAATTCTGATACAATCATCATTCAAAAAGTACATGTAGCTAGGTTCTGCCTGAGTGACATTTGTAGGCTGTCACCGTGTAGATTGAGCTAAGCACGGGTCATTTAGTTTGACGGATCGCACTATAAACCCATAGTGCTGTAGACTTGTCATAAAACTACAGTAGGCTAGGAACGTATCAGTCACACTTTGGCACTTGCATCCAGTGACTTATGAATAATAATTTTAATATGCATCATTGCAGGTTTGTCTGGCAGTGTGTGCATAATCATTCTTATATTGAGTAAAATGGGAGTAGTACAGATAAAAGATAAAACATGATTGTTTTATTCCTGTTTGAAAGCTTAAGGTTTATAAGGTTTATTTTAGAAGAGATATTTTACGAGAATATCTCTCTTTAAAATTCAGTCGTTTCTGTACAAAAATATATTAATGAGCTGCTGAAAACAGCTTATCAACCAAAAAAATGACCTGAAATAGGGCCTATACAAAGCTTTATTATCGATCCTAGCAGGATTGAAACCTCAGACCATCCTTACAAAACAAGGACAGGAGCAATATGAATGTGCATAAATTATTCACCTATTCAAAACAGAAACTGTTCATCAAAGTTGTTTTCTCAAACACTTGAACATTTGTCTTTGTACAACGGTACCCAGAAATAGTGTTTAGAGAATAAAAATTTTTCATAATTGCATACTACATTGAAAATTAGCAAACTGCTTCTTTGTTGTCGTTCCAAATTGGTTTGGAATTTCTGTTTTCACTATAAAAATATTTGCCAAAATAGAGACAACTTTTTTTTCACTGTGAAATTTGGTCAAAGTAGAGACAGATAATGAAAAGACAACATCATCTGCTTTGAATGCACACGCTCATTTTGCTTGTTAGTTTTCACAGTTCACCCAGGCGAGTTTGTTAGGCGTTCATTTGTTAAAGTGGTTGTCTCCTCAATGTTTTCATTCAATATAAATGCAGTCTCCGAGGTGTTTAGCAATAGCAGCAGTCGTGCTGACACATTGGGATGGAAAACAAACAACTTCAAAAAGGAATAACGGGAAAGACTGCGTGTCATTAGATTATTATTTCAGGGTGCACAGCATAAATGGGAAGCTTGGACCAGTGCTTCCATGAACTATCAAAAGACAATTGTTTCTAATTTTTCATCCGAATCCTGCGTGGACCTCCTCACTGCCACTTTACTGTAAATCCAACACTACGCGGTATCTGTACGGCATATGAACTTTGGTTTATATTTTGGGGCTGCTAGAAGGTTCCTTATAATGGTACTTTAATTCATACACATGCAGCTCCTGTATTATAAATACCTTCCAAATTTAGCAGCATTAGACATGATCATGTGTCGGCGGCAGTCATGGAGTTGGACGGAATCTTGATAATTTATTTTTAGATTAAAGGACATTAGGAGCGCAGTGTCACTGTCACGTCATGCATATCACAGCTACTCATGCACGTCACAAAGAGAGAGAAAAAAAAGATAAGTCATCAGACAGGATGCCGTACATACATTCAGGGTCAATGCTTTGCAAAGATGGATTCAAGAAGATATTGAGGTGGTTGAAAGGTCTGATTGGCCCGTGTCATATTTACCACTGGCCAATTGCAGGCAAGCTCATTGCTGACCATAGACCTGCCAGCTTGTCTAATTCATGACAGGACTTGTAGCCTTGTGAAAAGTCAAATTATGTAGTACGAGACTGCTGTGGCCCACGTTCATTGAGCTGCTTAGACGTCATCTCATTACCAACCCAAGTGGGAACCACAGCAAACCAACTTCAGTTCTGTCCTTGGTCTTATATCCCCAGGCTGTCCAGTCTCCCCCTGAGACACCAGCGACTCCGGACATCGAGGAAGAAGGGGGTTACTTCAGACGGCCCCGGCTGAAGAGCGCCACCATCTACCTGAAGAAACCCATCAGGAAACTCAGACATGAGGAGACCAAGACCAGCGTGGATGAAAATCTGGATAAGCTGGGATTATCCGGCACTTCCAAGCTGTGGATTGGCAAGGATTACTGCAATTTCATCGCCAAGGATGTACTGCATCCCGAGGAGTCACTTCAAGGCAAGGAGAGATAAAAGGATCTATGCTTAATACTGGATTAAGTGGGATTTGTTGTAATCCATGAAGTGGGAATCACTGTAATAGTCTTAAGGCCCAGAATTGTTACTTGATCCCTGTACTTTGTTAAATGAACTTATTGTGAGTGTAGTAATTAGATGTAGCATGATTCATTTGATTTGTGTATTTTTTAAGTGCCGTGACCTTTTATATTATTTTATGTTTTCTGAGTATGACCTCTCTAACATTATTAACACTTGATAGTCAGATCAATGTTAATGGCTATGGCTATGGCTGATCTCTATGTGCTTTCAATGCTTCATTGTGGCAGAGAGACAAGCTGACCAAGCCCTAGCCGTAGCTATTTGATTTGTGTCATGTCTATGATTTCCTTCTCCACATTGTCATGATTGTAGATTCAGTTGACCGCATGAAAACACCCCGCATGCCCTGGCATGACATTGGCGCTTGCCTGTACGGTCAAGTAGCGGCCGATGTGTCCAGACACTTCATCCAGCGCTGGAACTTCACAAAGGTATGACGGACGGCTCCTACTTCAGGAGTAACACCTTGTACAACTTCTAATACTTTGTAGGGATGGAAGGGTATGGGCTGTAGTTAGACTTGGTATCACACCATGAGGGTAGAGATGTCACGTGACGTTTGCCAAGACTGCTAGTCAGGGGAGGCAAGCTGTTGATTTTCACCGCTTTTCAAATGTCCTGGGGCCGATTTCACTAAAGCTTTGCGATCATCACTAAAGCCCAAATCCATTGCTAAACGGAGAATCGCTCGTAAGGTAACGATCTCATATCACGTGGGACAGCGATGATCGCAAAATACGACTTTAGTGAAATCGGCCCCTGAATTGTTTCAGCTTTCCACAGATGTGGAGATGAGCCCCCAAAGCTGTAGCATCATATGTATAGAAGCTTCTTTCCATTCTGTGTTGGCAGGATGAGACATTGTATTGGAACTTGTGTAAATTTTCACCCATTTTGTGTAGCGTCTGTTGACAGTGCTAAATAGTGCTATCGTCTGATTATTTGTTTGTGCAGAAAGAGAAAGCAGAGAAGCTTAATCACTACCCGCTGCTTCTACCCAAATCGACATCGTCTATTGACATCAGACCGGAGCACAAAGACATTTCTACGCCGTGTAAATGCCAGGTAAGCCAAGTGATCAACTGCAGCAAACTCCTCTCAAGATATCGTCACGTCAGCTTGGCAGCATATCAAAGATTGGTGGTTTGAATTGATGTGCTTGGGTCCTTGAGGGAGACAGTTGACTGTGTTTGTTTTGCTTCACTTTGGTACATCTGGTTTTTTGTACGAAATATGCAAATTGTTTCATTGATGCTTATACACCTGTACTAAGAAATTGAATTTTCTAGTGATTTGGGTGTTGATATTTGGACTTTCTTTCGTCTCTTGCCACGCGCCTACCTTTATAGCTGTTACGTTCAGCCAGTCAGTGGTCGGTCGGAGTCAAATACACTGAGGATTCCATCCACAAAGCCTACATCAAGCTGATCGGGGAGGCCAAGCACTACATCTACATTGAGGTAGGACATAATTACAAATGTGATATTAGGGAGACACTTTAGCATCAAGGTGGACATTTGGGAGACATCGGGACTTAGGGAGACTTTTTGATGTCTCCCTGAGGTACCAGCTACCTTTTAAAGACATATTTTTACTGACTGAGGTTATGTAGTGATTCATCATAATTTATGTGTTTTTCTTTTGTAGAATCAATTCTTTATTACGATGCACGACAATAACGAGGTAACCAATGGCATAGCTCAGGCTCTCTACCAACGCATCCTTAGGGCATATGAGTAAGTGTACAAGCTCTGATATTCACCCATTTGCTGCACGTCCTATAGGCTTACTGGCCTCATACTGCCCTGTATATGTAGAATCTGATGCACTCATCTGTATGGACTGTCTGACCGAGTTCTTGTTGGCATCTTCTGTCTTGAGAGACAATGGTATGCACGCGCTAGTTTAAGTTCACTCAGTCGCATTACAGCATTTTGTATGGCTAAACAGGCCAATACGAGAGCGACATTGCTACACACATTTTCGGCAGAGAAATACAGCTATGCAGGTTCAGGATCTGATGCTCTTTGCTTCCCGCATGCTCTCCTTTGATTTGTCATCTCCTCCTTATTCTTCTCACTCTGGTTTGCTGATGCTTCCACTGCTCTTCTCCATTTGCTCCAAGTACATAGTATAATTTGTAATGAATCGTCACCTGGCCATCTGTACTGAGTTGCTAGAAGAGGTGCAAGTAAGAAGTCTGGTTATTCTCCAAATTTCCCTCATCTGACAGTATCCTTCTTTTAAGCCAAGCACAAATCATTTGACCTGGGTACAGAATGATCAGCTCTCAATCTTTGAAATCTTAGTTGGTGTGCTGATGGGCCATCTGAGTTCAACATAATCGTCGCATACTAGTTTCAAGGGTTTGTATCCCTGTGCCGTTTTCTCCAAACAGGCAGAATGAGATGTTTCGGGTGTACGTGTTCCTCCCCCTGCTGCCAGCATTCCAAGGTGACGTCGGGGAGGCAGGCAGGGGCGCTATTCATACCATCCTGTACTGGGAGTACCAGTCTATCTGCCGAGGACGGAAATCTCTGATAGGACGATTGCTGAGGGCAGGAAGTAAGTCGTTTCGCAACACTTGATTGTTTTTAAACTTCCCGTGATCCAGATAAAAGACCATGCTGGCAGCCAGGTCTGAGTTGAAATCAGCACCTGCTAAGACTCTAAACCTGAACTAACTTTATTTTCACGTGCCAACCAAAATGTGAAGTTTGAAGTCCATTAACCACGTTAAAATAAGAGATTACTCAGTTTGTGGAAACACTATCCATTGTCCTGCTTTAAAGGACAAAAAAGATGACCAGTTTTTATCAAAAACAGCTGTGCTGAAGATATAACATCTAAGGTACACTTGTGTTATTCTTTGATGGTGGTACAACGATCGGGAAAAACTAGGTTTTTATAAGTCTTGTGCCTGTGCATTGATCGTTAACAGTCAGCGATCCTAAGAAGTTCATCACCTTCTATGGCCTGCGCACCCACGACACGCTCAACTGCGAGCTGGTGACGGAGCTGGTCTACATCCACTCTAAGCTCATGATCGTGGACGATCGCACCATAATCTGCGGCTCGGCCAACATCAATGACCGGAGCCTGCTGGGCAAGCGTGACAGCGAGCTGGCCGTGCTGATCGAGGACACGGAGATGATTCCCAGTCGGATGAACGGGCAGGAGTACATGGCAGGAAAGCTGGCATTCGGACTCCGGGAACGACTCTTCAAGTAAGTAATCAATAGTCAGGGTGACTTTCTCACGTAGAACTTTTGATCACCAAAGGGCTCTCCAATACACTTCATAATATTGTCCCTGGTCAATTGAAACTCCGGAAATCATCTTCCGGGAGAATATCCACCTTAGGCTACTACTTAAGCCTTTTGTAGGCTCACCAAACCCTTAGCCATCTCTACCCTCACAGGAATCCACTCCTGGTTGAAGCTATCAAGCATTGATTGACTGCTTGTGTCCTCATGGACTTCAATAAGAATGTCTTTCTTTTCACAGAGAGATGATTGCACAGAATAGCGTGGGAGCGTGTAGCCTGGGCAATTATTACCAAACCAGTCATGATTTCTTTTTCTTTTTGTTAGGGAGCACCTGGGTGTCCTGCAAGGACACGGTGAGATTGACGTGACCGATCCTGTATCAGATGCCTTCTATAAGGATGTGGTCATGAAGCATGCAAGTGGCAACACGGCCATATACGAACAGGTAGGGTTCATAACACCAGGGTCTTCAAGTGAGGAGAAACAAATGAGTTTAGAGTCAAAAGACTGAGTAGTCTCGTGAACCTCCAAATCAGCCCAGATTTGCCAGCGGATCTTGACTGGTTCTTATACTGCATCTCATCAACTGCTTGAGAATCTTGATGTAACAAGCTAAAATTTCTCTTATTCTTCTGAATCTTGCACTTCCTCAGTGTGAACCAAATCCAAAACTTTGTAATCCGTGGTCATAGTTAGTCGCATGCCTGAAACTGATGCTTTGCTCTAGATGTGAACAATCACAGTGGTAGCAGTCCATGAATCTGTGGCAGGCTGTCTTGAACAAGCAAATAACAGGGATATTGAGTCGTGGGAAATTTCCGCATTTTCATCCGAATAACATTTTTTGCACTTCCTTCTCTGGTGTGGGCAAGACATAGCATTCCACTGCATGTCATTTTGCATGTCATTCAACATGCAATACTTCATTGATTGTTTCTTCTTTCTTCCTCCTAGGTTTTCCGTTGTTTGCCTTCTGATATAGTGGTATCAAGTGCCGGACTCCCAGGTTACAAGAAGGTCCAACCACTGTACAAGACAGACCGTGTGGTCGCTCAAAGACTGCTGACGGGTATCCATGGCAACATCACATGGATCCCGTTGGACTTCCTCAAAGAGGAGAATCTCCAGCCGAAAATCACCACCCAGGAAGGCATCGCACCCACCAAGTTGTGGACGTAGCTTTGATTTTACACAAGGAATCGACTTGAGTTATCTGCTTATATTGTTTTGTATAGTGGGTATCTTTTTTACCCCTTCAGCCCAGGTTTTCAGAGATGTTCGTGTTTACTGGCCTCATTATCAGTCATTGGTTGATTAGAGATCGTTTGGCCAAGCCATGTGTGCAGGGAGCTTGTCGTGAACAATACGGGCTCACAATGATTGAATACTGCTGGACAATAGCCTGAATTCCTGATGGACTGAATTGGTGTCATCACATCTGTGTTTAGGGCTTACTAATTGCTGTCTGCTCAAAAATGTTGATCTATTCAAATGCAAATCAAGGTGGTAAATATACTACAATGAGAAAATTTTAAGGGACAGCAAAGGTTCATTGAACCTCTTGTTCCAGACAGTACCCCCATTCAATGCATTTCTAATGGAAATAACAAAGCAATCATGAATATTCTCAGGCCATGAGGCAAACTGCTATTGCAGCTTCCCGGGCGGAAGGGGTTAAAAGCTTATCGAGTTATATAGTTGATATTTTCCTGGAAGGATTATAAAAAGGGGCTTCGTAGCCCACAGCGAGGCATCTTTCCTTCTCACTGAAATATCAGGATCTCCCAGCACTTAAACAGGGGACAATTTCATAGAGCTGCTTAAGCACCAAAATTTGCTGAAGCACAAAAAACCTTGGTAAATAAAATCAGAATGCTAGCCAATACTCCATGTGAATGTTATGCTCGGCAAACAATGGCCGAATACAAGTCAAAAGCAGTAAACGTGACATGAAAATTTGGTTGGGTAATCCTGTTTGATCAAGGAAGACTTTTCATGCTTAAGCAATATTTGTGCTTAAGCAGCTCTATGAAATTGGCCCCTGGTGTCATTTCAGTTGCTAAGCAGACAACAATAACAAATCAATGAAAAATAGAAATACAACATGCAGTACTTCCATGTAGAAGTATCCATATATGGAAAATAAAATAGCTACATAATAAACTTCTTACGTTATTTTGATTATTTCAACAGAATGTGCATTAATTTTTATTACGTTATATTTTTTTATGTATGTTGTCTGAATTTTGTTTGTATCAATAATAAAAGTGCCTTATTCTCTTAGCCTTGCAATGGAGAAGGCTTGTGTAAATATGCAAGTATTGGACAACTCAAAGGAAATGCTTTTTTTATAGAAAACGTGTATAAAATTTACCAATTTGGCTCAAATTAGCTTTGCTACTATTGTGTACTAGCTTAGTCTAATGTCTACTGAAGAACCGTTGGCCGTAGCATAAAATGTGGCAAATGTTTCTCAGTTTGATATTTTGATGTAAATTGCAGAGAAGGCATTAATACCAAATATAACTTTTTTAAAAGAAATGAACCTGTACATATATGATATCCGACGGTGCTGATTTGAGACATTCCTCAAATCATCATATTGTTCAGTTTTTAGTAAAATAAGCTACCGTTCAAATTTCAATAATTGAATATTTCCATCAGAATTGAAAAGATGTTACAATTTCCATGCCATATTGTAATGCATATTAAAGATGTTTTGTTATTAAAAAAAGACAGATGCCTGTATTTGCAAAAGCAGTTTCTTCCAGTCAACTAAATGAACATGTGTAATTATCCATTCTGTACACATGGACAACTGTTCAGTGGAAGTTCCGAATTTTTGTCTTCATATTCCCATGATTACTCATTGAGTATTATGTTGCAATTGTACTTGTCTTTATATGAACGTATTGTTGCTTTTCACCTTGATTATCATTTAAATGTAGAAGTTTATGACCCTTTGTTTCAGGGCCAGAACTTCATAGAGGCAATGGAAACGTGTTACCTTGGCATCCCTTCAAAGCACTGCAACCCGTGTAGAGTCTTGGCTTAAAGATAGTTTCACCTACATTGAGAAGATCTTTTCCTGAAACAAATTCATTACCAGGCCTTGAATTTGGTTCTGAAAGGGGCAAGGCCACTTTTCCATTGCAAGGGGCACTTCCATTGGAAAATCATAATGTCTATGGAAACATTTAAAGGGGGCACAAAGGCCAAGAACCAGGCTTGATTACTGTTTCTAATGATAAATATATAGGAATTGATGGATGGTTATTTAAACATGATTAGCAGCTGGAAAGTCTCAAAGTGGAAATTAATTTCATTTTATGTATCAACTCAAAGTGTGAACGCTAATTGATAGGTCACTGTTATGGGCACCCATTGTGTGGAGTTCCACTGTGTGGAGTTCCACTGTGTGGACATCCAGTGTGTGGACATCCAGTGCATGAACATCCTTTGAAATTATCTAACTGTGCACAATGTGTGTGGACTTTACAATAATGAACCTTCATTTGTGCCTCTCATACATACAATCACGCTGCATTAAACATTTATCCGATCCATCCCCTCAGTACTGGAGATCAAATTTCACTTTTTATCGAGGTAACAGTTCCTTGATGATCGCAGCGTTAGGAATTTTGAACAAGCGACTTGCCTTTTTGTAAAGACTCGCATATATGGGAATAAAAAAGTAGAATAATTTCAAAGAATTCAGAAGTGTTCAGTGTGATCTTTGAAATAAACATCTTACTGTCATATATTTTGTTAATCACACATGAAGATCTTTACTGTCTGATGTCTATTGTCTGATGGTGAATTTGGGCTGGACGTTTTCTTTTTGGTATCACCAGCAGTCATCTCTGAAGTCTAATTGAAGTCTTTAAGTGCCACTATATCATCATCTAATAACATCATCATCTTATAACCAAAAGGGAAACTGATTAAATTTATATGAAGAAATTGAAAAGTGAAAAAAAAAAAATAGGGCTGAATAGCTCAGTTGGTAGAGCACCGGTACGGTATTCCGGAGGTTGCTGGTTTGAATCCCGTTCCAGTCAGTTTTTCTTTGTTCACTTTTAAGTGCCTCAATATCAGTTTGTAACTTTGACAGACCCCCATAGTGTGTCATGATTTCATACATCATATACATGTAATAAGATTTTTACTCTGTACAACTTCACTGTATATGTAATTAATTAGCAGATTTTACATAATAGTACTCACAAGCCGCCTTTCAAAAAACCTCCAACAAAGAATGGGGTTCCAAGAATGCCTTCTTGCTTCAAGACTATCTGCAAAAAAAGAAGAAGATAATTATCTGAATGATAGAAGGATATTTACCCACTGGATACCAAATAGATCTTGCTGATCACATTAATTGGTAGGTACTGTGATGGTTCAGAAGGTCGGTTCAGAGGACAAGGATGGAAGATTGGGATGAAATAGGAAAATATATCCTGTCAGTATAGCCCACTGGTTCAGTGTATTTGAATCCCACATTTTTAATTCAAGTGTACTGTACAATTTGTTAGGTGACCAGGCTGCCTCGTATATTGTACATTGCTGCCTCTAGAATAACAGAAATGGAGGGTGAATTAATTTGTTTTAGTAAATGAATAATAATTACACCCGAATCACACTCGACAGCTTACTGGGTATTTTCAGGGAGTTTCAATATGTGCTTTAGATCATAAGGATTATTTTCAGACATGGCTTCTACAGTAAACTAACTCACCTAAATGTTGACCAGTTGTGATTTCCTAGCAAGGTTAAATTTGGGGAAAGAGGGCAGGACTTTGATTTTTGAGGCAAATTATGGGGGTCTGAAAATAATCATTGCGTACTAAAAGCACACTAACCCCGTGTTCAGTGTGCCATATGGCCATGTGGGACATAGTGGGCGGTTTTTCCCGCGCGGAAATATGGGTGCACATGTGGCAAAACGAAAGATTAGAACGACACGCACCAATAACATAGACCACTATCCACGCAACATTTACAGCGCACGTGTACCCGCACTTGTAGGCCTTCTTAAACGATGTGAAACGGTGGGTAAAATTGTCTTTCTTTCCATGATATTCATAGAAGATGTTGCAGAAACTACGATATCTTAATAGGCCTGCCCTGCAGAGCTGTAGGGTAAATGTTAGAATGGCGAATTTTACTTATTAAGAACAAAAAACGTTGAGTTTATAGTGAAAGAGGCGCTTTACCAAATTTCAAAATAATCACAGAATCATCCCTCTCGTCTCGTGTTACAACGACGTTTTGAAAATAAAACGAACATTTTTCAAATGACCTGCCAGTATTATTGACACGTACCCAAATTGAATACCTTTACTGACATCAAGTGTGCTAAAAACTAGGCCTGTGAAATACCTCTTGAATATCCGTATTGGTTTTTGGAAAGAAAAAGAAAATTATTTGACTTACCGAAAGGAAAATACGTCAACGACAAAATGGCCGCCGAATCTGGGAGACAGCACGTGTGTAGAAGGTGGTCACATGACGGAAACACTCAGATTTGATTGGTTCAAAGTTTATACCTGTCTACCCAATCATGATCATGGGAGGGGAATTTATGCATTAGCCAACTGTGAATTTTACCATCAGTCAGCACCAAATTTTCGAAAAATGACCGACTCCAAAATAATTTCAATTTATGTTTTGTTGTTAGTCATTATCACCCCAGTGTTCTTGTTTTTGGTCTCTGTTTTGGGGATTAATTCTTAAATCAAAGTCACTAATAAATTGGAAATAGACAATCAATTTTCTGCTAAAAACCTCTTGGTTTTATAATATTGCAGCAAAAGATTTGTCATGCGTCCTTGCATTACTTTACTGACTAAGTGAAAGTGCAAGCTTGCGTAATGTAGAATATTCAAGTCCATATGACTTGCCACGAAAGGTTTTTGACTAAAGCCTGCTACTAAAAGTTGTAAAAAAATCTCACCCACAACAGAAAGGCAACATCTAACAAATACAAATTCAAAAAACTTAAAGAGTGAACAACTTTCTTTGAATGAAATAACACTCAAATGGACAGAGTATTAGTATTATTGTACAGTTTTATTTTAATATTTTGAATGAGTTTTACTGTAATGATAAAGTATGCTAAAATGACAATGAACTTATGACAACCATTCTACTGAGTTGTTTCCATTTTTGTTTTTACACAAAGAGTTTTGGTACAAAAAACAGCCTGTACAAGTTTTTATTTGGTTTAAATAGAATTATAGGTTATGAATAAAGGACTCAGGATTTCACAGAGAGCAATTTCCTTTCCTGATCTGGCATGATTCATTTCAAAGATATGCAAGAAACACAAAACACCAGAAATCACGACAGCTGAAAAAATGATCTTGTTTCCTCTCAAAATGGAAAATCTCTGGACCTGAATATAAAGACACAACCAGCCTATTACAAACCTGGGCTGGTAATACACAATGTATATAGATAACCACTTCTACAAAGCACTTCTGAAGTGCAATACAAAAATTTGCAATCGATACAAAAAAAGGGAGCATTATAATGCATGTTTTGGACAATAGGGGGCAGCAGACATGCCATACCACTGTGATGAACAAACCAATAAATCAATGAACAGGGAAGTTAAAGGTAGTGTATTATCATACATTGGTTTTTGTGAAAGAAATGCAGATTCATGAGGAAATAAATAAAGAAAGGTACAATAACAGTCATCTGTTAAATGTTCAGTTCCATACGTTGCCAACTTTTTGAGAAAACAGTGAAAAACGGCCAAGGTATTTTACAAATCTTTTCACTGTTCTGTTTGATCTTTTAAAAAGATCAAACTTGTTTTTGGTCATTGGTTTTTACTCTTTTCTGAATAAACACAGCATTTCAGGCAGAAAACCTTGAACGATATGTATCTACCATCACCATCTGTATACCCTGTAAGTTACAGGTAAATCTGTGAAGATTTCTGTTTTGGTATACCAAAAAAGTATGATAGTACCTTTAAAGCTGCTCACTAGGGCTCTTTGTTCTTGATTAAGAAAAGGGCTTCGCATTTTAACACCGGTCTTGAAAACATTCTGGCAAATTCATAAAAGAAAAATGGTATTTCACTGTTTGAAGCCCCTCCCCCTTCCGACAAACATAAAATTCTCTTTGCATTTAGTATAAGTGTTCAAAGTTACAATCTTCACTTTAGAGTAGGCAAACTTTCCAGAATTGACAACCCCCCCCAAAAAAAACAACAACAACAACAACAACAAACTGGTCTAATTTTCACACACTTCATAAAAACTAGGATGTTAACTGAGTATACATGCTTATAACAAAAATATATAAATATATACGTATACACGTTTAAGAATATTACTGGGATTAAGTGCTTAACACTGTAGAAAACGGATCAGCATCTTGTGATAGTGACAGTACATAATGCATGGTTACCAGGGGCCAATTTCATAGAGCTGCTTAGCGCAGAAATTTGCTAAGCATGACATTTCTGTCTTAATAATAAAAAACCGGATTAACAACCAAATTTCCATGTGTTGTGTATCACTTGCAATTGTTTTTTGGTTGTTTTTCGCTGACCATGAATATCAAATTGAATTTTCAGTGGTGGTTTGTTTTATTGGGCAAGCTTTTTATGTGCTAAGCAATTATTTGTGCTAAGCAGCTCTATGAAATTGGCCCCAGGGTATAGGCTGGTACATGTTTCAATCACTGACCAAATAATTCCCAATAAATTTCAGCATCTCACATTACACCGGTGTTACAGTTTCTTGTGCTCTCAATGACAATGTCCTCTTTGAGCCACTGAGCATGTCACAATTTGATTTTGGAAAAGGGTGGGGCCAGAAATGTTTTATCAATACAAAAGGGGAGGATTTTACCCTCAAATCAAACTGTAACAGTGATTCCAAAAAGAAACTAGGATTTCTATTCTGAACAGATAGTTGACACGTGGGAAAATTTCCTTCACGGCTCAAACCCACAACACTGAAAATAACATCCTACGAGACATACATCAGGTCAAGCCCGTGTCAAATTCCACGCCCCCTCTGCAAAAAATCTCTATCTAGATATCAGAAATGTGTAAGTTCATATCTTTTAATTTACAAACATTCCAATTTTTTCGTCAGTTAACCTTATTAAATTTTTCAAATATAAATACTCACTAAACTGGCAAATGTAAAAAGAAAACCGTAAGCTTATTTCATCATATACACAAAAGTGGCTCTGGCGGAAAATGTACAAGTTAAATTTATTTTATATCAAAGCATAAAAAAAAAAAATTATTAGCATATTAAATATAGTGGAGATAGGCAAAGAAAATATTGACAAAACCAGGAACTGAACCCGAGACCTCCTGATGAATATATTGGCACTTTACTCTCTGAACTTTCCCACTCTTTTAAAGGTAGTATCATACTTTGGGTAATCGTTGATAGAACAGCTGTGGACTGTTCATTATTTAAATTGTCACGGAATAAAAACAAACCTGTGAAATTTTCAGCTCAATTTATCATTGGAAACAGTAGAAAACAGCGAAAAACAGTTTAAATTTTTACACAAAATTGTAAGTTAATTGTAAGGTTTTGATCCTGGATCATCAAAACTGCTTTCGGTCTTTTGTTTTACTCATTTCTGGATAAATACAGCATTTTGATGGTACATGTATGTTTGTATCAGGTCCCTCTTTATACCCTGTAAGTTATAGGTAAATCTGTAAACATTTCTGTTTGGGTTTCCTACCAAAATATGACAGTACCTTTAAGGGGGCCTCCCTATTGTCAAATTTGTTTTTTTCCCTCTGAATAAAAAAAAAAGAAGACCATTATTTACCTCGCTAAAAATAATTTATGTGGACAAAATTACTCCTGTTGTGTTTTCTGGTACGTGAGGAGAAACTAATATTTTCAAATAAATTACCATCCCCAAGAACACTACATAAAGAAAACCAATATGTTCTTTTTATGTACAGCAAACTGCGCTCACAAAATGTGAGTGAGACCAAGAAAAGGTACAAAGTTTCTACAGAAGGGGAAAACATGAAAAGAGAGAAAGAATGATTTCTTTCTTACAAACTTCACAGATGATTAGAAACCATGCCTGTTTCTATTTTCTTTAGATGAGTGTGGTGAGACAAGGGCGGTATTGTACCCAGACTTCACAAGTCTTCCTTGATTAAACAGGATTTATACCAACCAAATCTGCATGTGATGTTTACTACTTATGACTTGTATTCAGCCATTCTTTGCTGAGCATAACATTCACATGGAGATTTGGCTGGCATACTGATTTTAAATTACCAAGGATTTCGGTGCTTAAGCAAATTGTGGTGCTTAAGCAGCTGTATGAAATTGGTCTCTAGTATGTGAAGTACCAGACAAAAGAAACCATGCAGTTTGGTGCATCTGTAATGGGAGACTTTGGAGAACCGGTCTTCAAGTCAACAGCGCACGTGCATGCAATTGTGAGCATGCGCGCATTGTTTTACGCATGGGTATGTGCGCATGTGCTGTTGACTTGAAGACCGGTTCTCCAAAGTCTCCCATTACACACGTGGTGCATGTACATGTACCTGGCAAATGAAATGCATCTGCAACGTCAATCGCATGCTCAACTTAAAAAAAAAAAACATGCGATTTTTGGGGGTAAATTTTTTTTTTGGAACACTAGTAAATAGTCGCAAAGATCACTACATTATATATATTAACTTTTCTTTAAATTCATATACATACAAAGTTAAGTCCGCTGAATGGGCTGTAAAATCATTATCAAAATAGGGTTCAACTTAAAAGTTCTACGATCTCATCTTTCTGTATCATTTCCTGGGAATTTTATCATTTATTTTTGTACAAATATAAAAAAGAAAACACGATTAAAATGGCTGCGCATTTTTCACTATCATTGGATACGAAATTCACTACAAAAATGTTTCAAAGACCTAAAAAAATATTAAATAGATGAATTATGAAATAAAGCCAATTGATGTAAAAAAACAAATGTGAGAGTCAACGAAAAGCCTGTAGAGACTAATGCATAGATAATAAACTACAATTAACTAGATACCAGGATTTTAAAAAGAAATGTCATGAAAAAAAAAAAAAAAAAAAAAAAAAAACAGAAAAAAGGAAAACACCATGAAAAAATTTCATGAAAAATAAATCCTCACCTTCCAATCTACACCTAAGCTGCATAATAAATAATTGCAAAAATTACATCGGTTTATAAAGCCACATGATTAAATGTTTACTGTTGTCATAGTAACCTGGCTTTGTCGTCATACAGACATAAACATCAACAAATATTTAACACTATATACACATTGAAAAAGTTTCAGAAATAGACGTTTCCCTCCAAATAAAGAAGAGAACTAACAATGAAGAATGAACTCAGCAGCAATTCAATATTTCCAAGTGAATGAATTCTAGAATAATAAATAGGCCTACCGACAGTAGTCTGTGGAACTAAAAGCGAAGCCCTACGATCGATCGTAACTCGATTTACGAAGGATAACCGATCATATCCTACGTAGGGCAGCAATGCATCATGAATATGCATCACTGATTAGAATTTAAAGCCACGCCCCGCCCATACATCAAAACTGCAAAGTATTTGTCCAACATTATGATTGCACTAGCAGTTGCTTCTATTATGTAATTCATTTATTTTCTTTAAATTGATAGCTACGATTCGCTAGCATAGTATTAGAAAAGTAAAATTGAAACAGCATCATTGAATAACCATCCAATACCTCCCTCCCAAATTGACTGAACACACCTATGAAATCAAAACAAATTTTGACAAGTGGCACAATTCCTGCTCGTAACAGACAATTCAAACACACTTTCTTAGTAGGGCAATCACCACTTTCATTAATTTACAGGAAATTTTACAAAAGAATCTGTATCAAATTCTTACCCCCTAGGTGCAACTTCAAATGTACGTCGTTTGCGTCTGAAAATATGGTACTCCGTTGACGGGACTGTGGAGGTTCTTGGGTCTGACTGCTGGCTCCTCCACCTTCCCCTGCGTGGTGTACATCACCCCACCGTAGGGCTCTTTCTCGGGGCTAGCTCGTCGGACCCGGTACGGAGATTCGTCCCCATCAAATCGTTGCAGGTTGCCCATGGCTAAGCTCTTCGGTGGAGGAGGGGGCGGGGCCTGTGCGTAGGAGGGGCCAGCGTACGTGGCATATTTGGAAGGGGAGGGTTGTGAGGCCTTGGTCTCTTTTTGTAAGGAGGAGGTGACTCTGTCAGCGGACCGGGCAGGGGACTTGGTGGCCGGGTAAGTTGAGCCGGTTCTGGCAGCATGAGCAGGGGAGTTACCAGCAACAGGTGTGTACAGTAATGTCTCGTGTTCACCTAGAGCAAAAGCATGTTGGTCCGTCGGGGTATTCAATCGTTCTAAAGACTCCTCCATGTCCACTTCGTACGTATCGTTATAATACACGTCAATGTTGTCGTAGAGTGACAGCCGACGTTCCAAGGGATCCGACATGGCGGGGCTGGAGGGGGGAAGGCTGTGAGGTCGCTCACCCGGCGGTGAGCTCAGACTCAGCTGCAATGACCTCTTGTCAGACTTGAGGCTGCTGCCACCGTCCAGACTGCGGAAACGGGCCTCGTGCTCCAGGAAGTCCTTCTGCGTGGGCGTGTGCTCTTTGTCCTCGTCAGTCTGGGCGAAGCGGTCCGAGTGAGAGGGCGAGTGGGAGCTAGTCCGGGCAGACTGCATGGGGTCCGACATCAGGGCGCTGCTCACCTGATTGGAGAACTGGCTCTCAAACGACGTGACGCTGCTGTGGTAGTTATCCTCCGACTTGTTGCGCTTCTCCGGGGAGGTCTGGAGCGAGGTTGAGTTGGACACAGACAGGGTGGTGCTGGGAGAGGCAGTTGGCGTTTGGGATGGCGTACCGGATGACACAACCTGTGACACAGGACAGGGGGATGGGAAATGCCGGTATGATTGGAAAGAAGGGAATGGAATGAGAAGACAATGAAAGGCAGAGAAGGACGAGGGGAAAGGAGGTGGGAATATGAAACAACAAGTGTGATGTTAATGTCCCGGTAATTCACCAATGGAGTGAGTGTTAATGAATTCCTACAATCATAGCTTGATTCCATCAGGGCAACATGACAAAAATTAGCAAACACGGCCAAACCAAAAACAAAACAGTAAACAAAAATGAACAACAGCTTCTTGAAATAAAAATAAAACAGCAATCCAAAAATTAATGACTAGGAACTGTGAATCTGACTCCAAGTACGATATGAAGAAACAAAATAGAGATACCTGTTTAAACGCTTCAATTCAAACAGGTTTGCTCTACAATTTCACCTCCTGGCCCAAAGTTCTCAGACAAACAAAGAGACAGAGTCACATTCAAGGCAGTTTCACTCTCCCCCCAAAAACAAACAAAATAAACATAAATAAATAAAAACAAACAACAAATGAATTCAAACAACACAAATGCAGAGCACATGATGTAAATAAAGAAAATTATTCCTTTAAAACGTGATCTCTCTTGGGAAAAAAACAAACATGGAGTTTATGACACAGTTTGATCCAACGACGACAATTGGACAGAAAATATTGCCATTATGGCTAGCCTGGAAGACTTACACAAGTCTATGAACATAATTTCATTGAGTTGCCATTCAAGCAAACTTTGTTCAGTGCATAAAGGACTTGCTTAGCACAAAGATATGTAACCAGCCAAAGTCCCATGTAATGTACACCGACTGCGACTGGTTGTCTGCAAATATCTGCTTAGCATAATTGCAAAATAATTTTTCTTGCTAAGCAGGACAGCAGGTCTATGACATGAGGAGTTGGGCTTGACCTTCCAAGTTCATGAGAGTAATAGTATTTTTGTTAAACCTTCTTTATAAGGTGAGTTTCTGTATATCTGTTGGGAAAACGGTACTAAAAAATTCAAGGGGCACAACGGCAAAGAACCGAGGGGGGGGGGGGATGGGGGTGGGGTTGGGTGTGGATGTAGATAGATATTATATGGCAGCCGTGTACTGCAGGTGCGGAGACCATTGTCTACTGTAAAAGACCAGTCTATACACTGAAATGCTATGCCATTTGTCCATTTCCTCAAAAGGTATCAAGTCTGATAATTCTGTATCATCAATTCTTGGAGTATGTATGATTATGTCATCCCCTCTATGAATGTAGGACTGTTTTCATGATAGTAAGGATGGTAGGTTGGTATGAGTGTCCATGCAATCCCAGTCTGGAGACTGAAGATACAAACCAATATTAAGGTGCTTTGGCATTCAGGCGACTCTGGGAACAAGACGGTGGTTGCCCGGCCATGTAAACATATTCTGACAGTAGGGGCAGCATTACCATAATAAGAGTAGACAATTTGAATCATTCAACTAACGATTTCAGCTTTTCTGTCTGCGTAGCTGCGTGCGCGCAACAACATCCAATAAGAATGAATTTTAAGAATTCTTACCACCGCCAATAAACATTAGTAATCGCCATAGCAACAAAAAAATCAAGGGTACCAGTGAATTCATATGCACCACCTATACACGCATACACATGCACAGCATATCAGTTAACCGGTTACCAGTGCTCAGAAACAAAACAAAACAACCCAAAGAAAATGACACAAAACTTTTGACGAAAAGAAACTAAAAACATTAAAACAAAAGAAGACAAACAAACGGTACTTGAGACAACCATACAAACGTGTTTAATACTACTAGCATGGTATACTGTTATAGTCCTAGTATAAACCATAATATACACATAAATTTGGGATTTCTGCTATACAAAACAATTTATCCTTTCACATTTTAGTTTGAACTTCCAAAAATCTCTTGAAATCGAGTTGTCCAACTTATCCAAATCTCCACACACACAGATATGCCAGTATTAACTTCGCAAATTAGAAAAAGACATTATAATCCTGAAGTCTGACTCGCTAGAAACTACCATAAACTGCAAAAATATCTCTTCAAATGTATAAATTTTGTTGGAGTGTCCGGCACTTCCATCTTTTCATCAAGAATGATCCTCATTTTCCTTCTTTTAAGCATTTGTTTTTATCACAGGAATTACTGTGTACATGTAAATATATTAATATATAAATCTAAGTTTAGAAACCAGAATTAATCTTTAGTCGTAATGAGTGTATTTGGCTCAATAAAAATTTAGCTTGGAATTCAGACTTTCTGAGGTATCTACCGAGCATGACAGGAAAGGCAACGCAATTTGCATTATAATAACACAAGGTGCAATTGTACAATCGTGCGACTTCCTTGAAAAATGTCAACCAGTACATTCCTCCAGAAGGTATAAAATTCAAACAAATTTGTAAAAATCAGACAATAAGTGAAGAATTTCCAGTGGATTGGTGCAGGATTTTTTATTTTTTTTTAAGTGCGGTGTGTGAGTGGTTTCATGGCTTCTGACTGCCAAATGAACAAAGATAATTGACCATTGGGAACACCACCAACGTAGGGCTGGATAGCTCAGTTGGTAGAGCACCTGTACAGTATTCAGAGGTTCACCAGTTTGAATCCCGCTCCAGTAAATTTTTCTTTGTTCACTTTTCAATGACTTCAAATTCAGTCTAAGAAAAAACGGTGCTGAATTATTTAAAAGGTGCATTCCTAGTGATACAGATTAGTGCCCAATGAAAACCATGTCATACCCCATGAAGGTTAAAGGTCAAAACCTGACTAAGAAATGTTAGACAATATTCTAAGTGGCGTCATAAAAAGGTTTCATTCTCATAATCTAGTATGTTTATCTGAATATAACTGAACATATTCATAATAGCTATTTGGTATATAAGGGTTTTTTTCTCTTCTAAAATAAATTTCACGAATAAAGATTGTTTCATACGTACAAACTGCCTGTAAATTTTCAGACAGTTATTTTTCAGATTTTGCAGAGATACATTGCTAATTAGTTCCTAATTATGAATTGTTTTGATACTTGGATACATGAAATAATACATCTATGTGTCTGCGTAAATTATTGCTTTATCAAGTGGAATTAAAATGTAAAAATATAATAATTACTCTAGGTTTAGGATCAAATTTCTTTGGAACTATTGGAAATAAAAAAGATCTTTCACTATTGATGCTATATAAACTATAAGAATGGCAAAATCCAAAAGGCATTTTGTGACTTTACATGGTCCATATACAAGCCAAAACAATTATTAAGTGCAATGTTAATTTGTGATTAAGAAATAAAAAGCGGTTACAAAATATCTTTCGATTTTTCTGCAGCAAAGGAAGTGGCATTTCATTGGCACAAATGTATTTTGTAATTCAATAAAATGTGAGTATTAAAGTTAAGTATTAAAGAGTTAAAAACTTCATGGATGGTGAAAAGTACACATATATCAAAACACTTACATGGAAGCGATATTTAAGGTAATTGTCATGACTCATGCGTTGCCATGCCAACTAGTGAGGAAGTACTACTCGAGGAAGAGTGGGTAGGCTTGAAACGACAAGATTAAACAGGAGAGAGAGAGATTATCGGACACTGCCGACCAAGAATCATTGGCTCAGCCAGGGAAATCTGGGTTTTTTAAAGGGGATTATCACGGTGAGTGAAGATTGGAAGATAGAGGGCACTGTTTATGGTTATTGTTTCATCGAGTCCACTTCTTCAAAAGCACTTCTCTCCGTTCTTTAGTTTTCATTTTGAACATTTACAGCAGTTTAACGTAGCTATCAAATTTGAGAATGCAAGACAGAAGCAACAAATAAACCAATATTTCCGAACAACGAGACAACAACAAAAAACGAGAAGGAAATGGGATTTGGCAGAATAACATTTCTTTTTGTTTTCGTGAGAGAACAATAAGGAGCGCCAGAAATGACAGAAATATTCACAACATCAATTTTGCAAAGCCATATTTTCCACGCATTAAACCGTCATTGTCAGGGACAATTTGTGCTACGAGAAAAGGAAAAAGGGTAGGTTATGATAAAAACATTGACTATATCAAATTAAAATAAGAACACTGAAAATATCTCATGTGATGATAAAAAATACTTATTCTTCTATAAAAGATTTGAACTATACACATTTGATAATTAAATCTCTACTTTTGAATACTGACAACAACAAAAAACCACGAGACGAGAGATTCCTCAGAAGAATTTGTAAAAACATCACTGCAATAAAATAATAGTAATATGAAGAAAAAAACAGGACACACCAAAAAAAACACCAACCACATGCAGTCCAAACAACCCAGGCAATGGCCAAACTACAAATCATGCACGTCACTTCAATGTGTGCTCTGAGAAAATAAAATGGTCAAGAGAGGGCGCCGTCTGCCTAGCGCTTTCGGGCTTTTCTGGTTACCTGTTTGCCTCGGCCGTTACTCATCTGCTGCATGGGGGAGCGTAGACCCGTCGCTTGGCTGACACTCGGGGTTCGGGACAGACCGAACGGGACCTGGGGGAGCTCTGCATTCTTTGGCGCTGGGGGGAAAATCATCTTGGCCCGTCTTAGGTCTGGGATGAAAATAAAAAAACATCAACTATATTGTCAAACTTTTGTCCTCAATTTACTTATTTCTTTCAGATCTTATATATTATTTGAGACATATTATTTCAATAGTTTTTCTGTTAAAAGCTTTATTTTCTTATAGTGAAGCTTAGAGCTTCTACAAAACCAGGCTTGAGGCTAGGCTTGGGACATACTTCACTACAACCATTCCAGGCCTACAAAAAGAAATTGGGCCACATGATGAAGCCGAAGAAAGGCTCCAGCTTCGCCACGTATCTCAAGACAAAATGGCGGAACAAAAATCAATCCTAAGCCCAGCCTCGAGCTTCATTTTGTTAAGGTTCTTAGTTTCAAAAGA
This sequence comes from Astropecten irregularis, assembly GCA_963971285.1. Taxonomy (NCBI): domain Eukaryota; kingdom Metazoa; phylum Echinodermata; class Asteroidea; order Paxillosida; family Astropectinidae; genus Astropecten; species Astropecten irregularis. The sequence continues at coordinate 19,027,751 of OZ020252.1, read as the reverse complement.
TGCCCATAGTATTTCCATTTTTTATGACAGCGAACTATGATAATAAATGACATATTACATTGTATGAATATAGGGCGTTTACTGAGGCTCAGGCTCCAGCTCTATCATCTATATGCTGAAAATATAGGTTGTGATATTACATGAACATTGAAGCTGAAGCTCAGATTTCCTTTTCAAACTAGTGAATCTACTTCAGAACCGCAGCCAAAAGCCTCTATTTTGATACGCGCAATTTCAGAATGGATTTACAGAAATCATGCCGGAGCCTGAGATGGAGCCTGAGATGGAGCCTGAGCCTCCGTTTCATAAACGTTCTTAGCAAGCACCTTTGCCCAAGCACACTCTCTCTGACTCCCTGGTATATTTGCACCAACAGAGGGCGCCAATTACATTTCCTGGAGTGTTTCAATACCTGATATGCTTTCCTGTAGTGACTCGATGACTTCATCATCCTTGAATCCAAAGTCATTGACCAGGTGCTCCTGGAGATACCTGACTATTGTCTCCATGTCTTTCTTCAACATCATACCTAATGGATGAGCAAGAGACACATATTAAATTATACAACACTTTCCAAATAAGCAAATTAGGCTTGCCCTTCACCGACGGGGATGAGCACTGTATACTCAGTGCTTGTGAGAGCACGTGAGAAAAAAATCACATGCTTGCTCAGGTGGGATTCGAACCCACGACCTCCTGCTTACTAGTGCAGATGCCTTACCTGCTAGGCCACCGAGCTTGCTGGGGTCTGCAGGGTGAATCGAATCCAATATCGCGGCGGGTACCGCAGTAAATCATGAATATTAAATTTCCAAATAAAATACAAGTAATTAACTGCTGCAAACTGCTCATCAACTAAAATAACACTATTACGAACACCGCTATACCAAACATTTGGCTATACCCAACATCATCCTTGGCTCCCAATTTGTGTGAACAATACATACAAAATATGGTTCCTTACATCACTATAACGAAGGACCACTTTACCACAAACAATATCTGTGCATCCCAAAATGTTCATAATAGCGGCATTCTACTGCTTATACTGCTTAGAGTTTTTAATAGCAGGACCTGACATTTCAATCCTAGCAGGATCTTTCTCAAAGGCTAAAAGGCCAATGGGCCTGTTTGTTACAAGCACGTGATCAGTAATCTAGCAGATCCAAGTCCCACGCAGGCAACGCTGAAATGGGATACGGATCAGCAGGATTGCTGATCTCATGTCTGAAACAAACAGGACCTATGACTTGGCCCCAAGCTGGAGGACAAGACGGAAACAAAGAGGAGAGGAGAGGAATCGGACGATGGGCTTCTCTTACGTCTGTGCATCTTCATGAGGTTGAAGGACATGGCCACCAGGATCTTGTCCCCTTCCAGCATGTAGATGTCCCACAGGCGTAACGTCAAGGAGAAGGGCACCCGGTCTAAGAAGCACTGGAAGAACCACTTCATAGAATACAGGCTGGTGTGAATCTCCAGTTTGTCCTGGTTTGGCCACGACATCAAACGAAAAGAAAGAAAGAGACTCCTTGATTAGCTTTAGGTTAGCAGAAGTTCATGCTGCACGGCTCTTAATTGATCCTTGGGATATAGCAGATACGTGAGCGCCAGATTGGACTATGCGGTCATGTGGCTAGATTCCCTGCGAGCGATCCTGCCAGGCGGATTCTCTCTTTGAGAGACCCTACTAATAGGACTCGCCCAGTAAGGTGTCCACATGACACTTGGTTGCGTCAGATGGATTGTTATTTTGCTGAGATGAGGATGGGTCGAGTGGCTGCCTGAGGGATGGCCATGAGGGAAGACCAAGTACTTCTCGAAGGTAAATGTGGTAATGAGCTATCGTGATGCATTCTCCAACTGATTGATTGATGTAGCAGAATGTAATGTGGTTTCATGGCTTCTTACCATCAACCAAACAAAGGTGATTTGTCAATTTGGGACACCGTCAACAAAGGGCTGGATAGCTCAGTTACAGCTCAGGTAGAATCTACAGAGCATGGTAGAGCACTGACACTGTATTCCCAGCTTACATTCAGTCAGTTCCTTACATTTCTTGAACAGTTTAGGAAGAGCTGTTGCATTTGCACTCAAAAGAGAACAAAAAGGACTGGATACGTACTAAGTTCTTCTTGACTTTTGGGAGGAACTTCTTCAAGATTCTTTCATGGTGGTCCTGATACCTCATCAATTTCGGAAAGCCGGGTATGAAGAAGCCTGCATGGAATGAAAGAGAGACATATTAGCTGGAGTGATTTGAGGCTCAATGTGGTATGCCACCAACAGGGTAAAACTTCTAATGTAATATACGCTTACAGTAAGCAGAGCCATGAGAGCTGCTAAGCACAAAATTTACTTAAGCATGAATAGTCTTCTTTGATCAAACAACAGGATTGCCAACAATATGTTCTCGTGATGTTTACTGCTTTTGACTTGTATTTTGCCATTGTTTGCTGAGCATAAAAATCACAAGGAGTTTTGGCTGGCATACTCATTTTATTTACCAGGATTTTTGGTGCTTAAGCAAATTTTGGTGCTTAAGCAGCTCTATGAAATTGGGGCAGGTGTGTGTCTGACAGGAGACCAAAGACAAAGGGGTGAGTTCCTTACCGTGCATGCCATGCTTGGTGTCCGTCAGTAAGACGTGGAGTGCCCAGAAGGCATCTTCCTCATTCATGTACATGAGAAGAAGAGCAGCAATCTGACTCATGCCTTGACAGTAACCCACCTCCTGAAAATATCAAATACAACAAACCACAAGGAAACAATCAATGGGAGAGACTGACACACAGACAGACTGCCCAAACTTGACATACCCATACATCCCGGATCTCTTCTTATGTACATCTTCAGGTTGGATTGCCAATTTGAAACACTGCCATCGTAGGGCTGTATAGCAGCTGGATAGCTGGATAGAGCACCTGTATGGTATTCCGGGGGTCGCACATTTCAATCTCGCTCCAAGTAGTGCTTTGTCAACGACTTGGAATTTTCCTTGTGGTTATTTGATGAATTGATGCTTATTTGATAAGCAATTATGTTTCTTGCTGAGCAAGAAATTGTGACATTTCCCCCCTGCCCTTACCGTAATGGAGTATGCTCAAGGGTAAGCATGAAGTAGGCTTATTTGCTAAACTACTATATTTCTTGTTAAGCAGATGAATAAAACTGTGGCGTTTCATCCCCGACCTTAGCATGTTGTACATGGAGTATGCTATGGAGTAAGCTTATTTGCTAAGCTAATATATTTCTTGTTATTAAAGCAGATGAATATTAACTGTGGCGTTTCATCCCTACCCTTACCGTATTGTACATGGAGTACGCTGCCAGTATGTGAAACAGTGCCTGTTGCTTGATGCCGTAGCGATCCCGGAACATGATGTGATTCCGGAACGTTCTGTTGACATCCAGGTCAATCTGTCGTATGTCGGGCGACATCTTGCGTGCCCGTATTCGCATCCTCTGTGTACAACGCAATCGAGAACATATAATGTGTTTAATAGACATGCAGACAGTTATGTGGAATCACTGTGCTTTCCTGGTAACGAGTATGATAGAATCACTTTTATGAGGCCCCCATAAAAAGTCTGAAATGATAACTGGCTTTGGTAAATATACAGAACCGAATATATTATTCATTCATGCTGCCAATGTTTATTTAGACGAATAAGAAACACATATGGCCTTTAGGAAATGAGGCTTGAGGCTAGGCTTGGGATTTATTAATTTTGTGTCCTTAATGAAATGAAATGAAGGGCTTGAGATACATAGCGAAGCTGGAGCCTCGTTATGTTGCTCAATCAATTCATTTCATTTTGTGGGCCTCAAATGGTGGGAGCGAAATAAATCTCAAGCCTAGTCTCAAGCCTGGTTTCGTAAAGGCCCATAGTGACCTTTTTTTCTGGACTCAAAGCAAAGTAAATTTTCCAAATTATTCGGTTACTGAATATACACTTGAAGGTAGGGAGGTAAAAGGATATGAAAGAAAACTCCATGCAACTTGAATATTGAAAAAGTAGCACTTAAAACAAACCATGAACTATTTCAAATACCAACAAACCACAAATTAAAACAAAGTTGCTTCACAGAGTAATGTCATTTTGTAGAATGATCAAATTCTTGGCAATGACATTGTAGCTAGTGAGTGAGGACGGATTGCATGTACATGTACACATTTGAAGGATAAAGCAAAATGTCTTGCAGATGTTACTGTACCTCATAGACATTGGGCTGCTCATCTTTGATCTTCTTCAGGTCTAGGATGAGGGCCCAGACTACGCCCCTTATCTTGTCCGGGATGCCCTTGTAGATACGTCTCGTTAGCTTCATATGAAAAAAAAAACCAAGAACAATTTTCTCAAACATATTCTTATTTATTATTATCATTGTTATTATTTATTTCTGGTAATGAAACCAAGGATTCTTCAAAAGCGCCCTAGGCACTGTAGCTCGAAAGCCTGATGAAACCTTCTATGGAAAGATGATGAGAAGGTGGGAGGAAAACCCCAGAGTAATATTCTGGGTAAAACCCACAGAATCAGGCAGGGACTGAAAACCTAATCACCTTATGGACCGAGACGGATTTGAAACCAGTCTGCAGAGGTGAAAGGCGAGGAAAGAACGGCTACACCAACCTGACTCTCCAATTTCAACAAACATGAGTGATTTTTGTTTCAACACTCCTATCTGAAATTTGTTACATTCGTAATCTTTTCCCATGGTTCCGAACATTTCATACACCTGAGCAGGTATTGGACTTTGGAATATGATCTAAAAGGTAGAAATCTGCTGAACGTGCAATGAGTCAACCACTGCATCTTTGGCTGGCATCCAAACGTGAAATGGGAAACCGCTGCACACTGAATGCACTTTAAATCATCGGAATGACGTGTGAAGCATAGTTATCTAGTCGGCGTGGATTTTTACTTAAAAATGTTGTTTCCGAGTGAGACGTAAGGTTGATTCTGACTGATTCAACACAGCCTTGCGTTCCTCCATTCTCACCTTTTCACCGGGATAGTAGCGCTTCCAGTCTTTGATCATTTTCAGCCATTTCTTTGTTCTCTCAATCTCCTGCTCCCGAAGCTGAAAATATTCAAACAAACAAAAACAGAAAATAACATTTTAAAAATCACTGCAATTCTGTGTTTGTATGTAAAACTCGCAACCAGTTTACAACCAAAGTTAAGGACTACAAGCGCTGTGATTTTGTTTCAAACCAAAGCAAACATCATTTAGCTGTGGATTGTTGAAGATACCACTGTAGAAAGACTCCAGTCAATCATGTGAGTGCCATGGTTCCCAGCAGGGTTCTACCATTCAGACAGTGCTCCACTGGTTACCAGTGTAACAACATGTATGCCTGCATGCCTTGTGAGTTGGTTCATCATACAGGAGCTCGTGCAGTACATGACTTTGACCTGTCTCCAACAACTAGCCAAATACCAGCTGTCTCGTTACTGTCAGTCTATTGAGCAAGCCACTTAGTCACATATTGCTCCTCTTCACCTGGGCACCTGTGAGGGTAGAAATGGCTTTGTGCTTGATTAGCCTTTGTGCGCTTTACATCAGCCAGGGCTGTATACTTCCCAGCGAGTTGAGATACATGTAGTTTCAGAAGTGTCAAATGTCGCCAAAATGACCAGGGATGATAATATTCCCCTTTGAATGACTTGCCAAATACTTGCTCAATATGATATTATTTTCACTATCATCACTTATATATGCACAAAATACAAGATGTATGGATATCATAAGCTATAGATTTCAAAGTGCACACTTAATGATTCTAGATGTGGAGTATATGTCATAAGTTGGCAATTTGAGCAAACGCTAAAAATGTGTTATCCGATAGTCAATACGGACTCCCCCCCCCCCCCCACCTCCTCTCGTTTTCAAGCTAAATTCTCAATTTCACTCTCACACACAGGTACACTTGATGGCCAACAAGTTGATCCCTGCTTGGGCAAGGGGAAATCAAGAGGAAACCGTTGGACTAGCAGCCGAACAGAATCAGGTGTGAGGCATTTTATGCACGAAGGGGGTGGAGCTCACGCTGCTGTTCTGTTTTGGCGCAATGCCATGATGTGGCTGGGGTGCCAACAAGGAATTAAAGATAGACCTAATGAATATTAAGGAATATAAAACAGGTCTGCCATTGCTGTCTACTATAAACTGGATGTGAGTCAATCCTATTCCATACATACAAGCTTGGCAGCTAAATATTGATGTTACAAAGCACTACACCCCCAACCAGGATGTAAACGTAGGCACTTCTAGCAGAGTGCTGCACCACATCAGAATGAAAGGCAATTAAACACCATCAGCTTTAGATGGTTAACTTGTAGCATAACCTCAAAATATTCAGGACCCAATTTCATCTACCGGTATAAGCTTATTAATGATGCTCATTCGAATTCTCCGCTTACAGGGCTAGCCTCGAATTTCAAAGCTAGCAGAGCAAGCGAGAAAATCTTAGTTACGAATAATTAAAAAAAAACAAGCCAAAACGTGAACACATCAGCTGGGAAAACAAACATACAGATGAATAAAGAGATTAGAAGTATAGTAGGCTATTTAGGAACAGTGAACTAGAACACATCAAATGATCAGCTGATACCGAATTTGTACTATGTAGTAACCACTAAATCTTAAATGAATTTTGTTAATGACGAATACTTTGACGTTGAGAACAAAACCTGAGCCAGCAGTGCAGAATCATATCAACATCCAAGTTCAAAGTACGGGAGCAGACTGCATGTTAGCTACATGCACCATCTGTCATGTCTGTGTTTTTTAAGAATCAATTTTCCAGAACTTTCTAGGCCGTTTAGCTGAAGTAAAAAGACCAATACATGCAATGGGAGACTTTGGAGAATCGGTCTTCAAGTCAACACCGCACGTGCACGCAATTGTGAGCATGCGCACGTTGTTTTGCGCCTGCGCTGTTGACTTGAAGACCGGTTCTCCAAAGTCTCCCATTGTATGTTCCAATCTTACAGTTCATTTATCTTTTCTGTATTAATCACATACCTTCCTATCAAAACAATAGACAATCTTTGCAAAAACTTTTAATACCAAACTTTGCTGCCGCGCAAAGGAAGGACAAGCCAAGGCAAACTTGCAATGACATAATTAACATTTTGGCAGATTCATGTCGGGATTATAGCTCATGATCGGTGTCTATAAATGGCCCATTAGTCATGTTCATGTACATGTACTCCCAGGACACATCTCAACCCCCTTCATAGGTTCATAGTGTAAAGATGTAATTGACTCTTTGGGTTGGCAACAGGTCACCAAGCAAAAATACTGTCTAATCAAGTACAGTAGCCAACTGTAGTGAAACTGACATGATTAAAATAAATGAATAAACACACCCTTACAGATTTGTGGTAAATGTTTGCAATTGGCTCATTTACCACAACCTGTCACTGACTCATACCTGGATTCATCTACATGTACATGTATTTATTAAAATGAAGGTGTAAACAGTTATGGCAACTAGAAAACTAACCTTATATTGTGTTCATACACACTTGCATAATAATGTTCATGTACACATGTGTACATAATGTACAACTACATGGAAGCATGTGTAAACTGTACATGTGTTCCTGTACTCATATGCCATAATACTACACTATGTACTGTACATGTACATGTACATGTACATGTACGTGTACATCAGTGGACATGTGGAATAGCATTTGTACGCATGAAGCAAAAGTAGAAAACAAAGATTCTTAAAAAAAAATTCAAACCCTGGTAGAATCATGGGCTGTTGTTACAATGTATTTTACATATAATTATTTTGAGTACATTTCTCAGTAGATTTTATGTAAAAATGCCTTAATACCAAATAACATTATTTTGCTAATATTGTTTTTTTTTTCTACAAGGAACCGCAATGCTAAAAAAGCTTGCCTTTGGGGAGAAGGCATGCATGTACAGCATAAAGTACATATGGGGTTTACGAAACGGCGGCTCAGGCTCCAGCTCCATATGCTGAAAATATAAGTTGTGGTTTTTCAATGAAGTTGAAGCTCTGTTTCCTTTCAAACCAGACAATCTACTTCCGAACCCTAGCCAAAAACCTCAATTTTGATACCCCTATACATGTACATTGTAGATGTATTATAGAATGGATTCACAAAATTGAGCTGGAGCCTGAGCCTCTGTTTCGTAAATGCCCGTACATAATATGTCCACAAAAATCAATTGAAGTATGGTACTGTACATTAGGAAAATGAGCAATTGCAGCAATTGTTCCCATCAATTCACCATAGGATTGCAAAGGAATAATTATTTACTATGCACGTACATTGATGTTCCTCAGCGGCCTCGGGCAACTCCAAGAGCCTGGACTCATTCAAACATTCAAGGAGAGGATAACAAGTAGCACTGCATACAGATAAGGTTCCCTTCTTGCCAGAGGGTGTCTTGACACCTTTTGGAACGGCCTATCAGCCGAGTTATTCTTTAAGCCTGCTTCATTTATTAATTCACAGGTAAATAACATTTGAAATTATCATACATGATTTTTCTGATGGCGATCAGCGCGAACTTATTCTAAACACCGCTCTGGTTATTAAAACATTACACAGATGTGGTCCAGGGGTCGATTTCACCAGACTCATCGTACATGTGACTTACTACATGTATCAATCGAAGGACTGATCAGACTTGCAGCGTTACGTAGGATACGATGGGCTATCCTTTGTAACTTGAGATATGATCGATCGTAGGGCTTCATAAAATTGACCCCAACGTCTGCTGTGCCTATACACAATACTGCCAGTGCCAGCATGATTGCAGTAAACTGATCGAAGAAGGAATCCATGCGTAACGTGCCTTACCAATATGCCATTACGGAAATTACCGAGCGAGATTTAATGCTCAACACATGGAAAGAGAGAAAAACACACAGAACGGCAGGTACTTACACGAGGGTCACTTACAGCAGCACCCATGGATGTACAATTTACCTATCCTGGGCTAGTCATATCCCCCACACACAAGAAAAGATGCAAATAGCTAGCCCGCAAAGAGAGATCAGAGAAAACTTCATCGATGCTGTGAATCGAACGCTGGACTAAACGGCTTAGTGGTAAAATGACAGGAAACTTCGTTTTCCAAATTCACGGTACAAAATGAACGCTTCCATGAAAAGCAGATAACTGTTTGTCATTTCTCTTTGACTGGTTTAATACTGAAATTGTTTTGCTTTTCAGGGGGAGTAAACAATTAGATTAAGAATGAGACATACGCACCATGAGAGGAAATTGTTTTCTTTTGTTGTTGATTTTTGGTCCAGGAAGAAAGGATGTATGGTTGGACGATGCTGAGGAATTTGCAATTTGTTGCTAATAATTGCAAACTGTTTGTGGTTGATGAAAAATATTCAATTCTGTTAATTACATGCATGACTGAAGTCAATGTATGATGCACTGGTGACAGTAATTGTGTATCCTATTTTTCCCATTCTATTTATCATTTTTATACGTTATAAACTGCTGCAAACTGCTCATCAGCCAAAATGACCTATATAAAAATTGCTTGGAGTTAGGAGGGCCTGATGTGTTTCGATCCTAGCAGGATGCGTCAGGCCCTCCTAACTCCAAGCACTATCATTTTTATACCTTGAACAGATACAGTCGTTCTGCAGAAACATGTATCACTGAGGCCTACATACAGGTTTTCTAGCACTAATACTAATCTTTGGGTGAAAATATCACTGATTTGATTTTCAATAGCCTGTCTTATGCCCCTCAAAATTAGGTTAAGTGCACTGCTATTCATCTTGGCTGGGCCACGACAGGAATTTTCAGGGGAAAAAATAATTTTAACATTCTTTACAGAAACCCCACATGTTTCAAAGTCATTTGAAACATGTTTTAGTGCGATACAGTGCAGAATTCTGCGGTACTTCAATACATTATACAACATTATGCTCGTGTGGAGTGAACCCAGGGTCAAGAGGTAACCCACTTCAGCTCCAGTCAGTCCGTAATAGTCTTGAAGCTGTCTGAATTGTATGAACTCACCAGGAACGTGTGGGACCAAGGTAAGGCCTCAAACAACTCCGAATTTGAATTGCCCATGCTTACACTGTCAGTGTCATATGATTCCTGGTCCAGCTCGGACATCGAAGACGATTAGGGAGAATGCCGAAACGTGCTTAAAGGTGAAAAACATCAATTTACGCCCCGACGGTGAGCTGCCCTCCAGTCTCTCACAAAACGAAGCTTCTTAGGGTCAGGGCGAGACATTCAAGATGAGATGGAGGGGATTAGGAGAGCGAGACAAGTTGCTGTCTTGTCTTATAACGTGCCTTTCCTCGCTTCTCAATCTCCGGATGTCAGCAGATATCAATTTGATGAAAATGTCGCAAGAAGAATGCCGTCTCAGGATTCACATGAAGCCGAGGTCGGCTTAAAGTTTAAGAGGGACAGATAATGTTGGGTAGAAAAACAAAAACAAACGGAAGAAAGAATGTTGCCGTCTACGAAATGAACATTTATATCTAAAGCAGAGGTGTCAAACCTCGCTAGATTGGGATCCACAAACGTTTTTTTAAAGACACTAAGGAACCCATCAACACACAGATTGAATGTCTTTTAACTTCCTCAAGGAGCCAGATCTTACAGTACCTCCACCTTCAAGATCAACTATTTCCTTGGATTCCTTGACCTGACTTGATGCCACAAAGAGATGGGGCGCAGCCATAAAGTTACGTTATCCGGACTGCCAAGGTTTCTGAACACAGTGGTGAAAACAAAAATTCCATTCGGAAGGGAGAGTCATCATCTGCATGTAACCTCGTCTAGAGCTGATCCTTACGGCAGGTGTCCAAACTTGTTCTCAGAAGTTCTGGTTAATAAGCAACCTTTCCTAGGAAGTCGATGCCAAGCCATTCCAGTCCGCTGCCAAAGTCTTGTTGCTGTGACCAGTCATGTCCGATCCTGGACAAGGACAATCAACCGAACACCCACTAGAGACAAAGACTTTGACTGGTGGGTGTGTGTTTTCGCCCCTCTTCCGTCCTACTTGAGAAGCCCGAGCATACACAGATTATGATGACAATGACAGCAAGTACTGTGTAATTCGTGACATCCTATGTCTGTCCATGCAGCGTTTCCAAATTCTGCGTCTATATACTGTAATACAGGCTGCAACGAAAACAACCCTCCGTCGTACAGCAGTGCTTCAGAATCATGTGTCACCGAAGAAGCTCTGTACGCAAACAAGCAAAGGAAATTTTCACCGAGCTCACGCTGCGAGAACTTTGCGCAAGGAGCGGGTGACTCACTGACACAGAGTAAGACAGATAGAAGCCAATGGGGGGAAGTCAAGACTACCGGTTCTAAAACCCAAACGTCTAATTTGGTTCAGGATTGCAACTAAAGCCGACCAACATGTTTTGCTTTTCTTTTCCTGTTGCAGGCTATGTACACACAACAGGCATGTTTCAGGGACTTCCAGTCCAGTTTTTCAAGAGATTAGACCCACTAGGACCTCCGGCCATGCTGGCAGAGTAAGACATGCAGTATCGCCGGTGTATAGGTCTCTAGAACTGGCTTCATACCTATCAGTGAGTATACAGAACTTCAAGCACATGTAATACGGCACATACATGTACTAAAAGTTCAGAACAGAACAAAAACCAGAACTGACCAAAGCTTTCTGTAATACATGTACCCCAAAACCGGCAAAGTCAGTTTGAAAAAAAAAAACCACTTCGGTATTGTAAGATTTGAAGAGCCTTTCTTGTTATTTCTGGTGGCAACAGCCTGAGACTGAACTAAATGTAGAAAAGATCATAGAGATCCCTCTGTGCTATGGTTGGGCTGATTCTGCCAACAGAAGAAGCTGCATTGACACTGATTACATCCGCCTGGAATTCAGGCTATTGTCCAGTGGTATTCAACAATTGTGTGCCCAAATTGTTTACTCCGAGCTCGCCGCACACATGGCCAGGTCAGATGACCTCTATTTGACCGGTGACTGATAATGAGGCTAGGGCTAAAGGGGTCAATCCTCCTTCCACAACAAATCATTCAAATGAGACAGATATTTCACACTTAAACTTTGCACCAGAATCATCTAGCTCTCTTTTGAGTCAATAGGTGTTCACACGTCAGAAAGTCTTAAGAAGCAACTGCATGTGGCCTCAGATTCAATTCACTTAGTAAATGCTGATAATACCACGATCGAAAAAGATCAACACAAGTAATAAACTGCTGCAAACTTAGCCTTTGAGAAAGATCCTGCTAGGATCGGAATGCGTCAGTCCCTCCTAACTCCAAGCAAAAAAAAAGAAGACAATTTTTGATTGGCTTGTCAGCTCAGACTAAATTGTATGTCACAAGGTGTCCTGAACTCCTTAGGATGTAATGTGTTCGGCTAAGACGTTAATTACATTAACACCATACTTCAAGATCATTCAAAGCTTTAAGGATAGGGCATGGTTGTCCAAAATGAGAAAGCTTCCAGAGCTACGGCTATGACTAATGTCAGTGGCTGCAAATACATGCAACAGGTGAAGACCTAGACCTAGTTCCAGACAACTGGTTCCGGATGTGGCTAAGCACACCTAACAAGTACAATTCATTCCTGGTGTAGAGCGTAATATTCACAACTATTTTTAGGGGATAAATATACTTGACTGGTGCAATGGGGCATAACGTACCAAAGCCAAAGTGAGGGGGGATGCAGCCAAGGAAATGAGATGACTCACTACTTTGCATCTCATTAACCTTTCAACCCCACTCTTCATCCAGGACACGTTTCCTGCACAATAATAAAAACAACACTTGGCTTCATCAATACATTCTCCCCACCAACTTCGGGGGAAGAACTGAAGGGAGCCCTCTTGTGACCAAACACAGCAAGGTCAATCCTGAAGGCGATCTGAGTCACGCTGATAATCCGGGCGTATGTGATCTCATTGTGAAACTGAAAACGGCCAACCTTCTCTACCAGCCCTATACGATTAATCCTTGCTAATCCGGGCCTGTTTGCCAAACCATAGCTCAGTAACTTCAGGCAACAGGGCTCCATTTTTCATGAGTGAACAACGCAAAATGAAAGATTTCTGGGGTGGAATTAGGATATGGGATATGAGGAACTCAGTCCTGTTTATATCTCTTGCCTGTGAGGTACCCCGGGCAAGCTACGTAGGAGGAGTAATAAAGCTTGTTGCCTCAGTCGACAGGTTGAAGACTTAAGAGCAAAGGGATCATGTCCCGACAGCAATATCCCAAGCACAGAAGTACTAGCTACAGTTATCGTGGCCAATTATTCTCGGCTAGTTTCTGAGCTGCTGGCCAATCTTTCTCACAGTCACTATCATTTGTTTTTGACGACGATCTCACAGAACTCTAGAATCTTCTCCTTCATAACCCAAGAACTGTCAAAAACATCGTCTGAGCTTATAAACAGAAACAATGGGTGCTGACGAACCCATGGCCAATCAGATCGATACGCAAAGCAGCCAACTCTACCAGAAAATACCAAGCACATGTACTTTCTCATATCTTAGGCGCTCAAGACAAATGTTGATGAAAATGAAACCTTTGGTGGCCTAGACACATCACCGTACAATAAAAGTAACTACTGCAAGTGTACACTTGCTTAATAATGAGACTGTGCATGTACATCAACTGTTACTACTCAAGAGTTGTACATGTATCTGAAACACAAAACAATACACAAAGGAAACAAGAAGGGGAAGCATCATTATCAAGTGCATTGTATCTCAAGTATGCTTGAAATTTCTGACGGTGGTTACACAGGCCTGGCATGGCAGCCATATAAAAGTATTTATTCTAAATGGTTATTTTTCAAGCTGCTTACCTTCCTTTCCTCGTCATCTGGGCTTGGTGGCAATTCATGCTCTCTGAAATGAAACGCACACATCAGAAAAACCAACATGAATCAGTCATGAAACAATGCATTTACTGCCTAAATCCTTAGTTTGACTTTAAAGTCAGAACTGCACACAAACAAGTAAGCATCACAGCGGTAGCATACATGGGCTGCATTCATTAAACAAACAGTGTGCAAATGGTTTCAAGGCTTTTGATTGCCAAACGAACAAATGATAATTGACTATAAGAAACACCACCAACATAGGGCTGGGTACATGCAGCTAAGTTGGTAAGAGCGCCGGTACGGTATTCTAGCGGTCACTGGTTGTTCACTTTTCAATGACTTTAAATTCAGTCAGTTTCCCTTGTGGTTATTTGATGATTAAAAAACAAACGCATATGAGCAAACAAAATACTATAATGCTTAAAGTTGGGAGGGCCTGACGTGTTTCAATCCTAACAGGATCTTTCTCAAAGGCAAACTCAAAATACTATAATCATCAAATAACCACAAGGGAAACTGACTGAAAGAAAAAAAACTGTATCCTTTTTGAGTGATCCCCCATGTTTCGATGAAATGATCCCTGGGATATGGCGGTGTGTGCGTGGTTTCATAGCTTCTGACTGCCAAACGAACAAAGATAATTGACTATAGGGACACCACCAACGTAGGGCTGGATAGCTCAGTTGGTAGGCGTGTGCCAGTTCGAATCTCGCTCCAGTTAACTTTTCTTTTTCTATGTTCACTCTTCAATGACTTAAAAAGTCAGTTTCCCTTGTGGTTAATATTTGATGAAATAAAAATTTAATTTGAAAAAAATGTAAAATGTACTTACTGTAAAAACCCATTTCTGTCGGTGACTTTGTAGATTATATATGAAGCATCTTCCCATGGATCGATCACAGCGCCAGGTTCACGACCCTAAAAACCAAATTCAAGGAAAAGAAAGAAACAGTTTTCAATTTTAATCATTAATTTTAAACATTTGAATTTTCAGAAGAACACATCGACTGACAGTGACAGACTTTGTCAAGTTGAAGGAATTCGGAGGAGCTTGACGCTACCGCCTTGACCAAATGAAAATATATCTTCATGGTCATGTGACCTTCTATTGACCACGGCTGGCCTGACCTGAAGTGTCTCTTGGTCGAGATAAATCCATTTTCCACCGTGCACACAAACACTTGAGAGGCTCAGATGAAGGTACTTCTCTACAGGTCTGGTAACCTGTACTTTGGTACACTAAAACATATTAGGGCTAGTCTGGCGCCTGTGCCAGTCTGAAGTGTCAAAGAATTTGTGTACTTTATCTTATGGACATATGTATGCAATGGCTACATGTACGTACAAGTGCAGGGACCTAACGTGAAACTTTCAACAGTAAATTATTTGAATAAAAGGTAAAACTTAAAAAAAAATAAAAAATATGCACTTATGTAGTGCTGTTATGTAGTTTAAGGAGAAAGTCATACATGGTACATTGTACATGTATGATATGGTAAGTTAATTAAAACAAATTTCTTGATCCACTGCTTTGTAATTGAAGTAGTACCATATTATTTTGGATGGAATAGAAGTTGTTGCAACGTTCATCCAATGGTCAAAGACAATGGAACACCAAAACAATGCCACTATTTTCAGAAATTAAGCTTGTATTAAAACAAGTCATCAAAACCAGATGTGTTTCCCCTACTGTACACATGTTCAGAGGAAGTTAATTCATTTTAAGAAATGGAAAGTCCCGTTTTGAAAATTTGGATTCAGTTACAATTCAATTAGCAAATTCCTTATTTATGGCTATTTGATTTTTCGTAGGCCCTACCGGTAATTTTAATTTTTAAATGTGTAATCACACCAGCATTGACCAGTAAGTACTGGTACAGGTATACATGTACATGTACAGTACATGTACACCTGAGTGGCACGTTAAATACCATCATATTCCTCGCACATATTTCTCAGTGAACCCTCGGAGCTCTCCAGAGCACACAGAGCAGCCCCCTGGGATCAATCCCACCCCCTCCAACCAACCCCCTCCCCCTTCTCCCTGCCACTCAACAAGGGGAACCCAAGAATCTTCATCAGAAAAAGTACAAGTGCCTGTCATTTTTATGCCAATTAGGCAGCCCCTATATTTCTGCATGGTGCAAAGTAACTTGGCGTTGACTTAATATTCTAAATGCTGAACCAACAAACTTTCCTACCATCAATATTACTATTCGGCCTACAAGATCCTCTTTGGACAATGTCCACAAGGTGAGTTTACTCACTACACACATTCATCATGCTAAGTCATAAAGGCCTAGCTGCTGATAAGGAAAATATTTGAATTTATAGCTTCATGGGTAGAGAACAAAAGTTTACATGATGCATGCTGGATTCTGACAGCTTGGCTTTGCTGTATTTATATGTTGTCCATCAATATAGCAAACACATTCTTGTCTTTGTCTGAGGACGTCAATAAATTTATTAATTATGGTAAGTTACATGTACAAGTGCACATTATGTTGATACAAATATGCACATATGTCTACATAAACACATGTACATGTACGCATTTGCATTAGCCATGTGCATGTATCACTTAATACTGTACCAGCAGATGTAATGTACACATCACTGTACATTTGTTTGCTTGGCAAACAAGGGAATGGTTATTATGAATATGTACATGAGGCTTGCAACTGCCAAGTTGAAATTACCCATTTCATAATTTCAATTTCCTGCAAATTAATCTCCAGTGTACAATACAATGTAGGCCTACATGTACACCATGTACATATGTGTATATGTGTACACGTATAGTACATGGACATGGACATGTACATGTACATGTGTATACATACATGTACATGTATACTTTTCTCATGATTGTGGACTGTTATCAAACTAGCGTATTTACATGACCTTTAGGAGTTCAAGTATTGAATGTGATCATGCGTAACAATATCAACATGATGAGCACAATAAACACATGTTGTTATCAATTTCACCAATGAGCAAAGATAATCTACATACATGTAAATTAACAATAATTATCTGCAGTACACGTATGCATTTATGAAGTACAATTTACATATGTACATGTACACTACACTAGTATTCGTGTGCTATGGATCATGTACAATGTGTATTGAAGATCACAACTATTGGATGGTATCCAATTCTCTGACCGATTTCTTCAAAATTCAGGTTCAGGTGCAGGTGCATGAGAACAAAATTGTTCTTTAACATTTTCATGAAATAGTAAATAAATAATGAGAACATGTGTAAACATCTCATCTCATGGACCAGTAGATTTTGACATCTTTTGTAGTTTTGTTTTAAGGTCTGCCTAGTGTTGCATAACTTAAGGCCATAAAAAAAAAATTGTTGTATTGGCGTAACCCGCCCGACCCACAAAATATGCCCCGACCGTAAACATTTTAAACCCCAAAAAAATAAAATAAAATAAATAAATAAAAATCGGGGGAAAAAAAAAAAATCGCAAATTTGTATGCAGATTAAAAGCTTAAAAGGAGCAAAAGATGGAAACCAGACTGGTTAAAGTTGTTATGTCATTTCTTGTCTTTAGTTGACATGTCAAATACTGTGATTATTCAGGGGGAAAAGCATTTAATACCCCAGGAAAAATTAAATAATAAAAAAAAAAATCCGCCCGCCCTACCCTATTTTCCAAACCTCTGTTACGCCAATACAACAATTTTTTTTTTATGGCCTAACTGTTGGTGCTCTGATTTACATATGTACATGTATTTTATGTACAGTGTACTTCACAATTCTGACATGATCAATGGTGCACATATTGGCAATGGATAGATGCATGTTATCTCATTCGTGAATACTTTGCGAATGAATGAATAATTTGATAGCTTTTTAAAAATACATTGGAAACTGGAAAGAGAAAAAAAAATCTTAGCAAAATGACACCGGTACACAGTGTACATGTATGTACCCATACTGTGACACAGCTCAAGTCCTTGTGTGATGATGGCAATTTGTTTTATTTCATTGTAATAAGCAAACACTGTCTATTCACATCTATTTACACACATACACACTTTACCGTGAATACCAGTACCATACACAATCTAACGTGTGCAGTTTCTAGTTTCTACTGTGTAATAGGTTCTGGCTTATAGACTGGTGTTACCGTGTACATGTACAGTACATGACCAGATGACGTACATGTACATGTATATTGTATTATATGGTTCCCTTTCAAATTGGCATGGATTAGGCATTATATATTGCTATTATTGTAAAGGCTTAGTCAATATTGACCCATTTGGAAGGGCCAGATCTACAAGAGAAAACATGGCACTACATACATGTACAGTAGGATGAAGGAAGGGAGGAGAAAAATGACTTTTCAAGTCTAAATTGGCCACCGATTCGATAAGCAGGCACACTGTACCGTAAAACATGCACAAGGCATCATTTACACACAAGTACGTACTGTAGTACATAATACAAATTTGATGTGAAAACAAATGTAGATCAAAATTCAGGGTTTAATTATATTGAAATATTACATGTACATTATGTAATATTATAAATCTTTATAGGAAAAAAGATCAAATATACATGTACAGTATGTACCTTCAACAAATACTTTTGTGTACATACCATAGAGCTAGTACATACTGTACAGTGTGTAATTAGGCCTGTAGGCCACATGTGTACATGTATTACTCACAGGCCAGTGGGCTTGCACCAATACTAATGGAAGTTTACATCATGTACACTGCATGTACACTATGGGAAAATAACATACAGTGTATACTAGTACATGTACTGGGTACATAATGTATTACCTACATGTACTAGTATATACATGTATGTACAGTATACATAACAATGTACATGTACACTGTATAAGGGTTGAAACGGAAAGTCAACAGAAATTAATGGAACTGTCAGACACTGCCCTTTGGAGCAGAATTTCAATTCTGAAAGCCAACCAAGATTTTGATTTAAAGGTACAGTATAGGAATGGTATCCAAACAGAAATGTTCAGAGTACTTTTAGGATGAAGAAACATTAAAATATTTCCATCTGAAATGCTGTGTACTCATCCAAAAATTAGTAAAACAAAGACTGAAAAAAGCTTTGATCTTGGGTATTTAACATTGGAATGTACACATTATCATTTTATGCACCATAGACATCAGCTGACCCTGTACTGCATTACTGCATTTGCACACGGGTGCACACAGTTTGTCTGTACTCTACAATGGGGCCTGTTTGTTTCAGGCACGCGATCAATGATCCTGCATGCAAAAGCTGCTCCGGATCCCATTTTAGCATCCTGCCTGGGACGTGGATAGACAAGATCACTAATCGCATGCCTGAAACAAACAGGCCCCTATAGTGTGTATGGGTATGTCCATTGAGCTCTCTGCAATACACTGATCCAGTAGGCCACGCGGTGTTTATATTTTCAATGTAATTCTGACTTTCACCGTGACTGCCCTGGCTGAGATGAAGTATATTTTGGGCCTTTTCAAAAACCAAAGTCCAACGGAGAGTACGTTGTTGCTTGGACGTTGCTATTGTGGGCGTGGGCCGCGTGGCTTACTGGATCGGTATATTGTGGAATAAGCTCATCATTAATACACCATGTAGAACACAGGTCCTTCCTCTACAGTTATACACAGCATACAGATCACCACAAGAGGCTCTGTCCATCAACCCAGAAAACCTTCATTTAGAATGTAGCGCCCTCTGTAGGTTGTGCATGCAGCCAATATGTCATCCTATGTTACTGTTACCTACCCTTTACAAAGTAATGCCCCAATGCTCTATCCACGCGGGAAACAGCAGCTTTCACTGTCCCTTTAAGGTAGTTCAGAGCCAGCTGCTTCGTTCTAAATCAAGCCTAACCCTGCCAGCGATAATCTATAGGTCAAAATTTACACGCTTCTTTGATTTAAAGGCCCGCGCGCAAGAATCTAGAAACTTCACCGGGTACAGTACAAGGCGCTAGAGTTTTTGAATCACAGTGGGGAGTGGATTGAATCTTCTGAGAATGCAGGCCAACGCTCAGGCAGGTGCAAAATACATGTACATGTACACGATACATTTACACCGAGTTGTGTAATTTACGCTCCACCGTGCTCTACATTGCAGAGTGTACATGTAAGTCCCATGATTAGGAGTGTAAATTCTTTTGTTGTCGGACAAAAGGGGGGCGGGAACACCGCAGTAATAACGGATGGTACTTTGTGCCATCGGATTGATGTATAGGCCTACCCTTCGGAAAAGATAACACCAATTCTAAAAAGAAAACGGGTAACATTTTTGACTATTTTGAATCCAAGCCTCGGTTTGATTGCGGAGGCTTCAAAAGCAGGAAGGATGCACCCATTGCACCGTGAATAAAGCCTATAATGAACATGGCAAGATCCACAGATATTGTCCGTTATGTCGGTCGTTATATCGATTTAATTAAATCACCATTTGGTATACTTTGAACACAAAAGCTGGGAGCCAAAGATGATGTTTTATAAATAGCCAAATGTTTGGAATAGCAGTGTTTGTTATATAGCGCTGTTCAAACGTACAATGTAGTATCAACAAGTGTAATACATGTAGGCTTTGATCACTTCATCCACATGTAGTGTATACCAGTGTAAGTACAACGTGTACAAGTATACAGATGTACATGTAGATACAGTACAAAACACTCCTTACAACCCCATGGGTCTCACACTCAGTGTACCATAGAGCAAGGTTTATAGTTAAAATGTCCCCAAGTGGCCACCAGAGGAAAGTTACAGCATGAGTGGAACTCCAGGTTGATTAACCTCAGGTTGTCCTCATGGACTCTGCTCAGTTCAGCACTAATATAATCAGCAAGCCCTCCTGCCTATACCAACGCACACACATCCTAACAAGTGTATAAATATCTCAAGCCACCTTCAAATACAAAATTATACATTATGGGCAGGAGGAAAAGGAGTTCCATGTTTGTGTATAATAATGCAGACCACATTAAAGTTACATGTACTATCATACATGTACTTTGGTAGCATAATGAAACAGAAATCTTCACAGATTTACATGTACCCATAGACAACTTACAGGGTATAAAGATCTAGTGATGGTAGAAACATAATGTTAAAATTTGTCTGCCCAAAAAAAATATCCAAAAAAGAGTCAAACCAATGACCACAAACAATTTTTATCTTTTAAAAGATCGAAAATAATGGTGAAAAGATTTTTAAAATACTGTGGCCGTTTTTCACTGTTTTTCTCAAAAGGTGGGCACCGTATGGGACTGAAATTTTTATAGATGGCTGTTACTGTACACTTGTATCTTCCAGCTCCTTAATGTTTTTGCCCATGAATCTGCATTTCTTTGACAAAAAAACACAACAGTATGAAATAACCTTTAAAGGCTTCAAGTTTTACTGCCGCGGCAGGGTAATGAAAACAACAAACCATAGAGCCCTGCATTATAACAAATGATGTCATTCCTGATAATCTGTAATTCTGACGAATTGCTGCATGGATGGAGACAAAGATCCCTGTTGCATACTGTAACTGTACGCATAAATTGTACAGTACATTTACATGCATGCATACACCCTGTGCATAATTATATGCACACATATTGCATAATTCGTGGCTACACAAAAAACAAACAAAACCTAAAACCCGGATACAGGAATGTTTCTTCCTTGAAACTCAATATCGACCTTTCATTATCCATTCTCCAAAGAATTCATGAATGCAAATGCCAAGTTGACACAATACTCAACAATAAATGTATTGTATTGTGTACATACACCTGTACACTGTATGTACAGTATGTATGATACATTTATAAATGTAAAATACATTGTCGTACATTTGTGCAATCATCATCATAACCATCATCATTTTTTTACCTCTAGACATTTTCAATTAATCAATGAGCTCCGAAGACAAACATCAATTAGACTAATTGAATCTAGCGGTCGTTTCCTCGTAGCACACCAGCTGCTACAGCGGTACAGTAAAATAGCCGGCTACTCCCCTATTCTGCTCTCGGCTACTCTGTGGCTATTTTGTGGAAATCTTTCCGAGACCTCCTCGGTGTTAACATTTTTCAGAAGAAACCGACGGAAATTGGTCGGGAAAAGCTTAGATTTCATCATGACGGGTCTCGATGCAGATATTGCCCTGAGCAGAGCTCGAACATCAGCACAAAGGATGAGACAGTTTGCCTCTTGCCCAAGAATATAAGTGGCCGGTGTTGTTTTCCACACATTTTACCTGTGCGCACAGGTTTTTGCATGGTCTACACGTAGTGTACGTGCAGCGTGTTAATATACATGTACACCATGGTTATATCAATCTGTGAGCCCCACTGATCTTCATTCATACTTAAAGGTGATATCATACTTTGGTTTTTATCACAGAAACACAGATTCATGGGCAAAAATATCAAGACGGATACAGTAACAGTCATCTGTGAAAATTTCAGTCCCATACGGTTCCTACTTTTTGAGAAAACAGTGAAAAACAGCCACAGTATTTCTTAAGTCTTTTCTCTTTTATTTTTGATCTTTTAAAATACAGTGTATCAAAAAGATTTTCGGTCGTTGTTTTACTAATTTCAGGATAAATACACCATTTCAGGCGGAAACATTTTAATGGTATGTTTCTACCACCACCATCTTAATACCCTGTAAGTTATATGTAAATCTGTGAACATTTCTGTTTTGGTTTCTTACCAAAGTATGATACTACCTTTAACATATATACATGTACACATGAATAAATGCAATATGCGGCAATTTAGTAGAGAGTCCTACAGGGAATATAAGACCTTTATGGTTGAACATGTTTAATGGATCTTGCTGCATCTCAGCATCTTTCATTGTTCTCTGTTCGTTCTCCTCTTTTCATGATGATCCTCCGAGTCTGTCTTTTGGGACAGAGAATTGTAGTCTTAAAAGCCAAAATGGCCTTCGTGTACTTGTCGTGTACACGTATCATGCCTATCTCTAAAACCGAATCCTGCAAAGTAAATGTGTTAAGGTTTTTAATGCTGGTTGATACAAGTAATCATAGTGCTACAAAATGGCATGGGGAAATCCAATATACATCATGTACACGTACACTGTACGTGTACATGATGTAACAGACTGGAAGCCCTGTATAATTCATGTAATATCTGGCGTACATGTACATGTACATGTACAGTACATCCATGCATGCATGTGATAATGAAATGGTTACGTCAATTTAAAGTCATCACGTTGGAGAGTCATCACATTAAGTTCTCGTCAGCAACCTTGTGGTTAATCATGTTAATGTACACGTAAATATGTATGTATGTAGTTTCATACACTGTAGGTACAATGTAGTAGGCCTAACAGCCAAGAAAATTAAGCAAAGCTAGGGTTTAATTTTTTTTTTTTCCCTGGTTGGTTAAGTACTATAGGGCCTAAATAAGGAAGAAAAAGTCACAACTTGTAGATTATTTTACAAATCCCAAGAGGAGTAGATAATGAACAGTGCTCATGGTTTCAACTCCAGGAAGGCAGTGGAGGCAATTGCCATTAGTGCCCCTGGTCAGTGCTCCTGGTCATTGCCCCTGGTAATTGCCTTGGTGCCCCTGGTCATTGCCTCAGTGCGCCTGGTCATTGCCTTGGTGCCCCTGATCCTGGTCATTGGCCCTGGTCATTGCCTTGATGCTCCTGGTCATTGCCTTGGTGCTCCTGGTCATTGCCTTGATGTCCCTGGTCATTGCCTTGATGTCCCTGGTCATTGCCTTGATGTCCCTGGTCATTGTCTTGGTGCCCCTGGACATTGCTTTGGTGCCCCTGGACACTGCTTTGGTGCCCCTGGACACTGCCTCAGTGCCCCTGGTCATTGCCTTTAGTGCTCCTGGGCATTGCCTTATAGTGCCCCTGGTCATTGCGTTATAGGGCCCCTGGTTATTGCCTTATAGTGCCCCTGGTTATTGCCTTGGTGCCCCTGGTCACTGCATCCATGCTCCTGGGCATTGCCTTATAGTGCCCCTGATCATTGCCTCAGCTGCCATCTACAATGTACAGGCTTTAAATTAAAGGGAAGCTTGCCTCGTCCTTTAAATTTAAGTTCATGCTCTGTAAAAGCATCACACAATTACATGTAACACAATTTGCTATACTACTAATGTGCAGTTCATGGGCAGCCATTCAATGTGAATTTGATTGTCAGCGTTTTTATTAAAATCCCAGTGCTGTGTTTAAAATTTGTTCTCCCCACAAAGCGCAGGGAGCGCAACTTATCGTCGTGTTGTCGTCGCCTCACACAGCGACCGACCGAACAAGCGAGCTACCAACCACTGTAATCCCCGGCCATCCAGGCTGACACCAGTTGGGCAAATTGCAGGGTGTGCACCTTAATCCAATTGTAGATTCTTACTTGGTGACAAAAATCAATCACGCCGTCCCCCGTAGTAATCTGGAATCCAGTGGGGCTGTAGCTGTTTACATCACATACATAATGCATTATGTGTAGCAATTTAATGCATGCCTGTACAGTGTACATGTACATGTATCTATGTATACAGTACATACAGTAGAACAGAACTGTCAACATGTACATGGACAGGTGTATATATGTACATGTAGTTCCTTTATACAGGTACATGTACATAAACATGTATGTGTAATCGTGGAAAATAAATAAACAATCTCTTGAACATGTGCATAAATTATATGTGTTCATACTGTACATACATTATACGGGATATATGCACAGTACTCGCAAACAGTACATTACTTTATGTAAAATACATGTACGGTGTGTGTTTTCTCCAACTTGGCTGACACAAATGGTTAAAATTCATTGACACGGAACTGATGACTTATGACGAAAACAGCATGGCACAATGTTCACCTTATGTGCATAAAGTACACTACAGTATGTCGATGTACATTATGTACTTGTGCATGTGAATGGATTTACCATGCAATGTGCAGCTTTTTTCCCATAAAATATTTTTGAATAGAATCAACAGGGGGACTTACATGTACATGTACGCTACATTAGCACTTGCTTCAAGTTACAGGGTAGTGCAGTGGTGCTGGATATTTATAAATGCGTTTAGAAGATCATGATTTTCTTTTACCTTACATGTATTATATTCTTCTTTGACAGAAACTGTCATCATTGTTGTGAGACAAATAGTACTTTTAGTATACTAGTGCTTATTTAGCATTTGGCCCGACTATGGCTTAGTGAGGTTTTAACACTGCCAATTTCCTAGTACAAGTACATGTTGTACAGTTTGGCTAGTATCAACAACATGACAACAGAAATGAAGTGCTGACGAATTGGGCGACTGTAAATTGAATGTTTATGGATTAGTTTTAATTGTGTACAGCGCATTGAGAGATCAGTGATTTTTTATGCACTATATAAATGTGGCTTTATTATTAATTATTATTATTTTTATTATGGAATGACATGTGGGCGCATACATGTACTGTACGTGTACACATATGCATAATGTACAGCTAACCTAATTTATTTATGCATTATTCAATAAGAAAATATGTCCTGCAGATATATGCATGACAAGCGTTTATAAAAATTTCTGATGAAAATAATACATCGTACAATGTATGATGAATTAATTTAAATAACTCATTCTCCTTAACCGTTCAAACTCTGCATACATGTACCTACTGTACAATGTGGATCAAAGTTGTTTTTGCTTAAAAGTGTTATCTTGCAACAAATGAATCAAAGTCCGAACGATGAGCACTGCTCTTTGCACTCCTGCGTTTATTCATACATGTGTATACGTAGCATTTATGTTTACGTGTAGTTGTGTATGAGATTTTTTATCACCATCCAGTGCTATTAATTATGTTTGACTGTGGCTAGTAGAAGTGGGCTATGTATAGGGGTGTGTTCATGAGGAGATAGGGTTGACAGTTGAACAGCAAACAACCTGTGGTTGAGTAATATGACCCCATGTATGAGCTGCATTACTAATATTGTACGTACCTTGTCGTATCTGATGACTATATCTGCCCGTTCCTTGTTTGATCTCTCCAGAGCCGCCAAATCTTGCATTTCAGCTGCAAATCAAACAGAAGCAATCACGACATGAATACATCGGAAAATTATGACATTTCAAAATTTACAATCAAATAACAGATTTTTGAAAGTTACCTGAGCACTCATGAATGAGATGCTGCACAGAAAAAATAAATCATTGTTATGAATGACTTTTGGTCGGAGTGATAGAATTATGCAAATTAGGCTTGCCCTTCAATGACGTACATGTATAAACACTGCATACTTAATTTGCTTTTGAGTGCAGATGAGCAGATGAAAAAAAAATGTTATTAATTAAATAACCAACCAGTCATATACATGTACATGTACCGGATTGCAAATTGTAAATTTTCAAAGGACAATAAAACACAATCTGTGGGCCTATAAAGACACGCATGCATGTTCGTACATTCATGTATGTACATGTGTACATATGTACATGTGTACAATACATGTATTGTACATACATGTACTGTACAGTGTACATTGGAACACCACTTTGTATGTATACTGTATAACGAACGACCACTACCTGTGACTACCGTGTATACATGTATATATCCAATTTGAATTTCTGTGCATCCCAGTGTTCTTTATACATGTAGTGGCATTCCACTGTATCAAAATACTCTTTACAAAGAATTACCGAATTAACCCTAACCCACCTCCACACATGCCACACCACAGTTAACAATGTTTTTTTCTGTGCTACAGTACTACATTGTACAGGTATGTAAGCGTACTATCCTGAATACCACAACATGTACATGTACATGTAACTAGTGTGGTTAGTGTGGTAATGTGTGGTTTATGTATGGTTTAATGCGATTGAGGTAATGTGTGATAAGCAGCTCTTGTCTTGTACATGATTATATGAAACTAGGGCTGCTTGGCATTCCTCATCAATGCACCACTTTTGGAACTTGGAAGTAAACATTTTATGTTCACTTCATTGTCTAAATAATTTAGATTATTAGCCACAAGTTTTTTTATATGCAAGCTAACACTGTACAACATGTACCACTGCATCTACATGTATCTCACCATACAAAGACAGAAGATTTCAATCTGATTTTTTAAACCTCACAGCCGGCCAGCCTGGGACAATCAGTCTTTCCTCCAGGTCATTAATCTAATAATTACTATAATTTGTAATTGAAATCATATAGAGGTTAATGACCTCATCTCAGCACCTCCATCCCCATCCCAACCCCACTCCCTCGGCTCTCACAAAACAAAATCTGAGAGTCGTTCTGTGCACAGTAACTTAGTTAAGGCCAAAGAATACCCGTACATGTATGTTATCATTATGACACATTGAACTCTCTTTATAGGTTAGTGCTCCATTTACGTCCAGTCATGTTAATATGATGAGATCAAATTACATGCATCCTGTTTAAACTAGGACAGTAAGCAAACAATTAGGACAGTCACATCAGACAGGACTTCTTGAGGCTTTTGTTTTGGGGAAACCAACGGGAACAGTAGTCTTCTTACAAACAAAAAAATGTTCAATTTAATAAATCTATGAAAATCCTAAAAAACTGTTTCTTTAATGTGTCAGTGAAGGTCACAAACTAAAAATGTCAACAATTTAACAAGAGCTACTTATACAAGCAACTGCATTGACAAACAGCCAGTTTACAAAACGAAAACAGTACAAAATATACATACATGTAATGTAAATTGTGTACACGACCACATTATACGCATACTGTACTATTTAGGCCTACATGTACAGTGTACACATGTACATGTACACTTTTTTGTACATCATAATTTCTTGTGTCAAGTTTTTAAATTTAAAATGTGCACATGTGTGCATTTCAGGTAAATCTGTTTTCTCTTCTTGTAAAAGAAATATCAATTACATTTGCTTCCGAAGACATACATGGCATACAGTACAAATGCACTTATTTTATTCATTTCAGAAAGAAATTCTGTCTACTCTGTCTGACCCATGTCCAATTTGCCATTTTAGCAGAAAAGCTTGGAGAAACATCCTGTCAGCCCAGACTTTATTTGTCAAGCTCCAGTGAGGCGTGAGCCGGAATACGTGAAATATCGCAGACAAACTGCACTGATTTGTGTAATACTAATAGTCAATTGAGTCTGTGATCATTAGACTACCAGCACAATGACACAGACCTGCATTATGTTTAAAAAGGAGGGCAAACACATACACATTGTACAATATACACATAAAGGGCTTTTCATTTTATATCCCAAATCTCGGGGTTGGAAGTTCCGGGATCCGGAATCAAACCTGGAAGTTTTTTTCAACCCTTTTTTACACTTGAAAATTTTCAACCCAGAGCCAACCCAGGTAGGACAGCTGAGCCAGATCGAAATCAAGCCTGATAGGGACCAGAGTTGAAAATTGCAACCCGGTGGCAATCTGAATTTTGTGTTATAAATGATCCTGTTCATCAAAAACGTAGTGTGAACGTTGTATCTCTTCGATACGATTGAAAAACTTGCCGGGACTGAACCGGGGCGGATCCGGGTTGGTTTCATCACAGATCGAAAAGGAGATACCGGTAGTGTGAAAGGCATATTTTATGATGATGTAGACTCATGTCCAACAATGTCTCAAATATAAAAACCACGAGCAAAAAAAAGCAAACCCTCACATTTCAAATGTCTATAACATCATATTGATTTTGTTGCAGACATCTTTGCCATCGATATTTTCCTCGCCGTTCAACAATTTCCTTCATGACAACTCAACATCTGTTACACTTGACCTCACTGCAATTGTTCCTTTTCATTTGTACAAACACAGCGCAGTCTGGTGACCATGGGTGTCGGTTTATATAATTCACAATTTACAGTACTGTGAGAACGCAACGTGCGTCAAGTTTGATTTCATTTCCTGTTAATTATGGTAATTGTCGAGTCATACCATGTCTGCTAAGATTTAGCCGACAATGGCCTACATACATGTATTGTACACTACAGTATTTGGTCACTTTGTCAAAGAGCTGGATAGCTCAGTTGGTAGAGCGATGATACGGTGTTCCAGTGGTCACTGGTTCAAATCTTGCTCCAGTCAATTTTTCTTTGCTCAAATTTCAGTTTCAATATGTAATAGGCTAATCAAGATTGTGTCATTCAATACATGTGAAATGAATGGTGCAAATTATGTTTGTACAATGACTCAAGCACAATACAACATTAATGGCACAGAAAATGGATCATGTGCAGTACATACTGTACATATGTAGGCATACAGTATGGTATGCTGCGCACACTATGCCCATGTATGGTGATTGGTCCAATACAAACAATTACACAAATGCCAGGCTTCTGTAGGCCTATACCCTGTAGTACAGTATGTATCAAGCACAATAGATACAAGTTTGGACAGTACATGTACAGTACGTGTATGTAATTTTGCACACTGTACTGTTCATGTTTGGGGGGGGGGGGACATTAATATTCACACTTGAATATAAATCAATTGTACTAAACATGAACAGAACAGATGTTTACACTGTATTGCAATTCATGTATCATGCTTTATAATGAATTTGCATCATGAGGATTTTGTGGTTCTTTTTTATTGAAAAATGTCCATGTACATGTAACTTTGTGCGAGTTGACAAGCTGTAGTTTAATTTGAGTGTTACATGTACATGTACTTGCAAGTTAAGTGTACATACTGTACATGTACATTTATACACAACAAATTATATAATACACACATAGTGTATCAACATTTCTTATGGAAATTCAACCTTAACTGAGCTGAAAGTCACTATAAAACCAAAAGTGACTAAAATAAGATGCTACAGTACAGTGTACATGAGGATGAAGATGGGAAATGATATTCTCGTACATTTATGTACACCGTACATGTATACTAAGTAAAAAGGGCAGAAACTTCACAAGGCAATATTGCCCCTGGCCAATGCCTCGATGCCCTTTCAAATAATCCAACAGACATGTATCTACAAGTACACATAAATTTCAGTTTAGTGCCCTTTGGCAAGGAGAATAATTTTCTAGACTTATCTACTTACAGTGTACATTGTGTAGCCAACATTACATGTACAGTCACAGCCACATTGAAACTAATAAATACAACCAAGTACATGTACATGTATGTAAAACATTCCAAAGATATACAGAACAAGGACAGAAGTATTGGAATAGTTGTTGTTATCTAGGAATTTCTAGTGTTTTGGTGACACTGATGTATGTAGAAGCATTAGGCATGTCGGGCTCAACCAGTAATACAGACTTAAAGGTTTGTAGTGTACTATACACTATACCATGTGCATGACTGCATGCATTTAGTCATGTTTGTGATTTCATGATTGTAGAAGACAAGTCTTACAGGCACTGCGAGTTAGTCCCATTTATTGCATACATTTGTAAGTATGACAACACACAAATGCACATAATAAATATATATATAAGCACAAATGGATATTGTGCAGTCTCCCCAAGTTTGGCCAACAAGGTTTATCTTTAAATGCATTTAAACAACATGTAAATGTATGTTTCATAGACAACTTTCATTTTGATATGTAAGTTATAAGCGGCTAATGATGCAAACTGCTCAATCCACATACCAAAAGTAAACAATGACCTGAAATATGAAATGCTTAGAGTAGGGAGGGCCTGACGTTTCAAACTACACTCTACGCTTCAAACCTAGTTGGATCTTTCTTATATAATAGTCTTTGGGAAAGATCCTGCAAGAAATGAAAGTCAAGCCCTCGTGAACTCTGAGCAACTTGTATTTTAGAATGAGCACTACTTATTATGAGCATACATGTACATGATGAACCATATGTGTGCATTTACATTTATGCATGCATGCATGCATGTATGACTCACTACAAAAGACTCAAATATTAATAAGTTTCAATTTATCATCATCTGAATGCTGTTCACCATTAATATCGACGGACTGATACGGATACAATTCAAGCAGATTCAAAAGAGATGCGGTCACTTACACATGATGGCTATGATAACACCCTCCAGCTAGCGATGAAACGAAACCTCATAACGGACGTATGGCTTGAGAGATCTTAATATTAAATCCAAACACTCCTTGTCCACCTCACTTCACCATGGTCCAGTTGAGGGCAGGAGGAAAATCAACTCAGATTGTAGAATGTATGTAGACAGACAAAATTCTAATGGATAGAAGAATAAATGTGTATGAAAGAAGAGTTAAAATTACGAAGAACAAAACAAACAAAAACTGCTGTGTCAGATTCCCTTGGTTAATTCACCAAGGTCATATCGGCAAGTCCTTTTTACTGCATTATCCTTTTCAACATAATTCAAGAGTGACAATTCACAACCATGTGGTCATGCATCCGCCCATAGCTTTTGTGTGATCATTCGAGGTAGTATCATACTTTGGTAGCATACCCAAACAGAAATCTTCATAGATATAACTTACAGGGTATAAACAGGGTGCTGGTAGAAACATGCCATTAAATTTTCTGTCAGAAATGATGTATTTATCCAAAAAAAGAGCAAAACCAATGACCAACAGTTTTGAATTTTTAAAGATAAAAAATTACAGTGAAACAATTTGAAAAATACTGTGGCCATTCTTCACTGTTTCCTCAAAAGAGGGCACCGTATGGGACTGAAAATTTCACAGATGACTGTTATTGTACCTTCCTTGATATGTTTGGCCATGAACATGATAAATCTGCATTTCTTTGACAAAAACCAAAGCATGATATTACCTTTCAGGATGGTGTGCATTTGCACAAAGAAATAGACCAATGACTGTATCTGAACAATGTTACAATGTTCAAAGCAATCCTGATGCACTGAACAAACAAATGGAATGTTCAATATAAATTTGTTTTATCTTTGAGAAAATAAAATTACCAATGACTTTCTTGAACAGGACACAAATTTATAAATGTTCATTTGTAAAAAACAAAAAAAACAAAAAATATGTGACTTCATGCTTGTTTCTAATTGGCGGAGAGCCAAACCAAGATAGTCTGAAACGATCGTCTGGATTTCCATCGGAAAACATCAATTTTTATCACATGAAAAGATCGTGAGCACAAACAAATAAGCTGCATTTCATCCTTATCCTTGACATTCGGAGAAGAGATGGAGCGATTTTCAAACTGATCTGTGATGTCTTTGTTGTCATTTGGAGACATTTTCAGCTTACATGTAAGTACCATGAAGTAGACTGACCATCGACCCCAAAAATTAAACAAGGGAGTTCAGAGCCCCAGTTACTGGGTCTATCACTTAGCCTTATGGGTCGTCGGCCACGCATACTCCTTGATTTGCAGTTATTTTCTAACTCTAAGTCTGGTCCTGCTCGAAGCTGGTCAACTCGTACGCCAACCAACTTGTACGCCACGTATAATTCAGCCTGTAGTTTGTAAACATTTGCAAATAATTTTTGTCATGTTGTTTGTGAAAATAATAAAAGGAAACAGTTTGTGAAGATAACGGAAATAAAGGAAACATTCTGTGGAAGTTGTGGAAAAAGGCTTCCCACACTGACGATCCTCTCACACAAGAATACCGATTCCACACGGTGCATACCACAAAAAAAGGTATCCAGTGCAGTGAGTCTCTAAAAAAACATTCATTTCGTTATTAAAAACTACTAGTACTAGGCCCTACATTATCTTAATATGCTGGTGGCGTACGAGTTGGTCGGCGTACGAGTCGGTCGGTGTACGAGTTGACCAGCGCACAGCATTGAGCATTCTAAAGTCTAAAATTAGTAAAAAGAACTTAAGAAGGCATGAGGAAATGGTTACTGGGCGTGTGAGTGTGAGAGAGCCCCGAGGCGTGGATGTCATGCCGGAGACGTGAGACTTGGTAGGTCTGCCTACATGTATTCCTATCCTAGGCCCTCCCTTGGCCTAGACTAGAGTAGACATTGTATTAAGGCATGATCAATGATCAAGGCACGGGTGAAGGGGGGGGCCTAGGCCTAAAAGTAAATTTAGTAATTAAAAAAATAAAAATAAAACACTGAACCAGCAAATTTCGTGCAAACTAAACGATTATGCCATTAAAATATCTGTAATAAATAAGAATGAACAGTAAGACAGTACTCTGGGTTAAGGCATTTGTATATTGGTTTATCCAAACAAGCAAAATACTCACTTTCCAAAAAGGAATATTACAATCCGCCCAGCCTTTATCGTGACATGTCAAGTATTGTCCGCCATCTTGAACATTTTCCTGGTGTGGTCACGTGATTAAAATACTGCAGCTACTTACAAGTCAAGAGAGGGCGCTACATTACGTCGAAAGAGCGGAAAATTAAAAAAAATGGTTATTTATTTGATGGCATGGCCAAAAAGAATAATGGATTTTTAGAAGAAATTTACTGGAATATCAAGCACAGTTCAATTGAAGCTGAAAATAAGAAAGGTTGACTAAAAGAAAACCCTCTCATATCTATGGAAACATGTTGAGGGGTTTTCAGCAAAAATTGGGAGCCAAGGATGATGTTCGTTATAGCCAAATGTTGGTATAGCGGTGTTTGTTACAGCCGCGTTCCATTGTACCTTTAATGACATCATCTACCACTTCCCTGCCGGCTTGATAACCCTCATCTCTCAAGCCCCAAATCCCAAAACCTCATCCCATAATTTGAACAAAAACTCTAAACGATGATACAAGTCACTTCTTCCTCAATCCATATCATTAACCACACTGAAAAACCACATTATACATTCTGTACATTATCAAATTTATTAATAACTTTCATGAGTTAATTTATGAATCCAAAGAATAATTAAACCAAAACAAAAATGTAACAACACAATTTTATACAGACGCATGGATTAATCAGTCACAATAAGTTCAAGTATACCGCATGCCAAGCCCTGCAACATCCGTGAGACACTTAAATATCCCATAATCAATATTAGGACTGCAGACGGCTTCCTTTCGCAATAACATTAAAAAATCATTTGGACATCGTGTCCAACACTTTTAGTGTCCATCAAAAATAGCATCAACAAAAATGTACACAGTACCGGATATAAAAAAACAAGCCACAAAAAATCCTCCCGGTGAAAAAAGCATAAGAACAAAAACCCTAGCAGCACAAAATAAACATCACACACAAGAATCTCCAGGACTTGACCTTGTCTTTTAAAAATTGGTACAAAAAGCAGCATCCATTTTTGTTTTGTTTGTCTTCTTCATATTAACAACAAACACAAAAGAAAAAACCTGTTAAAAATAAGAAATATTTCATAGTGCCACGGCCATTTTAAAATCGTATCAATGACAATTACATGTATCCACAAACGTAGCACAGCTCATCACAATAAAAGGGCAAACTTAGATTTTAACAGAATCAAGTTCTCAAAGTCAAAATTACAGAGTGGTACGAGTATGTTCTGTTTGCCTATGACTAGGGGTAGTAGGGTAGAAAGGTGTCCTGGGGTCGATTTCACCACACTCTTCATAACATACTATCAATCGTAGGATCTTTGATGCATTGCAGCCCCACATAGGATAGGCCATCAACTATGGGTTATCCTTCGTAACTCTAGTTACGATCGATCATAGGGCTTCGTGAAATCGACCCATGGTTATGTTAGTAAGGAATTGGCTAGTTATGACACAATTAACCAAAAAAGAAAGAACTTTTCAGTAGAGATGGTGTCATAAAATTAAGAGTGCTTAACATTCCTTGTTCTGAAAGGTAGCGCTTGTTAATTCCAACGGGCTTGAACTGATGGATAAATGCCCTTGGAACAAATCAACTTTCTTCAACACCCACAACCATTCTGATACATCAGTATGTTGCCCATGATCAGCATTCAAAATGTCCACTGACTCTCTCCGTTTTACCTTTCCACAAAATGGTCCACGTTTTGAAGATGTAACCTTTTAACAAGTGAACCAGAACATTCAAAATTTTGAAATTTCACCCCTTCACTGAGGTTACAAGTCTGTCAAAATTCAGTTCGGGTGGACGTTTTTAAAGACGGGTGAATTCATCAAAATATCTTAATCTCTTCCCAGCGTCCCCGATTCTCCATCAATAAAAAAGGTGCACTGGAATAAACGATGAACATTTGGTTTTTAAATTACATTTGTCATGATAACAATTCAAACATGGATTAATCAATTCAAATTTAATACAACGACCAGGTCTACATCATGTCAAAGGTGATATCAAGATCAAGATAACAAAAAAAGAAGAAATTCAAGGAGTTCACAAACTCAGTTAATTTCAGACTTTGTGTGGCATTTGTCACAACAGATGTACAATATTTATATAATAATAATTTGTGTGGTGAGGGAACAGCATTATGCCTCATAACCGCATTTGCTTGGATACACCAGAAGTGTAAAAACCAGAAATTTGAGTTAAACAAAGGGTTTTCAAGGAATTGTAAGCATGGAAAAAGAAATCGGCATGCGTCATAGCAAACTAAGTATGCACTGCTGCAGATTCGTACAAACTGTGCTCTTAAAACGGGCAAGGATTTTTCGTTGAGAACACTCTCTCTTATCGGGGAAACACTTTGAAGCAAGAAGGGTCACAGAGGTCATGACCTCATAAAAACAGTACAATACCGTTTGTATAACATTTTAATACTGCACATTTTGTCATGTTCGTCCACTAAAAAGTGTTTTGCCAACTCAGCAGCCGTGGGGCTTCAAGTTCCACTACTTCTGTACACCTCCAGGCAAAGAAAGAAAACAGAAGTGAATACGTCATGGGCACGTCATGTGTACACAACAATAGCGAAGGACGACATCAGCACTCACTCCATTTGTTTTTCACTGTATTTTCAAATTAATGTGACATCACACTTCGGTATTCTATAGAGTGTTAAACCCATAGTAGCTATGCCAAAAAATATAATACATACACAGACTTGATCACATATACATGTATGTAATGGTGAGTTAATACAATCAACAGGCCTCTTCTTAAGAAGTAATTAAACAGCGTTTCGGTTCTAAACATTAACCTTTTCATTCTGTGTATTATTAACTTAAGCTGTTCTTTTTCTCTCTTTTTAAATTAAAAAGCGGGATGAAAATAGCCCTTTTTTTCTTTGTACACTAGTTGGGTCAGTACATGTTTACATTTTATATACTGTACTCTTTTTAAACAATCTAGGTTTTTTCCCCTCTAGAAACTACATGTAACACAAGAATTATGAGATAAGTATGGGAGGGGGGTGGAGGGGTGGGCGGGGCTTGCCCATCAAATATTGTCGCTATTTCATGGAATGTACACTATGTAATAATGGGTTTACGACTACTCATCTCAAGGATTTGCAACACAAAATAAAGCTATTCCAAGGTGTTATCGGGATTTCAGCAAACTTTTTCTGTTGGCAAAACGCCCATACATGTAATTCCTTGAGGTAGCTCAAAATGAAAATAGAATTTGAGTCGGCAAACAGTTTATCACCGAATGGTGCTAATATGCGATTTACTTTCAGTTAGTAAGTTGGTTTTTGTTTTAAAAGATCTGTACACTGAGATAAGTTAAGCATATATAGCTAGCCCCGAAACAATATCTCCGCCCAGCAGAAACAACCGCATGAGTTTTTACTCAAAGGAAAAGATAGCAGTGACGTCACAAAATATCTGAAGGATTTCTTTACACTCCGGGTCTGAAAAAGGTTTGAATCGTTCTACTTCTGGATGCAAGGTTGTATAAAAAGGCCGTTGACAACCAAAGAGAAGCCATTACATGCTATTTTGACACACATTGGTTTTTCAGGGTTTTCTTATAGAGATTATACAATTCAATGTGATGATTATGGTGCCTGTGTTTCCATCCGTTAAGTGACTGTTTTTCATGACGATGCTGTTTTGTACACCACAGAATCCGACCGTCGTACAGTATGTCCTCCACTTCACTGTAAATTTTGCAGTCGTCTACGAAACCGTTTTGCGTATACGCAAGACGGGTATTGTCAAGATTAGTCAACTGCACAGTGTCCGACAACATTTTCATGCTGACAGGGTTTGTCATGGCCGCAATCAATGGCTCACGAGTTAGTATCCTGGATGACGGTGGTTATCAAGTACTTTTTTCTCTGTATCAGCAACGTCCAGAATAGTTTTCGTGAAGTCTTGGGAGTTGGGACAGGCGTTCACCGCTGCCTGAAGTAGTACATGATACCTGCTGTGGCCAGCGTTGCAATGCCGATGGCCAGAAACATCCTAAATCCTTCCGACGTTTCAAACTGATAACTGAGGGCAGCTCGCTGTGGAAGGAAGAACAAAAATAGAATAAGACAATTGGTATCAGCTTATGACTATTGTGTTATGAAGTTTTATGCAAATTAGGCTAGCCCTTAAGTTGTTTAATTATTGCAAATCCCATCAAAGGACCTCAGGTTTAAGCTTCATAAAACATCCATCTGTTATGCAATCTTTATGGCTGATAAATGTACAATAGGATTTATATAATTTACAAAATAAAGATAAACTTATGACTGAGGGCCTGTTTGTTTAACGCAAAGGATCCCAGATTTAGAGATTCACGTCCTATGCAGGGTAGGCTAAAATGGGATCCGGAACTGCAAGATTCGTGATCCTGTGCGTTAAACAAACAGGCCCTAAAAGAGCCCCCAAAATAACAGTGTAACAATTCACCCAATCAGAGGAGGCCTTACAAAGAACAGTTATGTCAATGTACCCAATCAGACGAGGCCTTACAGAAAACAGTTATGTCAATATACCCAATCATACGTGACCTTACAGAGAACAGAACTTCTGCTTACCCATCCGCCTTGCGCTGATATCCACTGTGCGATGCGCTCGGTGCAAATGAACTTGACAACGCTGTTGATGATCTTGCCGATGAACTCCCCGATCCCCGCCTTGATGCTGATGGCTACCTGGTAGCCGAACGACAGGAGAGCTGCGATCCGGCCCCAGTTGATTCCTTGCTTGAACAATCTAAAACAAGACAAGACACAAAAACACGGCTCATTTATCAACTGAATATAAAGAACAATGTGTAACTGAGACTTTGACGAATCACACAGGAATAGCGTCCGGTGAACTGACAACATTGCATTGAGATTATCACAATGGAATAGCCGACACATGACTAGTGTGAAACATTCAAAAACAAAAAAGACAATTCACGCACACTAACAGTGGGACCGTGTTCGAATCCCACTCAGGATGAACTTCGTGGTGGGGTTTTGCTAGGCCCCTACGTCTTTCTCTTTTCTTTTCTCGTCATTTCTCAGTCCCTACCTGACATTGCAGGTTTTCACTGGGGCTCCAGTCCCAAACGATATCCGCCCTTCCCCCAACTTCTTAAAAACAGCCCTAGCTTCTCCACAGGGAGTCCCAGGATGCCCCATGCACTAAACATGCTAGAGTGACGGCCCTACAAATAAACAATCAATCAATCAATCAATTAATCAAAGTGATAAGCAATGCAATCAATAATTTATGTGGACTCCAGTGCCACAGGGTCTGTGGACTGAGAAAGTGGGGCACCCCCAGTTCCAAGCCAGAAACTGGGATGACTATCTTGACCTAGGACTTCTGATATTTCTGCTAAATACATAAATATTTGTTTGAAGAATAACGTCAATGACCGACATTTCTCAAAATGAGTCTCATACCAACAAAAAGAACTCCATCAAATCCTGAAGCATTTATGCACAAAATGTTGATATAGGCCTACGGACCAGACCAAACAACACTGCATCAAAATTGCACCACACTGGACTAAATTAAAAGGCATGAATTCTGGCCGATATGCATACTTCCAGAGTGCAAAAAAATTGCCATTTTCGGAACCACTGAAGATCATGTCAAGACTCATTCTGAGAAAGCTCGGCCATCTTTTATCTATTCGTTCCTAAGCATTTTCAATCTTACCTTCTTGCTACGCCAGCAAATGCCTCGTAGGCAGTGGACGGCGTGATGCGTAGCTGTGAGATCATGACACGGAATTCACCCTCGTACTGGGAATTGATCTGGTCTCCGATCTGAGCAAGCCGACGGCCAACTTGTGATGTGGGACTGTTCGAAAAAAAAATCAAGTCAAATTTGGTTACAAGTTGAATTAAGAAATTTTTTTTTTAGACAATCAAACGGGAACAAATCTTGGCCAAAATTTTAAAAAGGTGCAGTTAGCCAGTTACTAATGAAATAGATTCTGGTTTTAATTATGAATAGGGGAAAAAATCACTTTTTTGGGGGTCAATTTCTATTTGCCGCTTTTCAAGAGAATGCACAACTTGTTCATTTTGTGAATTAGGATACTGTTAAAATCTAAAATTTTAACCTTCAAAATGTGTCATTAATTTAGCCTCAACTAGAAAAAAAAATCCAATAATGTATTGTTTGCCCTGAATAATAAATTCTGACAGAGAATTAATTAATTGAATGCCACCAAATGCTGTATTCAAAATACAACGTACACAATTTAAACTCAGGATCTGAATATCTGAATTAAAAATGAATTTGTGCAGGAGATCATGGGTTCGAATCCCACTTGAGCCAGCGCATGATTTTTTTTATGTGCACTCAAAATCCATCAGTGAAGTTCTTATCAACGTTGTTGAAGAGCAATAAATTATTTGCATAAAAATGAATTAATAGTCGAATCGGGAAGGGAAACAGTGGCGGCCTAACTTCATTATTCCTTAAAAAAAAAACTGAAAAATATCAGTGATTAAAAATATAGGCCCTATGAATGAAAAAAGTGGGTGCAATTGTTTGCAAATAAAACTACGCGTGGCATCTGGTTCAATTTACAATGTAACAAGCAAAATGTCAGAACAAAGAATCCATTCTTTAATCAAATCACAAAAACCGAACCAAACTTGTTGCAGACCACATACCTTAGAGGGTTTTCTGTGAAGCACTGGAATTCCGGTATCCGCGGCGTGGCTATCGCCAGCTCGCTGTCCTCCGACTGCAGATCAGTCTGGTACCTAATGTACATGTAATTGCGGACGATTGATTCCGTCTGCTCGACAACGTTCTCCTCATTGTCCGGGGATACAGTTTGTGTGGTTTCAGTGGAATACGACTGGTAGGACGCCATGGCTGGTTCCACCGTGGTCCGGCTAAGTCTCCTCTGGGCTAGATTGGCAGTGGGTATATCATTTAGCTTCATACATGAAGCTGGGCTGGACGATGCTTCCTGACGATGTCGCTGTCGCTGACGCTGGCGGTGCTGCTGTCGGTGTTCCCGGGGTTCTGTTTCCTCGTCCTTTTCTAGAATAAAACGATGAAGAAGGAATAATCTTATGAGTTCGACTGCGCAGACAGGTATGGCCATGGCTGGACAAAACAACGCTGCACGCCAAGGAGTTTTCAAACGGCTGAGAGGTTGGGAACTTGCAAGCACCGTTACAATCCCTAGATGCAAACTGATTCTAAGCAAATCCAACAAACGAAAGCACCGCTTACAGTTAACAATCACTGAATGAACAAATGATGCGGGAAAATCAGCTCTGAATTCCGTCCACACGTAGCAAATTAATCGTCGTAGTCAGCGACTATCCTATCAAGCACCTGATGACTGCACCACGTTTAACGTGACACACACTGTTAATAATCAGTACAATGCTCCAGTAATGAGCCAAACAGCAATTGATCCTATCTACAAACGAGTGGCACGTGTGATCGTCTGCAATGTAACTGAAACATCCCATCTGCTCGTCTCTCTTAAATAGACGGAGAGAGCCCCGCATTAATGAGTTCACGCAGAATGTCAAACGTTCAGGGACACCTGTTAGCCGACGTGCACATGACACAACGTACAGTATACAATACAAAACAAAACAAAACAAAAACCAAACGAACTCTCAAAAGCTGTCACCGTTCCCGTCAGCAACATCAGTGAGCATGCTCACAAGTGACATTCCGCACCGAGCGCTTCCGGCGAGCGGACGGGTTAAGGCCTCCATCGACAGGCCAAACATTGATTTCAATCTCTCGTAGAGAGCCGTGTCCTTGCCACGCGCACGGAGACTACTGGGACTCAATTAGTGATCGACACATGCTTCCATGCTACACATGCAGCGCTAACGAGATAAAGACTGGACATGTATACACAGTCAGATCCAAATGGAGCAATATACCCGGGGTGAGATAAAGTTCAGGCAAACTGTCATCCCGGTCAGGAGGGGAGGGGGGGACAAGACAAGATACTCATTACATCCTCAAGATGACCACCAGGGTCAGGGTCAGTTCACCGGAGGAAGTCATTAGATTGTTTCATAAGTACAGATTGTGTCAGTTAATGAGATTGTGGCCATGTATTATTGGTTGCTTGGAAATTACCACAAGATCAAGGACTACACTATATTACTGTGAGCTGTTCAAATTGAAAGTTAATTAACAGATTTTAGGGACATCTTAGTTTTTTGGCACCATCTGACC
Organism: Astropecten irregularis; assembly: GCA_963971285.1. Taxonomy (NCBI): domain Eukaryota; kingdom Metazoa; phylum Echinodermata; class Asteroidea; order Paxillosida; family Astropectinidae; genus Astropecten; species Astropecten irregularis. The sequence continues at coordinate 18,986,450 of OZ020252.1, read as the reverse complement.
ACCAAAAAAAACCCCCAAAAACCCATTTTTTTCAGTACAAGTAATAAACCGCTGCAAACTGCTCATCAGCCAAAATAATGACCTGAAATTTATCAAATGGGCCTGACGCGTTATGATCCATTTTTTGCAGGTTCGAATCCCACCCCAGTAAATTTGTTTTTACAGTTCACTTTTCAATGACCCCAAAAAATAGATTGACTCCATGTACTCTAAATTGCAATTTGGACAACACCCATCAATTTCAATTAATTGATAGAAACTTACAAGTAACTTGCAAATGTACCCATGAACATGTAAATTTCAATATCATGAGTTGTCAGTAATCCAATACACTTTCATGTACAACATCTTGAAATAATACATTTACTCACAACTCATGTTATTACATACATTATGTTATTTTCATAGTACCTTTTGAACAAAAGGCAAAAATGTACAGCAATTATCTACATGCATTTTTCATTTGAATTAACTTGAACCATAACATGTGGAAGAACTCTTCACATTATCAATGATTAATTTTTTCATCAGTTACGTGTATCATAAACTTCATAATCCTCCTATATGATAACCATTTCATTGGTTTCACTACCCATTCACTTACAGTACGTTTTTGTTGACATAACATATCCTTGGATTGGGTTTAAATCTGAGGAATTTTTTAAAAATATCATTGGAAATAATTTCCACAAATGCCTGCCATGGCTATTTACTGAGATACTGCTGACAACTAGGGCCTGTTTGTTTAATGCACATGATCACAAATCTTGCCGATCTGTATCCCATTTTAGCGTACCCTGCATAGGAGGTGGATCCCCAAATCTGGGATCTTTTGCGTTAAACAAACGGGCCCTTAATATACAGTAGCACCAGGGGTCAATTTCACAAAGCCCTACGATCGATCTTAACTCGAGTTACGAAGAATAACCCATCATATTCTACGTAGGACTGCAATGCATACTGCAAGTCCTACGACTGATACATTAGTAAGTTACGATGAGATTGATGAAATCAACCCCAGGACAAATATTCCACCTATGAAAATTGAAAAAACAAAAAATCCAAACAACAGCCCTACTGATAAAAACTCCTACATGTATATCGACAGACTCTGCCCTCAAGATGAGAGTCAATTAACGCCAGCAACGGAGACCGAGCAAACAATCTTAAAACAATTACCTGGAGGCGCCACCAGAGAAGCTTTCATGTAGCACAACAAAACACCACGCGTTAAAATAATTACCAACGCGGCTTCGCTAACAGAGAGAAAAAAAAATCAATCTAAAAGATCAGGGCCGAAAGGAGTACAGGTACGTGTCGGATCCGTGCAAAGCAGATGCGTCATAATCAAGAACATGTGTAACTGGACACAATGGTTATTAACAAGTAAGATGCTTCACAGTACGCTCAATTTTAATACTGCTTGCTGTACACTGTACACATAAGCACACTGGGTTTATGTACAGTACATGTGAATTCCCAGAAGGCATGTCTATGTCCTCGAAACACAGGCCTATTGTCTTGCGGAGTGAGAGAGGGAGAAATAGAGAGAGGAAGAAAGATACACAGCCCCACATCGCACCTTGAGTTCACTCACAGGTCAGAGAGGTGAAGATAAAGTCAAGCAGCGGCCACCGTGGGGGCACGGCACGGCACATCAACACTACAGAGAACGTTCACTACTCCTCCCTAAACTCCTGGCCATTGTTATGGTAATAATGCATCTATGACTCACATAATCGGTTTGTTGGTCAGAGGCGACCTTGCGGGTGTAAACAAGGCAAGAAGAGGAGGAGGAGAGGGGATTGACGGCTGATTTGATGCTGGAGTAGATTATGCCGTAGCAGTGAGACGAGATGGGAAACAGGAAGTGATGTGGAGGGTGGCTAGAGTGAAGGAGACTCCGGAACAAGGCACACATAGAATAGAGGAAACCATCTTGAACAATTGGAGGATAAAAAAAACCCAGCAAACAAGGAATGAAGCTATCCCAGTCCTGACCTCCAAACCAAATATTGATTGCTGAATATTAAACGATTCATGGGGGCAGAGGCCTTTCAAAAACGCAGAGGGGCATTTCTGGAGTTAATTAATAAGTCTAGAGTAGAGGGTTGCAAAAGTTCACGAATAGGATCAATCACTTTGACTACAGTTCAGACATGTGTACAATATTTCTTTGGAAAAAAATGAAAAAACAAAAACACTGGGACATAAGTACACTGTACATGTGTACATGTATATCATGTGCACTGCAGTGTATGCATGGCACATATTGTGCAAATGCATACTTAAATGTATACACCATGTATTATAATTGTAAATAGTACATGGAAATAATTATACATGTAGCAAGTTTCAGAAATACAGTTCAAAAGGTTAAGCACCGTTTGAGTCTAACTACTCGGCTTACACCGTACTGCACAAAATATTTCTTTAACCTAGTCAATCAATAACTTATTGTACATGTAATCAATGGTTGTGACCCATGTGCACCCACATCTATTGTGTGCACTGCCCATACTGTACATGTGTGCCAGCATTGTCATGATTATTTACAGATTTTACATGTTCCGTACATATTGTGCAATAGTATCGCTCGCGTCATGTAAGTATGGACAAGAATTGGACTTACCATGACGAATGCTCAACGTGGGTTGGGCACATGCACTGTCAGCACTTGGGGACGAACACAACAACAGAGTCTGCGAGCCAACCGACTGAGAAAAATGACCCATCGGTGAAAAGTCTGAAATTGCCTTGATAAGGTCCTTTACGTTGTTTTCGTTAGTCAAGTTCCTCAAAAACTGTTTGTTCAAGTCAATTTTTTCACAGCAGTGCAGGGATGTCAACATGAAACAATCTACAAGATGGTAGTGAGGACTCTTTACACGGAGAAAAAAAATGCTGGCGTTTTTCGATGAGGACGGCATCAAAGTACACACGTATGGTTTATCTGAACACCAAGGTGTAACAGTACCAATGTACAGACAAATTTGTGTTCACTATGTCCAGGGTATGTACACAAAGTCACCAATACCACTATGTGCACAAGGTTGTTCAATATTTCTCCAATTTCCTTTTGGTCCGTCTGCCTCGCTGGCAAAATAAGTACTGTAAGGAGACTCTATCACCACACTGGTATTATAAAGCCTGTATTGTTATTGAGAGTGTGTGTGTGTACATGTAACTCAACGAGGCCAAAGTCACCACTATTCTTATCCCAGCTGGGGACTGGTGTGACTAACGTTACACGAATGCTGCCCACGAACAAAGGAACCGTAGGGCTATTCTGGGAGCCAACTCATCCTCCCCCCCTCCCCTTGTTGTTGTGACTGCAATGATGATCAGACACGTCATGAATATTCATGCATGATGTAAGCGTCATCATCGTCGGGATGAATAATGTATTTGAGTCACAGCCTCTGACCAGTGGTGGACTACCATTAGCTGGGGATGGCTTATGATACATGTAAACAAACAGTCACTGTACATGTACATGTAGGCCTACATGCATGTGCTGCTTTCTTGTGGTGTTGTTTTTCAGCACTGATGATGTGGATGGTGATTCACTATTAAACCATCGAGTACGGGACTCTTCCTTACACTATGATTAAACTGTACATTACAAGGTTCTCCTTGCTAAATTACTCCATACTGACTGACTGCCCAATTAATCTGTCTGGGAGCTGGTTTTAGTGGTTTGTGCTCCATTTTTTTTTTACAGAACCACAAATACCGGTACCTTACCCTCTACACTTACATGTACATGTACTACACATACTGTACACAAGACAAGAGCTGTTATTGTTAACCACACATGACCACATAACATCAATATGAACTTTGCTTCCATGTTACATGTATTCTCACATTATATATTGAAGAAAAACAGTACAAACAGAGTTTTCAAAAAAACATATACAGGTGTAAATGTAATTACATGTTGTATGTACATGTAAATTTGATTAAATGTCAACAGTACATGTGACTACTGAACAGTAAATTACTTAATTATAAATATGATAAAAATGCAACTGCAGACTTCACTCAGAAATGAATCAAATGACACTGCACATACACAGTATATACAACCTGTGCATGAAATGAAAGCAATTAGGTAAACATAAAATGCAACACTGCAGTGGATAAACAGGATAATGTACATTTAACACAAAAATGTACACAATTTAATTAAAGTTGAGGATGTTCAACACTCCCTTCAAACCTCGCTTTATTTGTTAGAACTCACAGAAATTGGCAAATGAACAGGTATAATATTTTAAATTCTAAAAAGTCTTGTAATTTTACATTTCTTACCTGGAATCAGATGATATTGTTGTTTTTCCCTTACTGCTTGTTACTATGAATGCATTTGTACATAAATTACTTGCGCCATTAAAGATGAACTACGATAATTTGTACTGAATCATGTGAAATACACATGATACACGTACATGTAGTCACAGTCACCAACCAATTTTTTCACTGTGTATCTTTTGTTTATTATTAAATTTAATTCTAGAAAGATCCATGAAGACCATGATTACCTAAATGAGGTGCAATTTGGGTTTTCCCCATTTGTGTTTCCTTTTGCAGTCATCAACAGTTTTACCCACTTCCTGTTGTTATTACAGCAGGTTGAATAATTAATTTATGGAAAACCCACATCCAGTGTACTTAACTGTATTTCCTGTCCAGGATCATGATTGTTATACACGTGCCTGTACCTGTATCATGCACAAATATAACACATGGAAAGACCCTGTAAAATAATTGCCTGGAAAATAATGGCGGGTTGATATACGATACATGTATATTATGTACAAAAACATGTATGCAACTGGGTGCTAGTCGAAACATGTATACATGTACATGTAAGGCTCGAAACAATTATTAACAAACTATTACAAATTTGGGGAAATTTCATCTACACTGTAAACGCTGTCTGTACACACTTTGTCATCAGTTACAGAAATATATACAACGTGATGTACATGTATTCTTTGAATTCGAAAATTATTTGGGAGCTTTTCTACAAATATTTTGAAATAAATACATGTGTGTAAATGGAAACCCACATCCAGTGTACTTCTGTATTTCCTGTCAAGGGTAAATTGCTATACACGTGCATGTACCATGCCTGTACAAATACAGTAATGATATAATGGAAAGACCCTGTAAAATAATTGCCTGGAAAATAATAGCGGAGTGATACATGTACATTTATGCAACTGGGTGCTAGTCCAGACTTGTACACGTATACTGTATAAGGCTCGAAACAATTATTAACAGACAAACATTGCAAATTTGGGGAAATTTCATCTAGGCCTAAACGTTGTCTGTACACTTGTCATCGATACAAAAAAATACACACATGTACAAAATTGTACATGACATTTTCTTTGAATTCGAAAATTATTTGCGAGCATTTTGAAATAAATTACTGTGATGCCAGCAAACAGCTGAGTGTTGTAACAAAGGATTTCACACACAAAAAAACGAGAGAAAAAAAATATGGACAATCATGATACATGAACAACACCAGAAAAGAGACTTCCCGATTTTATCCTGAAATTTAGCAAACATGTTACATGTACACGTGGTTGGTGAACAAAATGATACATTGATTTGTCTTTGTTTCTTGCAACTTGCGTTTGCCTTGGTATCAGGTAGGGGTTACACAGAGTTCATTCTAAGTCCCATTAACATTACCACACTAAGGGTTATTGTTTCTTTAAATGCTGGAAAAATGCCAAAGGGTCGGCAAGATTGTCAATCGATCAAAGGAAATTATGGCAGTTTCAGGGGAAAGGGAGAAGGAGTCTGCTGGGTAGCGCAATGCCGAATGTCATTTATCGATGTCATGTACCGATATGAATTTACCACTGTGAATTGCCTCGTGTGTTTTCCGTTACTAAGCAGCCATTGTCTGTAACTATGGCTTATCATTGACAATAACCAGTCAGACAATAGGACCGAGGACAATTACCATGACTACTTCAACACAGCGTTGGAATATTATATGTACACTACAGTAATGAACATTATAACCAGTTGGAAAACTCCTCAATCAATTGCAAAATAAACTATAGAATAGTATACACATGTACTGTACATTGTAGGCCTACACATTCCAACTCATATGTAGGTTTAATGTAGATGTACCCATGATGTACCTTACATACATCATTCATCAGTATTATTTACATTTTATAACACATGTACATGCACTACATGTACCGTGTACAGTATTATCAACAATATTTATGATGTTGGCCCACATGTGTAGATGTACTGTACATGTACACATAAGTTCACACAATATACATGAATACAAACACAAACATGTACATATGTACATGTATGTAGACATGTACACATAAACTGTGCACACATCCTAAGATTTATCAAAAAACATGTTTGCCATGTAAAAAGTGGTTAAAAGTATCAACAATCTTTCCACTAATACATGTACATGTATGCCAGACCAACAGGATACCAGTATGTACATGTACATATTGTACAGGTGTTGTACCTTGCCAACACTTTACCAGCTGTCAATTCAAGGTTTTGGGTTACTTAATACTGCAAACATGAAGGACAGGGTTCCTCAACAAAAGAAAGAAAGAAGTAGCCTGAAGTGATTGCTTAATTTCCTGTCCATCCAAAAAACAGGGGATTCCCCTTGTTACCCATGCTATACCATGACACACAGTCACACACAGTACATGTAGTTCATACAGGATTATTGTATCTTTAGGCTTATTGTTGACAAGTTCAAACATGTCTAAATGGGGGGAAGGGGGGTGGTGGGTTAGTAGCCTAAACAAGATGACATAATTGCACATGATCCTTTGTTGGTACCGCCCCAAAATCAGGGGATTCCCCTCATTTCTATGCTACCATTACACACACTGCAGTTCAGTAATTAATATACATGTACATGTAGGAGTGGTGCATAATTTACAACTATATATTTCTTTGTTCCTCATGAAGGTGACAAGTTCAAACATGTTTTTAAAAAAGGGGGAGGAAGAAGTGGTCTAAAGTGATTATGCAATTTCCTAGCCTTTGTTGGCACCACCCCTCAAAACAGGGGATTCCCCTTATTTCCATGCAAGTTTGAATATTGCAGTTACATGTACAGGATTGTACATGTACACTGTACATGTCATAATGTATTGTAAGCATGTACACATATTATAACTCAAATTTTCACAGGCTTATATTATTTCATGTACATGCTGGATCTGACCTTTACCAATCATGTATTATACCTTTAAGTGAAACGCCTCTCACATGCCTTAGGCTTAAGTTGAATGATAAGCATATCTAGTGTAATACATGTCTAAATTAAATTACACGGATTACTGAATGCAGAAAGCCATTCCAGTTCACAGTGTGGTCATTAGCAAATGCACCACAAAACTTCGCTACATACACCCTACAGGTCGTCTGAAGAAAATTCATAAAGTTCATGCAGCGTAATGTACACAATGTACATGTACTTGGAGGCACGATTTGCGATCGATGCCGCACACACATGGAACACACTAGTCCACAAGAGAAATTGTCTGTACGTCATTTATAAATGACGTACAGATCCGGGTGAGCATGTGTGAGTTTTATTCAATTTAGAATAAGGTAGGGCCTAATAATGCGCTGTGCTGCATGTACTACACATACACCTGTACACACAGCTGTTATTGTTAATGTACTGAACAGTGCAAATACATACATACTGCACAAAATGCAGTAAGAACAAATGTATACCATACCATACATACAGTAAGTACAATTAGAGTGTAGCAGTGTATCATGCCAACAACATTAATCATGATATCACTCATATCTCCGAAGACACAGAGTACAATATCAGTATGTATCATGCACCAGTAAGACTCAAACTACCATTATTAATATGCAGTCGTCCCCCGAGACATTACATTGTGCATACAATGCCATCAATGACATTGAACACAGAATTCACCTTTTAACTGTTTAAAAAGAGTACATGAAAGATAGATCTATATGTATGTAAAAAAAAAAAAACACCCATTTATTTTATATTATTCAAACAGAATTTGAGAATCTCTTGACCATGCTTGTGATGAAATGCTCTGTAACAACACGTATGAATACCTACATTTCACAATAGTGCACCACCATGAGTTTGCAACGCGCTGAATGCGTTTAAGTCAAATTTGTCAACAAACTGCGCATCTTTCCACATGTGCAGTTTGTCAACAAAATTAATTCCACGCACTGTGATTGGCCAGCTACAGTCCTTCAAAATTACATCCAAATAAATACAGTGTAATGTAGGCCTATGTGTAGTTAATTCCTTGTTGCTCAGTTGCTATGAACATTCCTTTCCAAGCTGATTTTATTGGCAGGTGAATCTCTGCCAGAAAACTGATACAGTGGTAACTCTGTCATTCTGGTAATGTTTGTATTTAATTATAATACTAGAATTTCCCGGGAAAAAAGGCCACCTGCTTTGTTAATAGCGCTCCGCACTAATGACGTCACATGAGTCCCCGGATGTCAGAGAAACATTGACTCACACACGTAGGGTACATACCACACTTTTGCATGGTTGCAATGTAATTTGTCTGAGATCCGGTGTGCTATTTTTAGCGCAAGTGCGGAGTGCTATTGAACTAAACCATGTTTGAGACAAGCAGGCACAGTCCTTAAACTATTAAACAAACGTGCGCATACTGTGTGTTATTATTTAAAAAGCTTGTGCAATGCATTTTGCACTACACTTAAAGCCGCCTCTTATGAAAATGTTGAAATCAATTGACTAATATTGCATTGGAAAGGTCAAAAGGCCGGTAAATGTCAGACATAATAAATTCTTCATTTTTTGTTTTAATCATTTGAGTAACAATTGGTTTTGAATTATCTTATAAAATTTGATTGCTGTTAAACGTGTACATATCCATGTACCGTGTTGTACAACAGAACAAGTACATGTACAAGTGTATCCTGTCATTTTACTGCAATTAAAATGGAACACAGAACAATAACAATAAATTTAAGGTAATTTTAGCACAACTGCCGTAAAGACAATGCAGTAAAAAAGATTGAAATGCTTCTAGTCCAATTAATCAATGATATTTTTTAATTTCACACCCAGTATATCCTATAAAACAATGTTTGAAATATGCACACTTTACTGGTTTACGATCGTACAACATACTTAAAACATGAAAAAAGAGGATACTGTACCTTCCCAAAGGTTCAATTTATGGATTACAAATCACCGTTCACCGCACCAATTTGCAACAATTGTTGTGCCGGAATTAAAGAACGATCTTCACAAATCTTCACAAAATTTACAGATTCAGTGCACGAATGTGACGTTCAACGTATTGAAACGCGTATTAAACATGCAGGAACGTGTGTACACGAAGTGCATTAAATCAATAATGACTGGTCTTACCGAACATGGCTTTGAGGGATACAGAAGTAAGCACAATTCAAGCCAGTGTACATGTACAGTATGTATACACTGTATCTCTAATATACAAATCACGGGGATTAAGCGTTGTACGTACAGTGTAATGTAAACCACCTCAATGCAATGCTGCGGTTTTAAAGGTTCGTATGGACGGCTCTCAACTTTTAGACATTTCCACCTCTGATCGTCAATTGATTGCGACAACTTCGGGCAACAAGAATGTTTAAAAAGGCAAAGCAAGCGAGAGTGGAAATGAAAACAAGTCTAGACATGTCCTATTCAGTCTATTTTCCTCCACTCACGTGGTCCGTGTTAAAGTCCGAATTGGTGGGTGGGGTGGGTTTGATTTCCATTGTCACGGACTCCCGGGCAAAGTCACATTCGGTTTCAGCTGAGCACGTGGACAAGGAACAAACGATCTTTCCTTTTGTGCGTACAGTGTATTCTATACAAGCTATTGTCAGATTGTAGCAGACAATTTGCCAGCTGTTATGTTAGGATACATACATGTACATGTATGTATGTATGACATGTATGAGAGTTATGTGTACATGTACAGTTCCTACTGTACAATCTATAAAGACAGCCTCAAGATAAGGCCGAAAAAAAAGTGGAAAAATTAAAAATTTTGGTCGGTCGGTCGATTTTATTTATTTATTTTTTTTGGCCGACTTTCAAACATTTAAGAATAAATACAGGATGTATGGTCACCAGGGCTTATAAATCAACGGTCTTGGGTCGTTTTGAGGAGACACGCTTTTTTACTGCTAAATCTGACATTTTCTGTCAAAAATTTTGAGTTTTTATACTTTAGGACTCGGAGAAAAAAAATATATAAAAATCCTGACCCAAGGTTTTGGCATTTTACGGTCGGTCGCCGAGGGCAACACAACAATTGTTTTTTTTTGGCCTAATGAGAGCGTCAATGAAAATGACTAAAAATGAATTCTTTGCATCCGCTGTCAAAACCGACAGAGTATTAAAACTTATGCCCCACTGGACATTAATTTAATAAGCTGTATCATGTAAAATGATAAATGTAAATTTCACTTCGGGAAATAAATTGCATTGTATTTATGGAGCATTAAGTAGGCCTAGAACTTGCAGATGGACAAGCACATTATTTTTATAAACTTTTGTACGCCCATTATTCAAACATATGTGTCAAATATTCAATTAAAAATTGAAGAAATAGTATTTCTTCAATTATTTCTGAAATACAGCCTAGAAATTTATTTCCAATTGTAAAAAAACTGTGAAAATAAATTGTGAAAAATTAACGAACAATGTACACCATACAAGTGCTACCTTTACTTGGGAAAAATGTGTGGTTAACATGAATGAACATGTACACGTAGGCATCAAATGTCAATTGGTAAGATTTCCAGGTCAAATATGTCGAAGGTTTTTATTTCAGAAATGGCTAACAATTAGTAATAAGAGAAGAGAGGTAATTACAAAATTATTTTCAGCCGGCCAAAAGAAAGGCACTGTGAGTTAAGAGTATGGAAGGTTGTAATTTGTGAAAAGCAATTTAAGGCACTACAAGGTGAAAAAATTCACCACTGGTAAAACGTGCCAAAATGGAACACTCCAGTTAGGAAACAAAAATAAAAACACATACATGTATGATGTCAATTCCCTTTCAAGCAGCATAGGCCCTTATATGATGTGTCATTGGTCAATAGGAAATAGTCAATAAAACATTCATGCATTCCAAGCCTAATTATTAACCATTTTTTTTTTTTCATGATGTACAGATACATGTACAAAGAACAAAAAAGCCAAAACCTGTCAAATATTGATTTTGCCGTAACGCCCATCAATAATGACATTCCAGAGAAATTAAAAATGTTAGTCAAAGCGTGATTGGCGGCATCAATGCGGCAGGCAATGTCTGCATTCCGATCTGATGATGTCACTTATCACCCTGTCTGCCAACGAATGCCGTGTCACACTGCAAGTCAAAATTACGACGTTGCTAGGGATACCCAATTGTTTCTGGCCTTCGTTTTTCTTGGAGCAAGCATGCTTTAATTTGCAGAATCCAAACTACATGTACATGTATAATATACATCTGTATGACAAATGAATTTTGTTGCTTTACATGTAAACAATGGGGGGGGGAAATGGAAAAAATTCAGCCTCCACATAGGCCTATCCTTGTAGTTTTATTGGAATAATTTTCTATTCAAAAAGGGAAACTACATATGTACATGAATGAACTATAGCTTTCCTTCATACATTGTACATAGGAATCCAAACAAATTAACAAAATGTACATTTAATTTTTAAATAAGGTACCATGTACTAGATGCAAACATTTGACCCAAAAAAAAACATAATTGTGAATTTTTTCAATCTGAACTTTTTCTTCCAAAAAAAGAATGGGGGGGAAATTCAAAGGGGAGAGGATTTTGTATGGACTTATGGAGAATAAAAAAATTTAGTAACATATTTTAAAGTGAATGCTTGCATTGCAATTACTGTAAGGGCCTGTTTGTTTAACGCAAAGGATCCGATATTTTGGGATCCACCTCCTATGCAGGGTACGCTAAAATGGGATCCGGATCCGCAGGATTCGTCATAAACAAACAGGCCCTAAGACTGGTTGCATGATAGTATCAACACTAAGATGAAGGGGGTTTTAATGTTGTACATTCTCATATATGTACATTGCTCAAACCTACACAAAATCATTCAGAGTAAACATATTGTGTACATTAGGGTCACTAAGTGCACAGGCATTTTGACGAAAACATTTGAATAAGAGGGGACCAGTACACAATTCATCAGACACTATTATTACAACTTACCAGTACTCCTACTATAAGTGCCAGCCAGGTCGATTGATAACAAAAGAGTAGGGATAATGCACTGGGCTGCGGTATCAGTAGCTGGCTAGTAAACAAGTGTGACACCCAGATGACTCACAGTGTTTGGGTTCTTCCCAACTGAACAGCCTCAAGTTAACAGGGCAGTGGGCCACAGTTTAGAGTGCCTTAGAAATTGAAGTCACCAGAAATTCCAGTCACCGACCTGGAATTTCAAAGAATTTCACCCCTGAAGTCCAGGAACACTTAATCACAAGCAGGCTCTGATATTCAAAGTGTGATAGGGAGAATGTAAATTCATAAACAAAATGGGTTCCTTGACTTAAATGTTTGGAGTTAGGAGGGCCTGACACATTTCAATCCTAGCAGGATCTTTATTGGATAAAATATCAATAGCACTATTACCTATTGTAATCAATGTTTACTGTTTCTTCCTAAGTTGAAAAATGAAACCGCACGACCACAAAATGTCCTTCCTATTTACAGCATTCACTATTAAAACTGCACACAATAAAAATGTATGTGTATCCATAAATGTTTCAATATCAGTCCTACAACAACATGTGCCCATCATACCACAATATTCTAAGCAGAAAATAATGGATTATTTTTTACAATGATACACCTCGCAGTCTTTTACAATGATACACCTCGCAGTCCTGCACAAACAATTGAACCTTTGTAAGCACTAAGCATGTACATGTACATGTATGACTTCTCTGCATGTTATACATGTAATGTTATGAATGTTTATGCATACAATGCACAAAGGTCCACCAACTGAACAATGCTTTCTGACAGTAGAGGGCGCTATTTCTATTGAGAACAGGTACGGTACCTGCATTGCACAAGAACTACATCATCACCAGTTTCTTGGCAGAAGGCCAAATAAGATGCAAAAACCGTGTCACTTTGGTCTGGTAAATTTGTACATCCCATGCACAAAACACAATCCCAACAAGAAAACAAAATCTTATCCTCAAATATTATGCAGTTACACAACATGCACCTGTAGGATTACATGCAGATGATGTCATGCAGTCCAGCTCGCTAACAATGAACGAAGGTCACTATTATTTGGATCCAGTCCAAAAACACAGGGCCTGGAGAAAGCCACAGCACAGGTGCCAGAGACGGACAAGTCCTGACTTGTTCCAGTGAACCAAACCAAAAAACCCTGCCTATGTTATTCCACGGCAAGAAACAAAACAAAAATCAATATCATTGAACATGAACATGATGAATTCAATGTGGATAATGGTCCTAACAACAAAAGAACAAACATTGTAAACTCATGAGTAAGCCAGTTTTGTTATAATGATTTTTTAAAATCATTTTCTATGGTGTCTGGAGAGAGGGGGGGGGGGGGTATGAGTGATGGTTACAAGCTGAATCTTAATGAATCATTGTTTTGGTATTGTAAACTTTAAACCATATTGTCTTGTGTTTAATTATTCTGATTCCTATGAATTCGTCTTTCAAATGCTTTGTTACTTACATGTAATTTGTTTCAAAACCAGTGTTTGTAGTTTGGCCAATTATTATATGTATTTGCATCTAAACTTAAATGGATACATTGTAAATCATAGTACATGTATACAATTTACACCTATTCTAAAGGTAATATCATTCTTCGGTTTTTGTCAAAGAAATGCAGATTCATGAGCAAGAATATCAAGGAAGATACAGTCATCTGTGAATTGTTAAGTCTCATATGGTACCCACTTTTTGAGAAAAGAGTGAAAACCGGCCACAGTATTTTAAAAATCTTTCACTGTTATTTTTTATCTTTAAAAGATAATTTTTTTTTTAAGGTTTAAGATGTTTGATAATAATGTTTTGCGGTGACACCATGTACAGTATGATGATTATTATTATTATCATTTATTTGACCTCAAAAACTAACTCTTTTGTGAGTTGAGGTTCTGAAAAACAGAGCATTTGTTTGTACTCAAGATAAATCCGTGTGATGAAAATCAATGTTTTACGACCAAAACTCAGACAGTCAGCTAGAACCGTAAACAGGGTAAAACCTGAATGATACGTCACCGCTATGGCTACTCCGATCCTGGGTCATGGAAATAGGAGGAATTGTTGCCGCTTCGCATCCACAACATCTTAGAAGCTGAAATTTCCCCAGAATTCTGAGCACTTACGTCTGAATGGTCTGATGGCTATTCACAGACTTCACTGTGCCAGGGAATTTTTTTTTTCAAGCATGAATTTCCAGGCATATTTGCCTAATTAGCATAAGGTCTTAAAGTGTGAGTTGTGTGTGGCCGGAAGTGGGGGTGCGTGCGTTATTCGATGGGAAATTTTACCATGTTTACGATGCTGCACGCGGTGGTTTGGCAAAAACAACAAACGAAGAATAGCCTACATCATGAATTACCATAAAGAACAAGAGACAACTGTCACAAAATATACACAGGAAACCCTTGGAATATATAAGGAAATACTGGATAAGAAACATCAAAAAGTAAGTCTTTATTTTTTACGGAACAAATTGAAGCAATCAGAGGGAAATACTACCCCCTGTCGGAAATTCAGAATACTCGGAACCACGCTCCTGTTTATTTACAGTCATGCGCGACTTTTTTTGATGACGTAATAGCGCTGTCCAAAATAGTCCGCGGTATTTTTCTCACGGTATACCGACTACTTGAAAATTGAATACCGCCCAAGCCTAGTACCCCAAACCCCACAGTTTTACAGGGAACCAGTCTAGTATTGATGTCCCTAACGGAATGAACATGAACGCAGGCAATGTATTTTTAATTTTAGTTTTTAACTTTTAGCCTCGCTGTCCAACCGTCACGGTCCACCTTCAAATTACTAAATCCATTTTCCAAGTTGTTTTTTTTCACAGATGTAACAAACAATAATAAAATAAACCAATACACTGGCAATAATGCCTTTTTAACCTGACCGCAAATATAACTGAATCCAACAACGGATTAGTAAAACCGTCAACGAAACTGGGATTCCTACTTTTGTCGTAGACCTACCGAGTACTGGATCTGACGGGCACCGGACAAGTCGACCGCGGGACAACTCGACTCGAGACAACTCGACTCTGTTCTTTGTAATACGCGATGCCAGGCTGATGTGTGCAAAAATCCACTAAAATAAACTACTTAAGTGTAAAATAAATTACTTAAGTGTTTGTTTGGACCAGCTTCCTTAATTATGCTTCCTTTATTTATTTAAATCTATTTATTTATAATTCAGTTTTGACAAGGTTTCTCACAGGTATTATTTCATCCATTTCATTACATAAATTTGTGGACATATTTTGGGAATGACTGCTGGTGAGAATATTAAACACCAATTAAAAAAAAAATAACACAATGATGAAACGCAAGAAATTGATACATGTATGTATATATCTTAATAATTAATCCAGACGAAATAGCTTAATATTATATAAGTAAAATAAGCAAATTAAATAACCTCAAATAAATGATATGAAATGCTCAAGAGGGCATGTTGGAGTAGGCCTACAGTCGATTCATCGAAATGATCTCGGAATTAAAAAAAAAAGTCATGCACACTGGCGAGAATTAATATGTTGATAGAAAGCCTCTTTAAGCGTAATATAATTTTTTTTTAAATAATTTTAATAATTCTAATGATTATTTTCACTGTCAAAAGATAATCTTCTTGTTACATTGTATGAGAGAATTGTTTTTACAAGTGTATTTATTATTGAAACATTGACTCCCCCTGTACTCTTCCTCCTAGGTGTACTTCAACCTAGCCAGCTGCAGCGTGCCCGCTATTCTCATCTTGGCCGTCAGCCGTGGCGCAAGTGAGCCGTGGTGCTGTACGCTGCCCCCGGTCTTGTGTAAAACTCCGCAAATTGACACGGCGCGTCAACCTGAAGCCGCGGCCCGCTGAGTGATAGTCTGTTTTTACAAGCCGACTACGAGCAGCCTTTTGCTTCCTAATTAGGCGCCTACTAACGTTACTATCAGAATAGTATTTTAGTATTTCTGTGTCATTTTTTATTCACATACATTTTCGTTTACATAATTATTGTTTCATCGCGCACATCCATCTTATATCGCAGTGACATAGGCCCTAGATGGAGTCGACTTGGGAGTAATTGCAGAATACCCCGCCACGCGAGAATTACCCTTTTTAAAAGGTTGGCTACGATGTGAGAGACGTGGTACGGTGCATTAGCAAACCAGCGAATTATGAAATGGGCGAATTATCAAACGGGCAAATTATTAAACGGGCGAATTCGCGAACGGGCGCGATGAGGGATACGGCTGTATTTTTTGTGTAGGACTATGGACGAAGCAACACGAAGTGAATTGAAGGTTGTGAAAAAAAATTTAAGTCCAAACTAAGTGCCGGTTGGTGGCTACGCGGATACGATGTGGTCGTGACGCTGAAGAACGAAGCAACACAAAGTGAATGGGAGATTGATAAAAAATACTAAGTCCAAAGTAGGTGCCGGAAGGTGGCTACGCGGATACGATGTGGTCGTGACGCTGAAGAACGGAGCAACACAAAGTGAATTGCAAGTTGTTAAAAAAATACTAAGTCCAAACAAGTTGCCGGTAGGTGGCTACGCGGATACGATGTGGTCGTGACGCTGAAGAACGGAGCAACACAAAGTGAATGGAAGATTGATAAAAATTACTAAGTCCAAACTAGGTGCCGGTAGGTGGCTACGCGGATACGATGTGGTCGTGACACTGAAGAAAGAAGCAACACAAAGTGAATGGCAAGTTGTTAAAAATTACTAAGTCCGAACTAGGTGCCGGCAGGTGGCTACGCGGATACGATGTGGTCGTGACGCTGAAGAACGAAGCAACACAAAGTGAATGGCAAGTTGTTAAAAAATACTAAGTCCAAACTAGGTGCGGGTAGGTGGCTACGCGGATACGATGTGGTCGTGACGCTGAAGAACGAAGCAACACAAAGTGAATGGGAGATTGATAAAAAATACTAAGTCCAAAGTAGGTGCCGGAAGGTGGCTACGCGGATACGATGTGGTCGTGACGCTGAAGAACGGAGCAACACAAAGTGAATTGCAAGTTGTCAAAAAATACTAAGTCCAAACAAGTTGCCGGTAGGTGGCTACGCGGATACGATGTGGTCGTGACGCTGAAGAACGAAGCAACACAAAGTGAATGGGAGATTGATAGAAATGATAAGTCCAAACTAGGTGCCGGTAGGTGGCTACGCGGATACGATGTGGTCTTGACACTGAAGAACGAAGCAACACAAAGTGAATGGGAGATTGATAAAAAATATTAAGTCCAAAGTAGGTGCCGGTAGGTGGCTACGCGGATACGATGTGGTGGTGACGCTGAAGAACGAAGCAACACAAAGTGAATGGAAGATTGATAAAAATTACTAAGTCCAAACTAGGTGCCGGTAGGTGGCTACGCGGATACGATGTGGTCGTGACACTGAAGAACGAAGCAACACAAAGTGAATGGCAAGTTGTTAAAAAATACTAAGTCCAAACTAGGTGCCGGCAGGTGGCTACGCGGATACGATGTGGTCGTGACGCTGAAGAACGGAGCAACACAAAGTGAATGGAAGATTGATAAAAATTACTAAGTCCAAACTAGGTGCCGGTAGGTGGCTACGCGGATACGATGTGGTCGTGACACTGAAGAACGAAGCAACACAAAGTGAATGGCAAGTTGTTAAAAAATACTAAGTCCAAACTAGGTGCCGGTAGGTGGCTACGCGGATACGATGTGGTCGTGACACTGAAGAACGAAGCAACACAAAGTGAATGGCAAGTTGTTAAAAAAAACTTAGTCCAAACTAGGTGCCGGTAGGTGGCTACGCGGATACGATGTGGTCGTGACACTGAAGAACGAAGCAACACAAAGTGAATGGCAAGTTGTTAAAAAATACTAAGTCCAAACTAGGTGCCGGTAGGTGGCTACGCGGATACGATGTGGTCGTGACACTGAAGAACGAAGCAACACAAAGTGAATGGCAAGTTGTTAAAAAATACTTAGTCCAAACTAGGTGCCGGTAGGTGGCTACGCGGATACGATGTGGTCGTGACACTGAAGAACGAAGCAACACAAAGTGAATGGCAAGTTGTTAAAAAATACTAAGTCCAAACTAGGTGCCGGTAGGTGGCTACGCGGATACGATGTGGTCGTGACGCTGAAGAACGAAGTAACACAAAGTGAATTGCAGGTTGTTAAATATTTAGAGTCCAAACTGAGTGCCGGTAGGTGGCTACGCGGATACGATGTGGTCGTGTTCATTCATTTTCAAAAGATAACTTTATTTTAACCAAGTTCTTCCAGAAAATGACACATTAAAGGAAAAGGAAAAAACAATGGCAAGTTAAGTTTGAACAAGTTTAACAATAAAAGGTAATGAAGATTCTCTAATTTGTGTTGTTTTTATGAAGAACTCTCATTTTATTTTGTAATGAAAAGTGTTGATGTCTTGTTGCTGTCGATTTTTTTTCTCGTCATTTAAATTTTGCATGTTGTTGTTAATGTTTTAAGGGGATGCATAGTTCTTCTACCCATCACTTGACACCAAATTTGTGGAACTATAGATTTTTATATTCAATTATTTTTTCATTTCTTTAGGGAAACATAAACACTGAAGTATGAAAGTATTCCTGTTGTTGTCTCAAAACTTGCCCTTTTATTCCTTCATTGGTTTATACTTATCATTGTTGTTATTTCATGCTATATACTAATACCTTTTTTGCTGTTTCAGAGAAAATAACAAATTGCATGCACAACACCAATACTACACCATACGCAGCATTGTCACATTTGGTTTTAAAATTTTTGCATGTTCTGTTTATTAAAATAAGTAACTTCTTTATTACTTTCGTACTAACAACCCTTACTTAAAAATATTCTGATGAAAAACACCTGTACTTATGAAATAACTGAATTGTATTTATTTTCTGTCATTTTATTTGTTTGAAACAGCTCAATGCCGACTATAAAGAACTGCTTAGAACATCACATCATAGGAAGATGACATGTAAAAATGGCATTTGACACAAAGTACAACTACAAGGCACCAAAAGCCTATTATTTCTTAAAAGTGGTTTTGTGGGATGGTTTTTATGAAGTTAACTGTATTCAATATACATGTACATTCAAGAGCAATGAATTATGCTGCATCAAACCCTGTCAAACAAAAATCATCCTTTCTGTTACCCATCTGCACTGATTTAATAGTAATTTGATCATTATTACAACACTGACCGCCAAATTAATAGATTTGAGGCATACCCCAAAGTACATGTACTATACAAATGTGCACTTTATTTTGAGACCAAAGAAATCCCCTCTGGCTGATAAATTTCCAAATTTAGCACATGTGTAAAGGAGCATGTGTAACAAGATTTTAGTTTTGGAGGTATTTCCGGTTAACATCTCCCTTTGCTATAGCTACTGTACCAACTATTACATCATTTATTGTGAGTAATGCTGATGTATTTATGCCAAAGATAAGCAATTTAAAATGAAATCTTGAAAGTTATGGATTTCAAATAGTTCCTTTTCTTATTACTTGGTACCAAATTTAATGTTGGATGAGGTTCTGCATATGAAGTTTGTTGGTTTGAAGAATTTTCTCCGGCCTTTACTGATGTTGTGCTGCCAACTTCCTCTCTCTGTTTCTTGTGGAAATGGTGACATTTTAGATTCTCAACATGGGCACTCTTCTCTATAGATACTGAAGTCATTATCACAACCCCCAGCACAACAACATCTGTATGGCATGTTTGTTACTGCAAATAAAAATCACAATACATAAAGTTGGAGATTGAGTGCATTAAGTATGCCATTACGTAATTTTAATTGTTGTCATGAGGAAAATTTATCATAATTATGTATTAATTGTTCATCAGTCAGCAGGCGTAATGAGTTGGAAAGTAAAACTACATGGTTTGCAGACTTATAAACAAACATGTTGTTGGCTACACGTCACACTGAGCCGAGATTTCCTTTTTTTTTGAATCAGTTTATAAAGAAAAACTCCAGATGGAATACAATGAGAATGCCACGAGAGTGTACATTTAATTTAGAGAAATTCCTGCAATGGTAGTACATGAACTGGATGAATTAGCCACAGCAGCAACAAAGGTATTAGTAGCATGAAATAAATACAGCGGTGAGTATAAACTAATGAAGGGATAAAAGGGCAAATTGAAGGAACCAAATGAAGAATTCCATACTTCAACGTCCAATGTTTTCACCCCAAAATGAATTGCAATTAGAAATAAAATAACAACAATATCCCATAAATACATAATATGGAAAAGAATTAATTGAAGAATATCAAAATCTAGTTCCACAGATTTGATGTCAAGTGATGGGTGACTATGGAATTCTTATTCCCTTATAAACATTAACAACGTCATGCAAAAGAAACAAAAATGAAAACGAACAATATTGAAAGCTACAAGTACGTTCTATAAACACTTCATTTAAAAATGAAATAAAATAAAAAGTCAATAATTAGATTACCTGTTATTTTGTTCAAGCTTGACTTTCCACAATAGAATTTCACTGGATGAACATGGCAAATAAACAACAGCACAAATGGCAATTATTTTCTCAAATGAAACCAGAATAAACATTAAAGAAGAGATCAAGAAAAAAGAAGAAAAAGAAATTGTTTTTTTTCTCCAAACGGTCCAAGATTGCAACAGGTAAAAAAACAAGCAGGCAATAATGCATATTAAGTGAGGCGCGGCGCCTGCACTGCTAGTTTTGCGCGCCGACACTGTCATCCACTCGGCAAGGGAATAAACACTGATTTATCCAAAACTGACCACTCAATGTTGCGACCAAAAAAAAATTTTGTTGCTTGTATGCAGACGAAGTTTCATTGCT
The DNA here is from genome assembly GCA_963971285.1 of Astropecten irregularis. NCBI lineage: Eukaryota > Metazoa > Echinodermata > Asteroidea > Paxillosida > Astropectinidae > Astropecten > Astropecten irregularis. Next base: position 18,965,286 of record OZ020252.1, on the reverse strand, counting down.
GAACTCCAACAAATTCTCGAGAAAAAGGCGAAAGAAATCACGCACGTGCTGCGCCATAGAGTTGTGCGATAATACACGGCCAATATTTGTCATCTATAAAACCCAGAATGCTTTGCGAACGTCGAAAAGCAAGCTCTTCAGCTGCCCATTCGAACATGGGCAATTCGAACATGGACAGTTTGGGTGTATGTTCAGGCCTGTGCCTGCATGGCTACACGTACTGTACGTACGCCGGGTGAACGTGTAGGCCTGCGTCGGCAATGAGTACGTGTTTTACCATGTCAACTGGGTTGTGTGTGGGTGCGCGTGTCCGTGGGCATTGTCCGTGGGCAATGAAGCGCGACATCGTAGCCGGCTACGATGTGGGAGAGGTGAGTGGCGGGGTATTCTGCAATTGTGCCTCGACTTGTCTCAGAGTCGAGTTGTCTTTGGAGTCGAGATGTCTCGGAGTCGAGTTGTCTTTGGAGTCGAGTTGTCTCGAGTCGAGTTGTCCCGCAGTCGACTTGTCTGACATTCGATTTGTAAATCCAACGATAGGCCTACTAGGAGTAGGACTAGGCTATCTAATAATTATTCGTGACAGCCTTTTAAGTTATAATATAATGACACAAAAATTACAAAAAAATATTCAGCTTACCAAATGTCACTTCCAATTAAAGGATCGGTAGTTAGCAACACGGAAATCACAGGAAATCGTTCCAAAAACATTAACAACCAACCAGTACTTTAGCAGGGGCACACACATTTTTCAGGGTTGCTTGCAACATGGCGTCTATTCTTGATGACGTTAGATCTTGTACCCTTTGAATTATATAGAGGATTTACACACTTAATGGTGATATGATAAGAACCAGACTAGTTGTGGTTCGTTAACGACGACTGTTTTATGTGGCAAAATAAAACTTGTTTCAAGTCGGCAAGCTTGTACGCGCCCTCTGTTGTCTAACGTTAGAGCTGCTGTTCCGTGAAACCATGAATGGATATCAATGGGTCAAACTCACAAACAAAACCTAGGTTATGGTAAATGGTCTTGACTGGCGACGTTTGTTTTGTTAATTAAAAGTAGGGACTTAATATTCATAACTTGAAAGGAGTGATCAGTGTGTTTGCCGCCCTCTTTTGGTAATGCAACGATTTAATAATAAACAGAATTCTTCTAAACAAGATAAAAAGAACTTTCCAAGCCCAATTATTTATTATAAGGCTTCCACGGGTTTGTGCGCGATCTACCGATTTCGGGTAGCAGTAAATGGACATGAACCATTCAGAAAAATCAACATTATTTTCATTATTAAAGGGATGGTACAGAATTGGTAAGACAAAAATAACGCCTGAAATTGTTTTCAGTGCTGGAGAACAATTTATGCAACTTCTTCGTACCGGATGGGTCAATTTTCAATTGCACTAAATTGCATTGTCATGAAATAATAATGTCTCACACTACAACGTGCACTGTGTTCATCAGTCTAATCATTAGCTTCGCTCTGTTGAGCTGCCAAAATAATTTCAATGTACACAAAACAAAAGCAAGGGAATTAGCCTGTGGTTACTTTAAAAGTACAATACACACTGGCATAAGAACAGCTTAAAACGACGTCACATTCTTAAGCCAATCAGAGAAGGGAAGTTAAAAAATAGATTTTACCACACACTATTATGGCCAATCACGTTTATTCGAATTTCCAGGCTCTTCCAACGCCAGCAGGGTTGTAATTTTTCTGGATTCCGTTGCGTTATTGGATTCGATTCACCCCGCTGATCCCAACAATCTCGGTGGCCTAGCGGTATGGCACCTGCACTAGTAAGCACGAGTTCGTGGGTTCGAATTCCATCTGCGCCGGAATGTGTTTTTTTTTCTCACGTGCACAAGCACTGAGTGGGCGGTGCTCGTCCACGTCGGTGGGGCGGGGGGGGGGGGGGGCAAACCTAATTTGAATATGATCTTGATATTATCTACAATTCCTGAATTTAGAGACCTTATTTTGGTTAAAACATTTTTTTTCAAATTTAGATTCGTTTTAAAGCTCGCAAAAATACGAGCTTTTTAAGCAAATAAAAAGTTAATACGTTTGATAGACCCCAGAAATACCAGTGAACCTCTGGGCTATGACGTGTGATGATAATAGTTTAAAACGACAGAAAACTCATTCGATGAAAACTGTACAGTATAAATAAATATAGATCTATGAAATTAATTTTAATTCAAACATCTGAAAACCAAGTTTAGTTCTCAATTTTACAATGCAATACAGGTACATCGTTTGAGGTAAAACTTGGGGAAAAGCCTGGAATTGGTTTCAGAGCTGGAGAACAATTATGCAACTTTTTCGTACCGGATGGGTCAATTTTCAATTACACTAAAGTGCATTGTCATGAAATAATAATGTGTCACACTAAAACGTGCACTGTGTGCATCAGTCTTATCATTAGCTTCGCTCTGTTGAGCTGCCAAAATAATTTCAATGTACACAAGGCAAAAGCAAAGGAATTATCCTGTGGTTACCTAAAAAGTACAATACACAATGGCATAAGAACAGCTTAAAACGACGTCACATTCATTATCCAATCAGAGTAGGGTAAGTTAAAAATATATTATACCACACACAATATGGCCAATCACATTTATTCCAATTTCCAGGCTCTTCCAACGCCAGCAGGGTTGTAATGTTTCTGGATTCCTTTGGAGCTGGGTCTTCAACTTGGGCCCTTTTCCAAACCTCGGCTCCGGCTCAGGCTCCGGCTTCGTCTCTGTCATCCATATGCTGAAAATAATAGGTTGATGATTTTTATTGAAGCTGAATCTCTGTTTTCTTGTTCAAAATAGAGTATCTACTTCCAAACCGTATGATAAAGCCTCTATTTTGATACGCGTTATTTTAGAATGGATTCACGAAATGGAGCCGGAGCCGGAGCCTGAGCCGGAGCCGAGGTTTGGAAAAGGCCCTTGATAGCGCACGCCCCCGCACAACGCCCGCATGCTCACAATTCCGCGCGCATGCTCAGAGCTAGCAAAAAGAGACTTCGGTCTGCTGCCGCTAACGTCTCAAAAGTCTCCAATTGTGCATTTTCATTGAAGCTGAAGGTCTGTTTTCTTTTTCAAACCTGAGAACCTACCTCCGAACCACTGGCAGCCAAAAGCCTCATTGGTACCCGTTATATTTTAGAATGGTTTCACAAAATGGAGCCGGAGCCGAGGTTTGAAAAAAGGGCCCATCCTGTGGTAAAACCCGAGCATAGCAGTGGTTCTGCTACCATGGTCTTGAATTGACTGACGACGTTTGTTTTATTAATTGAAGACGGAAATAAAGTAGGAACTTGAAACAACTGAACTCTACTCATAGAAAGGCGGAAACGGAGGCTCCCAGCTCTGAAATCTATATCCTGAAAATAATTATAGGTTGTGGTTTTTCATTGAAGCTGAAGCTCTGTTTTCCTTTTCAAACCAGAGAATCTACTTCCGAACCGCAGCCAAAAGCCTCTATTTTGATACCTGTTATTTTAGAATGGATTCACAAAAATGGTGCCTGAGCCGGAGCCGAGGTTTGAAAAAGGCCCCTGGTGTGATCGGTGTTCTGCTGCCCTCTGTTGGCAAAGCAATGACTTGATAAAAAAAATGCATGTAAAAGAACGTCCAAAGCCCAATATCTTCCATTCTACCGATTTTTGGTAGCAAGCCAATAAAAATAAACCATTAAATCTGCATTTTGTATTATCTTGTGAACTCTAGGGGCTGAAGATGCGCTCGACCCTCCTCCATCGGGTTAATTTTTTTTTAATTCACAACACATATCATCAAATTGGAACTTTTGAGTAAACAATTATTTACGCTAATTCCGAAAGCCTGAAAATGTACTTGGAGAAACTGAGGTAAAAACGTGCATCATTTATCGTCATTGAAAAGTGAGCAAAAAAATGGAGCGGGATTCAAAACCTGTGATCCCTGGAATAACGTACCGGTGTTAAGTGTGTCCGCCCATACACACGTTTGTGGACACGTGCAGCTATCCGAGTGACACTTTTAAGTTTTACCTGGGTAATTCTGTCCCTCCGGACACATATGGGGGACAGATTTAACCTTTACACCTGTGCTTTACCAACTGAGATGTCCGAGTGCAGACAAGTAAATAGGTTCAAATCAGTCCGCGGAGCTCATTAATAGTTTGTATCTCAGCTCAAAATTCTTTTTATAAAATCATTTGCTGGGCCCTACATTGGAAGTCTTGTAGAGAATATGGATGGAACTCGGTCACCAGAGTTTGTACTGTCCACTTTAAACTGTTTGGACGAAATCAGGCCTTCTATTTAAATAAAATAATCTAATCCAGTCAGTTTCCCTTGCGATTATTTGACGATGTGTCAAAAAATGTGAATGCATCGGGATACCTGGTGTGTGTGATGACTGAACAGTGCAAGATAAACATCCCCGATTGCACACATTTTATTGTGATGTACAATGTCCCGTCTCGGCTACCATACAATTGAACAATGGCAATTGCTTCAAAGTGCAGCACTTTGTACGTACGTGGGCGTGTACAGTAAATGTACTGTACATGTAGTCCTACATGATTGTACCCCACGTTATACCACGTACATGTACACACACAGCTAGCTGTGTCGGTATCAAAGATAGTATAGCACAGCTAGCTATAGGATCTTTGGTCAGTACTAAACACCACTTCGTAACTAACTTTGAGTGGACAGTTTGGAAGGCCATAACCACCAACGTGAACGATGTCTGAACACGAGCGACCGGCCCAGTACATCGAGATTGAAGGGGTCATGTGGCCACCGTGGGTGACCAAGAAATCTCTGAAAGCTATGAAAGAGTTCAGAATGCGTGAAGATGATGTGTGGATTGTCGCCTATCCCAAATCAGGTGATAAACTCACTTAGTTGTTATACGTTTACTGTGCATGTTATATCACCAGACGACAACGGTAGCACCGCTGCCAAAATGTGTGGGAGAATTTTTAAGTCTAGGCCTATTACATAACCTAATTAATTAGGCCCGGCCCTACGTATCAAATGTTGGTGTTTAAGCAAGGGTTAAGCAGCTCGAGAGCTGCCTAAGCATCAAAATATACTTATAAAATGTACCTATAGATCTTCCTTGATCAAAAGTTTTCATGATGTTAAGTACTGCTTTTGACATACCGCGCATTGTTTGCTGAGCAAACTGTTACTTTTGTGTTTCTATTCCCTTCCATGTTCTTGTCCGTAATTCAGAGAAAGATCCTGTTAGGATCGAAACGCGTCAGGCCCTCCTAACTTTAAGCATTTGATATATTTCAGGTCATTTTGGCTGATGAGCAGTTTGCAGCAGTTTATTACTTGTATCAAACTGTTATCTGCTTGCAATGTAAACGTAACCAATGATAAAGAAATGTATGGTGGCTGTGAAGAGACACAACATGTTGAATTCACTGCCAATTATTTAATGCAACTTGGGACAAAATTCATGATCATAATGTCGAATAATCACCAAGGCCCCACTGAGTCAATATATTCCAAAGATTCAGGTATTGATTCACTTTATTCCTATCCAATTAGGTTCACACTGGGTTATGGAAATATGCGAGCTCATCGTCAACAATGGAAACGCAGATGCAGTAGACAGGAAACGGTCACCGGATCCAATTGAGTTTGAGACGCCGAGTTCTTTTTGTCCCCAAAGTCTGCAGACGGCTCATGCTAGTTATGAGCTGGCTTCGGACTGGGACAGTCCTCGCGTTTGCTACTCTCACATGCCTGTTGAGTATTTACCTCGTCAGATCCTGGATGATAACAAAGGCAAAGTAGGTATACAACCATGGAGGTCACATTATGTAACAAATCTCCTACAAAGTACAAAGGCAGCTGTTATGTTGTGTTGTATTTAAAAGAAATAACTGACTTAAAATCTGACTTTTTAAAAACTTTAAAAACTGACTGGATTAATTGCAAGTCATTAAAAAGTGACAAAGAAAGATTTATTTAAGTGGGACTCGAACCAGAGACCTCCAGAATACCATACAATCACTCTACCAACTGAGCTAACCAGCCAACATATTACGTTGGCAGTATCCCTAATCCATGTGTAGTCAATTATCTTTGTAAAAGTTAACTTATAAATGAACAGCCTTTTTTGTCACATATAAAGACTGCTGCAAACTGTCTGCCAAGTCAATGATTTCATATTTGAATTAAAATGTTAATTTGGAAGGGCAAACTTAAATTACTTTTCTTACAAAATTAGCATGCAAACTGCAAACATTATTCCTGTTAAAAAGTTGATTTTAATTTTTTTTTTTGTGATGAATAGGTGATCTATATTGCAAGAAATCCCAAAGATGTGGCTGTGTCCCACTTCCACTTCTTAAAGGATATTAAGCCAGGTGCTCCTCAAACATTCCCACAATACCTGATGGAAATCGGCACTTCAGAAAGTGGTGAGTCCAAAATCAGGCGTTTTTCCAATGTCCAATTTACCATAACTCAGTGGTAAAACAAAGTTCTTATACAATAATACCCTTTGTACCTCCATGGCGATATACCTAGTTTGTTCATAGTCATTTTAAAGGCCTTTATTTGGGATGGAAAGGCCTGTACTAGCTCCATGATAAGCCCGGTACAAGTCCTGCATCATACTTTGGTTTTTGTCAAAGAAATGCAGATTCGTGGGCCACAATATCAAAGAAGATACAGTAATATAGTCGTCTGTGAAATGTTCAGTCCTATACGGTGCCCACTTTTTGAGAGAACAGTGAAAAAACAGTATTTCTTAAGTCAATTCACGGTTATTTTCTATCTTTAAAAGATCCAAACAAATTTAGTCATTGGTTTTCCACTTTGCTTGATAAATACAGAATTTCATGCAGATTTTTAAACGGTATTTCTATTATCACTATCTTCATATACCCTGTACGTTATGGGTAAAATCTGTCAAGATTTCTGTTTCGGCATGCTACCAAAGAATGATAGTACCTTTAAACTGTGTTTCTTTTTCCCCTGTGTAGCATCGTATAAGACATGGTTTGGTAATGTTCTTGGATACTGGCCTATGCGGAATCATCAGCAGTTTCTTTTCCTAAAGTACGAGGAGATGAAATTAGTAAGTGGGTCATTTTTATTGTAAAATCAGATTTTCATTCTCAGGTATAACGTTGGGTTTTTTTTATATTAAAAATAAAAGAGAAACAACTTAAGAAATACCGTTTTTCACTGTTTTCTCAAAAAGTGGGCACCATATGTGACTTAAATTTTCACAGATGACTTTTACCGTATCTTCCTTGATATTTTTAGAATAGAATAGAAAACTTTATTATCCCATTTGGGAAACTCGGTGGTCTTTTACAGCATTAAAAAAAAATTCATTAAAAACATACATGCACAATAATTAAACCCCTCAGATAAATAACACATTATTTTAAAAACGACACATAGGCCTATAAAAACGAGTACCACAAATAAACGGAATAAAAAAGCACAAACTAAGATGAAAAACGGTGACAGTGAAATTCTGGCAGGGCAATACAGCAGAGGATCGGGACCTGCGACACGACAGCTCATCGTTGCACTTGTTCATTGTACAACGTGATGGCTGCTGGAACAAATGAGCTGCCGTATCGACTTGTCACGATCCTCCTTTGTAAAATACGATTACTTCTAGATGTTGGCAAGAATTTGGCATAAAGTTTTACCCACGAATTTGTATTTCTTCGACAAAAACCAAAGTATCACAATAACCTTTAGATATACCCGTGGCTACGGATTCAAAATATACACTAGCCTATGGGAAGCGGCTACAGCCATTGCTTTTAGTTATAGGTTTGAATATAAGTCACGACTGTCACGTTCAAGTAATTGGGACAAGCTCATCCTATGCAGGATACACGTGGAGCTGTCATTCAGATTGCTGACTTCATGGGGCGCCCTCTGTCAGATGAGGTCATCGATACCATCGTGGACAAGGTTTCCATGAAGAGCATGAAGGCGCAAGAAAAGAAAACTGAAGGAACAAAAAAGATCCTGCGGAAAGGTTAGACACCAAACTTGCTTTTATACAAGGAGCTCATGATTCATCCACAAGAACCGTTTTATTGATGTAGGATTCGATTTCAGTGAGGATCTTAACATAAGTTGTTGTTTTGCATCATTTATTACAATAGGAATTGTTGGTGACTGGAAGAACCACTTTACCGTTGCAGAAAATGAGGCATTTGACGCCCTCTATTGTCGAAAGATGGCTGGATCTGGACTCTCCTTACAATTCGAATGATGACTATATAATAGTATGTTTCTACCATCACCATCTTTATACCCTGTAAGGTGTCATGGGTAATTTCTGTGTCGGTATGCTACCAAAGTATGATAGTACCTTTAAAGATTTTCAACATTGTACTTTGTATTCCAAACTGCATAGTATACTGTGTATCTATATTCATGTATGACAGACACAATGTACATTTGGATGACTAACTTGCCATCCATTCTCAACCCTACCCAATGGTATTAAAAACTGACTTTGTATTTAAGGGAAAGGAAATTTTTATAACTATTTTATGATTTCCTTGTGTGATTTATATCAGTTTCTTTTGTAATTTTCTTGTGTGAAGGTTCCCAAATTTGATTTATCATTCAAGTAAAGAACTTTGATTTGGCTATAGTTCGGTTTTAATGATTATAGGTGGGTAAAGGGTGAGCCTGATTTGCATAATTTCTTCAACTTCCAAGTAACATTATTTGTATTATATTAAGTAACATTATTGGAAATGGCGCGTTTCTCTTTTACCCACTGTGAAATGGAAGGACATTTCTGTTTATTCGTCGAGGAGACGACGCTTGCTCAGGTGGGATATTCGAACCCACGACCTCCTGCTTACAGGATATGTACTAGTTTAAGCATGACTAGTTTAAGCATGGGTTCGAATCCCACCTGAGCAATCGCATGATTTTGTTCATGTGTGCTCAAAAGGCACTTAGTGAAGTGCTTACTACGTCTTTGAAGGGCAATATATTGTTTGCACATTGCTGCACTAAGATTATACAATGGTCTACCATTGCACAGGTGGAAATCAGCCAACCGGATTTTAAAACACCGTTTTACTTTGGAATTGTATATTGATATTCATCAGTAAGTTTTGATGGTTGTGGTTTAAAGGTTTACATTTATGTGTTAAGGTGGCAACATCACGAGTTATTATCACTGCATGTATATCATTTCAAAGATACTTTAAAGTACAATTAAAATGGAAATCATGTGTATAACGGAGTTTTACCGCAATCATGGAACTATTCTAATTTATGAACCCGTTATATACAATGTAAAATTTAAAATTGGTTTTCATGACTGAATTTTCTCAATTTGTTGCTGTTGTTGTTGTTGTTGTTGTTGTCATTGTTCACGGTTGTTGATGTTGTCCATACCCCTTTTAGATACAGTCGCCATGTTACAAAACACCCCAACATAATTATTCATCACTCTCAATAACACATTTTTGATAAACTGCTTGGAGTTAGCGTTCCGTCCTAGCAGGATCTTTCTCAAAGGCCTTTCCTGCAAGGATCGAAATGTCAGGCCCTCCTAACCCCAAGCAAATGGTAATGAAACTTTTTTAATGGATACTGCAAAACATGTAGTGGGGCGACATATCTGTATACTCCACAAGCCCAAAACCTCATCTATATATCCCAACCCTAACCCACCTCAATCCTCCAAAATCCTTCTGGTAGTTTTGGAGGATTTCGGAGGACTCGGGATATAATGTCATTTTCAAGTGAGGACCACTGGAGGAGTAGCAAGGATTCAGGATAAACGTATTTTTTTAGGTAGGGCCACTGAAGGATTCTGAAGGATTTAGGTACCTCTCATTTTGAGTATAAGTGAGATCACTGGAGGATTATGGAGGATTCAGGATGAACGCAGTTTTTAAAGTGTGACCATTGGAGGATTGTTGAGGATTCAGTACACAGTAAAATGCCCCTAGAAAACGGGCCACGGGGATTGATTAAGAATATGTTTGCAACGACCTAATGAAGCGAAACAAAATACAAAACGAGACAAAGTTCATTGGGGTAGAAATTGGATTCAAACTTCACTTTAGCCATTTCTAAAATAATATCCCCAAGCAATGAACTTGGCATTACAGGTTCACGGGGTGGGTGGGATGCGGACGGTAGAAATATGTCTTTAAAGGTATATAACATTATTGGTGAAGGTCACAGAGCAGCGAAAAATCCGACTAATTTTTCTTATAAAACAAAGAACGGTTTTGATCTTACCCCGAGATCAAAACTGTTTTTTTTTTTTTCGGTTTTTGTCTTATTAGTTTCTGGATAAATGCACAATTTTCAGGCGGAAATATTTTAACAGTACCGGTATGTTTCTACCAGCACCTTCTTCATATCCTGAAAGTATATTCAAGAACATTTCTGTTCGGGTATATGTTACCAAGCCTGTACTGTACCTTTAAATGATGTAAGCTTTAACAGTCGGTCTCCATTACTTTACTCATCTATAAACCAGCTTGCCAGTTTAAAGACGTTATTAACACTGTCACTAACGGTATCATTAAATCTGTATAAAGTGAACGAGCGACTGAACAAGTTTACGTACCCACTGTTATACCTGAAGTTCTTTTGATGTGGGTACACAGGATTAGAAGGTAAGCTAGCATTGTTATGTTAATTTAAATAAACCCTTTCACTCTTTGCACCCATGGCCCTCCCTATTCAACTCAGAATGTATACTGCTGCAATTGAGCCCACCGATGACTAACTGGTGCGCCCTACCTGGACACACGCATGGTTGTGCATTTTGTTCAGTGCGGGGTCTTTTGTGGCGTTCATGCACTAGTGCACACGGTCCAAAAAAAGTTGAGGGTGTTTTCGACACGAAATACATGCACTCTGCTGCACGGTGAACGTCATATTTTTGATATGATTGTTATTTTATGTCGTATTGTGCTATGAACTTCGACTACGCCTATAGTACACCGTGGATCGTCACCACTGCGCGGAAATATTCATATGGGTGTGGTGGAACCATCCAGTAAATCGGGTTGTTGTTATCCCCTAATACGATCCATCTTGGACCACCTTTGCAACTATTGAAGTGTTAGAGACGGAACACAGAAGGGATAGTTCTCCTTTGAAGCTGTACCATGGGCCGTCTGGCTGTCTGATTACAAAGAAGTAAAGAGTGGCCAGAGGATAAACGTCGTGATATTCCGAAGTTCATGTACATGAACTGAAAACGTCGGTGCTTTTTTTTAGTAGTTGGCTATACCTCGAAGGATAACTCGCTGTTACTGAGGTTTGGATACAACCGGCCAATAATTAATTCCTCGGTTGGAACATTGACTTAGAGACGTCTCGTCTGTGACTGACACCACCGTAAGGAGGTTAGACCACGGTGGGTCGGATCGGACATCGGAGATGGGTCACTCGGGTGAACGGTTCCTGGCCGCACTGGTCATTTCTATCGGAATGTGTGCGGTAAGATAAAGTTCAACAATCATTTCATTCGAATTGGGTAAGACTTGCGGAGACACCATGTATAACCGCGGATAAATAAGGCCTGTGTCTTATTTCTCCATGGTAAATGCTCTTCTTGGAAGGTGTGTGGTCCTGAGAAGGACTGATGAGGGTAAATTCTCGATCTCCAGTTCCAGAATTAGTTCTAGAGAACTTACTCTCATCAGTACTTCTCAGGACCACACACCTGCCAAGAAGAGTGTTATACATTATGTCTCAGCAAATCTTACCCATTCTAGTCTCTCATGCAAAACTTCAAATCCTAGTTAATCATTTCACTTTCCTATAGATGTAGTAATGTGTCACATTTTGAGTAAAGAAAGCAACTGAGGTTTTATTTAAATACCGGCACGGTCCGATATTTAAGGTTTCCCGGACAGATACCTTCTCATAACATGGTTATTATAATCAACGTCTGATCGGCTTAATACTTGCAACTATTAAATTAAGAAATGGAAAACCCTATAACTCTCAACGACCTCGGTTATCTAAATACCCATAGACTGAATGACAGACACACTTTAACGATGAAGCCATCATTCTTTGAAAAATAAAACATATAACGGTTTTGTCAACGAATTTTCAGATTCATGGGAGATAATAGTAACAGTCATCTGTGACAATTTCAGCCCCATACGGTGCCCACCTTTTGAGAAAACAGTGAAAAACGGCCACAGTATTTCTGAAGTCTTTTCTCTTTTATTTTTGATCTTTAAAAGATCAAACATTATTTTGATCACTGGTTTTACTCTTGGATAAATACAGCATTTCAGGCGAAATTGTTAACGGTATGTTTCTACCATCACCATCTTTATACCCTGTAAGTTATAGGTAAATCTGTGAAGATTTCTGTTTCGGTATGCTACCAATAATACTGCCTGTAAGTGAAAAGGGATCTTGAAAATATATTCATATTGATCGCCACTGAAGAAAAAATACCGTGTATATCATGACATGAGTAACCTCTTTCTTAATGAAAAATCAAGATGCACTCCAGAAGAAATCCAGTGTTCTAATTGAAATGAAATGAAAAATTGAAACCAATTCCCTGCAAATAATGGGTCAACTCGTGTCAGAATTTAATTGGTGCCCAGTTCAATTCGCACCCGAGTCAAGTCGTCATCAATACGTGTATTTTATATAGATTTTTCTTGTTTTACATGACTGTCGAGTTAGCTCAGTTTCTGACAAAATATTAGTCACTAAAAAGTGAACAACGAAAAATTGACTGGAGCTGGGTTCGAACCAGTGACTACTGGAATACCGTACTGGCGATCTTACCAACTGATCTACCCAGCCCTATGTTGGTTGTGTCCCTAATAGTCAATTATCTTCTTCTTTGGCACACAGAAGCCATGAAACCACTACCGCTATATATGCTGGCTCATGTTTGATGATAAATATAGTCTTTGTTTGTGACTTGAGTATACGAGATGACCTGAGTACGAGTTGACCCAGGTGCTAACTAGTAACTAGCGTGGCCTTAGTCGACCCAAATCCGATTCCAGTTTTCAAGTATTATAAAAATCTTTACCTTGAAAGAATGCCACATAATAATGGAGGTTTTACACTGCACAATTACAGTCAGTTTGCCATAGTTTGGCTGCTTCAGTCGTACACATTTTAACGTGTTTCCGAACAAAGTTGTAAGGTCCCTTTCGAACCCCTGTCCGAACATTTCTGGGTTTTTTTTTCTCTCAAAATGGCCGTCATTAAAAGATTGATGACAATTAACCTAATTCCATCCATGTCCCTTTTTATTTTTTATTTCGACTTTAATCGTTTGTTGATTATTGTTGGTGTTTATACAGTATACCTTTTTCTTTCACTGTGTATATATGCTTGTTGGTCTGGATGTTTGTTTGTCTGGAATGCAAGGCTCGGACAAAAAAACTAAAATTAAGTTGTTTTAATTTTGTGTTAATACGTTGGATTCTAATAGTTATGATCATTTATGTACAAATATCGTCTTACATCATGCGAACACTTTTAAATTTGTGAAATATAATAACAAGGCCAAATCGAAAAAAAAGATATCAGAATTCTAAAAGAATTCTTTGCAAGTTAACCAACAATAATTGTGGAAACATAATTATTAGATGAGCCTTAATTACCAGGAATATGTCATTCTATACGTAATTAAAACATTACAAAATGGAAATTGTAGCTTACGATATGGAAATAAGTGAGCGTGTATCTATTGTATAATATTCCCAAACCCGCCACAGAAATTGCAAAGACAGAGGAACATAACACAGAGCCCACCCATTAACGCCGATTAATTATAAGACACAATTCCATTTTGAATGAGAAAAAAGATACTTTTGTTCCAATTTGAGTTTTCAAAATGATGGATACAGGTTCCGTGACGGTCATGTAACTTCGAAATTCCTGCAACATTATGGGGGGAGGTAATTAATCTGGGGCCAATTTCATGGCGCTGCTGAGCACAAAAAGTTGCTTAGCACAAAAATGTCTTGCCCAATAAAACAAACCACCGTTAAAAAGTTCATTTGATGTTCATGGTTAGTGTCTGAACAACAGGCAAAGAAAAATCGCAAGCGATACACAACACATGGACAATTTGTTGTTTTTATTTAAGACAGAAATGTCATGCTAAGCCAATTTTTGTGCTAAGCAGCCGGCGGTGAAATTGGCCCTAGGAGTATCAGTTTGTAAGTGGAAGTTACGCATTGACTGTCTTCAGGCGGCCGTAATACCGAATGTCGGGGTTAAAGGTAATATCATACTTTGGTTATGGTCAAAGAAATGCAGATTCACGGGCAAAGATATCACTGAGGAAGATACAGTAACAGTCATCTGTGAAAATTTCAGACCCATACGGTGCCCACTTTTGAGAAAACGGTGAAAAACAACCACAGTATTTCTTAAGTCTTTTCTCTTTTATTTTTGATCTTTTAAAAGATCAAAAAGATTTCGGCCGTTGTTTTACTATTATTTCTGGATAAATACAGCATTTCAGGCGGAACAATTTTAACTTTTCTACCACCACCATCTTCATACCCTGAAAGTTATAGGCCTACGTAAATCTGTGAATATTTCTGTTTTGGTGTCTTACCAAAGTATGATACTACCTTTAAAATGACAAATAACTTTCGTCAACATAGAGCCAATTGGTAAACACGCAGTCGTTCTGCCTCCCCGAATCCGGAATTAAGTTCTCTCAAACACTGGGGAAAATGTTTACCACTTCCCACGCTTCAACGGTATACGTGTGATACACCCATCGACCAAGCGACAAGAATTTGCTACTTTTTGCCCTATCACGTCATTATTTTGAGCGCGATGACGACAGCGGATCGCACCATGCATGTTTGCCTCCAAACCTTGGCTGCTTGTGACGTGGGCGAATAATAAAAGCACAGCAGGACTCCATGTGCTGTGGTTGTATATGGTATAATTATGTACATGCTTTTTTTCTTCATGGTTTGTGAAAAATGAAGGAAAAAATGGAATAGGCGGATCCTGCGTCACGTTTTCAGTTTGGTTGAATAACATAATAAGCAAACGTAAAGCTATACACTCCCCCGTTTTTGTTTTGTTTTGTTTTTTACTAAGGGGACTAAACACTTTTCTTGAACCATTGGTCAAACTAAAGACATTTTGAAAAGTTACGCCCGTACACGAATCTTTAAATCGGATTGCACACACGTAACACGGCATGTTTTAGGGGAATGGGAACATTTCGTAGATAAATTTGCCTTATTACGTGCCAAATAAAACTCCCATAATATAAAACCCAGTGTAATTTGATGAATGTTGAAAAATGGAGTCTAGCGCATTCCCGCGTTCCGGCTGAATTCTTTGTCCGCCACAAAACGAAACTGTACACTGTAATACTGAACACACACATTATAGGCCTATAACATGCATACCATTGGGTTTTGTTATCGAAGGCAAAGGACAAAAAAAAACACAACTCTATATAAAGTGCTGGGAAAAGTATGCAGTTCAATGTTATTTACTAAAATGGCGTTTATGCTATTCAGAATCCCGTGTATTATTAGAAATAACTGAACCGAGAAAAGGCAGGCTTTTGTGCCGACGTATGCCACAAGGTATGGCAGTGGAGCCGGTAGGCTCAGCCTTGTGGTCTTCCGTCAGCACTAAGTACAAACAAGGAACGCCATGCCAAACTTTTCACTCAACCCCCCCCCCCCCCCTTGCGCATTCATGTATAATGTATTTTTATCAGAGTTAACTGTTGCAGTGACGCCAGTCGACTTTGGGACTGTTTTTTAACGATTGTATTATTGTGTACATCTGTATATAGGTATACACAAATAATGTGCGTGGGTCTGGCTGGGTACGCTCATTCTTCATAATGTTAAACCTACTTTTCACATATATACGGAGTCCCAGAACGGCCATTCCATTTTATCCAGTTAACAAGATAATATTGGTCTCACTAAGTCGACTTTTAGTGCCAAAAAGCAGGCGCGGTTCTAGAGCCAAAATTTTTGGGGGGCTAGAAGAGCCATTATTTTTTGGGGGGGCTAGAAGACCCAATATTTTGGGTTCTTGTAACACTCGCTATATGTCTTATTAGGGGTCGAAAAACATGCACATTATAGCCCACACAACGCGTTTTTTATGTAATTAGCGCTTAATAACTGCAAAAATCCAGTATTTTCAAGAATTTTTTTTTTCACTTGCATTTTTTTGGGGGGGCTAGACAACATTTTGGGGGGGGGGGCTACAGCCCCCCCTAGCCCCCCCGTAGAACCGCGCCTGCCAAAAAGGTCATATATTAGGCAATTCCACGGTATAACGTAATTTGTTACCACGTTTACGTTAATGTGAGACGTCCTTGAAAGACTTGAGTCAATTTGAAAATGTTTTTAGTGAAAATGTATTATGGCTTTTCGGTTCGATTCGGACCTCCGTAGTACCTGATTAAGAAAAAAAAAACAATCGATTTTTATTACGTACCGATTATTTTGATCAAGCCCAAGTTTAGTCGTCTGGCGTAATTACTAATAAAACGGCGACCGAGAGCCAAGATTAAGTAGACATCAACTCGAGCCAATTCAACATGTGCAATTGCGCGCAAACGTCATGGTCACTGTAAGTGTTTAAATGCAAACCATTTTGACCAATCAGCTGCCCCATTGCAGCGTGGTACAATGTGTATGATGATTAAAGGGCGTGCTTCATGTTTTAGTATGGGATCTTTCATGAAATTCCGCCGCAGTGCCACAAAGTATACTATAGAGAATGTTTATTATATTTGCAGTGTAAGTTATACAATGATAAAATGTGGGCATTCTGAAACGTTTTAACGTTTCGGAATGCTCTCATTTCACGTACTTGCAATAATCCTAACGATCAATGAAAATAATTAAAATGTTTCAAAATAATGTAATTTGCATTGTACCTAAATCAACACACGAAAATTCAACATGCATCGGAAACATGGCTTCCAATATTACCCAAGCAGGGCTTTAAGTTTCATAAGAAACGTACCCTAAATCAAACATCACACGACCATGGTTGTCCTTTTGATAAGAAAAATTATAATCATCATATAAAAAACCACGGAAACTGACTGAAATGAATGTCATTGAAAAACAAATAATTATAATGTTATCAATGCCGCCGCTTGGTGGCGCTCCGTCGATTCAATAGTTGTTTACTTTCTGGTCCGCGTGCTCTTCTCAAGACGGTGGGGTGACATTTGTTCCTCCGTGGTCCTAATAAACATTTAAAATGTGGAAAATGATCTCATTCAACGAAATTTACCTGGTTGTGAAATGATAATTACGAGGCTAATTTAGAAAGTAGATGATCATTACAGCTTCATTGTTGATTATGGACATGCTGGTGTGCAGATCTATCGAAGTTCCTTTCTCCATGTCCATGATGATTTCACCATGGAGGTATTTCTACCTCCATGGTTTCACCATGGCTACCGCCATGGTTTCACTACCTCCATGACCATATCGTACCATGGAGGAAGGAAGGACTAATCCGTCAATGGCGGTTGCTGCTACTTCTAAGAAATTCACGAGTATTCTTGTCCTTTTTGTTTTGACAGGTGCCCGTGTTAGCTCAAATTAACGTGGATGGTGAGTACAGAGTAAACGTGTCAATATAAAACACCACTTTCACTTGTTGTACTAGTAGTAGTATTAGTAACTTGTTAGTTGTACTTGTACTTTTTTGTAGGTTCAAATTTAAGGGACTCTTCATCAAGTTCATGGGACATGGCGGTTCCAGGGCTGGATTTCACAAAACTTAAAGATTAATCTTAAATTAAAATGAGTTGTTAATAACCGTCCAATATCACCACATTTGTATTGTGACATCACATTTTGCTTTGGTTCATGATTTCAGATTAATCTTGTAGTCTTTGGTGAAATCCACCCCAGACCCAGTAGCCTACAGTAACCATGGTAACATGGGCACCAAACTCCTTTTTTTAATTTGGGAGATCGACCCCCAAATTTAAAAGTATGAAGTTCAAGCTATGCTTTAATAATTGTTTTCATGTTTTGTGTTCCAAAAATCTATTTTTTTCTGTGAATAATTTTGATAAATTTGTAAATGAAGTTGTGAAATCTGGCATCTAGGGGCGTTTATGAAACGGAGGCTCAGGCTCCAGCTCTGACATCCATATGCTTAAAATACCTGTTGTGGTTTTTCATTAAAGCTGAAGCTCTGTTTTCCTTTCAAACTTGAGAATCTACAAGTTTCCGAATCGCAGCCAAAAGCCTCTAAGTCTCTATTTTGATACATGTTATTTCAGAATGGATTCATGAAATGGAGACGGAGCCTGAGCCTCCTTTTCGTAAACGCCCTGGGTTAAACTTAAAAGTGGAATTGAATTGAATTCAGGGGGCAGTATTTATTTCATGATTGACTTGATTTCTTTCATCATCACAGTATCGAGTTTGAGCATATCGTTCAATGATGGAACGGATGGCATCAAGGAAGGATCGTCCTCGCACCAATTTGATATTGACCTGACCATCACGTTGTCATCGACCAGCGTCAATGCCAACGAACAAGGAAACATGAATCGCTGGGCAGTCAGTCTGGAAGTGCAGAATTCCGTCGGTGTAGATTGTGCCTCATCCGTGGTGAATCTGACTCCGGCCCAGGCAGGTGTGGCAATCGCCACATCGGGCCAGGGAACTCTGACAGGCCTAACGGCCACCCTTGACTTGTCAGGTTGCCTGTGCTCCGGAGCCAGTAAATTGACAGCGATACTGACCTCTCAGTCATATACCTTGACGGGCACTCTAACTGGTAGTCAAGCATTGAGCTGCAATGGTACGTGGATTATTTCAACTCAAAATTGTAAAGTGAAATTTGTTTCATAGGAGAGTTGTCTTCCTCATTACGGTATTAAAGCAAGGACTTTCTTCAGAATGCACATGACAGCGCATTAACAGAAAACAAAACAAGGTTAGCTTAGAAATTCTTCGCTAACTGATGATGAAAGTCTTGCATACAGATTCCGTGAAATAGATTTCACGCGTAGCTGTGGCTGTGAAGCACAAAAATAGGCCTTAACGGATTCTATGAAATTGGGCCCTGATTTAGCTCCGACAGATTTCTTCACTTATGTACACCAAAATTATGATGAAATATTTGTCACTGGATTTGCTGTTAGTGGAAAAAAAATCAAGGCAACTTTCCAAAACAAAATTTTATGGTTGACTTTCCCCCAGGCATCGTCGGAAACACACTTACACTGCTGAACAGCGGCACCAATCTGGTAGAAAATGCCGATGGTCAGATGGTCACCTTGGATATCATCGGGAACAGCGAGTCCCAGGGTCGCTCCGTCACGTGCGCCAGCAACTGCTGGTCTGCCGAAGTCTACCTCGCCACTGGGGACATAACCAACAGTGTGCCCATTGCGGGTACTACAGTAACAGCCACCGTGCCGTCGCCGTCCATCAGCTCAGATTGGCAGGCTGGTGCCACGCTTCGATTGTCTGACATCACCGCAGTGCTGAACCTGAATGGAATTGGCAGCTGTGATAGCATCGACCTGATCTGTACGTCACTGACAAGAAACCCATCCTCCGTTCCTGTGTTTAGCATAGTCGGCAGCAGTATCGTATCCTGTGCCCCGGTAACATGCATCGGTGAGTTTTTTGAAAGCTGAATCCAAATCAGATCCACATCAACCTTATATAAAACCCTGATTCCAGCCAAGTTTCGCTTCTATCTGTGTGAAAGTTAAACATGGCTATGACAACAGGGGTGTGTTCCACTCCAGCTAACTACCCACATGGCACACAATATGCGGCACCGTTTTCAAACCGGAACGCACTGTTCGCCAAACACGAAAACAATGTTCACCTAACATAGCTAACGGTGTAGAGGAGGTGTTTGCTTAAGTTGGCTAACTACATTGAATGAAAGATGGACGCAATGCGCAACATGTGTTCGACATTTCTTGCGCGTGTGTTCCACTTCAAAATCCAAGCACAACGCAAACATTTTCACGGAACGCACCCCAGCTTTGCCAGGCCAGAGCACGAATACAATCTTGATATTATAATCGACAGAGCCGCAATGTTCTCTGAAGTGTGTATGTTCATTTGTGTGTCTTCTCATAATGCTATGGGCTTGTTGTCTCTACAGGTGTGCTGATCAACAATGTTATTCCTGCATTTACTAGCCCCACCACCATCAAGCAAGGAGTGGATAACACCGGGCTGCAACTGACGGTCACTCTCAAGGCAGATGATACCAAAGCATCAGTTACTGGTGAGAACATTGCTTCATCTCAGAACCTCCACGATGGACTCGCTGTACCACTCCATCTAAGGACATTTACTAAACGAAGGCTTTGGGCCCTTTCCAAACCTCGGCTACAGTTCAGGTTCCGGCTTCGGCTCCATTTGGTGTATCCATTTTTAAATAACAGGTATCAAAATAGAGGCTTTTGGCTATGGTTTGGAAGTAGATACTCTATTTTGAACAAGAAAACAGAGATTCAGCTTCAATGAAAAGCCACAAGCTAAATTTTCAGGATATGAATGACAGAGCAGTTGCCTGAGCCTGAGGCTAAGCCTCCGTTTCGTAAACGCCCTATAAGTCATCCATTTGCATATAATGCCCTATAAGTCATTAAGCATTTTGTGAAGTTTGGTTGTCGAATCGTAGTACTCATTTCATTTTGTATATAATGTATATAATGCCCAAGTCATAAAGCATTTCATTCTTGATTATATTTAATTTCCCTAATATCCGATATTCCCAGACTGGACTTAATAAAGTTTCAACTCCCTTCTGTAGTCTTGATGTTAATTGTGGGGCCTGGTTTATCATTATTACAGGAACTGGTCTCTGGCAAGCCAATGCATTCGGCAATGCTGATGCTAACTGTCTGAATCCCACCAAAGTTCCGGCTACCCTACGTCTAACAGACGGAGCAGACTATGGACTGGATGCCAGCAATCAGTCCGTATGGTCTCAGGTAAGTGGTGGGAATCTATCATGCTTAAAGGAAATTTCATTCTTCAGTTTTTGTCAAAGAAATACAGATTCATGGGCACAAAATATCAAGGAAGATACAGTAACAGTCACCTGTGAAATTCCCAGTCACAAATACAGTACTGACTTTTTGAGAAAACATTTGTAAGTTTTAAGGACAGTCTTAGATGGAGATAGTCCTCGTTAAACAAACAATAATAAGAAAGATAATATAGGTCATTTATATTGCGCAGCTACTATATGAATATACTCTACTGTGCATTACAAATTTATTATAACCCTGATCATTGGGCCATGATTTACATTCCTGAAACCATCTTAGCTCCCTGGGGAGTATACAGCCCCGTGCTACCATAAGGTGCACAGAGGCTAATCAAACCGCAAAGCCATCTCTACCCTCGCAGGTACCCATTGACACCTGGGTGAAGAGAAGCAATATGTGACAAATCGTCTTGCCCAATGATGCAAGCACCACTGGCCCATGACTGGATTTGAACCCACAATCTTTAAATTGACCGCAAGACCTTGAGTACGACACACCAGACCACTAGGCCACAGCACCAAACAATCAATGGTCATTCGTCCACTTCACTATTTGCCCACAAAGCATGCTGATTTTGTTGTAATATATACCTCATAAATATTCATCAGGCAATATAAAGATGCCTGAAAATTGTAACAAATAATATGGCGCAACGCAGTTTGCAGTTCCTGGAATGGACCAATGAAATGCCAGTGTTGCCTGCTGAATTATTCATGAGGTATATAGCAGTCAGTATATCCCAAGATCCGCAAATGTTGAGGGCTCTCTTCCTGTTTCCATCTTCTCAAACCACAGGTTGAAGTAGATCTGAACATGGCCCAGTATGGATGCAATGACGCTAAGTATCTCTGTATTGAGGTGCTGAAAGGTGCCAGTCCAAGTACACAGTTCTCATTGTCTTTCAAGCCTGATGTGGCTAAATACGGTGCCATTCAAATCAATTGTGACGGTAAGTATCAATTTATTCATCAGACATTTTCATACCTAGACCCCTTCTTAGATAAAAAAAAAAGTGTGTGATCAACTGTAATCAAACTGACCACTCACCAAATTGAGTTTGAAGTCCTTTTTCATGTAATAGACTTCCGTCGGTCATGGCTGACCAAGAATCCATCTATTGGTTTTTCTCATAGACATAATTAACCTATAGACCGACAGCAGAGGCAGTGAGCGCGTAATTTTGGAAACGGACGCCATCTTAAAAAACTATGGGCAAACTTGTGCGTCACGCAATGTGCAAGGTGCGCGTGGCGCACGGAAACAATTATTTTATTTCAAAATCTTGCAAAGATTCTAAGATGCCAGTTGCACACGTAGTCTCGCGCTAGGTCCTCTCATAAAATCAAGATGAAATTTCAAACTCGAAAGTTTCCATTCATTCGTTTCAATATTTGAAAAACACATTTTACTGTGCAATGGTATGTTAGGTAAACCAAATGCTCCAATGGGTTTAAAGTGGATATCAATTCGTTTTCATCTAGAATTTCCCGTTTGAATCAATCCTCTCTATTCAATCGTGCGTAAAAGTAACATTTTTTGCCCATAGTTAAGTAATAGTCAGGTGCCATTACGGTTACAATTACGGTACCCCGCCATACATTTGAATAGGGTGCTGTTGGTCTATAGGTTATTTATGTGTGTGGTTTTTCTGGTTTTTTTCTCGGCTTGAGCAGAGCCCTCTTGAGGCTGTCGTGGATGATACGAGAGAGGGAGTCTCAATCGCATAGGATTAATGCGTCAAATCATTTGATATATTTGACTTGATAATTTAAGGATGAATTGGATAAGGTGGCAAATTTTTAATATTTCCTTTTACCAAATCTAGAATTTAGGCTTCACGACAACTATATAAAGAAACACTTTGTGTAATAATCACAATGACAATAACTTTGTGATTTTGTTTCGATTTATAGAATGATGCAGCTGGAAAGTTTTCCAGTCATGTAAAAAAGAAAAATTTCTAAATTTGCAAAACCAATAATCAATCTTGATCATAGACTTGGGATGAGGATGAGGATTAAGAAATGCTTTTAGAAATGCTTGTCCCCACTTCTGTATTGCTTAATTCCCTCGGCAGGATTGGTTGTGGTAAATGGAAACCTCAACGTGAATGCTGCCACCCAGCTAGCTGCCTTCAAGGATGACCACACCATTCTATTTGATGCCACCTTCAATTCAGACTCATCCAGCGGAGGTGTTGGTGGGACTGATCTTTGGGAGGTGCGCGTGTTTCCGGCGTTTGAAAGCGACGGCACTGGGACTACAGGTCCCGTAACTGTAGTGCCTCTGCAAGCTGGTAAGTCTCGGTCTCTTGATCCCCTCTGAAAACTCACCCATACCATCATGTTTTGCTTCTGATTCTCTGCAGTCTAGTTCTTCAGTTGTGATCCGTGGCTATTATTCTATAATGTCTGCCAGGGACATGAGTTTGTGTCCCGTCTCAAATGGCCTGTCGTGTCCTGCACTTCCGTCTGCAAATTGGCAACTATTTTTTAGCTGCCACAGAGTCTCCTCCCCTGACATCTGCTCTCCTTTTTCTCCGATTCAACAGCTCAGCTGATCGCTGCCTTTCCAGCGAACGGGGGACCTCTCGTGCTCTCTGACCTGACGGCCACCATTTCTCTGGCCAGCAATCCTTGTGGAACCTACCGGTACCTCTGTGCTAGACTGGCGAAGAAGAGTACGGCCATGCCTGATTTCACCATCAATGATCCTACCCCCAATGTCTGCTCTAGCTTGCTGTCTTGTAAAAGTAAGTTTCAGCCTGAAGGATTGCCCTGCCTGATAAAGGAAACATTCATTCAAAATGCTCAGGTTTTATAATATGTATAATATTTGTTGAACTGGTACATTTTCCAGTGTAAAATTATCAATAAACATTTTATGGTCTCCTATGGCATGTTTTCTGGGGTCGATTTCACAAAGCACTAAGATTGTTGTAGCATTGCTGTGCATCGCATATCGATGAAATGATCCTTGGGAAATAGCGGTTTGTGCATGGTTTCATGGCTTCTGACTGCCAAACAAACAAAGATAATTGACTTTTAGGGCCACCACCAATGTTGGCTCAGTCGGTAGAGCCCCTGTACTGTATCCAGGAGGTCGCCGGTTCGAATCCCACTCCAGTCAATTTTTCTTTGTTAACTTTTCAATGAATAAATTCAGTCAGTTTCCCTTGTGGCTATTTGATGACTAGATTAATTTAAGTCATTTGAAAGGTGGACGATAAAATGTGATTGATCTTGCAACCTCTGTTATACTATACCCCTGCTCTACCAACTGAGATATCTAGCCATATTGTTACCTGTGTCCTAAATCATCAATTGCCTTTGTTTGTTTGTTATTCAATGAATTGTCGTAACAAGTTTGTTACACTCATTGATATACCGGCTTATTATTATTCAAACTAGACGTCATACTGACAAGTACAACCGTCACACCGGCTACTGGCTCATCACCAAACGGTCTGCCCCTGTACGAAGGCGTCAGTAACCAGGAGATCTACTTTGATGCCGTGCTGCAGTCGGATCAGACTGCTGGAAGCGTCCCGAGCGGTACTGACCACTGGCAGTTCACTGTCGCGCCAGGGGCCGCGATCGCCGATTTGACACAGGCACAGAAGGACGCCACTCTGACAGCCGGTCAGCCTCTCTCATTCACAAGAGTCCAGGTAAGGTCAATCGATGACGATACAGACAGACAAATAGGCATGCAGACAAACCGTCAGGCATGTCGAGAGACAGACAGACAAACAAACACCCCAACAAACAAACAAGAAGCCCAAATGCTAACCCAGCTTGGGAGCAGGCAAAGGGACAAGTAGACCAATATCAGCACCAATGCACAGGGCAACGACTCCACAATGAACTTACGAACAAACATCCCACGACTCTGACCTCTGCCTCTCTGTTGACTAGGTATCCCCTTCCAGGGGCCAATTTCATAAAACTGTTTAGCACAAAAATTTGCTTAGCACAAAAATGTCTCGCCCAATAAAACAAACCACCACTGAAAATTCCATTTGATATTCATGGCCAGCGAACAACAGCCATAAAAAATCACAAGTGATACACAACACGTGGAAATTTGGTTGTTAACCCTGTTTTTATTAAGACAGAAATGTCATGCTAAGCAAATTTGTGTGCTTAACAGTTTTATGAAACTGGCCCCTGGTTTTACTTGTACAATGCAAAGACCATCAGTCTGAAGGTACTGGTTTCTTCACATCATAGAGATGAATCTAAGGCCTGAACCTCCTTGCTGTGGACTGGGACCAATTTCGCAGCCCTGCTAAGCACAAACATTTGCTAACCATGAAATTTCTGTCTTATTAAAGAAAGGATTAACAACCAAATTTCCATGTGTTGGTTATCACTTGTGATTGTTCTTTGGCTGTTGTTCGCTGACCATGAATATCAAATGGAATTTTTTTATGGTGGTTTGTTTTATTGAGAAAGGAATTTTGTGCTAAGCAATTTTTTCTGTGCTTAACAGCTCCATGAAAGTGGTCGCCTCTTCTAAACTATGATTTTGAAGAGACAATTGATCTTGTTTCATTGTGAGGAACTAATTTCTCCACATGTTACTTACAAATCTAGCTCTCACCTCGAAGTGCCAAAGTGACATTCTATGACCTTTGCAATCAGAAAATCTGGGTTTTGAAAAATAATTTTGATTTAAAAGTTTATTTGATTATTTCTTGAATCATAGGCCGCCTTGGATCTGACCAACATCCGCTGTGCCGCACTCGGTGACGTCTGCGCCGAAGTCATGAGGAGTCCAGATGACACCTTGAATTTTGTAATTGACTCCGCAACCGCCTTGAATACGGGTTGCTTCACGCCAACATGCCAAGGTAAACCTCTACCAATTCCCATCAATCCCTGCCCGATTTCTAGCCATGATGTGCTCCCAATTTGAATTTTTGACGGCACTTTGCGACCGAAATGCTCTGGAAATATGCCTCTTGCAGACCCTCAGACAATCTTTCTTTTCTTTGGCAATGAGTTACCTCAATCTCAACACTGATACTGTTCCCGTATGAAGCCCCATTTAGGTTCAGTTCCTAACCTCTTCCGTTCTTCTTCTATGTCCAGGCGTGGAGATAACCTCACTCATCATCAACGATGGAGTCACCAACTTTGCCCTGAAGGAAGGCACTCAGGATCACATGTTGACCTTCTCCGTGGCCGTGACCAGCAATCCCAACGCCGGTAGTGTCCGGGGCACGGACCTGTGGAAGATGACCGTCTACCTGTCCATGGACAATACAAATACAGGCTTGGTGATGGCTGAGGCTACGGCTGGGGGCTGGTCTAGCCAAGGTGAGCAATACCTGTCCCTTCCATACCTTTGGTTCCTCAGTGACACCCTTTAAAAAAAATGACTTTTGCTAAATCCGCATTGTGTAAGATTTCAACCTTCACTGGTTTTGCTATTATTCACCAAATTGTCACATTGCTGAGAAATCTTGTCCCACAAAGTCTGTTTTCTCTTAAGTCAACTTCCTTAAGATGAACAGAGCAAACTGTTTGGAACGACAAGAGATTTTACCACCGGTTCTTCTCAGAACCACACACCCTCACAGAAGAGATAACATGGTGTCACCGCAAACCTACCTTATTTTAGTACTTCCACCGTGCATAGCTTCAAGTCTTATTTAAATTCCTTTTCTCTGCCCTGTTCTCAGATGTACTAGCCGGACAGGACACGACCTTGACCGATGTCCAAGTGACCTTGGATCTGAATGCAAAGTGCACCAACATGCAGTTCCTGTGCATTCAGCTGGCCAGGGCCGACGCTCAGAACTTCCTGCTGGATCCGGCACTGAACAATTTGCAGGCTTGTAAGCCGGTCCCACAATGCAATGGTAAGTTCCTAATGCTAATCGCTGACCAGAAGTGACCAGCGAGCAATCACCTCAGTCATTGTCAGTAATTTCACCCAAGGGAGTTTCTAGTAATCACGGTATAGCGGTGTTCAATTACTTGCCATTCCACTGTAATTACTAAAAAAATATGCTTGAAATGAAAGTGGTATCCAAGTTTCTGTTTTGCCGATCACTTGGAGCCCTTTTTAAAAGAAATTGAATTGCTGGGGCTTAAGAGTTCTGTTACTTGCGCTTGACTTGCTCTTGCAGGAATCGAGGTGGAGACCATGGCAGTGGGTTTCCGCGACAGAGACACCCTCGTGGAGGGCGTGGCCAGCAACACCCCCGTCGTGGAAGTCGATCTGACTTACACGGACACCAGCGCTAGCGTCATCGGCACCAACATCTGGCATTTGACCATCTACGGCAGCGGCAGTGCTGACGGATCAGATCCAAAGATCGCACAACAGATGTCCACTACCAGCGGGAACTCCGTCCCGGGGATGACCGTCAAGTTAGACGGGGTCACGTGGACCGTGGACATGTCCAGCCGGCTCTGTGTGGACGTCACTCATCTCTGCGTTGAAGCGAGGTTGGAAACCGCTGCACCATTCACTTTGTTGCCTTCCAGTATTCAGCGATGTTCTCCACTCGAATGCCAGGGTAGGTTTGGATCTCAACTTAATAAAAGAGAAAATCAACACCAGCCATCAGGAGCCGCAACTTTGCTTCTCTTCTGCGGCCAAAAATTTATCAGGGGCTAATTTTATTTTCAGCACAAAAATATTGCTTAGTACAAAATGTCTTGCTCAATAAAACAAATCACTGTTAAAAATTCAATTTGATATTCATAGTCAGCAAACAACAGCCAAAGAACAATCACAAGTGATACACAACACATGAACATTTGGTTTTTAATCCTGTTTGTATTAAGACAGAAATTTCATGGTTAGCAAATTTTTATGCTAAGCAGGGCCATGAAATTGGTCCCAGATCTTGACAATTTCATGCTGTTATTAATAATAGCTGAACAGTGTTGCTTGAACGAATTTGCACACTAAGAGTACCAGTCATAAATGTGAACACATCACATGGGATATTGGCTGGTGCCCCATGTGCCACCAATACCTATGCTGAGGAACGCTATGAAAATGGCCCAATTGTCTATTAAACCTCTACTCTTGATTTTATTTTGGCCACCAATCAGGTATTGTCATATCCTCGGAAGACTTCACGTTTACATCAACTGTCATGTACGAGGCTACGCAGCCCCAATCGTTAGTTACCAACATCATCACTGCTCAGGCTGTCAATAATGGAGCATCAATTGCAGGTAATGTACGCACTCATTGACGACTTGAAGACGAGTGTAATGAATCTGCCTTATGAGGTTGTTGCATGGCATGTTGAGTTCTCCTTCTTTTAATAGCGTTCCGCACTAATGACGTCACACCATGCATGCACGCGCACACATATCATACCCCCACTCACCACACGTTTGCATGGCTAAAGGTTTTTCCAAGACTTCTCTCTGACTTCTCTTAGGTTTCTTTGTTAGATATGTTTCTCAGATTCCTCCTGTCAGACCTTGTCATTGTCTTTGCCGTCTGCAGATGGAGCAGCCCGGATCTGGGAGGTCTCGCTGTTCCTGAACTCCGCCAACAACGGAAGCGGTCAGAACTTTCAGGATGCAAACGGGATGCTCACCAATGACCAACAGATGCAGGGAATCAGTTCCGCAAACCCATTGACCTTCAACACGGACCTGACCTTTGAGTTCTCCCAGAATGTGGTGTGCGGTGCCGCCCTCTACGTTTGCTTGGAGATAGCCGAGCAGAGTGGCGCATCGCCAGACTATGACATCACCTTCCCACAGATCCCCACTTGCAAGGAGGTTACCTGCATAGGTGAGAATCAAGTCGACTTGAAGACCTACTCATTAAAAGCTACAGTGATTCTACACAGACAAGTCAGATTCCTTTTTTAAACAGAGAAGACGGGTGACGTAGCATTGGCGTAGCATTATAAGATCTTTGCAAATTCTAATTCTAAATCTAAATTTCAGCTTATGATCTGTTTTGGGGTTTTCTGTTGTGATGTCATAGGTGTTGTCTTCCAGTCGGCTGATTTGAGCACCCCGGACGACACAATTATTATCGAGAATGAAGAAAGGCACCCAGTGACGGTAACATTCAGTGCCGCTACGGCCCCCGTTACCGCTACCCTTCAGTCGGGCTCAAACTTCTGGCGACTGAGCGTCTTTGCCAACACGGAAGCAGACGGCAGCGGGGCCCAGCGCTACGGAGAGGCCCCAGCTATCCTCAGTCGGGCCCAGAGGGACACCCAGGCTCTGGCCTCGGACACGGTGGAGCTGGCCGGCGTGAGGGCCACTCTGAATCTTGACAACTTTGTCTGTCCCTCCAAGACCATATACCTGTGCGCCGAGCTGCAGCGTGACCCGACCTCCACCACGCCATTCACCATCCAGGGAACACCCAGCCCTCTTGTGGCCTGTAAGCAGGTTGAATGCCAAGGTAAGTCTGATTGTCAACTTCCCCACTCCACCCCACCCCCCTAAGCAAACACAACCTTAGCACATCTCACCCCTTCCAATGTACTGTATCTTATTCACTTGACTAAATGCTATAGACCGATCTGATGGCACGACCATGGAGGTAGGATTACACCTAATCAGGGACATACACCCTGTAGTATAAAGTGCGCCGGATCCTAAATTCTTTTATTGCCAGACAAAAAGTGGGCGTAATGGTTCCATGCAAATCCAAAATGTCACAAGTCTGAACTTCTGACTGATAGAATCACCTGAGCTTATTTTTTTCCAGAGCACAATAAAGTTTTTCTTCCTGAGAGTGCAAACTCACGATTTTCTCTAAAATCTGTGTGCTTTTCCTTGTAGGTGTTTTGATCACCAACATTGGTATCATGGGCCTGCCGCCAGCCATCGTAGAGAACGAAGTCAATCCCTTGCTCCTGAACGTCACGGCTGATATCGGGGGCGCCGATGCATCGGGAACTAACCTATGGAGGATGAATGCATCCCTGGTCTATGATGGGGTATGGATTCCAGACGTGCATAGAGTCAGCCCTATACCTTTCTCCTTCCCCTAGCAATACTAGACAAACCTTGACCGCTAAGCAAAGGTCCAAAGAACCATGAATATATGTTCTTCCATTCGTGCCACTGGTTTTCACTGAGTCTCAAATTATAAGAAACTTCAGAGGACAGCCAGAGAACACCGGCTGAAACGTTGAGATATTTACTCTCACCGGTCCTTCTCAGGACCACACACCTTCCTTTTAAGAGTGTACACAGTGTGTCCGGGGGTCTGTCTTAGTTCTAGTCTCTCCACCATGCAAAATTTCAAATCCTACTTAAGAAACTTCAGGTTTGTCCCGACTTGGGAGATTAGCTTGACATTTACGAAATTTATGAAATGAGGCTTGAGGCTAGGCTTGGGATTTGTTTTGCTACCGCCATTTTGTGTCCTGAATAAAATGAAAGGCTTGAGATGGATGGCGAAGCTGGAGCCTTTCTTCGGCTTTGTCATGTGGCCCAATCCTTTCGTTTCGTTTTATGGGCCTCAAATGGTGGTAGCGAAATTAGTCCCAAGCCTAGCTTTAAGCCTGGTTTCGTAAAGCCCCATACTTTGTAGCTGAGTGTCAATTTAACAATCTTTTTAATCTGTATATTTTTGTGGCTCTAGATGGTACTTGCCTCAGAGGAAGTGAATCTTGGCAACCAGGCCAACACCGATGTGGTTGCCATGATGCCGGTCACTTTCACCAACCTGCCGGTGCCCTTTGACCTTCAAGGGCTGGTCTGTCCGAGCAACGGCACCGTCATGCTGTGCCTGGAGCTGTCTAGGAGCGGCAGTGCCAACACAGATTTCACCGTCACCGGAGTGACCAAGAAGTGTGAGGTCCTGCCATGTTTGGGTAAGGAGACCTCCTTGATCTTTTAGTCCAAGTCTTGGGTTTTCATAACTTCTTAGTTGAAGTCAGTACTTACTTGTCATTCAGCGAGCGATCTATCACATGCGTGAATATTTCCTGATTAATTATGCAAACCAACCAAGCATTGACCTCTCTAAGTTTGGACCAATCATGGGCATCTACTATCGCATTGCGAGTGCATCTATCACGTAGACTTGCTAGCTGCTGCGCGACACGCGGAATTGACCAATCATTATCTCCCGTCTCGATCCTGACGTTAATGTTCTCAAAACAGTTCTGATTGGCTGATGTGCCGCGTTGCATAAAATTTGCTGGCACACATGTATCAAATGTTCGTATGTAGTGACACGGAGTAGAAGGGTGATACTCAAACTATACTTTGGACATAAGTCACTGGAATGTATGTTTTTTCGTCTTGCGCCTTCATTTTCAGGTGTTGTGATCGTCCAGAGTGCTGTGCGTGCATCCACCGGCTCACTCTTGGAGAGCAAATCTAGCAATCCCATCACCTTGGATCTCTCGTACTCCTCTGATGCAGCAGCTGCAAGTATCAGCGGCAACGGCCTGTGGTCCATCAAGGTGTTTGGCAACGACCGAGAAAACGGACTAGGTGAGAATTCTCAATCCTTTTACCCCACCACGCCTCGGGTGCGTAATCCTAGGACATGTTCTCGATATTTATCGGCCAGTTGTAAGAAAACATTAATTATATGACGCGACTTTTAGAAGCTGTTTCCCCACGGATTGACCATTGATTTATGGATGCTGCTAAAAGCAATGCCATGCTTGATGCTCTGCTCTTAGAGGGTCGTGCCCATAGACAGATCCAGCCAGATCCCTAAAGGCTGTCGCAGTTGGACCATTATCAAGCGCCTTCTGGAAGCTGTTTAGTCTTGTCAAGTCACCCCCTTGCATGTTCGTGTCTCTTTCTTTTGGCAGGGCCTCGCATGGCAGAAACAACCGGAGTCCTGCAGGGTAACGACGCTAATTTCCCCTTGCCCAAGGGGGAGACGGTGGAGTTCAACGGAGTGACGGCGGTGCTCAACCTGAGTCCGTATCTTGTCTGTGAGGAGGTACGCTGGGTCTGTGCCGAGCTGTTGAGGGGGTCCAGCCCGACCCCCGACTTCTCTCTGTCCGACACCAACAACGCTCGGATAGCGTGCACCAGTTTGGCCTGCAAAGGTAGGATATTGTCTCTTTGTGTTCAAATGTTCACTGCTAATTGAGCAGCAACATGAACTAGTGATATTGTTGCTTTTTAATATTATACGTGTTCATGCAGATAAGACGACCCTCAGACCCATTCTAAGTTAAGACGAGTTCAGCCGCGTTGCTATGGAAGTTGAGATTAGTTGAATGCGTCTTAACTTGAAATCAATCCTAGGATGCGTCATGACATAGGACGCGTTACCCCTCCTAAGACGCGTCTAATAGCGTTTTGTGAAATCGGCCGCTGGCCTCATTGGGGACCAGTGGAGACAAGTTCTCAGAAAGCTGACTGCCACTAGACATGTTATCAAACATTATCATTATTATAAATTTCTGGTAATGAAACCAACGATTCCTCAAAAGCGTCCTAGGCACTACAGCTTGAAAGCCTGATGAAACCTTTTTATGGAAAGATGATGAGAAGAAGATACAGTTTTAGAGGTGGGAGGAAAACCCCAGAGTAATATTTTGGGTAAAACCCTCAGAATCAGGTAGGGACTGAAAACCCAATCCACTTGTGGACCGAGCCGGACTTGAACCCTGGACTGCCAGAGGTGAAAGGCGAGGAAAAAACCGCTACGCCTACACAACACCCTGGAAGATACATTCTTGTGTATCATGTCTTCGTATGACTCATGGGGATCTCTTCTGCTCAATTGGAATCATTTTGGACTGTACTCTTAGACGTCCCGAGAGGCGAAGTATATTTAATACGAATCCTTTTGAATTGTTTTCTTATAGGTGTACAGATTGCACGCACTACACTCAGCATCACGGACACAGGCTTGACAGAAGATTCTGGAAGCCAAGTGATAACGGTGGACCTGATTACCCTCATGGCATCCCCAGAGTCCTCCAGGCTGTTAGGGAACCCAACCAACTTCAAGGCCGTGATCTTTGGCAACTCGATGGGTGATACGTCTGGACCCAAAGTCGCCGAAACTATGATGGATCTAAGTGTCAACTCAGTACAAGAAGTGGATCCAGGTATGATTCCATACATCCCATACATGTATGTGACTAGAAAAAAAAAATCCAGCTGAGCCCGACAAATAATTAAGACTTCTCGTTTGTTGTTATCCTCTTGATTGTTGGTCTACCTCCAGTGTCATAGCTAGCCCATTTTGAGTGCCATGCAGAGAAAATGTAATTGTATGTTTCTACCATTGCCATCTTTCTACCCTGTAAGTTATAAGTAAATCTGTGAAGATCTGTAAATCTGTTTCGGTATGCTACCAAAGTATGATACTACCTTTAAATTGATACTTTTGGTTTTTAGGCGGCGAGGCTTTTCTCTTAGGGACTGTGACTCTTAACCTGACCAATGTGTTCTGTGCCGATTTGAAGTATCTCTGCGTCCGTATCTACCGAGGTGACAATCCACCATTTAATTACAAGCTGGAGGGAGTACCAACCGAAAACAGCCTGGTGGACTGCCAAGCAATGATGTGCAAAGGTAGGTTACCAGCTATACCAGCTGGTTGATAAATCCTTTAAAGGTATAATACATGATTGGTAAATGTCACAGAACAGCACTCACACTTTGTATGATCCAGCATGTACATGGAAAATAAACCTGTGAAAATTTGAGCTCAATCAGACATCTGAGTAACAAGAAAATAGCGTAAACCCAACTCAATTTTCCATCTCAAACATAAAGAATGGTTTTGATCTTACACCAAGATCAAAACTGTTTTCGGTCCTTGTTTTACAAATTTTACATCAAGCCATAACTCCCTTGGTAGTATACAGCATACCTTAGGGCACACTGAGGCTAATCAAACCACAAAGCCATCTCTACCCTCACAGGTACCCATTGACACCTGGGTGAAGAGGAGCAATATGTGACAAATGCATCTTGCCCAAGGACGCAATCACCACTAGCTCATGGCTGGATTTGAACTCACAATCTGTAGATTGACCACAAGATCTTTTGAGTTCGACACTCCAGACCACCAGGTCACAGCACCCAACACATGCATGACAAGCCAACCAAACTAGCCTAGCACAGTTTTGAAATTCACATCTTGTTTTGTTTGTCCAGGTGTACGTGTGACTGATGGCAATGTCCAACCGACAGCACCACTCCTGGAAGGCAACCCCTCCTATCCCATCGAATTCACCGTCAGCTTTGATACGGATGCTGACGGCGCCAGTGTTAGGGCAGGTGGCTCCAACCTCTTTGAGTTGAAGGTAATGCTTAATATAAAACATCACTAACTATAAACTATTAACTGGAAAGCTCCCCGCATTATCTGCACTTGCTGCCTGACTTGAGAAAAAACTTCCAAATGGACCGGTCTTGAGCTGCCACTTCTGCATCTTCAACTGACCACCCAGTGTCTAGGAGTGAGAGAGATCTCCGAATGACATCTCTCCATGTAGTTTTAGGCCAACCACGTCTGCGCTTCCCATGAGTTGGTTTCCATAGGTATAGCAGTTTGGGTGTTCTCTCATTGCCCATGCGTTGTCCAAACCACTTTAGCCTACGTTTTCTTAAGATGTTTGTGAGTTGAGGCTGCTTTGTCATTGCTCTGATCTGTCTATTTGGAATGTGTTGAGACCAGACAATCCTCAAGATCTTCCTCTGACATCGCATGTGAAAGAGCAGTAGCAAAAGTTTGGTTAAATTACGTGGAAATTAAGGGTCTAGTGACTCTAGCCCTCTAAATACTAGCTCTAGAACCACGCCTGCCATGAAGTTGAGTCGATCATGATTGATTGACTGACTTGGTTCTCCACCACCCCACCCCCTATACCCCTCTCCCAAAGAACTGTGCCATGTGGATTCTGAAGAAGCAAAACATTCATTTGTATCATTCAGGCATTTTTGGCAAGCACGTCTGACGGTGGCGATCCCAAGACTGATGAGCACGATGTGACGATTCCCGAGGGATCCGAGAGCCAGCCCGTCACCGCCGGGAACCCGATTACATTCGTGGGGGCAGTGGTCAACGTGGACACCACTGACTGGACCTGTCAGGCACAGAACTTCCTGTGCGTCCGCCTGATGAAAGACTCACAGGCCTCTGTGAACTTCCAACTGGAAGGCTGGGACGTGGGAAGCACAGCCGTGGACCCGACACGGCTGCAGAAATGCGCTGCAATCACCTGCCAAGGTATTTTATAGGCAACTGAATTAAGTTCTTTGCGGGACAAAAGAACTTTCTGGGGATAGAGAACAACTATACTGAGCCACAAAAGAAACTCAAACAGTGGGTCCATCCAATTTATTGTCATGTTTATGACATTTCATTGCGGCTGTTTAGATTAATCAAATTCAACAAAATTTGGTACAAAGATTCTGACTCAACTCTGACTTGTCATAACCAAAAAGTTGTCACGTGTCACAAACAGCCGCGGTGAAATGTCAAAAACGTGACAATAAATTGAATGGACCCATCGTTTACGTTTCTTTTGCGGCAAGGTATATCAACCTGCAGCAGCGCTTCCAAACCCACGTCTGTGTTCACCACACTATTTACTGGAACTTTATTTGAATCATTGTGGGGTAAAGCATTGTGCAATTCCTTGTTTCAGTTTATTTCCCATTCATGACTGACTACTAATTGGCTCTGTTGTGAATTGACTCAGGCGTGGACATCACAAACGTGATCTTCAAGAGCATCGAGAAGCCCTACTTCAAGGAAAGGGATCCTGCGACCAATTTCAACATGGACTTGGGCCTGGTGGCCAATCCCAGCGCCGGCGGCGTTGTCGGCACCGGTCTGTGGAAGCTGACCTTTGCCCTGAACACCCAAATGGACGGCATGGGCCAAACGTTCGGCACGGAAACGGTTGCCGTCCTGTCCGAGGAGAACGCCAACCGGGGCGTGAATCCCACCGGCCCCATGACCAACTTGACGGATGTCAAGGTCTCCATGCCAGGGGTGGACGGTGTCCGGTGCTCCGTCGTCAACCCTTTCTACATGTGCGTCAAGGTGGAGAAGGCAGATGGGAGCAGCCCAGACTTCACCCTGACTGCGGTCGACTGGAGCTGCACCCCTATCACGTGCTATCGTAAGTTGCCAGGAAAACTAATCCTTAATCCAGATATTATGTTTATGTGTAACATCCTAATCATCATCAGTTGATCTCTGTAGATCTAAACCCTCTCATGCTTTATCCTTGCGGATTAAGTTTCAGATCTGGTTAATGCCTAAATGTTTTATTTGAAACCTGATAAATAAAATTTGTCATGGTGTGGCATGGGGATATACTACTATTACTACTACTACTATGCCGGGTAGACATTTGACAGCTCAGTCACCATGAACATATCCCCTCCAGGCAACTCTTTCCATCATGGCAGTCCTTAGCTCCTCAACATTGTCTAAGCCATTGTCCCTCTTGAGTATCGTTATGTAGTTTCTTTGCTTTCTAATTGTGGATGTCCACACATTAAACATTTCAGCTGTGCGGATCACCGAGCTCTCCTTTACGGTCACCTCTCCTGTCTTCATTCGGGAGAATAACGCCAACTTCCTCCACGTTGATCTGAGCGTTTCGACTGACGACAAGTCGGCCAGTGTGTCTGGGACCGGACTGTGGGCCTCGCCGGCCTTTGAGATTCGCAACGCAGCCAATGCACAGACGCTGGCCTCGACTGGAAGTTACTGGGGCCTTACCGAGCAGAACATGGGTGAGTTTCATCGACAACTAAAAAGTGAAAACCGGCAAAGTTTCAGGAATAAGACCATGCAAAAATTAACAAGGTTTCAAACAAGGTTTTTGTCTGGCCATCAAAAAAGTGCTATGTCTTCGTTTTGCGAATTTTTCAGGTTTTTTTTTTGTAATTTTGTTTTCACAGTCTTGGAAGATCCATTTTAAACTTTTGGTTTGAAACCTTAGCAGTTAAATCCAAACCTGCTTTGAAAACACTTTCTCCATAAACAGATGTATCCTGTATTCAGTTGTTCATCGACTGTTCCACTGGTCAGTAGGCCATCATTGGTCACAACCACCATTCTATAAAGTAGTCCACTTTGGTCAGCGATTTGCGAGAACAAGATGCAGAATTCCAAAAGACCTGTCCTACATCGATCCCCATCCCCAGACCAACTTAAGCAGATCAATCGCCCCTATAAGTGATCCTTACCCTTCCTTCCCTCTCCAAGAGTCATCGTTGGTCTCTAAAAGCTTGTGTTTGTGATCCTCTTTGACATTGCAGATCTGGGAAGTAACGAGACTATCCAGTTCACCAACATCTTCCCAGTAACGTTCACTCCCAGTGGCCTTCTGTGCGACCAAATGACCCAGCTCTGCATGACCTTCGCCAAAGGGGCTACCCCCAGCCCCAACTTTGATGTGGACTTTATAGCACCAGCGGAAGTCTGCATGCCCATAGAGTGCCGCGGTGAGTGACCACAGATACCTGTGATCTCAAGTGATGTATGTCAAATGGACGAGGATGAATCATAAAATAAGATTTACTTTTTCTTGTTGTGTTGAAGCAACTTGTTCTTTATAGTAGAGCTTTTTTCTGAGTGCCCGTTCAAAAACAAAAGAATCGTGGACCGCTGGGAGGATTCTAACCCATGACACAGTGACCCCGGCTCGTTCACTTTTATCATAGGAAATATGCGACCCAGGATCAATTTCACCAAACTCATCATGACTTGTACTATCAAAAGTAATATGATTTGTCGTAACACCATGTGACGTATATAAACTCTTTTGTGAGTTTGGGTTGCTCTGAAAAGAGCTGGTTAACTTATACTCTGACTCTAACAGTATACTCTGACCGTCTTCAGGAGAACACTTTCAATCTTCGACCTATGATGCATTGCAGCCCTAAGTAGGATATGTAGTTATCCTTCGTAAATGGAGTTATTATCGATCGTAGGGCTTTGTGAAATCAGAATTAGATCCTGATCTTCTACCTAGACAGTAAAATAGCTGCCTGCTCTGTACAGCAGACAGTAGACCTGACAGGGAAGAAGCTCATACTAATGTTATTAATAAATTTTCACCCAAGTGTTTGTTTTGTTGTACTACACAGGTGTTATGGTTACTTCTACGGTCATTTCGAGTATTGTGTCTGGGGACACTGTCACGGAACGTAAGCCAGGCGGTCAAAACATTGACCTGACGATCACGTCCACCACAGAGGACGACGCGGCCAGCATCGCAGGCACTGACCTCTGGGCCTTGACCCTCTACTACACCCCCAACGCCAATGGGGACGTTGATCCCACCTTTGGATCGACAGAGGCTGACCTGACTGCCGCCCAGAGGAACATGGCCTTAATGGCTGGTCAGGACTTTGTCATATCCAACGCTATGAAGGCCGCTCTGGATGTGACCAACTTAGTTTGCCCGGAGGTTCGTATCTGCCAAATTCATTTGATATACTGAAAAGAGCAAAGAAGCAAATTTGCATCTGTGTACCTTCTTCGGCAATTACTCTTTTACAAGCAAAACACTCAAAAATTGTGAGTCTCAAAGACCCTTATAATTTCCCTTTTCCAACTAAATTTTAATACTCCCAAGAGCGTCTTGATATATTGCTTGATTCCGATGGTAGATCCCCACTCCAGTATTAGATCTCTCAACTTAATACTGTTGTTTGGCATTCATAGCAGGTCACTCATATTGCAAATTTCTGCCATTTTGTGATTTTCCTGGTGAAAAAAATAAATAAAAGATTTTTTTTTTTTAGGCCTAATAAGAGTAATATTAAATCGACCATTTTTTTTTTTATTTGTGAAAGTCTGAAACAATCACACAGAGATGCAACTTTTCAGATTTTAATCTGAAATCAGACTTTTTTTCTCCATTTTTGACCCCATTTCGATCTTTCCCCTTCAAATGTTTTGAACTGTACAATTTATTTCCAAGTCTCCTTTGATGATATTCTTATCTTCGGTGGCACTGCTTTGGGTCGTGCTGTGTGTCTACATGCAGTGCATAAATGACTATCTAGCTGTAACACAGACAGTCATTTTCAGATTTTTTTGGCAGTGGCCAGTTTTATCTCTGAGTCGCATGTTCATCTGTTTCTGCCTTTGTGTTTCTTCTCCGCAGGTTCAACTTTGGCTGTGTGCACGACTTGGAAAGCACACGACCCCTAACCCCCAGTTTAGTCTGTCTGGTGAAGGGGGCAATGCCGCGCTGATTGGCTGTAAAAACATCACCTGCATCGGTAAATATGCCGGCCTCCTTATGACGACATGTCAAATTTATCAAGATCATTTTGCTTATGTTATTAAACCGACAGGGGAAAATATGTATAAAGTAATTCGAGCACACGGTTTTGAATGGTGCCCTCTGTTGATTAAAACAACAAACTGCGGTGATGTTTATCGATCTAAATGCTCTACAACTCCAGCTCAGTACAAGATGCGCGATTTATTCCTGAAAGTTAGAAGAGTTAGAAGAATATTCGGCATGGACAACATCTCCCGGATTTCCCCACCGGTCTTTTGCTCATGATTAACTTTCCAGCTTCCCAAATTTCAATAAAAGATGATTGGCGGTGTACAAAATAATCGGATCCCACCTCAGTTTCTTGCTTTAATCAAAAGAGGGCGCCATTCAAAACCGTGAGCTTGAATTACTGTATAAATTTAAGTTAAGTGTGGTTGAGGTTTGTAGAATTGATATCCGACATTCTGATGCTGCCCATCCAAAAGATAATGTCTGTTCTTCTATAACCTTTTTACCTCTTTGTGTTCACTTTCTGACAGGCGTTGAGATTGAGGATACTAGCTTGGTGGTTGTTAGCGGTGGGCTGATACCTGTCGAGAAGGCACCATCTCACGTCATCAATTTTGCCTTCCAGTCCACTGCCAGTCTGAGATCTGCTGAGGTTTCGGGTACCGGCCTGTGGAAGTTGACGGCTTTTGCCAACCGACGTGCGGATGGCACCCACCACCGTCGATCCTACGAAGACGACGTTATTCTGACGACCGCACAGATGAATACACCTATTACGCAGGGAGTCACAATGACCTTCGCCAGTCGAACGGTAAATGAAATGATGTTGATCTCATGCAAGAGCAGGGGCCAATTTCATAGAGCTGCTTAGCACAAAAAATTGCTTAGCACAAAAATGGCTTGTCCGATAAAATCAACCACCATTGAAAATTCGATTTGATATTCATGGTCAGCGAACAACAGCCAAAGAACACTTGCAAGTGATACACAACAACATGGACATTTGGTTGTTAATCCTGTTTTTATTATGAAGACAGAAATATCATGCTTAGCGAATTGTTGTGCTAAGCAGCTCTATGAAATTGGCCCCTGGTTATCAATTGCGCTTGTTTGTTTGTAACACATCTTTGCTCCCATTTCTTTTATTTTGCTGGATCCTACAGCATTATCCTCTGGGATTTGATGGGATGTGGGGATATTCTAGGTTTTTTTGGAAGATTTTGGAGGATTTTAAAATATTTTGGAAGATTTTAGGAAAATGTTGGTGGATTCTGAAAGATTTCGGAGGATTTTGGAAGACTTTGGAGAATTTTGGAAGAATTTTGAAATTTTGGGAAGATTTTGAAGAATCTTTTAGAATTTGAGGCTGTAAGTAGAAAAATCTGGGTCACTATAAATTGGGTGAGTCTAACCCTTTCATCCTTTTAATATAAAACCAAACAACAACTCGTCATCTATTTCATTCATCCCAGGTGGACATCAATCTTCAAACAACAGACACAGAGTGTCGGGAGATTGCCTTCTTCTGCGGGCAGTTGCGCAAGGGGAATAGCCCTAGTACCGAATTCTCCCTACAGGGAATTCCAGATGATAACACTCTCATCAACTGTGAACCGATTGATTGCAATGGTAGGGAGATTTTAATGATTGGTAATTCTTAAAGGTAGTATCATACTTTGGTAGCGGTGAAGTTTGGAGCCAAATTCTGTCATACTATAGATGAGCTGGGTTGTACATGACGGGCTTGGAGATTCCTGTAGTGTATTGTGGTAATTGA
This sequence comes from Astropecten irregularis, assembly GCA_963971285.1. Classification (NCBI taxonomy): domain Eukaryota; kingdom Metazoa; phylum Echinodermata; class Asteroidea; order Paxillosida; family Astropectinidae; genus Astropecten; species Astropecten irregularis. The sequence continues at coordinate 18,924,264 of OZ020252.1, read as the reverse complement.
ATTTAATAAGAGGGAAGAAAATTTAAATATGAATCCGTAATGAGAAGTCAGAATGTTCATAGACTTTAGATTGATGACAATGAATGTATGTTGTTGCTTTGTTTTTTAAAGGGGTGAAAATTGCTACTTTTGGCCTGACCAATACTGGCAGCACGATCTTGCGGGAGAACCAAGACGACCAGGTGTTCTCGTTTGAGGTCAGTCTAACATCGGATTTCAATAAGGATTCAGTCAGCGGCGACAATCTCTGGAGATTCCGCGCCTTCCTGAACGACGCCGCCGACTGCCTCGGGGACGCGGCCGAGGTGTCCCTGACCGATGCCAACATCCGGCCCGGCCAGGAGGACCAGGATCTGGCAGCCGGAGGGACGATCAACTTCAACGTGGACGTGTCGCTGGACTACCGCACCATCTGTCCAGCGTCTTGGGAGAGTGTCAACATATGCCTGGAGGTTTTCATCGGGACCACGTCCTCTCAGGCCTTCACGTTGTTCGGAGACATTCTCAAGGGAGCAAAGATAGATTGCAGAGGTTTGTAGGGTTTAATAAAAAGGGGAGTGAGAGGGGTTCTAAAGAAGAGAGTGACCAAAAGCTAATCATATTGATCAGGAGACTGTAGCTGTGCTTAACAGCAAGAATTAAGACTTTTTCAATCGAAACGCCGAAAGAAAGGAACATCAACTGTTGATATTATGTCAATGTGTCCGCAGTCACACACAGATAATTGCTTGGCTATTGGGTTTTTGTTTCTTTCCATGTCCTGTTTAAGTTACGGCCAGACATTTTGGTCCCAAGCAGGATGCTTTATTTGTTTGACTCCTGATTGAACTTGGTTTTCAAACGAATTTCTTGTAGGAGTCGAAGTGACTGAGACGGACATCCACGCCGTGAACCAAGGCGGTCTCATCATCGAGAGCGATACTGATGTGGCCTTTGACCTGAACCTTAGGGTCAGCACGGTCAGTGAAGCCTCCAGCATCTTTGGATCGGGATTGTGGATGGTTGACGTCTTTGTGAGCGACACGGAGAGCTGCCAGATGGCGACCACCGACCGCGTGACCTCAGCACTGAGTCCCTTCAACCTGAACAAGGACTTGACGGCCGGCGCCGTGCTGGTTCTGGACAATGTCCAGGCTACGGTTCCCCTGAGGGGCGCCTTGTGCGAGAACCTCAACTACGTCTGTGCCGTGCTTGCCAAGGGTCCCAACCCCTCACCGGATTTCACACTGGTACCTGTGCCTGATGCGACATCGCTGTTAGCCTCAGAAGCCATCGAGTGCAAAGGTTTGAAACTCAGCTTGTTTAATGCTCTATTGATAAAAATTCATTTCAATAAGAATGTCAGGTCTTCCTTACTCCAAGAAGTAAACAACTGTAAACCCACATATGTACCCAATAGGAAAATGATAACCTCTTTTGAATTTGTTTCTGTCATTTTTTCTGTCTGCAGGATTGCACATCTTGTCCAGCACTCTAACGTTGACCATGGGAGAGCCACTGATCTCCAACCAGCCTCAGCATCCGATCGCTTTCCAGTACTCCTTCCAGACGGATCCCGACGGCTCCAGCGTCTTCAATCCGACCGACCTGTTCCGGCTGCAGGTGGCAGCCACGGACAGCCCCACCCGGGCCGGAGTCCTGGCCTCCAACCATCAAGTCACCCTGCCCTACTCACCCGATGCCCCCTTTAGCATCTTGGCCGGCCAGATGATCTACTTACCGGTGGAGGCCAACTTGAACCTACGTGGTGCCAAGTGCGACGAGATACCTTTCATCTGCATGACCCTGATGAAGGGGCTGAACCCAGTACCTCCTTACACCTTGACCCCGGATAGTGATGACCCTGTCTTGACGGCATGTAGCGAGAGACTGGACTGCATCGGTAAGTCTCTTCTCCTAATCCCCAGAATGAGATCCTTAATGTGCCATTAGCTGATTACACGTTTGAACCCCACCACCAGGTCATGACACCGGTGTCCCTGAGCAGGATATAAAGGTCACAGAGCAGCACTCACACTTTGTGTGATCCAGCATGAAACATAAAATGATAAACCTGTGAAAATTTGAGCTCAATCTTACTCCAAGATCAAAACTGTTTTCAGTCTTTGTTTGACTAATTTCTGGATAAATACAGCATTTCAGGGCGGAAATATTTTAACGGTATGTTTCTACTAGCACCATCTTTATACCCTGAAAGTTATAAGTAATGTTATATTACTGGGTTGTTATTAATGGGTATGTTACCAATCCTGCGCTGTACATTTAAATACTTTTGATACATAAACAATTGAAATACCACATTTAAGGGTGTTTTATTTTTCTTTGAAATATTTCCTTGTCCAGGTGTTCGAATTGCTAGTGAGGGGCTGACTATTTCATCGGGAATTCCATTTAAAGAGCATGCAGCTTCCAACCCGGTGGAACTTACTGTAAGTATGAATGTAAAACAAAGAAAGATTGTAAGCAGGTTTTATACAAGACACTTTATTTATCGATACAAACAAAAATTGAGAGTTTATTTTGAATTTTTGTAATTAAGTTATGTATTAAACTTGCTTTGTGAAAATTTGAAATGATTTTGCATTTTGTACTCAAGCAGAGGTCAGTTACACCGAATGATACATACCGAAATTAGATTAAAAAACAGAATACCCCAAAAACGTTGTGCGATTTTCTCGCTATTAATTAAGCAAGATTACATCTCGAGCCAATTTCATGGCTGTGTTTACTGTAAGCGTAGAATCGGCGCTTACGGAAGCAGAAAAATATGTGCCTGCGAGATTGTATTTCTGAACTCAGTAAGTATTTTGTTTATAGTTTTGCGCTTACCTAGTTTGCTTAATAGCAAAGGATCTAATTCTCAGTTTCTTGGCTTGCATTGAAATTTGACACTAGCCCTGTAAGCGGAGAATGAGGATCATAAGCACAGAATTCTGCGCTAAGCAGAGCTATGAAATTAGTTCATGAGTTCTTAGTCACAATCATCGCAGATCATTATGGAGTTTTGACTGGCGACCCATTTTTCTGATAAGCGAGATATTTTATGCTTTTAATAGGGAATTAATATTTGCTCACGAAATTGACTCCCATTTGATGGTTTGACCCTGATTTTTGATTCATAGGTTTCCCTGACTGCCGACGACACGAGTGGTAATGCTATTGGCGACAACCTCTGGTCAGCCGAGGTCAAGCTGTCCTTTAATGACCCTATGGCCCCTGGTACTACCTTCCTGGCCGCCACAACGGCCAACTTTGTCGGAGCCGATGGCGACACGGATCTGCAGAAGGGACAGACAATACAGCTCCGTCTCGAGGCTGACCTGTCCCTAACTGGCATCTCATGCTCGGATGTCCGCTATCTTGTCGTCAACATCACCAACCCTAACGCCAACCCAGAATTCAGTCTAGAGTGGAGGGAAGGTGGCCCAGAGTATGTTGTCGTGTCAAAGCTCTTCACATGTTCTGGTAAGTTGCTGACATCTTGAAAACACGTATTTACATTATGCAATACGACCTGAATGAAATCCATGAAGTTTTAAAGTGAAAATGTCCGCAAATCAAATAACCAAGGCGTCAGTATCTTATGTACAAATGACCTGGAAATGAGCTCTCTGATAGCAATATGACATTTGAGGGGTGGTCCTCTTTTGTCTGTTGTTACCCTATAAAACAGGAGAATTTGAGCAGAAAGTTGGCTTTTGATGTCCGCACTGATAAATGACACCATCTGTTTCTTTTGAAAAAGATAAACGTGTCGTGAAGCTTTTGCTTTTGTAGAAACGTCTCAAATGTTTATGGGCTACTTTATAGATGAAAAATTCTCTCCTGTTTATAACAAAAGATGGTTGTCTTGAAAATTATTAAAAGTTGATTTCTGATTTTATCTGGCCAGTTTGCTTGTAGCTTGCTGTGGTTAGCTTCCTGCTCTGGTCAGCCTGCCCTGGTCAGCTTGCCCTGGTCAGCTTGCCCTGGTCAGCTTGCCCTGGTCAGCTAGCTCTGGTCAACTTGCTCTGGTCAGCGTGCCCTGGTCAGCTTGCTCTGGTCAGTTTGCTCTGGTCAGCTTCCACAAGATAAATAGGGCAGCAGGCTAATGATACCTTGGTCACATTTCTTCCAGGCGTTTCTCTCCAGCCTGGTAGCCTGAGCGTCACCAGTGGCTTCCCTCTGCTAGAGTTGGCCCCCGCCAAGAATGTCACCTTTGCCGTTCGTGTCCAGGCAACAGCCGACTCGGCCACCGTAACAGGGCAAGATCTATGGAAAGTGACAGCTTTTGTCTCACCTAATGCAAACGGTGCAAGTGTTCCAGAGGTAAATGACAACAGTTTCAACCTTTGACATGTCCGTGAGTTTATAGTTTTGTCCTCGACAGTCACGTCTGTCTAAGAATCCATAGGTTACTTAGAGCCTGTTGAATAGAGCCCAAGAGAGGGAGTTTGCCTGATGCTGTGTGTTTCTCTCGTAAATAGGCAGCCATTGTTGTGACTGAGTCCTCAGTCTGATCTTCGGCAGTATCAACCATATCAGGGCTTGGGCTTCCTGTTTTCTTTGACAGGCCCACGGAGCTGTGTTTCTGACAAACCCTCCCAAAGTCCGACTAGCCCAGAGGTGCTTGGCCATCTTGCCAGTGCCGAAATCAAGCTCTAAATTTGACTGCTGGTGGTGTTTTTGTTGATTTCCAGGATCAAAAGAAGGAGGCAGATTTAACTTCGGCTCAGGGCATGGTCCCAATCACCGCCGGCTCAATTAGCGGCATCAACGACATTGAGATCACCCTGGATGCGTCCGGGAAGTACTGCTCAGACATGGCCTACCTCTGCGTGGAGGTCTGGCGAGGAGCCTTTTCCCAGCCCTACTACAATATACAATCTCCTGCCGATCTGTCGGGACTCAGGATGTGCCAGCCGACCACTTGTAATGGTTAGTATCAGTCGGGTATTGGGTCAATCACTGAGGTCAATTTTGGACTTGAACCCATGACACTTGAAATACTGAGCCAGTGCTCAAAAACAACCTCTTGCTTACTATAAAAACCCATGGCAATCCAATAATAGGGATGTAATAAAGTAGGTTTGTGGAGACATCATGTATAATCTCTTTTAGATGTGTGGTTCTGAAAAGAACCGGCGAGAAGTTAAATCTCTGAGATTTAATCAGAAATCCAACTTCTCACGGTTCTTTTCAGAACCACACATCTATAAAAAGAGTTTATACATGGTGTCTCTGCAAACCTTTCCTTATTACGTTACTTCCACCATGCAAAGCTTCAAATCATACTTTTTATAATAGGGACCGTTAGATTTTTACGTTGACTACGTCGACTGATACGTGATTGCATCATGCCGAGTCTTTGCGCATGCATCAAGTCGTCACCAACGTTGTCTGAGTGAGTCGACGATGCACAGACTACGGTTTTGACGTTCAGCACGACGTTCTTGTATTTGTGGTCGACGTGAAAGAGGTCCATCTTCACACCAATCTAAAGCTCCCTATTATTGCAGCAGGTTCTTCACTCAGTATTTAAATATTTCAGTAATACTATCACTCCCTAATGATTCAGTATTAGTGTTGACCTGTGAACTTTGAATGTCCATCCACCTCCAGGCGTCCAGATATTGCAGGTAACACCAGTCATTGAATCTTCTCCACCGCTCATCGAGATGAGGCCCAATCAGGTGGTCAACGTAGACGTCATGGTCACGTCCCTGCCGACGAGCGCCGGAATTGAGGGAGACAACCTCTGGGCAGCAACTGTCTTTGTGAACTCACAGGCCGATGGTTCGGGCACAAAGTAAGTCCTGGCAAAGTACAACTTCTGGGCCCTCTCTCCCCTGAAAACAATCAACGATGTAAAAACCAAAAACCAGATAGTCATAATCTTCTGATTTCAAAATTTGTACCAGTTTCTTGGTACATTTTCAATACATTAGGTTTTTTATTGAGGCAAGCTTCTTGTATGAAGTAATCGGTCCTTTAAGGGTATAATACATTGGTAAAGGTCACAGAACAGCACTCACACTTTGTCTAATCCAGCATGTACATGACATAATAAGCCTGTGAAAATTTGAGCTTAATCAGACATCAGAGTCCCAAGAAAATAGTGAAAACCCGAGTCAATTTTTCTTATAAAACATAAAGAATGGTTTTGAACTTAACGCGAGATCAAAACTGTTTTCAGTCATTGTTTGATTAATCTCTAGATAAATACACCATTTCAGACGGAAATGTTTTAACGGTATGTTTCTACCAACATCATCTTCATACCCTGAAAGTTATACGTAAATCTGTGAACATTTCTGTTTGCGTATGTTACCAATCCTGTACTGTACCTTTCAGAGCCTGTGTGGATTTGTTCTCAAGGTTTGTCCTGTATTTCAATTGTCAAACTTCCCATTTTTCGTAGATCGTCAGTGCGTGAAGCCATCATTGACCCCATCCAGAGCAGCAAAGATCTAGACCCCTCATCGGTACTCACCCTTGAGGACCTTGTAGCTACTATGGACTTCACCGGTATCCCGTGCAGTCAGATGGCCTACATCTGCGTGACGTTGCAAGAGGGAAGCCAGGCACAGCCCGACTTTAATTTGGAGGACAGCAGCGCCCTCACGAGTTGTGCCCCAACTAACTGCATCAGTGAGTGTGATGCTTCCTCTCTGTAATACATTCTTGCAGTGCAGCCAGTAGTTAGTTACCATTGTATGTCATCTTGAACCTCGAAAATTGACTAGATGGGTTATAGTACCAAGTTGTTGTGAAAATAGTCTTCTCCAGACTAATATAAGCAATTTTTGTTGACCTTCCTCCACTAAGAGCTTACCTTTTATGCTTACCCGACGCATTTCAATCCTAGCAGGATCTTTCTCAAAGCCTGACATGTTTCAATCCGAGCAGGATCTTTCTTAAATGCTTTGAGAAAGATCTGCTAGGATTGAAATGCGTCAGGCACTCCTAACTCCAAGCATTTGATATATTTCAAGTCATTTTGGCTGATGAGCAGTTTGCAGACGTTATTACTTGTATTGAGCTTACCTTTTATGTTGGAAAAATTATGTTGGAGGATTAAAGCCAGTGTCAAACATATTCGTTGGACTGTTATTCATCTGTGTATGCAATTAGATTTGAATATGTGCAGCCTTGTTTGTTATTAAGTGTTTTTTGTTTGTTTATTTTCCCGAAGGTGTTGCCATAGCATCAGGTACCTTGTCCCTGAAGTCCAACGAAGTACTCCAGGGTGATGACCAGGCAATGTTCTCCTTTGACGCCTCATTCCTGCCATGGCTCAACAGCCGGAGCCTGCAGGAAGACAATAGCTGGGTCCTGCATGCCTTCACCACCAACAGCGGCGACGGGCTCGGCGCAGCCTTCACCCTGAACCAGGTGACGCTGACCGCTAACCAGCACAACCAGGGAGTGACCGTTGGCACGCCGCTGAGCTTCAACGACAGCGATGTGATTCTGGACGTCAGCAGCCAAACCTGCGCCACTACTACTCACTTGTGCGTCAGGCTCGGAACCAAGGCCACCGTGTCCTTCATCCTCGGTGGTTACCCGACCTCAACGAGTCTAGTAGCTTGTGCTGAGCTCCGGTGCTTCTGTAAGTCAATCACCAGATAGAGAATATTCCACTCTCCCAGTCCATCACCCAAAATATTCTCACAATCTCAAAGATCATTTGCACCCTAGAGAGAAAATAGTGCCATCTTCAAAAGGGAGTCATCTGATGTTAAACTTCACCCAAAATTAACTTTTATCAAGGAAAATTTGGCTTTCGACGGAATGAAAATTACTCTACTTTTATTTCTATCACTACAAATTGCAGCTGACGATGTTGTCCTGACCGCTACCGAGGTGACCGAACGGAGAATCAAAGTGGAATTCACCGAGGCCTTGGGCGACTTTGACCTGTACAGGCTGACCTACTCGCCCTCAGACGGCATCACCACCTCCCCGTATGACATCCCCCGTAACCTTCCGCGCTTGCTGTACTTCGACCAACTGGTACCCGGCCAGCTGTACACCATTCAGCTGACACTGAGGGATGGAGCCGACCAAAAGGCCGGACCATACACCCTCATCCAACGAACCAGTAAGTTTCTGAGAAAATAAAAAACAAATCATATTTTGGTGGTTGTTGGTGTTTTTTTTAGAAGAAAAAAGAGATTATTCTGGACTCTATGAAATTGTGTTTGTTTTAGTAGTTTTTTTCCATCTACGTTTTTATTACGTTTAAAAATGAAGCTAAACTTTTGACCCTACCTTTCCAGAGCCCGATCCCGTCCTTCTTCAACTGGACAGCGTGAGCGCGTCAGATCTGAGTGTCTCCTGGAACCCTGCCTCCGGTGTTTTTGATCACTACGTCCTCACTCTGGATCCACCCGATGGTGCTCAACCACCGACTCCTTACATTGTCCAGCCCGGTACAATGGCAGAGACCTTCACTCACTTACTGTCGGCCCGTCAGTACAACGTGACCATCAGAACAGTCAGTGGCACTTCCAGCAGCCAACCCAGTTCAGTGGTTGCATACACAGGTATGTGTTTGGGGGTATTGGGTTTGGGTGTATTTTTCATCCCATGCGTTGATGACATTTTTGATCCGATGATAGAATTTGTAAGATACGTCTCAGAAATACTGCTATGAGGTCAGGTAAAATCTTTGGTTTTATTATCATGCATTCAGCATCTTCTGAATCTTCATCATCTTCATCAGCAAATGTGCAAAACAATTTATTTGCTGTTTATGCTCTCATCAGATGCTGGCTGGTGATTTCTTGTGCCTTTGGCAAAACAGAAAGAAGTTGCTCCTCTGGGAGTCAAACGCGCCTTATTCTCTTGCTTATTGCCATGAAGTGTTTTTACGTCTTCTCGATAGCCCCACCTTCAATAACCCCTTTCTTCCTTTCTCTAACCATCCTCTTTGAAAAAAGTACAGTTTGCTTGATACTAATGAATCCCTCCACCACTGATTTGTCTCCATTTTCATCAGATCCATCAACTCCTGTCCTGCGTGAGACCAGCATCGGCGAGAGGACAGTGGGCTTGGCCTGGTTCATCAACGCAGGCTACACCGTGGACAAGTACGAGATTCGGTACCAGCCGGCCACCACCACGCCCCAGCCCATCACCTACCCGAAGGAGAGCAACACCGCCACCCTGGACGGTCTGGTGCCGGGCCGTATTTACACCATTTCCCTGGTGGCCGTGTCCAACGTCGGAGGCTCAATGGAGATCCGCAGCCCCCCGTACGAAATCACCGTTCAAACACGTAGGTCTTTATTTCCAACCCTTATTAAAGATCAACTTTGTAACATCGTATAAGAAGAACATCTGGTAATTTGAGAGTTCACGTTCTGTACCTGAGAAAGTGGAATACATGAGAATTAAAAAGAGATTGTATTTTTATTTTTATCCTTCTTGGTTCAGGTCCTGTGCCACCAGCTGAAATAACCTACGAGGATATCTCTGAGACATCCGTCGCTGTTAAGTGGCCCAGTGCTGATGGCGAGGTCGACCATTACACCGTGACGTTCACCCCATTGACATTACCTCCCCAGACCTTGACCAAGGTTGCTCCCAGGCAGCTCCTGTACCAGAATCTGGACGTAGCCAGCGAGTACATGGTCTCCATCACTACATCGGTGAGCGACAAGAGTGGTAATGGCCTTCTCGTGAGCCGGCCGGTCCAACTCACAGTCTACACCTGTAAGTATCTTCCTGTTTTCGTGCGATTCCTTCTTGCCGTGCATTCATTTCCTCAACCTGACGTCTTGACGTAACAGCTTATGCCATCTGCTTCATCAAAGTTTTGGACAAATCAATTTCGAGTTTACTTTTGCTCAAAAATCAGCTTTTAAACAATATTTTTGTCCCTACAATCCCATTGGATATTGAATCCTTAATTCTTTACTTGATTTAATCCTTTGTTCTTTGATTAAACTAATATCTTTAGAAAAACATCTGTAGAGGCTGATGATTTCCCTGGGCCAGTTCCATGGAGCTGCTAAGCACAAATAATTGCTTAGCACAAAAATGTCTTGCCCAATAAAATGAATCACAATTGCAAAGTCCATTTGATGTTCATGGTCAGCGAACAACAACCAAAGAGCAATCACAAGTGATACACAACACAAGCAAATTTGATTGTTAATGGTTGTTTTTATTAAGCCAGAAATGTTATGGTTAGCAAATTTTTTGCTAAGCAGGGATTGGCCCCTGGTGTTGCTGGAACAGATCATATTGAATTTTGTTTCCTTTTGAATTATGCACCATGTCCATTGTATATCTGTGATCAACACTTTCACATTTTGTTTGTGCTTTCATTCCTCCAGTGCCGTATCCCCCTGGCGCTGTGAACATCGTCAAGGTAACCACGACGACCATAGAGATCCAGTGGCAGGATGCTAACGGGCCTCGGGAAGGCTACGAGGTGACCTTCAACCCCAACGAACCAGAGTTCTCCCCCCAGTCCCCGTTCTTCACCACGGGCAACACCATGCTGCTGACCGGCATCAAACCCCATGTGACGGTGGACTTTGAAGTCCGAACCAAGATCAGCAACGTGCTCAGCAACCCGCGAACTCTGAGGCAGAGAACATTCCCTACACGTGAGTTCCACGATCGTAACATTGTCCGCAGAACATCAACAACCTCCACAAAGTCCTTGGGGTTTTTTTTTGCTTGGCTGGAGATCTTGGCGCATCAGAATTTTTCTTTTAAATCCCTCAAATTTCACTTTGGCATGACAAGTGAAAGAAAGATTTGAGGCTTTGCATGGTGACAATTGGTATGTGGATCTGTTTGCGGAAACACCGTGTAAGAATCGTTCATACTTTCGCGCTTCTATTTTGTTCGCACTCCTCGTAAGGTCTCAACATTTCTCCTAGCCTGCTCTAGTCGTCGCAAACCGATCCACATGAAATATTTTCCCTTTGCCATTTGGAGATGGTATTAGTGTCAGGTTCACAATGAACATGTTGGACGTTACCGTCAAAATGATGATGAAACAGTTCATCTACAGAGATGTGCTTTCTTTCTTATGGCTGCTTATTCTTCTGTCCTATACACAATGTGAATGCAAACTGAGACAGTTCTCTTTGTCCTCCCGAAAATGCAGCAATACCAATAATTGTTCTTCTTCTTATCTCTTATCTTTTCCCCAACAGTACCTGGCAAAGTGAGAGATTTTGAGATTGTCGCTGTCGACACTGACAACGTCCTGATCTCCTTCAAGGTGCCGGAGGACCCTAACGGTCTCATCCTGGCCTACTTGGTGTCGGTCGAAGGAACCAAACCGGTAAGTTTAAATCTTGAAAGGGAGGGAGGTTTCACCACACCCAGCTGTGCAGTTGTAGCAAGGCAGCTCCCTTAGTGACACCGAGCCCCACTGTCTGTCTCTGTAGGAACTCATAATTATTCCCCTTGGTTGAGAAAATGCAGTTGAAGCATCTGTCTTTCTAGGAAACAGCTTCCCTCAGTCTGGCAACATTGCATATTCCTGAATTTGACAGAAATACCAATTAAATTAATTTGGTATCATGACTTGCATTAATTGCAAATCAACTGGAAATATGCTAGTATGAACAAAGATGTGATTTCTTTTTCTTTCGGGATGAAATAGGGTCAACCAAGTGAGTCAGCCTTCCAGACCATCACCGCTCTCCCCAACGATGTCCAGTTTGAAGAGGTCATTTCACCGTTGAAGGCCGGCTACACCTACACTCTATCGGTCAGTGCAACTGCTCTTTAAATAATGTATTCTGTTGTCACATATTTGGTTTGGAAAATACACAGAAACCAGGCACTGTATTTTCATATGGGCCTTGATGGTCCAAAGAATGTGCCATGGGGATATTGCACAGAGTGGTATTTTGAAGGACAAGGGACTGTAGAGTCCAGGCACTGTAACTTGGGCTTGATGGCCCAACTTGGTTCAAGTCCAAAGGATGTGTCATAGGGATACTGCATGGAGTGGTTTTTTGAAGGACACATGGACTGTAGAGCCCAGGCACTGTATTTCAACTTCAAATGGGGCTTAATGGCCCAACTTGGTCCAAGTCCAAAGAATGTGCCATAGGGATACTGCACAGTGTGGTATTTTGAAGGACACAGGACTGTAGAGCCCAGGCACTGTAACTTTATATGGGGCTTAATGGCCCAACTTGGTCCAAGTCCATAGAATGTGCCATAGGGATACTGCACGGAGTGGTCCTTTGAAGAAGACAGGACTGAGAGCCCAGGCACTGTATTTAAACTTCAAATGGGGCTTGATGGCCCAATTAGTTCCAAGTCTGAAGTTCATGCCTTATGGATACTGGACAGCCTTTTTGCAGAAGGGACCTTATCCTAATTCTCGGGGCGGATGATCTGGACTTGTGTTTCATTTTTCTTTTTGTTTGTTGACTTGACAGATCCAGGCAACTAACACGGAAGGGTCTGGGGAGCTGGTGGAGCTGAGTCCTGTCACACTGCCCATTAAAGGTAAAGCTTTCATAATACACACCAGGGGCCACTTTCATAGAGCTGCTTAAGCACAAAAATTTGCTTAAGCATCAAAAACCTTGGTAAATAAAATCAGTATGGCAGTCAAAACTCCTTGTGAATGTTATGCTCTGCAAACAATGGCCAAGTCAAAAGCAGTGAACATCACATGAAATTTTGGTTGGTAAAATCCTGTTTGATCAAGGAAGACTTTCTATGCTTAACAACTTTTGTGCTTAATTTTACCTGTGAAAAGCTCTGTGAAATTTGCCCGTGAACTTTAGTAACGAGGCTTGATGTCCAAACTCAGGTCAAGTCCACAGAACGTGGCATGAGGATACTGCCACTTGTGGTGTATGAGGCATGGTGGGCTTACTTGGTAATAGTCGCGAAATTTGTACCCTGCACCACGTGATAGCTTGTTGATGAGGTGCATTGTTGAATTTATGCTTCCAAAATGCACAGAGGATGCAGCGCAATCGTTGATAATTATCTCAATTGAATTGTTTTTATTTTAATATTTGGTATTCCGCACAGAACCTTTCTACTCAGGCGGACCCATAAACAACGAGAACTTCATCGTTGGTGTGACGGCAACCACCATCACCATACGCATCCCAAACACTCTCTTCTCCAATCAGAACGGAGAAATCACGGCCTACACTATTCTGGTCGTCGGCGTGGGAGGTAATTATAAACTCAGACATTCTTTGAACCAATTCTGACTGATCAGAATATACGCTAAATCATACACAACCAGAAACAGGATGGCTTTGCAAAGAATTTGTCATACTTCGTTGTGTTTGTAACAGTTTCCATAGTAGTGGCTTGAATTGTATGATATATGCATTTTAGGCACAATTCTGATAAAGTAAAGTTTGCTCTAATAAGTAAACCCCTCTACATATACAATGTTAGTCCAATTTACACACAGCCCACAAGCTGCACAAGCCGAACTTTATATTGAAAATGGACACAACTTTTTATACTGTATTACATATGCTGTCCATTGTGCCTCTAGGCATGTAGGGCAGCAACAAAATGCTGATTTCACCAAACTCATCCTAACTTATTATCAATCGTAAGACTTGTGATGCTTTTCAGCCTTACTTAGAATATGAAGGTTAATCCTTCGTAACTGGAGTTACGATCGAAGGAAAGGCTTCTTGAAATCGACCTGAATAAAGTCCTTAATTCTTCACTCACTGCCTCCACGTAATTTTTTAGTGTCTTCTCTTCCTGTTTCCTTAGGAATATCAGTGAACATGTTTGATTTTTTTTTCCAACCCTTCCCCCTACCCAATCAGAAAACGAAACGGCAGAGCTTGTTCTGCCCAGCTATCAGCAAGTCCGTAATGACAAGATCAAACGGGTCTACCAAAGTTCCGAACCCTCGGATCTCTTCAACGCCGATGGAAACCAGGTGATTGAGAGTGTGGACTTTGTGATCGGGAAGGATGCCGTCTGCCCAAACTTTGGGTATTGCAACGGAGCTCTGGATCCCATCACTCAATACAAGTAAGCATCCTTTCACACGCACCACCTCTTTCCTTTTTTCTCCCATTTTCTCTGATCTCCAATCTCCAAAGTTTCCCAGAATCAAGCTGGGAGCCTAGGTCAAGCTTTTAACACTCTTTTCTCATGCGGAAACCAACTCATGGGAAGCGCAGACGTGGCCAGCCTAAAACTACATGGAGAGATGTCATCCAGAGAGATCTCTCACTCCTAGACACAGGGTGGTCAGTTTGAAGATGCAGAAGTGGCAGCTCAAGACCGGTCCATTTGGAAGTTTTTTCTCAAGTCAGGCAGCAAGTGCAGAAAATGCATGAAGCTTTCCAGTTAGTTAGTTCTCATCAGGCGGAGTTTAGTCTTATGCCAGTGCATATCTAAGGACTTGTTGATGTTTTTCTTGATTTGCAGGGTTCGTGTGCGTGCCTTCACTGAGAACGGTCTGCACACTGACTCCCCCTGGTCCGATGTCGTCACTACAAGTGAGTGTCCATGTTTTGTCTCTTCAAATAGTCCGGTGTCCAGAATCGTAACCCTGAATAATTTGCAGCCTCATTTATGAACACCCAAAGGTGCAAGTTGGGCTTCGAAGATTCTGAAGAAAGATTCCTCAGTGATTCATGATGAGTTGCTCTCAGTAGGAGCATTCATTCATTTTACACAAATTCTCAACAAATCTTTCTTGCTTCAGAATTAAAGGTAGTATCATACTTTGGTAAGAAACCAAAACAGAAATGTTCACAGATTTACGTATAACTTACAGGGTATGAAGATGGTGGTGGTAGAAACATGCACCATTAAAATGTTTCCGTCTAAAATGGTGTACTTATCCAGAAAACCACAATTGCAACAGTTTTGCACTGTTTCATGCTGTTTCCAATGATCAAATTGAGCTGAAAATTTCACAGGTTTGATTTTATTCCATGACAAATCGAATTGTGAGCAGCCTACAGCCTACAGCTGCTCTGTCACCTTTACCAGTGTTGTACATTGCCCTTTTATCCAGTTCATACATTGATATAACGGACCTGTTTGTTTTTATTTGTATTTCCGTTGACAGAGTTTGACCCGTTGTGGTTCATGTATGTCCTCATTCCATTCCTGATCATCGTCCTGATCATCGCCTTCATCATGGCACTCTGTACCTGCATTGCTGGAGACAGGAAAAGCCCTCCACCCTCAAGGTAGCTTACCAGAACCAATTTCACCGCCCTGCTTACCACAAACATTTGCTAACCATTTTTCTGTCTTTAATTAAAACAGTCATTGAAAAGTGAACAAAGAAAAATTGACTGGAGCGGGATTCGACCCGGCGACCTCCTGAATACCGTACAGGCGCTCTACTAACTGTAGAGCGCCGGTATTCAGGAGGTTGCCAGTTCAAATCCTGCTGCTGTTAATTTTTCTTTGTTCACATTTCAATGACTTAAAAATTCAGTCAGTTTCCCTTGTGGTTATAATAATCTTATAGATAATGTTTTGTAATATTTAAAAAAATAGTTTTTGTTTAATTGTTTAGGTGCCTAACTATAATAGTGAAATATTGTTGTTGTTTTTTGTTTACAGTGGAAAGCAAGCAATTCCTATGGAACAAGGCAACGAGAACATGAGCAATAATGCCCAAGTAGCTAGCGTCGCACCAGAGCCCGTCGTGCTGGCCACGCCTCCTCCTAAGAAGAGCCCCACTTCCAGGTAGGTCAATCCAGGGAAATCTCTGGCCAAGCTTGCTAAAAATAAAGTTTCCTTTTTATAGACAGGCGAGTTATTTTGGTATATACCGGTAGCTATCAATTCAATGGGAGATTCAGAGATTCACTTATGACAACCACAAAATGAGACTCGTGTCACAAATTTTGGAGTTATACCGCCCTTTAAGGTAACTTCATACAAAAGAAATGTAGAATCAAGGGCAACAAAATTTCAAGAAAAGTTACAGTAACAGTTATCTGTGAAATTTCCAGTCCCATAAAGGTGCCCATCGTTTGAGAAAACAATAAAAATGGCCACAGTATTATCAAATCTATTCACCCTGAAAGTTATGGGTAAGCCTTTGAAGCTTTCTGTATTGGTATGCTACCGAGGTATGATACTACCTTTAAGCTGGTTTTTGTTTGATCTCATGGGTTTTTCTTCAGACCTGTTGCTGTGTCGAAGTTTGGTCAACATGTACGCAAGATGTCAGCAAGGACTGGTGACAACTTTGCCAAGGAATATCAGGTGTGTAGACAATAGTTTGGAGAAAACAATTAATTGTTCAATGCATTTTTTTTTGGAAAAAGGAATTTGATACAGAGATTGATACAGAATTCTTCATTTTGAAACTATAAATGACAATTTTTTGGTATTTTGAAAAAATTAGTACAAGAAATTTTTTCTGCAGTAACAATTATAAACTTGGCATACCAGTTTAAATAATCAGTTAATAATGATTGTTTTGTTGCAGGATCTGAATGGTATTGGGGAGACCGAGAACAAATCGGCTGGTGCCCTGCCCCAGAACATTGATAAGAACCGTTACAGCAACATCATCCCATGTGAGTGTCCTTAGCAACCAGTAGTTATCCGTATTCAGGGGCCACATACCGGTACCCAGCCAGTAGGCATTTTCAACAAAGTTCTGAAAAAACAGAGCACTGTCATGATCTTGAATGCGTGACATTTAGGGCCTGTTCGTTTAATGCACAGGATCCCAAATTTGCGGATCCACGTCCTATGCAGGGTACGCCAAAATGCGATCCGGATCAGTAGAATCCGTGATCCTGTGCATTAAACAAACAGGCCCTTATTTTGGTAGCTGCCTATTCGACCAAATCAGAATTATTGCATCATGGTATGGATTTGATTTGCAGACGTTTCATTCCTGTGTTGCTATTTGTTTTTGTGCCATTTTGTGAAGCAAACCTCTTTTTTAATGTTGCTTTTTGATGTTGTCCTTAAAAATCAACAGTTGACTTCAATCGTGTTTCTCTGAGCAAGGATGATGACTACATCAACGCTAGTCTACTCTCCGTAAGTTGAAAGCTTTTATTTATCTCACTGATATATCATTATTAGAGTTTTGATTATAGTGAGTGCGTATGTAGGATCCAAATTTGACTTGAATTCCATGAAGACTATTGTTATTTATGATTAATAATAATGATTAAAGGTAGTATCATACTTTGGTAGCATCCCGAGTATACGTCAGTGAAGGGCAAGCATGGTTTGCATAATCCAATTAAGGTTGGTAATCTAGCTGGTATGATGTCAGCACTACTAAGCAGGATCGAGGCGAGCGTTCGAATCTCACCTGAGTAATCATGCAAATTCATTGTTCTTTCAAAGGCACTCGTGAGTTGACTGTAGCAGGGAATGTTTTGTGCAGAGTTAATTAGCCACTAACTTTGAATTGAGCTCCGTTGAATTGGTCCTGATGTCTGTTTGTTTGTTGTCTCGACATCATGTCATGTGCAGGGATTCAACGGGGACAATGAGTACATCGCTGCCCAAGGACCTCAGGCCAATTCAGTCAACGATTTCTGGCAGATGGTCTGGGAGCAGAATGTCCCTGTCATCGCCGCCGTCGGCACCTGTGTGGAGAAGGGAAGGGTAAGTCCAAGGATATATCACATCCAAATATTTATCTAGAAGAACAAGCTGCATGCACCTTACAAGGCTGACCCAACTGACACATGTACATGTATGTAGAAGTTTGTGGCAGTGCCATGTCTGACTGAGGTGAGCAACCACCTGACAGAACAGACAAACAAGCAGACAAATGTAAGACTTTGGGTGAATTCCATGTCTCACTAAGGTGCAACTAACCAAGTGAGGTACATATCAGACCTCCTTTATTAGTTGAAATCCATTAACCAAATAAGCTTGAACAAAAAAAACACATCTTCATAGAATGTCTCAAGGATCAGCCAGCTTCACTTTGCTCTTTTGATATAAAACTTTGTCACAATTTTGCCCTTGTATTGGATAGGTGAAGTTTGCTCAGTACTGGCCTTCTGACTCCACGCCAATCACATTTGGCGAGGTGACCGTCAACCGTGTATCCGAGCGAGAGGAGACTGAGCTAGGATACACCGTCAGGGACTTCTGTCTGGAGTCTGTAAGTACTGGGGTAGATGATGCTAGGTCTCCTAAAAGGGTCTCCTATACTCATAAACCAAGATTCCCGCCTTCTGACTCCACACCAATCATGTTCGGCGAGGTGACTGTCAACCATGTTGCTTGTTTTGGAGCAAGTTCCTAAACAGAGTTTTTGAACTAGCAAAAGTTATTTTGATATAATTATTAAAAAGTGACCAAAGAAAAATAATCTGGAGTAGGATTCAAACCAGCGACCTCCGAAATACCATACCGGCGCTCTTACCAACTGAGCTACCCAGTTGGTGGTGTCCCTAATAGTCTGTATTCATTGATATAATTATGTTGGAACCAACCTGCAGCCTTCTTTATCTGCTTGTTACTGTTATTAACGTTACAGGGATCCGAGGTGAGATCCGTCAGGCAGTTTCTGTTCACGGCCTGGCCACTCCACGGCGTGCCCAAGAAGTCGGATCAGATCCTTCACTTCATCCGTGCCGTGCGCTCCCAGCTGCCCAGCACCGATGCCGGACCCCTGGTGGTGCATTGTGGGTAAGTTCAGCATCCAGTCCGCCCGGCCGTAGACATATATTTCCCGGGGTTGAGCAGATGTTCTCTTTATATCACATCATTTCTACAACTAATAGTAAACTCAATAGAGGTTGTTGCAATTGTAATTGCAAGTCCCTGACTCGATCAACATGTGACCTTTGTACCTGACCTTTGTACCTGACCTCTATTCCACAGCGCTGGCATAGGTCGTACCGGAGTCTTCATTGCTGTGGATATTTTGACCCAGCATCTTGCCTTGGACGATGATTACATCGATGTGTTTGGCACCGTGGCAACCAAACGAGGAGAGCGAATTAACATGGTGCAGACTGAGGTAAGAGACCTGTGGAAATTGTAACCAAAAAAAATGGTTGAAAGGACTCGGTCACGTCTGTATTTTTTAACAAATATTTCAAATCATTGAAAATTGAAAACAAAAATGAATGGAAGCGGGATTTGAACCTGCGACCCCCAGAATACTGTACCAGCACTCTACTAACTCTACTTTTACAGTCTGTTAACCTGCGCATCTATATATGAAATCATAGCCGTGAAATTGGACGTCTAGTGACTATGCCATCAGATTTATATATCTTGTACTAATTGTGTTTGTATGTGTGATATTGTCATTACACAGCTTCAGTATGAGTTTGTACACAAGGCTCTGCTGGACATCCTGGAAGGACGTGTGTCCGGACCGAACTGGACGCTGAAAGCCAAGCGCCGTAAGTAGACAAGCTTCCTTTTGGGACAGGATAAACTGAGGCCCTACGCTGTCACAGAACCAAGCATGTAGGGCAAGAATCAAATGATGTTGGTCATTCAGAGGTTGATCGAAATTAGGGATTGAAAAAAAATGATATTAACGATATTAATTGATAATAAATACCTCTAATTGGTACCTTAGGGTGACATTCCCATAGGATGGTGCTCAAAACTTTACTTATTTACCTATTTACCTATTTCTAAACATCCTCCAAACCAATTAACTTGAAATTGACAAAGTGTGAGCATTCTCTGTCTCCTATAAAAATATGTACTGTAAAACAAATATGTCTTCAAAAGGTAGCTGATACCTTTAGGAGACATAACAATTCCAGCCGTCTCCCAAATGTTCACTTTTAGACACTAACCTGTCCCCTTAATACCCAAATTGTGATAGTAAGGTACTTATACAACATGAAAGGGAGGGGTAATGAAAGCAAGCTTCAATTGGAATTATGGATTGAGTTTAGCTAAGTTCTGGGACTCAAGATAATCATCCCAATTCCTTTCCTCATTACTCATTTATCTGGAATTCTAAATTTGGTCCTGGTTTTGCACCCACAGGGTCGAGCATTGACAGTGATCAGCGCGTTGAGGACGACATCGCCGAGACTACCCAGTGAGTTTCACGGGAAATCCCCTGTAATCAACAACAACTCAGCAACCAATATTAGATACAGGCAACTAGAATTGGGTGTATAATCATTATTTTGACATGAATAATCAATTGTAAATTGTTAGTTAAACTCAGGCTGTGAACCATATTTGTATCTTGTGTGTTTTTTTTTAAGGCTGGTAAATTTTATTTTAATCTAGAACAAAACAACAAAAATTAATTGTCCACATGAAATAGTGCTAGAGAAATGTTACTGGAGTATTTGTAGAAAATGCAGATTTTCTGCTTTTGAATCGGCTTTAAACACTCAGATTGAAGATTTTGTGATGAAAGTCAAACTTTTAGAAACAATTCTTCTTCTTTTGACTTTTTAAATTGATTTTACCATTATAAGGGCTGTAAAGTTATGTTTATTGAAGGATGTTATTGCCAAAATAGATGTTAACAGCAAACACAAAAGAATAGTATGTCTTGTTTGTGCCAATATGTATAAATGACTGCTGTTTGGTTGTGCTGGAAAAAACCAAGAACACCACTATAGTCTTGAATTGAATTGATAATTCTCACGTACAATATTTTAGCTGATTTTTTACTGAAATGACATGAAAACCTTTTGGCATTAGATTATTTGTTTGTTACCCAGTTTTTGGATGGTGGTGTCCTTGACATAGACACTTTGCCAGTGCTTTTTGATTGGGTACCGGTGAAGGCGTAGTTGGTAACACTGAAATGTAGATTATGGTTATGGAGTAGTAGGACTGTTGCTGGGTACCAGCGGGATGCTTAATTGGTAACACGGATATTTCGACTCTGGTCAACTGTGTGGACCATTTTACTTTTAAATATGATGAAGATTTTAATACATATGATGCTAAATTAGGCAAACGGCCAAATGGCCTCATTAATATTTTACGAAATGGCTTGATAATGACCTATTGTTTATGACTTATTATCGTATCTAAATCACAAACTGAGTGTAGTTTTTTTGTATACATACATACAGTACATGAATATAATTATATATAAATATATTATACATTGCATATTTGGGAGAAGGTTTTTAGATATTCGTGTTTTGATTATTTTTGTATTGAATGTAATTATCTTAAACAGTACTTTTAAATTGTTGTAAATTGTGAGCTGCGTTACTCAGATTGTCTGACTTTGTTTTAGTAGTTTATCGTTTTAAATATTCCATGTGTATATAGGGTTTTTGCTTTTTTGAGGACTTTGTAGTATGAGGCAATTTTGACATGCAACTTGAAGGCAGTTAACTGCAGGTCAGGCTGTGTACTGCCACTGAAGAGTAGTTGGTTTCTGACAAATGTCTCACTAGTTTCATTAAGATAATCATGTGGAAATTAAAACACTCTCTTCTTAATGGGTGTCTCTCACCACAGGAAGCGACGTCTCCAACTTATCAGTCGCGGAGACATCTCAGATATCATTAGTTTCCGCGACGTCTACAAAAAATCAAACATGTTTAAACTTCTTGCGACTGCTCGGAGACTCCATTATTTTCAGGAGACGTCGCGGAGACGTGTCTGCAGCCAGCAAAATCTGGAGTCGCGATCTAGTTTCAAGCCCAGTGAGTCAGTTAGATACCCTCTTAAGTTATGGAACCATTGCCTTAAAATATTGCCTCTTGGAAAGACGATCCATAGAATCCCGGTTGTACAAACCTTTGCCGGCGAAAACCCAAACTTAAAATAAGTGTTCAAAAAGCAGATTCATGAGTAACATGCATTTTATATCAACTTTAAATGCTGCTTTTCGATCCGTGTATCATAATAGAAATAGGCCTATGCTGAAGATGTTAGCTAATTATGAAATTATGCAGAATGTAGACTAGTTTTTCAGTAGGCTACCTAGTAGACTGGGTTCAGTAGTTAGGAATGGGTTCAGTAGTTTGGAATGTGTAAACTTTGAGAACTTTGTGTAGTTGTGTTTTTACTGCTTGTAGCTTTTAGTCCGCCGAATATACATATTTTTTCTTTCTTTACATATCATGTTGGTGTATGCTAACCGCTCAAAACTTTAATGAACAAGTCTTTAAAGTAGCATTGCAAATTTACCATAATTATGTTTTTTTACACAGGTGTATATTAGGGAATTACTGTTTATTTAATGAAAGAAGTGATTTTTTAATAAACGGACTTTTAAAGATAAGTTTATAGTGGAATTTGTTACAACTTGTTTGCGTGCTTCTCCAAAATCATTTGTTATTGGCTGGTATTCATAAAAACGTAGCATATGCTTTTACTTCACTTTTCAAGTATTTAGCATGCACCATATTCATAAAAAGGGAAGGATTTGCTTATACTTTTAAGCATATGCCTCAGGTAAAAGTATCTCCTTCAAGACATCGAGCAAATACTAAAAGTAGAAGCATCTCCTTCTATACATATTCATAAAGAGTAGTATTAAGCATAAACTACAAGCATATCCTTGGAAAATTCTAAGGTTGCTCCAGACCAGGCTTGAACGTCTTTGTTATTACTTGTGCTTGGCGTGGCTGGCTACATTGAACTTGTGGAAGGTGCAGGGAGGAAAACAAATGTTTATAATGTCATGCAGTTGTATTGGCCATCGTACTTCATGCGTTTTTATCATTTTGGTGAAGAAAATGTGGACTGAATAGCTACCATCACATCTTCGTCCGACATGCTGCCCCAGTGAGGAATGGTTCAAGTGGCGGATCTAGAGAGGGTTTTGCGGGGTGTAGCGCAGACCAATGTATTATTGGTAACTATCAGTATTATAAATGGAGACCGATGATGAGCACCCTTAAATTCTGGTCATTTTAAAACCATTTTCATACCTGCATGTGATTTGAATGTTTTCATGTTTTATGCCCTATAATTGGAGAAAAATCTCCAAAAAAAAATTATGTTCTGTAAACAAAGAATTTGATGTTCTCTAGCCATGACACGTCCCTCGATAAGTTTTTCAGATTGCGACTCAGTTTAGGACTTGATTTCATCAAAATTACACATTTTGCTTTCCAACCCCCCTGTTTTCTGAAGGCTAAATCTGCCCTAACTGTTCGGACTCATCTGTTCCCCCAGTATGGTAGTTCACCCAGTAGTTCCCCCAGTATGGAGTAGTGCCCCCGGTAGTTCCCCCAGTATGAAGTAGTGCCCCCCGGTAGTTCCCCTAGTAGTTCTCCAGTATGAAGTAGTGCCCCCGGTAGTTCCCCTAGTAGTTCCCCCAGTATGAAGTAGTGCCCCCGGTAGTTCCCCTAGTAGTTCCCCCAGTATGAAGTAGTGCCCCCGGTAGTTCCCCCAGTAGTTCCCCCAGTATGGAGTAGTGCCCCCTAGTAGTTCCCCCAGTATGGAGTAGTGCCCCCGGAAGTTCCCCCAGTAGTTCCCCCAGTATGAAGTAGTGCCCCCCAGTAGTTCCCCCAATATGAAGTAGTGCCCCCCGGTAGTTCCCCCAGCAGTTCCCCCAGTATGGAGTAGTGCCCCCGGTAGTTCCCCCAGTAGTTCCCCCAGTATGGAGTAGTGCCCCTGGTAGTTCCCCTAGTAGTTCCCCCAGTATGAAGTAGTGCCCCCCGGTAGTTCCCCCAGTATGAAGTAGTGCCCCCTGGTAGTTCCCCCTGTATGAAGTAGTGCCCCCTGGTAGTTCCCCCAGTAGTTCCCCCAGTATGGAGTATTGCCCCCTAGTAGTTCCCCCAGTATGGAGCAGTGCCCCCGGTAGTTCCCCTAGTAGTTCCCCCAGTATGAAGTTGTGCCCCCCGGTAGTTCCCCCAGTATGGAGTAGTGCCCCCGGTAGTTCCCCCAGTAGTTCCCCCAGTATGAAGTAGTACCCCCGGTAGTTCCCCCAGTATGGAGTAGTGCCCCCCTTGTAATTCCCCCAGTATGGAGTAGTGCCCCCTCAAATGTGAAATTAAATCTTGTTGCTTTTTATACACACTATATATAAAAAAATCATAAACAAATGTTGATATCTCAATAGCTTTTAATAGCCATCTAATAGTTATTCATTTATTACCACTAAGACTTTCATTAGAATGGAAATTATCTGGAAATAATAAGGGTTTAGAAATTATGACTTGTGATTTGATTTCTTTTTATTTTAAAAGCGAGTTGTGGGTTAAAATATTAATATAATGTTGAATTGATGATGATTAGCACAGAAAATAAGCTTAATAAATAATAACGGGAAGTAATTATTATAATAATTTGGATTTGGTGATTATATAGAGCAAAAGATTTTGACAAAAACCAAAGTATGATATTACCATTCAGCATTTTGTCTCAATACTTACCGAGAATACGGACGGCTTGGATGTCTCTGTCAAACTGTGGATTTGTTTAAATCAACAAATCAATGATCAATTCTTTAATTGAAATACTGTAAATAGAATTGAGGCTTACACCAGTGGAAGAAAAAACAGTCAGACAATCTTTCAAATGTTTAGTGTCAATACTTTAGTTTATTTTTCTTGTCCGTTAAGGCACTACAATTTCTGTCTCTACGAGCCCATATGCCTACCATGCAAAGCACTGAGTATATTATATTTCACAATAACACCACAGTAATCAAAACTTAAGTGGATAAGATATTTGAAGATTTTACATTATCAACCAGCCATCGGCCATTGTGAAGCGTATACCATCTCGGAATAGAAATACACATAATTTTATCTGGTGGTATAATCCAAAAATTTGAACAATAAAAGTGATTGAACTGTAAACGTGGATGACGTCAATATTTGAAAAGTAAAAATTTGGCAGTGACAAGCACTGTATGTAATGCACTTGACATTCACACACTGGTTAACTGTATGAAGACACATGGAAAGATTTCACAAGATTGTCAATATTATAATCTGTTTCTGCTCCTAAAACACAAATTGTGCATAATTTTCAAAGCAAACTCCTTTGAGTAAGAAGCAGCAAGTGCACACATTATCTTTATATCTTGAGATTCAAGGGTATATACATGTACCACGTAGGGTTCATTTTGTGTATTTCTCTCTTTGCTTAAAAACTTATTCATACTCAAACTACTTCTAACTACAGTTTTGAATCTCACAGGTCAAATTGGCTACAATCAGACTCATAACAAACTTAGGCATATACCCTTCCCTTTGCAAACTCTCAATTGCATCTTTGTACGGCTCACAAAAGTACAAGTGAACTTTTAAAAGGTAAAACAAAATCTGATGACAAATCACTAAAATATACAAACAGAACATGACTAATATGGCAGCTTTTTAATTGAAAATGATTGTCTACAATCTAGAAGTCTAAAGAGATCTAAAAAACAAGAATAACGGAAAACCACACAAAAAATAAAACCATTAATCTGCAATTTAACAAAACAAAAACACATCATACACCCATGGTGATCAGACAATAATGATCTCCGAACTAATTGTAGTCCTAGATAGCAATATCTAATCCCTGTATTTGAGCTTTGCTTTGAAGAGGGTCACTTATCAGAATAATAATGATACAAAGACCACGCAAACATGCATGCAAATGTTGCAATCAAATAATGATGTCAATTGCAATAAAGAAAGGCACAAGTTTGTATACGACCATTTCAAAGATGCCATGTTTCCACTTTACAATTACAAGGTGTTTTTTTCCTTTAACCATTATTTTCTTGTAACCATTATTCATTCACCACAATTATTTCCCTCTCACAAATTCAAGCTTTCTTTAAATTAGCAAAGCAAGTTTAAATACTAGCTTAAAATCTACTCAACGTTCATTGTTTTTTAAGAGGCCTCGACCATCGAAATTGGAAGATACGTTGATTACAAAAAATGTTTCTTTATAATGATTGTCCCCAATTACCCCCTAAAGCTGACGTGTATTATAATTTTTTATCTACATCATATATTTTTATCTCATTTCTAAATAAAATCTGAATAAGTAATTTTGCTAATATAATATTTCATCTATCAAATAATATATTATTTAAAATATACGGCATTCTGGATACATAGCCCACAGATCTCAAACCTAATTGCAATTATTGTTTGTTTGTTTGCTTTTTTACACAAAGAATTCATTAGTAAGGTATTGTCTGTGACCAATAAAAACAATGATTATATTTCCCGTTGCATTCTCTTATTAAATTTTATCTATTCATGATACAAAAGGCACTCCATAGAATTCATCAAAACATGTTGTATTAATATAATAATATCACTGTCAAAGTACCAAAATGTGTACTTTGACTAAACCTAGGGTATATAAGGCATTCAATATGTGGTTGGCACATTTGTGGTTGGCACACAGCCTGATTAAGACACTGAATTATCTATTGTCATTATTCATATTTTTTCGTTGGATCGTTTTTGTTTTTTGATTGGAGAAATTTCTTTACAATTTGTTTTCGTTAAATTATTAATGCTTATCAATGCGAACATTTTATTTAAATCTTAATATATTTGCCATCTGCTCTTTTTCTGCTTGCGGTAAAATGAAAAAAAAAAAATCAGAAAGACTTATTCTGCGGGAACAGAGGAATAAGTACGAAACTCAAGGCGCGAAGCTTAACAACTTGTCTTTAGGATCGAGCATGGTTTTGGAAAGCAGCGAGTGGAGGAAAGTTCAGGAGGGTGTGAGTATGGAATGGCGCCACCAAGGGAATGGATGGATGAGAGAAAGACACAATATAAGGACCAGGGCTAAGGTTTGTGTTCTTAGCATGAAAGACAGGGGGAGGCCTGGGAAGGGAGCTGACAATTTTCCAAGAAGATTCTCGAATGCTTAACTTGTGATTCCTCTGTCAAAAGAAATCCCAAGGAGTTCACTCTGAATGAACAATGCATGTATTGTCCTACTACTCCCCCCTACAATAACAGTACCTCCCACAAAACAATTCCTTGTATCCATAGGCGATTACGAAACAGAGGCTCAGGCTCTGTCTCAGGCTCTGGCTCCATTTCGTGAATCCATTCTGAAATAACTGGTATCAAAACAGAGGCTTTTGGCTGCGGTTCTGAAGTAGATTCTCTGGTTTGAGAAGGAAAAAAGAGTTTCAGCTTCAATGACAAACCACAACCAGTGTTTTCAGCATATGGATGTCAGAGCTAGAGCCTGAGCCTGAGCCTGAGCCTGAGCCTGAGCCTGAGCCTGAGCCTGAGCCTGAGCCTAAGCCTCTGTTACGTAAACAGCCATAGCACCCTCTAGTGGCAAAAACATGTCGTCCTCTAAACCATAGTCTTAAATCTCGTTACTACATGAGCAGTTAATGCTATGTATGATCACAGGCTTACCTGCATACACCAAGAAAGCCAAAGGATCAGACACCAACCCCTTAATAACAACTACCTACAAGCATTCATTCTATACCTGCCTTAAATCTAAACGTTGTAACAAAAAGTCCTCCCAAATAATCGGCAGCTACCAACCACACACTTCAGTTAAAAAAGCTTTCTACATCTACCCTTGTGGGTTTTTTTCTTCAGAAAACAACCTGAGGCGTATTGAGATTTCATTTTATAACGAAAAAAGACAAAATTCATGCAATTCCACATTCAGAGCAATCTTTTACCATGCATTAGCATTTAGTGGTTTAACAGTAGCCACATTCTGTTGCAGTATATTGTCAATACTATCAACAACATCTGATGGCACACATTTTTTCATGGCAAATGTGACAATGAACCGAAATTTCACGAGTTTCTTTTTTTAAACAAATTGTGTTGTGCCCCCAAAATTCACACTTTACATATGGAAACTGCTCTAGTCGCGATTCTATGTTCAAATGGTACACATTTTCAAATGGTTTCATTAATCAACATACATTGCTACAACTGTGCTTTCAATAAAATAAAAAAGCCAAAACCCGTGGGAAAACTTCCACTGTTGAACATTCACGACTAATTTAACATCTCTACATTTACAAAAGAAATCAAACAAAAATTTTAAAGGAAAAAAAAATGCACTCAGATATTAAGCAGACACACATGAGTAATTTCAAATTGAAAGTGTCTACATAAAAAGCATAGGCAAAGAGTCATAGCTCTCGTATAAAAAGAACAAAAAAACATTATAATTATCAACGCTTGATTGTTTTTGCAAGGTGTTTTTTTTTATCTAGAAGAGTTTGTTTGCCTTTCTTAAGTTGTTTTTCTTCCAGGCTGGTATCTTGACGTACGCCTCAAATTTCATCTTGAAGAGTTTCTCAAAATCGGCCTCGCTCAGGTAATACTGTGCAGAAGACACAAAGAGTTGGAGAAAAACAAAGCATTCAAGATTATTCGTTGATGAATGAAATGTTGTTCCATCAGTCATAACAGGAGTTGTCCATGAAGCACATGAGTCAAGTCTTCATCGGTCGAATCGGTCCAACATCGGTCTATGATAGTTAAAAGGTATTTTCATATTTTGGTTTTTTGTCAAAGAAATGCAGATTCATGGGCAAAAATATCAAGGAGGATTCAGTAACAGTCATCTGTCAAATTCCCAGTCCCAAACGGTGCCCACTTTTTGAGAAAACTGTGAAAAACGCCCACGGTATTTTTTAAATCTTTTCACCGCTATTTTTGATCTTCCAAAGATCAAAATTGTTTTTGGTCATTGGTTTTACTCTGGATAAATACAGCAATTCAACTTTTAACGGTATGTTTCTACCATCACCATCTTTATACCCTGTAAGCTGTGGTGGGAAGAGGGCGTGTTACTGAGGTGGGATAGTGGGTGTTTGGAGGGGGGTGGGGTGGGGTTGTGGTCTCATACCTCCTTTTTGCTGGCATCCACGCCGTCTGGAACTTCACCGGACTGGAGTTGCTCCAGAGGAAATTTGGGAAGGGAGTTAAAATCCTCGGCTTCGTCCTTCTTGGGAGCCTAGAGTGTTGAAGAGAAGCCACATTATAAAGAGATGCACACATAGTGATATCTTGCCTCTACAAGCACATCAACCATCACACCATAGCAGACATTTCGCACTGGGCCAACTGCTCTTCTTAAAACAAATCCATTCATCGTAACTCTCTTACAGTAAGGGCATATGACAAGTGCTGTCTATCCACACATTACCACAGTCTCCACTTGGTCATAAACCATGCATTACTGCACAAACCACACTATGGTGTATTGTGGTATTTGGGATTTCCCATTTATCACAGGAAAAACCATGAGTGGTAAATTGGTGGTATGCATGTGGGTTAGGGTTAAAGACCCACCACTGCGAACCAATTTAGATAAAAAGTCAGAGGAAAAAGCTCTGTTTCACTCAGATTAGACAGATTTCATATGGAAACAATAAGCACACAGATATGCTCAATAGCCCACAAAAGCATACAAGGGATAAATTCAATATTCACTTCACAACCTTTTCTTCCAAATTTTTTTCATTTTGAAAATTGGTTTGGGAAATTTGAAAAGCTTCAATGTTAATTTACTTACCCATCAACTATACAAATAAAATGTACAGTCAAAAATACGTAGCAGTATAAAAACACATCCATTTTAATCAATGGACAAGTACATACATACTCCGAGGATAAATTGGTTTCGACTGGAAGGTACTTGTATCACATGATGGAGGGCAGGTCCATTCATCATGTCATGTCATGTGATGAACTGACCAATAGGAAGAATGCTTGAAGCTCATGAATATGTATGAGGTGTGGGGGATAATCAAATCGTTGTGAGATGGGACACTTTCTGTTGATTCTATTCAGCAACCACAAATTACAACAGAAGACAAATCAAGATTCTTCACAAAAAACTGCCAATTGCTTGGCTTCATAAAAAAGCCTCTTCCTTGCTAAACCCTAAAACAATTAGGGTGTCTCATTTTGTCATTACCGTGGTTACCTACCTGATGAACGATTGGCACCTTGACTGGAGCGGACTGCAAGGTTAGAGTTAACAAAACACCAACAAACAGATGCAGAACGAAAAGGGGGTTAATAGACGAGACAACAAGGGGAAAATTAGAATAGGCTGCTTGCAACACACAACATTCTGCAAAGATTATTGTCTGACAATTCACATTTGAATCAATTGACGCAAAAAAACAAGTTTTTACAAATTTCCAACTTTCTCATTTTCAATTTAGAATAGCCTTCCCATACTCATTTTCTGAAATAATCTATTATCTAAGCTCGATTCTTTTTTGCCTCCATATTATTTTAGTATTTCATTTTTAGTTTTTAGTCGATTAAAAAAAACCAATTTTTGTTTGAGAATTTGCATATTTTTCTAAACAATACATCCTGACACAAGGAAACACACATGTCCATTTTCATCAATGCTAAAAAAGATGGTTTTTCTTTACAGACCCAAATTAATTAAATCATAAATGCTTGGTCTAAAGTCACTTAACATCAATAAATTTATATTTAATAAAAATATACCTAAAATGAAACTGCCAAGTATTCACATAAACGTGCATGGATCTATTACAACACACTCTGTGTCATTTGAAAATGTCTAACTAAATTTGTGAATGTATTTGGAGATGATGATCGTAAGGTCAATTTGACAATGCCGTGTGAATCTAATGGAATGAAGAAAATGCATGCTAAGTCTCTTAATGTCAAATATGCTACCAATGGTAAATGGAAAAAAAGAAAAAAAGAGAAACTTCTGAGGAAACCTGAAACTAATTTGAAGTTGAATTTGTAGAAAAAGTGCAACTAAATTGAGAATAAATTCCTGATGCGTGAGATTACGGTGAAAGTAGTGAAAGATGAGAAGGGTGGATGGAAAGGAAGCAACAAACAAACAAATAAATAAACAAACAAGTAAACAAACATCCACATCAACAAAGAACAAACTAAAACTACAACAATAATAAGCACAACGCAAAACACATCTATTCAAATCACGACGAATCTCCATGCAAAATCTTGGGTCTACAAATTAAGACCAGCATACCAGGTATTCAAGAAATCGAGAAATTGAATCTTCGCAGAAGCTGTGAAATGGATTCACCTTGCTCTGACCATGCCACCTTTCGAATGAGGTCTTGGTAATCCCATTATTCCGCCAATCTTGTCCCTCAATGCTGACGTCTTTTTAATAATAATGCTCATGGCACGTACTATTATTATCCCTGGTCAGTTGGTCTCATTTACATTCCTGAAACAATCTCAACTCCCTGGGGAGTATACAGCCCCGGCTGATGTAAGGTGCACAAAGGCTAATCAAACCACAAAGCCATCTCTACCATCGCAGGTACCCATTTACACCTGGGTGAAGAGGAACAAAATGTGACAAAGTGTCTTGCTCAAGGACTGCAGTATCTGAGTGCTTCATTTACCAGTGCCTAGTTATGTAATGTGCGTGCACTGTACCTGTGCATCAGGCCATGTAACTGTGCAGAACCGATGTATGCAGCCTGGTAAGCCGGCAGTGCTACCACAATGTGTGCATTTCACCATGATATGGAAGTCTGGGATCCAGACAGGCCTGATGCCTTGAGCGCTTTCCAAGAGGACACTTATCATCAATTGCAGGAGATACTGAGTGTCTGTGGCAAGATGGACTTACCATGAAGTCGTAGCTGCTAAGGTGTACTTCCATCATCAATGATCTATCTTACCTTATACTGGGTATCCTCGTTGAAAAGATCATGTATACAGTAATGCGAACGCAAATTTTTGAGTGGCGCCCTCTTATGATTAAAACACAAAACTGCATTGGTGTTTATCGATTTATTCCTGAAAGGAACACGGAAGTTAGAAGAATATTCGGCATGGACAACATCTCCCGGATTTCCCACACGTCTTTTGCTCATGATTAGCTTTCCAGCTACCCAGATTTCAATAAAAGATGATTGGCAGTGTACAAAATAATATACCGACACCACCGCAGTTTTCATTTTAATCAAAAGAGGGCGCCCTTCAAAAACTTGAGTTCGGATTACTGTACACATGTACATAATAATGTGTGACCTAATAAGCATAACTCTATGACACTACAATTCATGGTTATACTACTACAAGTGTGCCAGCATGTCATCCCAATAACACTGCAGTCAAACATAAGTGGGCCACGTTTTCAGCATTTTCGTTTGATTTTTGGAATCGTAGAGGAGGCTTCAACCGACTCGTTTATTTCTCGATTGAGATATCATATTGATATAATGTGCAGTGCGGCAATGCCTTGTAAGAAACCGCAGGGCACACTATTTTCACTTGTCAAAAAATGTAGTCGCACAAAGTGATGCATACAAAACGTGAAGACTGCATTTAGAAACTGGCATACTTGTTAAGTATTTAAACATACTGGTACACACATATATACACATATTGATAGATATGACCTCTAAGAATGCAATGCAATGAGCTACCGATCATGGCATTGCCCACATTGCCTGTGATTGCAATGCTGCCAAGCGAGGGCGGTATTCATGATGACTGACTGGCGAGTGCCATGGTAACAATGAAATGAGGATTGAGGATTGTCCCCCAATGGTAATAATACTCACAGCAATAGGGATCTTCTCATTCTCTGCCTTAGCCTGTGCTTTCATGGCATCCAAGTTTGGTAGTTCCTGCGAGCAAAAACAAAAATCCCAGAAAACATGAAATGTACAGAACATAAACATGGCATCGACTGCTGTTAACCGAGTGGTCTCAAAAAGGGTTATATTTTGGTGCCATTCCATATCCAAAAGAAAAAAAAGAGATTTTTAATCAAGAAAAATGTTCCTCACTTACCTAACCAAGGCAAGAGAGTTCCAGCTGTGTCATTTGCTAACTCAATATTCAATTGACTAGAGCAAGATTAAACACATATCTGGTGCATTGTGGAGATGGAAGCACAATAGGTTGATGTGTCTCCAGAGGGACATTCTAAAGGTGTATAGGTCTCCACAAGGTTTTCACAAAACTGATATTTGGAAATAATTAACTCAAAAGGGAGGAATTTCCAAGATATACTTATCCGTTGGAAAGAGAAGGAATTTACATAAGGCACGTTCGCTAGAAATATCAACCAAGGAAAGTGAATCTGGTTCAAATGGGAGTGGTTTCAATTATGCTCTTCAGAGAGTGTTCATTAGTACATAAGAACAATGCAAAGCCTCCACATGGATACAAATTTCGGTATCGTGACAAATAAAAAATAATTGAAGAAAATGAAACAAACATGCCATCTGCTCTAGGCTTATAAAGGTACTGAACTTTAAGCAGAGAATCCGTAAGCAGATTCATAGACAGCTTTATGACAACAGCTCAGCATGCATGATGGAGTCATACTGCTCTCTGATGCATTCATGCATGAAATCATTTAAATTATATTTCTTTCTCAGTTATTTCTATCCACATAAATCCATTACATAATTTAAGGGAGAACAAAACAAACACGTTATCATTCTCGTGCATAACTGAAATAAAAATTAAATTCCCTACAGACAGCGGTGTATTCTTGGATTTTCATGAGCAGTTTGGAAGTTCTAATAGTATCATACAGTATAAAATAATGATAATCGGAAATCAGTACATGCTTCAACATGCATACAATGTTTGCATAACAATCAATATGCATGTCTGCAATCCAAGAGGTACTTTAACTCAACTGTGCATGGACTAAAATGACCCTTTTTTGATAATTCATGATCGATTATGTTTTTGAATACTTCCACCATTGAATTACATTAATAACTATTTAATACCCAACCACAACAGCTTTGAGTTCTACCATTTATGTTTATGTGGGCATGTTAAGGATGAGGAATTAATCAATATGACACCAGAACAACCCCCCACCTGTTTATATATGCATTGAACATTTTGTCCTGAACATGCCATATCCCCGGTAACCCTCCTGGTACCCGGCTGTCAAACATACACCACAATGCTTGATGTCCACGGTAACCATGCAACTGGTATGCAGTAATGACAGGGTATTATACTGGCAGCTTATTGATCCTTACATGTCTGGAGTTCCTCAGAGCAGCATATTCTTTCTCCAGGCCCTTTCAGGAATAAGCTTCTTCATTAAAAACATTTCAAGTTTCTTTCCCCCTATTTTTTTTTAAAGTGCTACTGGAGTGGCTATTTCAAGCCATGTCGTGTTTGGGGATTACCCAAGGTATAATACATGATTGGTAAAGGTCACAGAACAGCACTCACACTTTGTCTGATCCAACATGTGCATGAAGTTATAAACCTGTGACAATTTGAGCTCAATCAGACATCTGAGTCACGAGAAAATAGCGAAAACCGACTCAATTTTTCTTATAAAACATAAAGAATGGTTTTGATCTTACCCCAAGATCAAAACTGTTTTTCGGTCTTTCTTTTACTTATTTCTGGATAAATACACCATTTCAAGCAGAAATATTTCAACAGTGTGTTTCTACTAGCATCATATTCATACCCTGAAAGATTTAAATCTGTGAAGATTTTTATTTGGGTATATTACCAATCCTGTACTGTACCTTTAAACATATCAAGAAGGCTTTCATGTTTTGGGGGGATGTTTCATGCATGGTAGGTGAAAAGCCTAACAACTAGGCACATGGGCAAGAAACGTGAATCAAGCTCAGTGAAAACAAAATCAAAGGTTGAATTCCTTAAATTTTCAATACAATAGTTCAAACAATTCTTTCAGGTTGGAATGTTTAGGTGTGCGTTTGAAACTACAGAGGGGTGAGGATTGGTGGGTGGGGTTTATAGACTGAATATGAAAATGATGAAAATTGAGGCAAATTAAAACAGTGACTATCTGTCAACCATTAGGGAGATTTTGTCCGGTCACCTCTGCACAAAATATAACATGGGTACCAGGCACAATCAACCCAGTGGTTGACGAATAGTCTCAGACTGAACTTAGCCTGGGATGTAGTTAAGGGTGTCAGTAGAGAGGGTGGAAATGGAGGTAGGGGTTCAGAGAGAGAAGTACCAGGCTTGAATTTTGGAAACACATCTTTCAGGTTGAGTCGAATGCATTGAGGTAAAAAAACTAGACAGCAGGGGCTCAATTTCACGGCCCTGCTTAGCACAAACAATTTGCTAACCATCAACATTTCTGTCTGAATAAAAGCAGGATTAACAACCACATTTCCATATGTTGTGTATCACTTGTGATGGTTCTTTGGCTGTTGTTAGCTGACCATGAATATCAAATAGAATTTATAATGGTGCTTTGTTTTATTGGGCCGAACACTTTTTTGCTAAGCAATTATTTGTTGTGCTTAGCAATTCCATAAATTTGGCCCCAGGGCAATGACCAGGGACACCAAGGTATTTTACACCCATGAAATTCAAGCCTTGGGATTGGGTTCTTCTTTATATTTAATATCGTCTTTACCTTGAAGTAGTTGGGGTTCCAGGCGTGGAAGTGGCCAGTAAAATGCAAGGGCTCGTTGCCTTCCTGGATCTTGATAAGTGAGGTGGCATCAACATCTCTACCGCTTGGATCCGACAATATGTATTCCTGGAAAACATCAAAATGATCAACTCAAATGAAAGGAACATATTCCCAAATCTGATGAGTGCTTTGCAAGCCAACAACATAAGATTGGTGGTCTTCTAAAATTTGTGTTCTAGATGGGCTGTCAGTACCATCACAGTTTACAAATATCACATGGTTTATTTCGGGTGGACAGTCAATTCTAGCTCCTGAGGTGTTGGAAGTTGACAAACTAGTTCCCGAGGCACGTGATGGTGAATTGACCAATTGGGATTCAGCTATAGGTCATGAATATTTATGAGGTATAGTAATAACTTCTATTGTGACATCATAAGTTGCTTTGCAACTGATCTCAACCCTTTGTGATATCAACCTCAGAACTTTAATTCCTCTTTGCAAGATCAACGGCTGGCTATAATCCAAATACAAAGTTCTTCAAACTGGACCTGTCAGTAGGTAAAGTAGGAAACTCCTTTCTCTCAACAATGGAAAAATTGTACACATTAGGTTTCATGCTGAATGGAATGAATATAAAATACAAGCTTGGTCGCGAGGTACCAGACTTACCTGTGCAGTCTTGATTGCCTCTTTCTTCTCAATGTCATTGGCGCCAGACCCAATCCAGACAAAGACCTTGGGGACAAAAAGAGAAAAATTATAAGGGTATCATTGCAGTTATCAAGACAGTAAGACCAAGAGACTAAAAGACTAATGTCTTACAGTGTGATAGGCATCCAGGAGCATCACGTCGTCCTGGACCATGTCCTCCTGAGCGAAGTCGTGGATCTCCTCCACGATGAAGTTGCCGGCAGCGTTGGAGCACTGGAACAGACGAGGTGGGTAGTCCTGCTGCTCAGTCTGTGGGTTTCATGATAATCAAACAAGAAGAACCCTTTAGGTACATGAATCAAGAACGATCTATTTGTTGCACTGTAGTCTGAGAAAACTCATAATAGGCACGACCAAAGAGATATTAGGGCAAGTTGTGACCCAAACTCAAATTTGGAAAGACCAAGAAGCCTACCTCCAGACTTTTGCTGCTTGCGTAGCTTTCTTTGCCACCGAGAGCACCCCAGAAGCTCGTAGGCTCCTGAGTCTCCGGCACCATGGTGTAATCTGACGCCCTGTAACAAATAAAAGAGAGATGATATGAACATTCATACTGCTTAATACAATCTGCAGGGAGAGTTATGAGACCTATTATCTGAATGATACGCCAGCGCCAGATGCGACTGTATGGTCATGTGGCTAGATTCCCTGTGAGTGATCGTGCCAGGTGGATTCTCTCTATGAGAGAACCTACTGGTAGGTCTCGCCCGGTGTAGCGTCCACATGACACGTGGTTGTGTCAGATGGATCGTTATTTTGCTGAGATGGGGATGGGTCATGTAGCTGCCTGGGGGATGGTCATTCTAAGGTAGAAGCAGCTACGCCCTGTTGTGGCGTATGCTCCCACTGATTGATTGATTGATCCAGGCTCCTTCCATGAAGCCTTCTACTGTCTCAGTCTCTCTACTCCACAGGAGTGCAACGTGCTGTTTGCATTAGGGCGCATTCAGCAAAGTTCCAAACTCGGAATACTGAGGGGCTAGGGGTTTAACATTTATTCTGCTCACACATTTAAAATCAAATTCAAAGGGCTGGAGGTCAGAAGGTTTGTTTCAATGTGATGAAACCAACACAGGACATAGGAGGATCGGCAGGATCCATGTGATAGCTGACATCATCAAGGGCAGATTCTATCCAAGATCTCTGACTTACCTTCCGGCCAGTGTCTTGGCCACCACCTTGGCTAGTTCCCTTTCATCTCCACTGCCTCCCTAATCACAAGCAAACAGAATTAGAAAAACAAACCATGAGCTTTAAAGGCATTATAACCAAAATGATTGAAAAGTGAATAAAAGAAAAATTGACGGGAGTGGGATTCAAACCGGTGACCTCCGGAATACCGTACAGGCACTCTACCAAATGAGCTATCCAGCCCCACGTTGGTGGTGTCCCAAATAGTCAATTATCTTTGTTAGTTTGGCAGTCAGAAGCCATGAAACCAAGCACACACCGCCATATCCCAGGGATCATTTCATTGATACGTGCAGCAATACTGCAACCTGAGAACGGTACATGGGGATCACTCAGAGGATACGGCTTTCTCAACCAAAATTATCTTAGTTTCAGAAGATATTTTTGCCTAAGAATATTCCAGGTTTTTTTTTTTTTATAATTCAGGCTGTTGGGTATATCCTGCTACCTAGAAACTGGACAGCAAGGAGATAAATAGCTTCCAAAGGAAGCCTGACCATGCCGCTTACCTTTCCGCACCACAGGTACGTCTCCTTAGGCATCTTGAGGACAAACACATCATTGGAGTTGAGAGAGCTTGCTCTGGCTGGAACCTTAACAAAGAAAAAATTGGGTGGATTATTAACAAATCTGAGTAATACTGGTTATACAGTCTTTCAGCCGAGGGTTAACTTTGTGGAGAGTGGGTTTACTATGTGGATAGTAGACTAGGTGAGATTTCGAGAAAGGGCTTGTTTTGAGGCAAGACAAGTCATTTTTGAGTGAAAATTTGTAACAAGTTGCGTTAACCTAATTTGGAGGTGCTGAATCTACAAATGGCTGTTACCAAGCAGTATTATGAGGTTAAAGGGGTTATATTGGCAAAATTGTCCCACAATTGCTAAAAATATCAAATTTTAGCCAAAAACTAAGTCCTTTTAAATAGAATCGGGTAACATACAAATTTTACCTAAAGTGGGTGTCCTTACACTATCACACAATGAATGGGGTCATATTAACATGGATTCCCTTACCTCTATGGCTTTTGTATTCAGCTCATTGGTTCCTCTGACCTGATACAGGCGGGCAGTAGACTCGGCTACGTCTTGTTCCTGTCGGTTCTTGAAACCACTGGCTTTTCCTCCCTGGGAGAAAGGAACAACCATCAGAGAAAGGTGATTAAAACTCCAAGATATACAGTAAAACCTTTATGACTCGAACCTCAAGGGAATGAATGTAAACTTCAACTCATCCAGACTCCGACTCGCGCATATTTTGAATTGTTAAGTCAAATTGTGCACATAGAGAAAGGAACTACCATCAAAGAGAGAGTTAGAGATAGAGAGGTGATTAAAACTCCAAGAAATATCGGAAAACTGTGGACAGAACAAGAAAGCTAGGATAGCGCTCAGAACGCTGAACAATATATAGAAGTCGCAACAGTATAGAATCAGTATAGCGTCTCGGTAACTTTGCCCCCAAAAAGTCAAGTGCGCACAGGGATTTTGACATCTTCCCGAGAACATCCCACTCAAAAGTCATTGAATACTTAGGGTCACTGTTGAAGTTGTTTCTTTTTACTAGGGAAGAGAGGGCAGCATTCATGTCCAAATGGACGTAAGTTTGAAAAGGTTTTTTTTACGTACTAGATGGATGATCATCTTCCCTTTGAAGATCATCTGGAAATGAGATGGTTCCTTGTTCTGGACGACGCGCACCTGCACGGGAGCCCCGCCCATGGAATCGTCCAGTTTCTGGGCGTGGATGGCAGATGCAGCCTTCTCATCCTGTGAGGACTCCTGGCCCTGTGGGGACAAACGTTTCATTTAACTATTCAGTGAATTATCCAAAAGAAAAACTCACATCATGCATTTGCAAATTACACAATGAATATTCAATTTGAATGAGAAACAGAAAATCAAAATGTCATAGAAAAAAACAGATCACAAGAAAAAAACAAACTTCAAGAAAAAACTGACTACATAAAACTGAAGTCATTTAAAGGGAAACAAAGCAAATGGACTGAACTGGATTTGAACCTGGGACCTTCCGGATGGACGTCAGTGTCAACAGTCTGTACTTTATGTACAAACTCTATATTAAGGAAGTCCCAGGTTCGAATCTCACATCAGTCGTTTTTGTTCGCCTTTTAAATGGCAGAAAATGGAAAAGGATTGAAAATAAGTTGCCTGACCTGCCAAAAGTATATGATGTACTGTTCCCTTCCTCTGGCCTTGTATGTGTAGAGGATAACGTAGCTATCACCACCAAAGAACTGGCCATACAGACTGGGATCCAGCTCCACTAGCTCAAAGTTCTCAACACGCCAAATCTGAACCAAGAGGAGATACATACATATGAGTTAATGCACTAGTCTGGTTGGAAGTAACCAGTTAAAACCAGTTGAAACCAATTAAAACCAGTTGAAACCAGGTAACACCACTTAGAACCAGTTAAATCAGGTTTCAGGAGTATGCATCAGTCTGGTTGTAATAAACTGGTTTGACTGGGGGCCTGGGGAGACTTTCATCATTCCAATCTTTGTACAAAACCTTTCTATGATAGGAAGTATTTTTCAATTTTTGTCAAGTCTATAAATAGCTCACAATAACAAAGAACCAATCTCAACTGAAACAAATCAAGATAATATCAACAAAGGACAAAAGGCCAATGTCTGAAACAAGCAGACTAACAACAACAAAAAGCAATTGTTTAGGTATTGGACACGTTAAAATCCACTGCAACAGTTGGACGTTACCTTCATAGTTCCTTTGCCATCGTCCGGCATACAGGCTGATGCAGCCATTGATGGATTGGCCTCAAAATCACTGGTGGACTTTTTGTGAAGTGTGGTGGCATCAAATTTCTTGTAGTCAATCTTTGCTGCATGGTTTAAGAATTAAAGTAATTAATATTCCACTTGGAACAGATTGGGTTTCAGGTGTTTGTATGGGTTCGCACTGATGGAACTAGTTTGAACCAGTTTAAACCAGTATGAACCAGTCTGAATAAGTTTCAAGTGCATGTACTGGTCAGCAAGGATGGAACCAGTTTGAACAAGCTTGACTGAGGTTTACGAGTGTATACCTGTCCGTTTGTCCTAAGCTGTAGCAAAACAAGAGTTGGATTGATACAAAACAGAACAGGCCGAGGCCCTAGCCCAGGCCCTAGCCCAGGCCCAGGCCCTAGCCCAGGCCCTAGCCCAGGTCCTAGCCCAAGCCCAAGCCCTAGGCTGAACCCTAAACTCTCACCAATACTTCCCCGCGGTGCTTTCCCCATGCCCACGGTTGCATTCTTGTCCCTCCAATTTTTAAAGATGACCTTGAAGGCAGAAGGTTCAGCATTGTCGTTCACTACGGTGATCCTGGTTCCCTTAGGGTACTGTTTGGCCTTGATGAACCCCTGTATTGCCATGGAAACAAGCTTAGAAACAATGCAGATGATTTCACTGCCAAAAAAAAAAAAAACGACAGCCAACAATCTCCAAAAACACACAAAATAATTCATTTGAAAAATTAATACCACCTCAACCTTCCAAACCTATCCATACGGAGGCACTGGATAAAAGGAGAAAGTTATACATATCTGGTGTGCGATTAAAAACAATACATACTATTGTTACAAGTTTCACAAGGTACAAAATTATCAGAAATTAAAATGGGTTAATTGTGGGTGAGACAGTGTCGGAAACCACATAGCATTTACAAAACCAGGCTTTGAGGCTAGGCTTGGGACTTATTTGCCTACCGCCATTTGAGGCCCACAAAACAAACGAAGAGATTGTGCCACATGGCGAAGCCAAAGAAAGGCTCCGGCTTCGCCATGTATCTCAAGCCCTTGGAGGACACAAAATGGCTATAGTAAACTAATCCCAAGCCTACCCTTAAGCAAGTTTTCGTAAAGACCTCGTCTCTTCTGGAAAGCAAGAAAAGTGATTCTCATATCAACCAGCCTATGAATTCTCAACATTTTGCTTCTTTCAAAATCAAACTACTTTTCAAGAGAGATTTCATTCTCTCGCATGGTGTCACCTAAAATTCCCTCTATTGTAACTCTGTACTATCACCAATTTTCAAATGACAGCTTGCAAAGCTGTAAAAGCCCACATAGTGGATATTGTGGATGGTGGACATTATGGATAGTGGATTGTGGATAGTGGATAATGTACATGGTTTCAAACATTGACTGAATGTACGACTGCTGTAGCTTGTCAGCTGTTCAGAAGGGAAGATAATCTTCCTGAAACTACCACACAGGCTGTGAGAGGTGACAGCCATGCAAAGCTGATTTTTCATGGCAAATTGACAAGAAGAGGTTTGCAAAGGAAGGTATAAAAGCAAAAGGCCAAGTCAGAAACACATTGAGAAGAAATATTTCCACAAAAAAAGCCTTCCATCCAAAAAAGCTGCAAACTTCCACCAAACAAGTATGCATCGTTCAAACACGAAATGTAGATTTGTTTTCTTCTACATTTTTACAGCTAATCTGTTTCTACTAAAACAATAGCATGCAAATTGCTCTTAATTTCAGGGTTTTTTTTACCAGGTATCCCTGGCAACCGATTCACAATATTCACTAAGTTAATGCAAATTCTACAGACATCTGAAAGACGACGTCAACATCTTAAGTAACAATGACAAATCTTTCAAATTTACAAAATGTAAAAAGGTCGTCTCTTGGTAACTATGTGGCATCACTGCAACCGGGTCATATCTTTGAAGCTGCAATTTTTGTTACAATACGGGCGTTTTCATAATAGTGTGCCACCATGAGTTTGCAATGCGTTGGCCCAATTTTGTAGACAAAATTAATTCCACACATTGTGATTGGCCAACGCATTGCAAACTCATGGTGGCGCACTATTGTGAATCACACGTATTGGAGTTCATGAAAAATGAACGAAGAAAAATTGACTGGAATGGGAATCAAGCCTGCAAACCATGGAATACCGGTACAGTGCTCTACCAACTGAGCTATCCAGCCCTATGTTTGTGGTGTCCCTAATAGTCAATTATTTTTGTTTGTTTGGCAGTCAGAAGCCATGAAACCACTCACATACCGCTATAAATTTCATTTTGTGCAACAAGGTGGGAGGTGCCAAAGATCCCCAATAAGTCCTTGTTGTAATAAACTGTTAATGTATGCAAATATATGTAAATGATATGCAAAATGAGGATGCTACTTATGGTATAACATTCGTTGCACTGATGTAACAATATCACAAGAGGGAATGAAGGTTTTCCTAACTACTCTTGACCGATGATACTAGTACTAAGTTATAATACATGTATCACATTTCAACACTAACTATACCCAAGGTCTGCCATAGCCTACATCACATCAAATGCAGGAGTCTGCAAGACTCGGGCCAGCTAGGCTCAGCTAGGCAAAGGAATCTGTACATTACTGCTTGCCAGACAAACACTGGCCTTCAAATGTGGCATACGGTTAGGTACACATTTTTGCATTTTTGGTAGCAATCTTCAGTGCCCATGTGCAGACGGGGGTTAGTGCAAATGTCTACACATCTGAATAAATTTACAAATAGAAAAGTATTAAATTACTCAACCTGTAGTTCCATAAATGTTAATTCATAATTTTGAAATTATGAAAT
This sequence comes from Astropecten irregularis, assembly GCA_963971285.1. NCBI lineage: Eukaryota > Metazoa > Echinodermata > Asteroidea > Paxillosida > Astropectinidae > Astropecten > Astropecten irregularis. The sequence goes on along the minus strand of OZ020252.1, from coordinate 18,881,543 downwards.
TTATCAATTTAACAATTATGCTTAGACTAAGATAATTGGTTAAAAAACAATATATTATTTGTGGTAATTTCTGGATATATGTCAGTTAGACAAATTGGTAAGCAAGTAGGTATAATATGTACATGTACATTTTTCGTGACATTTAAATAGTGTGTGGCAATGTGGCATTTTGTCTGTTTTTTCCTCACACAATTCTGGAAATTTGAATGCATGACGCTTTTGAATATGCCTATAATTTTTCTCAGAAAATATAATTAGTGGACAGCTACAGAGTAATTAATTCTAAAGCAATTTTTTTACAATTAATTAGAGTGCATGTATTGAAAAAAAAAAACCTCAAAAATTCATACTCTGACAACAGTCCAAACATTGATCAATGTACTTATTGGGTAGTACATGTATTTCACTTGATACACAGAAACTTTCTAGGAAATCAATTCTTTGGGCTCGTCTAAGTATGCATGTGATGTTGAGATACATGAAGCTGCCTATAAAATGCATAGCATCATATGCCCATGTGATAATCATCCATTTAAATGTCACGAATACAAGTTCAACAGTGCATCCTGTCATCGGAAGCCAATTTCACGCACCTGCTCAGCCAAACAACATTTGCACAACAGACACCGTGGCAGGTTACCAACCAAAATTCCATGTCACGTAACCCTCCAGCAACTGGTTCTCGTCTGATTTTAGTGATAATAGCATACAGATCCACTGAGCAATATTTGTCCGCTGATTGGCTGCGTGAAATTGGCCCCCACGGTTACAAACTACAACACTGCAGACGGCAGTGAACGCATTACACGTATTGAGAATACATAATAATTAACTGTACAAATCTAAATAGAGTAATTCACGATACAGAGTTGCATGGGCAAATAACAGGTAATTATCAGTATATTGTCAATGTATTTACGGTATCACGATCCGTTAAATACGACGCCTTGTGAGAACAAAAAGATCTTGTGGTACTGGTGGGAGAGAAACGCGAAGTTCATTTTTTGATATATATCTGAAAAGGATCTGAAATCTTTCAAAAGATGGCCGTGGAGGGAAAGGTACTCAATTTAATCAAATTCTGACAAGAAAATAAAAAAATGTTAACTGATAAACCAGTTGTCAGCTTATGAACTAGTCTTCAGAAATTGACAAGGGATCCATCAATTAGGGCATACGGAGCTTATGTTCTTGAGCAAGCTATTTTGCATTGAGCAGGTTCTCGACTGGGAGTAAATACAAACTGACTGGGACCGTGCGACAATCCTGGCCACATGAGCAAATTACAAGCTGACGAGGAAAGAATTCTCGCCAAATAATTGAGCAAATTTCACAGAAAAATGTTTCATTCAAAAGGAAAAACAGTCCTAAGCTTATATTCTTCTTTGTCTTCTTTCAATTTTAAATTGGAAAGTCGACTGTTTGCGATTTTGTACCAACAATACCACAAGATCTAACCATTCCCACTCCGCGTCTGTCACTGAAAATGATTAAGAATCAGCACGGCCACCCAATCTGACGATTAAAGGATTAATTAGTCTTCTGATAATTGCCAAATGATACCATGCTATTAATGAGGTCACATGTGTTAATAATGAGTTAAGGATATGCCACCGATAAATAAATAGTCATGTGATTCTCTCTTCACAGTTTGAATTTCAATATTAAGCTTATCAAGGGTTTTCATGTTTGTTTGTTTTTTCTTGTTTTGGGTTTTTCTTTTTGCAAATGATTTGAACAGTTCAAACGTTTAGTTTTAACTTTGGTTGTTTTAAAGATTTGGGGTTTGTTCTAAATAATGTTTTCAATTATAACATTGGTTATCATTAATTTGTCTTCGTGACAGTTGTGAGTGATTTCAACAATGAGTTCAATGTTTAAAGGTACTATCATACTTTGTTTTTTGTCAAAGAAATGCAAATTCATGGGCAAAAATATCAAGGAAGATACAGTAACAGTCATCTGTGAAAATTTCAGTCTCATACGGTGCCCACTTTTTTAGAAAACAATTAAAAAAAACAGTGTTTTGAAAATATTTTCGCCGTTACGGTATTTTTGGTCTTTAAAAGATCAAAATTGTTTTTGGTGATTGATTTTACTCTTTTCAGGATAAATGAAGCATTTCAGGCAGAAACATTTTAACAACATGTTTCTACCATCACCATCTTTATACCCTGTAATTTATAGGCAAATCTGTGAAGATTTCTGTTTTGGATGCTAACAAAGTATGATACTACCTCTAAAGAACTTGTTTTTATTTTGGTGAGGTGCTGTTAATTATAACTATATACAATATAACTGATGAGTTAATAATGTGGAAGAAAACAGGACAAATCCTTGGCATGCTAACACAAAAAGAAAAGAAAAACGGCAAAAATGTGGAGATGCTGAAACATAACTGTAAAAACAATCAATTAAAAATTCAGTACGATGAAACACTAAGGTGAGGGAAGAAGAATGTTAGAATGAACAGAAAATGGTGACAAAAATCAAATTGGAATGTTAAATAAAATCAAATGGAACAAGTAACGGCAAGCATGCGGGTTAAATATGCAAAAATTATCAACGGTGAAAATGGCATGGAAATGAAAACAGATTCGTACGGCAGAACAGCAAACAGCCACAGTGCGAGTTAAAGGTATAATACATGATTGGTAAAGGTCACAGAACATCATTCACACTTTGTCTGATCCAGCATGTACATGAAATAATAAACTTGTGAAAATTTGAGCTCAATCGGATATCTGAATCCCGAGAAAATAGCCAAAACCCGACTCAATTTTAAACATGATAAAGAAGGATTTAAGATATTGCCAAGATAAAAATGTTTTTGGTGTTTGGTTTTACTCTTTCTGGATAAATAAACCATTTCAGGCGGAAATATTTTATGGGTATGTTTCTACCAGCACCATCTTTATACCCTGAAAGTTATACGTAAATCTGTGAACACTTCTGTTTGGGTATGTTACCAATCATGTACTGTACCTTTAATGAAGGCAAATTTTGTAAAAATTTGTTAGCAGAGAAGCATGAAAAAGCCGTGAGTTTTCACTCCACACTGGGACAAACCCAGGAACCCTTTGCATTTTCCCAAGCTTTGCTCCAAGGGGTTTAAGAGAGCGTGGATTCCTGACAATAACAGGCAGCAGGACTTTCTGCTAGTACGGATGATTCAAGTTTGAGGAGTTGGCTTTGGACCCAATCAAGGGATTCCATATCTCTCTTGCTCTTCAATGAGAAAGGGGTGGACAGGATATAATAATAATAATTTGGGAGACTAATCATCCTTACTCGCAGCTGGGGTGCTGAATTGCGAAGGATGCGACTTTAACGTGATCGAGTAGCAGGCATTCATGGGCGCCCTTGGCTGCCAGCCACATCAACCCATATATGATCACGGCGTACAGCCTGAGATCAAAAGTGCTTGATTTTTGTGGAGGGGGGAAAACCGGAGAACCCGGGAAAAAAATCCTCCTGGCATAGGAGAGAACCAACGCAACTCTAAAACTCAACTCTACTCACATACATGTATGACCTCACATATGAGGATATGAGGGATCGAGTCATTGTTCTTTGCTGCCTTAAGCTCGGCCTTGATTCAAGACGTCAAGATGTTTTAAGAGTACCAAATGAATCAACGAGCAATGCAGTGGATGTGGTTCAAAAAGCAGTGACGTATGAAGACATGCAATAAAATCCGAGCAAACTGAAAAATCATGCAATGAAATTATGGTATTATTCTTGTTGAACATTGTTTACCCATGGATTCCCATGACGATCAGGGTTCTTCCAATGAATCAATGTGAATTTACGATGACACTTCAATCCGTGATATTTGAGGCAGGGTTTGCGACGATGTGAAAAGGGCAAGCTTTCCCAAGTTATAGCAGTGCTGAAAAACTTGCACAGCTTCAGTGGCAGACAAGGTAACAGAGCGGTGGGGACGCATTGATACCACAAAAACAGAGTCAACAAATACTGACAATTTCCTTTCAAACCATCATGGGGAAATTGAACAGGCCTGGAGGGTCAAAGGTCAAGGTGTGATCCAAGAATACCTGATCACATGCAAAGAAAGGCGGCTTCTATCATTTGAAATGCTCTACATCCCCAAGAAGATCAAATTCACGTTTATGGCAGAACTTCAAAGAAACTCAAACGGTCTCCTGATGAGGACTAGAGCAGGCTAGTCGAAACATTGAGACCTTACAAGAAGTGCGAACGAAATAGAAGCGCGAAAGTACAAACGATTCTTACATGGTGTTTCAGCAAATCGATCCACATAACCTCAAATGTATCGTCAAGATTGACCATTCAAAAAAGAATGATACAAATTTTGCTCGCCATATTTGTTCATGAGTCCCTTGTTCAATGACCTCTGACCCAACAGGACTGCTTCAGTGCAATGAAGAAGCCTTCCAATGGCCGCAGGCTTGAGACCATAGCTTGGTTGCTATGGCGCCTGTTGCCACGGTAATACTTCACCTCGGCATTCTTCATGGCCCTGACTTTCTCCGCCTGAGTGGCCGATTTGCCCTTCCAGACGTAGATGCCGGCTCCTCCCTGGTCGATGATGTAACAGTCCTGTAACAATCGGAACAGAAACAAGATTTATGATACGAACACACATGTGCAATCGATACGCAATAGGAATGTGAACATGAAGATTCTTTTCTCTGTATATGATATTCTACAGCACAAACTGTTAGCTTTTTTTCATGTACCAAACAGTTTTATCTGAAGCCAATTTCACGAAGCAGTAAGATTGATCTTAAGCGTGTATTCATCTCAACTGCTAAGCAACATGTGATGTTACAATACAAATCAATATGGTGATACTAATTCATCTTAAGATTAATCTTAGTGCTTTGTGAAATCCAGCCCTGATCCTGTAAACAGAGATAATCTTATTAAGAGAGGAGACCACCCGTTAATCAGTTTTGTTTGGCAGATCATGCAGTTGAAGTTGAAAAGTGGATGCCTAACTCTAGAAATGAGGTAAGGCATCCACCAACAACCAGCATACACCCAAGGGGTCTGTCAGCAATCGTTGTGACGACACCGTCTGATTCTGAACAGTTTAGCATCGACCTTTCCACAGCAAGGCCCGCGTGGCATACTACCAAGAGTTCCCAGTAACAGAGTTCCCGGCAAAAATCAGACACTGATTACAGAAGCACAGTACAGTGTTGATACGAGTTGATTTTCATGTTAAGAGCAGGAATGGAATTTTTAAATTTTGTTAGACATTAGAATCTTGACTGGTTTACGGCCTTACATTAGAATCCAGCAGATCCTGAGTCAGGGGACAAACGGCTTTCTCTGTGACGACAAGAGCACCAGACTCGTCGGTAACGCTGGATAGGGGAGATTAAGAAATATAAAATACATGTCAGAAAGTTGGGGAATAGGTTAAGCTAGCGCGGCGGTCCTGTGGAGAAGTACTTTTGTCACATGTGGCAAAGAATATCTATCTCGATGAGGATTTAAACTTCAGACTTCCAAAATACCGTACCAGCACCCCATCACCTGAGCTATCAAGATCTATGATGCCTTCCCCCAGTTGTTCATAATATCACCTTAACTCAGGATACCAGTCAAATGGATTGGCATCTGAAAAGCAATCGTTCAGTCATATACTCACTGGTATAGCTTGGTGTTGGTCACATTCTTCCTGGAGAAGCTCTCGTCTTCCTCCACGGAATCCTTGAATGATTTGGGCGGCGCGCCCAGGGCTTTGGTGATGTCCTCCGGCAAGGTCTCGCCCTCTTCGATGTACACGATGTGAGCTTTGCCGCTGTACATGTCGTCCCGTACCATCTTGGCATACTGTCCTCCCTACAAAATCAAAAACGACAAACCAAAAAGAATCCTTCAAAAAATGTCCAATCCCCAAAGAAGGTAATACTCTCCAGCTGACTTGTATACCAATCCTGCCATGCCCTGTACTAAAAGAAGGCCATATCTTTGTAAAATCCTTTGGCTAGCCTCCTTAAAACGGGATTTGAATCCATGGATGTCATTATCTGGACCACAAGGATCAATGTGACAGTGTCACATCTTTAAAATCTGGAAAGCTTCAATTAATTAAAACATGCACCATTCCCTACATGTACAACTGCTCTAATCCTCTGGATCTTTCTCAAATGGAAGAAGAGTTACAAGACGATCAGGGCCCAGAAGTCGATTTCACGAAGCCCAAAGATCGATCGTTACCCAAGTTACGAAGGATAACCCATCGTATCCGGCTTACCCTACGCAAGGTTTCAATGCCTTTTAAGTCCTAAGATCAACCCCTTCAGCCCGGGGAGCATCCATAGCAGCCCCACGCCAAGACCTCAGAATATTCATGATTGCTTTGTTATTTCCATTGAAATGCATTGAATGGGAGCATTGTCTGGAACAAGAGGTTCTGGGAACCTTTATTGCCCAAACAAAATCTGCTCATTGTGGTACATTCGCCCCTTGATTTGCATTTGAAAAGATAATTTTCGAATAAACCACAATCTCCGAACATCTGGGCGTGAACGGATAAGAGTTCGCCTTGAATAAACCCGGGCTGAAGGGGTTAATAGTAAGTTACGATGAGTTTGGTGAAATGGCCCCAGAGCAGGGAGACGCCTACCTTGATCTTCTCTTGTCTGTTTGCCTTGGATCCACTCCAAACGTAGATCTTCTGGTTCAGCTCCAGGATGAAGACGTCGCCATTGTTGAAGGAATCCCAAGCCAGATCAACCTGTGAGGTTACAACCAGTCAACCCACAAAAATCATCACGTTGATCAATATGTTTGATAAATCAACATTTTGAATGTATAATGGCATTATGAAAGATACGCTGAATCGCAAACGGGTCTTCCTGGGACCAATCAATTAACCCTAATCCCCACTTTACTTGTGGTATAGAATATTTGGGATGCAAGTTTAGATCAGAGAGATTTCAAACTGTAGGGGATGTACTCCAATGAAGTACCACAGTTTGAAGCTCATTTAGGATGTGTGTATCTTATTTCCTAATAAAGAGCTTGGAGTTGGGAGGCCCTGACGCTTTTCAATCCTCGCAGGATGTTTCTCAAAGGCTAAAATGTCTAATAAAAAGTGGACATAAGTTGGTGGGAAAGTGCTGATCAATGTACATTTTAAAAATGGCAATATGGCAGCGAATGGCGCCCTCTAGGGGCACAGTTTAGCCAGTTGGAACATACCGGAATGACCCTGACGTTGCGTTTCCCCTTGACCTTGGACAGGGCGGGATCGTGCTTATTCCGCTCCACGTGTTTGAAGCCTGACGCCACCCCACCCTTCTTGTAGCTGAAAGAACAGAAACACAATAAAAGTGCAAATTAGCCACAATATACCTACTTTGAGGTCAAAGGTTACAGGTTTTATATATAGATCACACAATCTCTTTGTTGTTTGCAAGCAGAAAAATTCCCATCACATATTAGACGATTTACAAATTACATTTCTTCATAAATATTTAAATATTGACTTTAGAATTTTGACTTTTGTTAATTGCTCTTACATGACACCCTTCTTGAAGTAGGACAGGAAGAGCTTGGACTCTGATTCCTGGACTTCACGGTGCTGGGTAGGTGACCCTCCCAGGTGGTCATCCAACTCCGTGGTCTTGTACGCTGCCACGCCCGCCTCATCCTACACAAAAATCAGGACCAAACAGATATGTTAAAAGTTTATATAGGTCATCAAATAACCACCAACATAGGACAGGGTAACTCAGTTGGTAAGAAAGCCGGTACAGTATTCTGGAGGTCGCTGGTTCGAATCCCACTCAAGTCAAATTGTCTTTGTTCTTTTTTCAAAGACTTTCTATACATTTGAAGCCTCTCTCAAGCAATGTGGTCTGTTTTTTCAACAAACGGCCATGTGCTTCAGCATTGTGTGTGGGCCTAGTTCTCCAAACCCTTGTATGACACCGAGTCAAGTAAGTTCGAGACCAAGCCATTTAAGTTTGAGTCGGAGTCCTTGAAAAGAAATTGACGTAAATCATACAACACTAGAGGGCGCTCTAATGAAGCCGCATTTTGGGATGACACCGAGTCAAGTAAGTTCGAGACCAAGCCATTTAAGTTTGAGTCGGAGTCCTTAAAAAGAAATTGACGTAAATCATACAACACTAGAGGGCGCTCTAATGAAGCCGCATTTTGGGAGACACAAAAAAAGTCTAAATGAAATCAAATGCTTAACACTTGAAATGTTTTAAGTGATTTTCAATTCAATTGATCTGTATCAAATTTGATTTGAATCCTGTAGAAAAGTTTTCATACCATTTAATCCTGGCTTGTGCTCGAAAGATGATGTCTGACGCAAAGCCCTAGCTCTAGACCAGAAATGGGGTCCGTTACTTTGACTGTGATTCCTTCACAGAACCATTCTGCACTGTATTGGACCAATACAACTATTTCTAGTTTGTCTACTGCTTGTTTAATAGCAATTTTACTGAATGCCTCCAACATTTCACTGAAATACCTGAGATGTTTCCTTTCCAAGCCAGAAATGGATGTTCCACACGAAGCCTCCCCCTGAAGACCTGGTCTGCAAATTATAAAAACAGACGAAAGAAAAATAAATCTTTTATTTGAAACAGTCAGCAACTTATCAACTTAAAATGTAAAGTAGTCTTTATTTAATAGGCCTATACATGTACAATGCCATGCTAGGTTCTGTTATACAGCAACAAATTTATAATTTAATAAAACAAAATAAAACTCTTGAAGAAAACCAGACAGAGAAGTGTTTTTAACCCTTGACCTTTCAGGGCTCACTAATATTTCTGGCTGCATCAGGATGACTCCGACACACATACGGTGTATGTGTGTACACCCATACCACCCATGTTTTTTTAGAAAACACACTCAACAAATGAATTATTTTTTTTAATAGCATTAATTCTTATTTCAAGCAGAAAGGAAATGTTCATCTCGACAATTCCCTAAGAATAACACTAAATATGTGCAAAACATATTTACAAAATTCCAATTCAATAATGTGCATACCTCCAAATACACTGTATACAATGTAATGATTTCAATGTTTATTTTTTAGATTATTACAGCGAGGTGTGGCAATTGTATTCACATACAAAGAACAAGCTCCCCGCAATTTCCTTTTTCAATGGAGCCAGCTGAAATTCCTGAAATTCTCCGAACAGGGCAGCTTGAATTATAATTCAGTTTCACTTCTATAAACTTGATCAGCCTTGTTGATGATGGTATTTTCACACGATGTGCACTGACCCATGCATTTACAGACAAAACGGTCAGAATATGTCCACAACAATACAGATCGACAGCAGTGACATGTATTTTAATGGGAATTTCTAAATAATGTTTTTAAAGTTTATGCTTGCTATTGTTTTGTTTGTTTATATGATTGAATTATTTTTAGTACCCGGCAGGCCAATTTTCAAATCAAATTTTGCTTGATTTTTTTAAAAATCAAAATCAGAACATACAGTACACTGCTACGAGAACTTATAAAATACATTGAACATTCTACAAGAAAAATTAACTAAAATTCCTCCCATAAATTGTTCAGAACATGCTTGGGGCCCTTTTCCAAACCCCGGCTCCGGCTCCGGCTCCAGCTCCGGCTCCGGCTCTGGCACTGTCATCCATACTGAAAATATAGGTTGTGATTTTTCATTGAAGCTGAATACCCATTGTTTTAGAATGGATTCACAAAATGGATCCAGAGTCGGAGCCAGAGCCTCGGTTTGGAAAAGGGCCTTGGAAAGGCAGTGCATGTCCATGACAATGCACCATATTTCTGTACCAAAGTTGAATTGTCTGATTTCTGGACCATACATTGGAACTCCTCTATATAGCGAATATACTGTATATATGGCAGGATCGGAAGATAATTATTGCACGTTATAGTGGCCATTCGTTATAGTGATTTTAAGCCACCATTGCTTTGCCTTCTCTACGTTTTGTACAAAAATAATTTACTATAGCTTCTACCAGCACGCGTCAAATGTATGGCCAGAACCTACAAAGGAAGCAAGACTTACAAAGATGGCGGCTGTTGAAAAACACTGACCAGCTGACTACAATGGTCTGCTGTCCAGCAATGACCCAATGAACAGGTGGCGATAAAAACAGCCATCGCGGACATCAGGAATATCAACAACATTCACAATGGTGATAACTATTGATTAATCCAATTTTGACAGGAACAATGGGAGTGTGCACTTTTGGTCAAACAGATTTTTTGTACTGAATGACAAAATCTGAATGAATATGTAAATTTTGTTTTTGGTTTTTGGCGTGTTTTTTTTTTGGGGGGGGGGGGAAGGGGGGGAGTCAATCAGACCAGGCAGACGGCCAGTAGACTCGGCCTTCTGTGGCACTTATCCGACCTCGTCCCCAGAAGAGCCAAATATATTTTGTAAACAAAACATATGTGTTTACATCCAGTACTTTGAGCAGAAAATGCTTGCTGTGCCAAGTAATGCACAGAGTATGCATACACATGTACATTCGCCACCAGAGTCTTTGGATTCCTCACTCTTTACTGTACATGGATGTGTTAATCTACACTTGGGCCAGAATGTTCAACATTGTAAATCTAATTCTTTGGCAATTAGTAATTTTTAAACACTGTAAATCAACACCAGATGCCAGCGGCAGGCAGAACAGTATCAAAAACCAAAACATACCAGCGCATTCCCATTACCTTCAGTTTGTTTGTTTTTTGTATCAAAACAAATACTGTACTTGTAAAGTTACATGTACAAAGAGTAAATGTATGCCGAATACCAAATGCCTTGGAAGATACATTTCTCCAAGCGAAGTAACTTCTGCCAAAACATTAGTTTCAATCCAAAACTACACGCTATGTAAATCTGCTATATTACTTCTGTGCACATGATGAAGTTGCAGTGTTCCAAGGGAGGGCCTGACATTTTGATCCCGGCAGGATTTCTCATATCCCCAGGCTTTCTTCCTGCCTTTGGGAAAGATCCTGTTCGGATCTAAACACCAGGGGCCAATTTCATAGAGCTGCTAAGCATAAAAAGTTCCTTAGCACAAAAATAGCTTGACCAATAAAACAAACCACCTTTAAAAATTCCATTTGATATTCATGGTCAGCAGCGAAAAACAGCCAAAGAACAATTGCAAGTGATACACAGAAATTTGGTTGTTAATCCTGTTTTTACTACTTAAACAGAAATGTCATGCTGAGCGCATTTTTGTGCTAAGCAGCTCTATGAAATTGGTCCCTGGCCATTCTCACTCTGAACATTTTGAATCAATTTCAGGGCCTTGTTCCGGTTTCTGGGTGGCTCAGTTTCCTACTGTGCTGAATGAAGTAGAAAGTCGTTTGCAGATCTAAGGGCAGATCTAGAGTACAAGCTATTGTACAAACACATACAGGAAGCAATACTGTCGGTATACACATATCAAATCCTGCCAATATTTCAGCAGCTGAAACATTTATCCAGGGTCGGAGAGGAAATGAACATCCAAAAAGGAAGTTTATACAAATGATTGGGCAGGATCGTTTTTCTACCAGGCTGCAACTTACAAAATGTAAGACAACTGGAAGAATAGCGCTCCGCACTTACGCTAAAAATAGCACCGGATCTCAGACATACATTGCAGCCATGCAAATGTGTCCGTGTGCGCGTCTATGTACACTACGCGTGTGAGACAATGTTTGTCTAACAGCCGGGGATTTTGTGACGTCATTAGTGCGGAGCGCTATTCAAGATCACTTGTGTACAAATTACAACTCAAGCATTATTAACTCTAACCCACCTGCATACCACAGTTTACCACATTCTATATTCTGAATACCACAATGCACCAACAGTGTAGTTTATGTGGTAATGCGTGGCCTATGATCCAGTCCCCCTGTGGAGACTGTGGTAATGTGTCATAATCAGCACTTGTGTGGTGTGGTGAGATGTAGAGGGTTAGGGTTAAAAACCTTTCCACAACCATGTCTTCCTGATCCAAAGATGCCTACAAATTTATCTAATAAAACCTCATTAAGCACTATACGTATTTTCATTTTTTAACATTTCATTGCGTTAATTAATCTACAAATAAGTAAGCAGAATTCAAAAGGGAAAAATATAACACATACATGCAGCACAATGTAGGAATCACCGGTGAAGAAATGGCCGTAATCCTTATCGGGAATCTTGGCCACTTTCATCTTCTCGATGCGCCAGATCCTCAGGCCTTCCTTCTTGCCCGCCCCCTGGAACTCTGGGTCCACCATGCCTCTGTTGTCACTCATGGTGTGATGGTGCTCCGATTTAGCAGCTGTGTGAGAGAAGACAAAAGAAGTCAGAGAAGACAAAACCTATAAATGACACTCATCGGGGAGTGGCACACAATGCACTAAAAACCTCACAATGCTTGAAGTTAGTCTCCTATGGTATGTTTTATAGATCATGATGCATGCGTACGTGCGCATTCTGCTTCCTTTGTTCCAGGGCAATTTTAACCAAGATTCATTTCCTCTTTGCTGTGCATGAACAGTTTATTAAGGTATCTGTTGTTAAAAGTACAATGTGATCTCAGAATTATATTTCAATTAACGCTACATGCATATAAATGCATGTGTCTCTTATACATGTAAATGTGTTTCTTTACATCATAGGCCTACATGTGTCCCTGTAAATCTTCACATTTTTGATTTTCCACATTTTATGCATTATATTCATAAAAATAGAGTGGGGGGGGGGGGAGTGTAGGAGGATTTGTGAGAGATTAAATATTGAGGAGATAATGAGGGAAGAATGGACTGATAGGACAGATTAGGCTGACACGGATGGGATGGAACCAGATAGAGTAGGCCCACTACAACTTGACAGAAGGAAGAGACTGTGCCATCATGGTAGTTTGAAATATGTACATTATACCTGGCTTTTCACACTACCCAAAATCTCAGGGTTGGAACCGGATCGAACTCCGAGATTTTTCTCAACACTTTTCGCACTTGAAAAGTTTCAACCCCGAGCGACTCCCGAATGAACCCTGAAAATCATAACCAAGTTCCAAACTGCATTTTTAGCTGTGATCTTAGCCATACGAACCGGTTCACCATAAACATAGTGTGAACTTTTAGTCACTTCAATCCGATTCAAAAACTTGCTGGACTGTACCGGAGCGGATCAGTGTTGCTTTCAAGAAATTCAACACGGATCGAAAAGCACGCCTTACTTGAACACGGTTTCCAGTGCAAGTTCTGTATGACAAGCCTCCCAGTGACTCACTCAGCACAATGTTTGCTTATGTGATCATGGCTGGGCATACCATTCTTTTCATTACACTACCTTACACTATGTGGGTGTTGTGTATTATTGCAAGAAACCTACTGACCCCTGACCTGTCAGACCTTAGTTATTTATTTTTAATTTTCTCAATCTATCTCCCCTCCCCTTCCGCCACCTCCTCCACACAAATCATACATGTGTGTACGCCTATTTGCATTGCGACAAGTAATCAGTTCTATTCAATCCTTCTTACAAAAAAAATTCACACAACATTATTGAGCCATACATAGTGCACTGTACAGTGCCTACATTGGTGAGCAGCTACCAAAGCAAATACAATGCACTTAGCAAGATTATAAACGGCAATATTTCAAAGCTCATGAGCACATAAATGGCCAAGTGGAGAAGGATGAAAAGTAAACATTTACGAAAAAAAAAGATAACAGTTTACATACAGACAAGTGCCTATATAATTTTGCACGTGTATGTATACTGTGACCAAAAAGCTGGAAGGACTTGGCTAGTCTAGCCACCATTCAGCTGTGTGCAGTGTGCACTATGCACACTGCACACAGCTAACGGGCTACCCCGCCCACTAAACATGTGAAGCCCTATATATGGACATTGACCTTGTACATGTATGCCTCCCAGTCAATGACACACCTCACCGTATGAATGGAGACAATGAAAGGGGGTAGGCCTGCAATAATAGCACAATGCTTGCTGGGTCCCACACAACAATGTTTAGATATAACACCAACATGTGGGTTATGTAAAATTACAGGTCTGAATGAAAATATGTATGTATGCACAATATTTGTATACATGTATGTAATACATGTATACATGTATACAGTATTATCTGTACAATGTTCAGGACTGGTGGGCATGTAGTGTACGTACAGGGTACACAGGATACTGTACATGCTGTGTTCCGAATTTACTATCTTGTCCTAAGAAAAATAAAATCAACAAGAGAAACTGAATAGATTATTTTACATACGTCATTCGAAGATGAACAAATTGTCCTAAGAATCAGGGATGTGATTGTACAGTGTACTTGTATTAAAAAAAACCCTGAAAACATAGCCCCAAACAACTGAAAATAAAACATTTCCAACACTTTTGTACAGGCAAAGTGAGGCCAAAAAAATCTGAAATCATGATTTTTTTCCTGAAAAATCACATCCGAAAATTGTATAAATCATGTTTCTGCATAGCTGACATTCTTAGTAATCATGTCAAACATCCCAATCCTTACTTTTTTAATTTGTAACTCAGTGACATTGGAATTAACAAGAATGAAGGCTCAAACTTGTTTGTTTTTTTATCAATGAAAACCATCAGAATATAACTTCTGATTCTAAAAAAAAAACATATTACGAGCCAAAAACAAAAAAGGAATTAACTTCTACAGTCTTGTAAGGACTTTTTGATACTGAATTCATAAATTGTACGGTCACATCACAGCAAAAGTGTTTTATCAAGAAGTTTGGTGTCTGGGTGTCTTCTGGGCACCCTTTTTAGTAACCCCCCACTGAAATTTTTATCAAATAAATATTTGGACATTATATGTTTGTTGGGCCAAGCTACAGGGCTGAAGTTCAGAACCATCCATCACCAGTATTTTGAAGCATTTTACCCGTCAATTAAGTTATGTACTTGGTGGTGATTTTGCTCCCAGGACAGATATAGAGCCGATGTATACTGCTCAAAATTTTCGGTAACATTTTCAATATTAAACATATTGACCACTCCACTCCAGGCATCTTGTTGCCGAAAATGTTGAAAGTGTGCACAGGGCATAAAAAGTTCGGTCAAATGTTTACCTAAACAACAAAACACAATGTTTACATGCCATCATGTGACTTAAGGCCTTTTCCCACTTGACCAATCTCTGGGGTGGCCCCGGGGCGACGTAGGGGTGAAAATAAGGCACGATTCCCACTTGAAATGTTCACCCCTCCGTCACCCCTGAGCCACCCCCGAGATTGCATTATCTCCGGGGTTAGTTCAACCCTGCTCGGGACCAGGGTTGAAATTTTCACCGGGGATGAGCGCTCTAGTGGGAAAAGGCCTATATAGTGGGTATTTTTTCATCTTAGTTTGCACAGAGCAGCGGTGGAAACCTGTGCAAAGAAAAATGTAGACGATTCAATAGTCTTCTTTGCACGTACGTTTCCACTGCTGATCTGTGCAAAAAGAGATGAAAAAAATATCCACTAAGTCACGTGATGGAATGTAAACATTGGTCACACAAATCAGTCTAAATAGTGTACTACACAGAGCTAACATTTGTGTGAACCAGGGGTGTTAGTTACCGTACATCAGACAGTAGACAACATGTTACCAAGAATGTACCAAAATGTTGAGTGTTGAACAATTTATCAACAACATACATGCAACACGTTTTGATACTGTGTATGTACATGTATGTTAAGTACAGTACACTGCACTACAGACTGTCAATAGATTCCGCAAGTACTAAAGCATGCCATAGCCAGAGTTGCTGGCTTCTACTGGTACATGTAAATCAGATTATGTGTCATTTATACAGTAAACTGATACGCACAACAGTAATTACTAATTCTGTTGCTCTCATAACACCCTCTCCTGTAGGCCTACATGTTTGTATGTCCACCATGAAATCCAATACAAGTACAAGTAGACTGGTTCCTAGTCCCATGGGCATTGTAAACTGGGCAATTTTCCCCATGATTGATTTGTCAATCCTATTTAATACTGTACAATTTTTTAATTTTTCCCAAAACAAAATAACACAGCATGAAACTGGACCCACTGCATTTGGTACTTTTCCGAGCTTCAGAAAGTACCAACTACATACAAACTATTTGATGTACAGTACATATCTAGTGTAGCACAGATTTTGATGTATAAATCTCAATGCTAATCTACAGGCTTCAAGTCAAAGAGTTGAATAAAAAACTAGAGTGCGCGCTTGGTATTCAACGTGTGTGTTGTCTGCACCACGGCGTGGACGCGCAGCCACGCACCACGACGTTCCGGAAACACGTGTGTGGTGCACTGCACACTCTCCTGAGGATGGCCAGAGTACACTGGCCGGAACGTCGAGATTCAACTTCTCACCGGTTCGTTTCACCATGCAAAGCCTCAAATCCTACTTTTGTGTCACCATATCACCATCACCACCTGTACAGTTATAACTAAATCTGTGATGATTTCTGTTTCGGTGTACTACCAAAGTATGATAGTACCTCTATAAGACCAGGGGTCGATTTCACTAACGCTTTGCGATCATCGTTAAAGCCCAAATCCATCGCAAACCGGAAAATCGATTGCAATTTTCCGTTTAGCGTTGGATTTTGGGCTTTAGCAATAATCGCAAAGTGTTAGTAGATCCCATGACTATATTTTGCCCACACCGACATTCTTCCTGCTAAGTGCAAATGCCATTTTGCCGTTCCCTTATAAGAACATACCTCCGGCAAAATAACATTTAGAGAAAGAAGTCCGCCATGACGTAATGCCAATCAGAAGAATGAAGGTGCCGGCAAATTACATGTATATCTCTTCCTTTTATTTAAATTTTATTAATATTAAATTTATACAGTGGAAGCTACATGTTAGGTTACTACATCATACATGTACGAGGTTGATGCCTATATCAGCATATGCCTACCTAATTAATTGCTGATGCCATAAGTCTTGCCAACTTTTCAAGTTTTAATGATGATCGGACAAAAAAAATCCCACCAAAATGTGGACGAGTTGGCCCGCTATATAATGCACACATGGGGAGTTGGGGACTGTAGTTCTTCTTTGGAGACTGTATACATCTTTTTTCACTCGGTAATCCAGTTTTGATTTCTCCAAGGAAATGTTATGTTTCAATCACAAATCACTTCAAATCGTGACTTCACAAATACCGTTTGCAAGAGCTACATCAAAAAAGGCCAAGTAATGAAGTAGAATCAGAAACTAATCTGTCATTTGAGACCACTCAGCTTAAACTTAATTTAACAAAAATATCACCCTTTTCGAAACCTGACTTGAAATGTCAACGAAACCACAACACAACCGATTAAAAATCCGGACAATCAAGTGCTGATAATCGTCTTTTTCAGAAACCGGAAGTTATTCGATACTTAAGAAAAACACACAAAAAGTAGGCGAATGATTTGCATGAGTGAATCTAAACTAGTTGCGATGATCGTAACCCTAGGTCTGACATGGGGACTGGGACCTTAGGGTTACGATCATCGCAACTAAATCTAAACCTACGTACCCTGCAGCACGTATGAGGACGCAGACGGCATCATTGTAGTCTCGGCCATCCGGATTCCAACTTACTAAAGACTGTCAAACTCAGTCCAGGGGAACTGACACAACAAACCACGGATGCTGCACACCACTGCAGCAATTGAATATTCAGAAATTGACATTCTTACCTTAAATCGATGACGGAAAAGTCTACTTCCAGTGAGAATTCCGGCCCAGGAACTGACTGAATTTCATACATGTGTTGAGGGGGATGGACGTAAGGTACACACGGTGAGCAGCTAGCGCTGGTTCACGTCATTTTTTGGTCGTTCTCTTCAACGTTTTCAAAAGTACAGGGAACCAGTGAAAAACACACCCAATTATCATAATCTTTCCAGTTTAACATAGACTTGTTCAAGTCAATTGGAATCTCTCGGGCTATCGAAGTACGGTAATTGTAATGATGAAGGCCTATTTGTTTTATGAATTATTGTACAATCACTCCACGAGTGCCATTCCATTTATCCAGATAATTACAAATGGGGTAATGGGGACTAGTGAGACAAGAAAAATATGTCTTTAAAAGGTAGCTGGGACATTAGGGAGACATCGGGACTTTTATAGGGAGATCTCCCTAAGGTACCAGCTACCTTTTAAAGACATATTTTTCTTGTCCATATTTTAATAGAAGACGTCGACAGAGAATGCTCTCAATGAACATGTCAATTTCAAGTTCATTTGTTTGGGGGATGTTTAGAAAAAGTAAAGTTGGTGCACGACCCTATGGGAATGTCTTAACCCTCAACCCGATCGACTTGAAAATGATATATTCTACTATTGGAGCATTCTCTATCTTGTATAAAACAAAATGGACAATAAAAATGTTTCTTTAAGAAGGACTTGAAAAGTTAGGGCGAAGTGGAAATTTCCCAACACAACAGCCGATTTCTCCCTAACGTTGACTTTTATAGCAAAACGTTTCCCCCATAATATAGGCTTTAAATAAATAATTATTATTACATGCATTATTATTTATTAATTGGCCAACAATTAAAACAAATACAATGACGGTGGTGAATAAATGAATTTTGAGTTATCATACATAACTCAATCGCTTTATACTCCGAGGTGCATCCACAGACATAATAGGTAATTTTGATTGCATCCACAGACATAATAGGTTATTTTAATTATGTCTGTGGGTGCATCACATCACAAGACCCTTCCATTACTGATGAACACCGCCCTCATACATCACGAAACTGGTCATATTTTATTTTCAAACAGGACTACGATATTTTTATTCAAAATGAAAACCGGCATTATTCTAATGACATTCCACACAGATCAAGCAAAGGTATGTAGTAATTTTGGTTCTTCCGTCGGAAGGAGACGAAGCAACTACACAGAGTCACAAGGTTTTAGGTAGTTTTAAAGGTCGTTTAATTAGATGATCAGTGTACTTTATATCGGGTTTGCGAACATTATTAATTATATTAATACTTAAGTTCTTAAAGGGATTGCATACGTTTGGTAATTTGAGCCTACTGTTTGTTTCAAACCAATATAATTGTATATATTTACCATAAAACTAACCTGTGAAAGTTTCAATTCAAAAGGTGGTAGCGTTTTTGAGATTTTGGCGACAAACTAGAGCGGTTATTTCACGCCAGAGAACAGTTAGTCAATAGCTGAGAAGCGTTACGGCCATAACGCTTCTCAGATTCATAATTTTTGGAGATAAAAAGTGACATATTTTTCCATAACCGCGGTACTTCGAATTGAACGTTTCTCAATATGCAGTATACTATCCAAAGCAGCTGTACTTCTCACCAAGTAAGTTTTTATTTCCTTAAATTTTCAGAGTCATTACCAAACGTATGCAATGCCTTTAAAGGTACAGTAGCATACCCAAACAGAAATGTTACTTTTATGATATTCCATTTGTGGGCCATACAGGTTTCTAAATATCAAACACAAGAACGTTATACCTCCATACAGAACTTTGGATTTACTTAAAGGTAATATACCAGACTTTGCTTTTTGTCAAAGAAATACAGATTCGTGGGCAAAAATATCAAGGAAGATACAGTAAAAGAGTCATCTGTTTAATTTTCAGTTCCATACGTTGCCCACTTTTTGAGAAAACAGTGAAAACGGCCACAGTATTTCTTAAGTCTTTTCTATTTTATTGTTAATCTTTATAAAGATCAAACATAATATTTACAATGTATACATTTAATATGTATCTTTGTAACCAGTCATCTAGGTATCAAATTATCGAGGTATTTTAAGTAGGTATCCAACTAGGTGTCTAGGGGCCTGTTTGTTTATGACGTATCCTGCGGATCCCAATCCCATTTTAGCGTACCCTGCATAGGACATGGATCCCAAAATTTGGGATCTGGTGCATTAAACAAACAGGCCCTATAGGTATCCGACTAGGATTCTAGTTATCCCACTGGGTATGTATATAGGTATCGCAATAATAGGTATCTTTGTATCCGACTAGGTATGTAGGTACCCATCTATAGGTATGTGGGTATGACTAGGTATATATTTGGCTTTTTCGCGCAAGCGAAAAGCCTTTATTTCTGTTCTGTTTTTTGGCTTTTTCGCGCAAGCGAAAAGCCTTTATTTCTGTTCTGTTTTTTTTTCTTTCTTCTTCCTCTTCCTCTTCATGTCGCTTGAGTTACCATAGACTTTTTCTAGGTGGCACTTTGGCTACTATTAAACTGCCGATTTTAACCAAACTTGGTCTGAAGGAAGTCCATATAGGGTAGTTGTCTCCCGAAACTTTTCGTCATTGTGACGTCATCAGGTGTCATGTGACCAGCGATTTGAATTTAATAATCAAAATCTTTAAAAATCAACCAAAAATCAACGGTTTGAGATATTAAGTTGATTCTTTCACCAAAAGTGATTGTTCGGCACGGTCTTTCTTTGTGACACATTACTTGACCTCTGTGACCTCTACTTCCGGTCAAACAGGAAGTAGCTCCTCATTTAAAAGTGGTAAGAGCTATGATCTTGATTCTTTCACCAATAGACAATGTTAGGCAAGGTCTTTCATTTGTGACACAATGCTTGACCTCTGTGACCTCTACTTCCGGTCAAACAGGAAGTAGCTCCTCATTTAAAAGTGGTAAGAGCTAGGATCATGATTCTTTCACCAAATATCAATGTTAGGCAAGGTCTTTCTTTGTGACACATTGCTTGACCTCTGTGACCTCTACTTCCGGTCAAACAGGAAGTAGCTCATTTTTTTTAAAGTGGTAAGAGCTAGGATCATGATTCTTTCACCAAATATCAATGTTAGGCAAGGTCTTTCTTTGTGACACATTGCTTGACCTCTGTGACCTCAAATTCCGGTCAAACCGGAAGTAGCTCCTCATTTAAAAGTGGTAAGAGTTAGGATCATGATTCTTTCACAAAAAGTGAATGTTAGGCAAGGTCTTTCTTTCAGACACAGTGCTTGACCTCTGTGACCTCTACTTCCGGTTAAACAGGAAGTAGCTCCTCATTCCAAAGTGGTAAGACCTAGGATCATGATTCTTTTTTTTAACTTGTCCATTAAGGGATCCCTTTCTTTGTGTAACAGTTTTGTAATTCAATTTATAATATCATATGCGGAAAAGCCCTTTGTGCTGTTTGCTACAGCCATAGATGTCTAGTTTTTCTTTCTTCTTCCTCTTCCTCTTCATGTCGCTTGAGTTACCATAGACTTTTTCTCGGTGGCACTTTTGTCATTTTTAAACAGCCGATTTCAACCAAACTTGGTCTGAAGGAAGTCCATATAGGGTAGTTGTCTCCCGAAACTTTTCATCATCATGACGTCATGACTTGATTTTATATGAATTTTTAAATATTTATCACAGCCCGTTAACTTTGTACACAGATTACGTGACAATATGGTCGTGTACAAAACATATGATGCTCGAATGACTCAACTCTCCCCATATATGTACATTGCATTGTACGTACGCAATTCACTGCACTGTGTGTATGACATTCATCCGCGGATTGCGTGACTCGATCAAAACTTCGTTTATAATCTTTCCATAGACATTTTCATGTAAGACTTTTTATATATCGTTGAATACCAGCACCAAATATCGAAATGCTATCGATGTAGGTTGCCGTATTGTGCGTCATTTAATGGGTCGCGTTAATATTAGCTAAATATACATGTAAAACTTAATACTTGGGAAGAGTTGTATTGAAAAGTGCAATGATCCATAATTTTTTTTGTACGTGGCAATAATGATAAGTTTTACACATGAACAAATTAAATTATGTCACGCCATTTCCCCTAGAATTTAGTGTCATCAGAGTGATTTCATGTTCTTGATATAATTTTGTATAAATATTCTATTCCGTAGGCCTATTTCAATGCAAAATACAGTCGGCTGGACGACCGTTGTTAGTACACGGTGGTCCGTTTTACACGGCCGTTTCATAGTGGCAACCACCATACACCGGCGGACCACGGTCGGTGGACGGACGGCGTGCCGATGCCGCTTTGCCGCTGCTGAACCGCCGGCGGCCCGACTTTGACTTGCGCACTGGGCCGGGACGTGATGTCCGATTGACCGTTGACTCAAAACTATATTTTCCCAAATAGACAATGCACGTATACGTCTTTTTTATATCATTTTCAGACAATTTTAATAACACATAGAAGGAACGGCCGATCGCATCGGAAATTGGTAGGTTCGGGAAATAGAGGATTAATATCGACGTCATGACAACTTCATCACTTAATCTTTTATAAATTGTTCAATCTTTCCCACGCTACCCGATTGACATGAAAATAATGATCATAGTAAAACATACGATGTGATGCTCGATAGTCTCAATTTCCCAAAACATGTGTAAAACATTGTTTACAGTATGTAAAACTTACATGTTCATTGTCGAATATCTGTATGTCTGTTGACTTTTCAGAATTATTCACAAAATGTTTGCGAGTTGACGTAATGTTTGCGAGTTGGCGTAATGTTTGCGAGTTGACGTAATGTTTGCGAGTTGACGTAATGTTTGCGAGTTGACGTAATGTTTGCGAGTTGACGCAATGTTTGCGAGTTGACGCAATGTCTGGAGTTGATGTAATGTTTGCGAGTTGACGTAATGTTTGCGAGTTGACGTAATGTTTGCGAGTTGACGTAATGTTTGCGAGTTGACGCAATGTTTGCGAGTTGACGTAATGTTTGCGAGTTGACGTAATGTTTGCGAGTTGACGCAATGTTTGTGAGTTGACGTAATGATTTCAACAAAAGTGATCTTGATTCTTTCACCAAAAGTCAATGATAGGGAAGGTCTTTCTTTGTGACACATTGCTGGACCTCTGTGACCTCTAATTCCGGTCAAACAGGAAGTAGCTCCTCATTTAAAAGTGGTAAGAGATTTGATCATAATTCTTTCACCAAAAGTCAATGTTAGGCACGGTTATTCTTTGTGACACAATTCTAAATGCCAATGTGTTCCATAAACCCTGCAACAAATGGGTCAAACTTAAATTTTCTACATTGAAATATGGATACCTTTAAACACTATGTCTTAATCAAACAAAATAAGTGATGTGAATTAATTTGAGAATTGTTTTTATGTATCATATGCGGAAAAGCCATGTGTTCTGTTTTCAACAGACACAATCTCTAGTTATTAATTTATTTTCTTCACTTTTTTGGGTTACCAAAAATTATGTCATGCACTGGTCATTTGACTCTTTTCTGGATAAATACAGCATTTCATGCAGACAAATTGCAGACAAACAGTATGTTTCTACCTTTACCATCTTTATAACAAATTTTTGAAGATGTCTGTTTCGGTATGCTACCAAAGTATGATACTTTAATTACAATTTAATACGTCGTGCATTTTAAAACAGTTCCAACTAAAATGAGCGTAAATAACCAAAACAAAAACGCAACAAAGATATTTCTAACGATTCTGGGTGGTTTTCCATATTCGTGATTGTGTATTGACAATATATATAATTAAGCAAAGAATTAAACAATGTAGTATGATATTGCTCTTAAAAAAAAACAAAAATTCAAAAATCTAAAAAAGTTAATCCATGTCGAATTTAATCGTGTTTTTTTCCGTGGTGAGATTTTGCAGCTGACATTAAGAAATATTTAATAAAATCATATTTTGCTGGAAATTATTTATGACATAGATATACTTTTGACATATTTACATAACAACCAATATCAAACTAGTTAAATAATGAACTGCAATTTAGCAGCCATAGCGCATTAGGAATCAAAGGACGTTTACGAAACGGAGGCTTAAACTCAAGCGGCCCCTAGCTCTGACATCCATAATGCTGAAAATATAGGTTGTGTTTTTTTTTTATTGAAACTGAAGCTCTGTTTTCCTTTTCAAACCAGAGAATCTACTTCCGAACCGCAGCCAAATGTCTTTATAATTTTGATATACCTGTTATTTAAAAATGGATTTACGAAATGGAGCCGAAGCCTGAGACGGAGCCTGAGCCTCCGTTTCGTAAACGCCCAAAGATTCCTCAATGCGCTTTACAAAATTAAACTTAACCTTAATCATATTACACACATTAAAAACCTGTTATAATAATCATTTTCACATTATACATTTAAAATCTATAATAATAATAATAGACAAGAGTTATCTGTGAGATCAGAGAGGTTAGTGTCATCTGTGAGATCAGAGAGGTTAGTGTTATCTGTGCGATCAGAGAGGTTAGTGTCATCTGTGAGATCAGAGAGGTTATCTGTGAGATCAGAGAGGTTAGTGTTATCTGTGAGATCAGAGAGGTTAGTGTTATCTGTGCGATCAGAGAGGTTAGTGTCATCTGTGAGATCAGAGAGGTTATCTGTGAGATCAGAGAGGTTAGTGTTATCTGTGAGATCAGAGAGCCTGTGGTTAGTGTTATCTGTGAGATCAGAGAGCCTGGTTAGTGTTATCTGTGAGATCAGAGAGGTTAGTGTTATCTGTGAGATCAGAGAGGTTATCTGTGAGATCAGAGAGGTTAGTGCTATCTGTGAGATTAGAGAGGTAAGTGTTATCTGTGAGATCAGAGAGGTTAGTGTTATCTGTGAGATCACAGAGGTTATTGTTATCTGTTAGATCAGAGAGGTTAGTGTCATCTGTGAGATCAGAGAGGTTAGTGTTATGTGTGAGATCAGAGAGGTTAGTGTTATCTGTGAGATCAGAGAGATTAGTGTTATCTGTGAGATTAGAGAGGTAAGTGTTATGTGTGAGATCAGAGAGGTTAGTGTTATCTGTGAGATCAGAGAGATTAGTGTTATCTGTGAGATCAGAGAGGTAAGTGTTATCTGTGAGATCAGAGAGGTTAGTGTCATCTGTGAGATCAGAGAGGTTAGTGCTATCTGTGAGATCAGAGAGGTTACTGTTATCTATGAGATCAGAGAGGTTAGTGTTTTCTGTGAGATCAGAGAGGTTACTGTCATCTGTGAGATCAGAGAGGTTAGTGTCATCTGTGAGATCAGAGAGGTTAGTGTCATCTGTGAGATCAGAGAGGTTAGTGTCATCTGTGAGATCAGAGAGGTTAGTGTCATCTGTGAGATCAGAGAGGTTAGTGTCATCTGTGAGATCAGAGAGGTTAGTGTCATCTGTGAGATCAGAGAGGTTAGTGTCATCTGTGAGATCAGAGAGGTTAGTGTCATCTGTGAGATCAGAGAGGTTAGTGTCATCTGTGAGATCAGAGAGGTTAGTGTTATCTGTGAGATCAGAGGTTAGTGCTATCAGTGAGATCAGAGAGGTTAGTGTCATCTGTGAGATCAGAGAGGTTAGTGTCATCTGTGAGATCAGAGAGGTTAGTGCTATCTGTGAGATCAGAGAGGTTAGTGTCATCTGTGAGATCAGAGAGGTTAGTGTCATCTGTGAGATCAGAGAGGTTACTGTTATCTGTGAGATCAGAGAGGTTAGTGTCATCTGTGAGATCAGAGAGGTTAGTGTCATCTGTGAGATCAGAGAGGTTAGTGCTATCTGTGAGATCAGAGAGGTTAGTGTTATCTGTGAGATCAGAGAGGTTAGTGTCATCTGTGAGATCAGAGAGGTTAGTGTCATCTGTGAGATCAGAGATGTTAGTGCTATCTGTGAGATCAGAGAGGTTAGTGTTATGTGGTGTTTTCTGTGAGATCAGTGAGAATTGTTCACATCCAAGCTGTAACCTTTTTCAAACTATGCAAAAACCTGCTTCTGCTAACAAATTTAAGACCATTTATTTGTTTAAAGTTGAATCTTGCTGCCAATGGTGAGTCCAAGAGGCCGTTCTTGTTGAATCTTGCTGCCAATGTTGAGTCCGAGATGCTGTTCTTGTTGAATCTTGCTGCCAATGGTGAGTCCAAGAGGCCGTTCTTGTTGAATCTTGCTGCCAATGGTGAGTCCAAGAGGCCGTTCTTGTTGAATCTTGCTGCCAATGGTGAGTCCAAGAGGCTGTTCCTGTTGCATCTTGCTGCCAATGGTGAGTCCGAGATGCTGTTTTGTTGAATCTTGCTGCCAATGGTGAGTCCAAGAGGCCGTAATTCTTGTTGAATCTTGCTGCCAATGGTGAGTCCAAGAGGCTGTTCCTGTTGCATCTTGCTGCCAATGGTGAGTCCAAGAGGCTGTTCCTGTTGAATCTTGCTGCCAATGGTGAGTCCGAGATGCTGTTTTGTTGAATCTTGCTGCCAATGGTGAGTCCAAGAGGCTGTTCCTGTTGAATCTTGCTGCCAATGGTGAGTCCGAGATGCTGTTTTGTTGAATCTTGCTGCCAATGGTGAGTCCAAGAGGCCGTTCTTGTTGAATCTTGCTGCCAACAGTGAGTCCAAGAGGCTGTTCTTGTTGAATCGTTCTGCCAATGGTGAGTACAAGAGGATGTTCTTGTTGAATCTTGCTGCCAACAGTGAGTCCAAGAGGCTGTTCTTGTTGAATCTTGCTGCCAACAGTGAGTCCATGTCCAAAGAGGCTGTTCTTGTTGAATCTTGCTGCCAACAGTGAGTACAAGAGGCTGTTCTTGTTGAATCTTTCTGCCAATGGTGAGTACAAGAGGATGTTCTTGTTGAATCTTGCTGCCAGTGGTGAGTCCAAGAGGCTGTTCTTGTTAAATCTTGAGAGTCAATGGTGAGTCCAAGAGGCTGTTCTTGTTGAATCTTGCTGCCAATGAACTGTTTTAGACAAAACAAAAGTGACTATTTACTTGCAGTTATCATAGCAAAATAAAGAATTTAAATGAATTTCTCAAGACCTTCAATAAAATATAAAGACCTACCTTTTTATTGTCACACGATTCTAAACCGACGAGGAGAGCCCATCCAATGCAAGTGAAAGACTGGGTGACCTTGCAAAACTGAACGATGAAGCTATCGATGGAAGATCCAAGATTGCATAACCTTTAAATAAAAATAACATAAAAAATGAACTTAAAATATAATAAAGCGATAAGGATGTTTTATATATATTTACAATTTATATATTTATGTATCTTTGTATCTAGTCACCTAGGTATCAAACTATCGAGGTATCGAGGTATTTAAGTAGGTATCAGACTAGGTATCTAGGTATCCGACTAGGAGTTTAGTTATCCCACTGGTTATGTATGTATCCCAATAGGCATCTTTGTATCCGACTAGGTATGTAGGTATCTATCTAGGTATGTGGGTATGACTAGGTATCTATTTATTAATTTATTTTCTTCACTTTTTGGTTTACCAATTGATAAAAGCTGAAAATAAATTCAGTAAGCACGACATGGTTGTTACCTGACAAGAGATTTCAGTCGGCCATTTTGTTGTCCAAATTATTCACGCCGCCATGTCGGAGTCGAGTCGGAACGTCCGATAACAGAATCTCATAGTCTTGCCAGTTGCCATTTTGGTCATCGAAGTCCCTTCTACAACATCCTGGAGAGACACATACACGGTCACAGGCTGACTGCATACGAAGCTGGACGACCTGTCAGTTTCAGGAGAGTTGTGGTACTTGAACTGTATATGCATTAGGAGAAATTACAGGCAATGTCGTTTAAAAGACATCGAGTGCATTTCGTCTATAAAAGCCTTACTTGAAGATAATCTTTCTTCCGCTTCTTACTTCATTCTTTTGGTTCACTCTTCTAGACTAGAATAGGGTCCCCTTTCTGTGTGAACGCTCCCGGGTAGTAAAGGGGCTTGAGCTGCTTCAGGGTCTGTGCTGAGATCAGTGAGTGGCTCATGAGCTAAACCGAAATAATGTATTAAAGCATCACAGAAAAACTCACTAAATCATGACTTAAAGAATATAAGCGCGTCCAGGCTTAAGAGTCGATGGTCTTGTTGCCTAAAATCCCACGAGGCACCTAAACTACCTATAGGGCATAAAGTGTTTTACCAAACCTTCATGATGACAAGGCTATAGCCAGACTCCACCAACACCGCCAGCATTTTGGACGTTGAGCATCCGGCCACAGCACCAGACATCAAACAGTCAGAGTAAGTATAACTTACCAACACTCTGCTGCATTATCGACATCTTTGAAACCGTGTCAGAGACCCTACACATGGAATTGTTCAGGGACAAATCTAGACTAGAAATGAAAAACAAAACAAAAAAATGAAGATTAAAAGCATTAGTCCAATAAGCATTTCATTCCTGAGTTTAAAAAGAGAAGAGATAGCGTCTCAGGGCATGGCTCACTCTGATTTGATGCGATGAGTCTTGAAAGGGAGTGGTCTTGTGCATGTTCACGGCTCAATTTGAGCGCTCCTGACTGAAAGAGAATGGTTATTCCAAATACCTCTGGTGAACATGCAAGTCTTGTACCCCCAGCTTGTACTTGAACCTTGATTAGATGGCTTGATCTCACCACCTGTAATCAAACAAATCGGAGAAACGTGTTAATCATACTACCACTTAAAAAACACCAGAAGTGTAGGCCTATGAATGTCAGAGTCTGAACAGAATTCAATTAACTTTGGAAATCAATCAAATTTACTCACAAAAACAGATCCTGGTTGTGCATGATACATCCCATCGTGTATGCTCCTGGCAAGTAGAGACTGGAAAGTATGTTTAGCAACTTCTCTCCTCTGGCGTCTTTTTCGACGTTTGTTGAAGTAGAGGAGGTTTATTAAAGTAGACATAGGGATATAGGAGATCCCATAGTCATTATATCATTGTCATTTCGGTTCAGTCACCACATTAATGAATACCTTCTCCGCCAGAGTTTGAAGGAGTTGACCCAGATATGCAGGAGATCCAAAAGTCATGATCCTCATGAGTTCAGCCACTAAACTGATGAACAGAAGTTCCACTTGACGTTGCACGAGTAGACATAGCGATGAAGAGGATCCCATAGTCATGATATTTGCATCATTCCATGCAGATCAGTGTTAATGGATATGAGCTCCGCAAGTGTTTTCAGAAGTCGGACGTAGGGATATAGGAGATCCCATAGTCGTTATCATTTCATCATCCTGGTTCAGTTGCCACATTTTTTTTAATGGAGAATCACGCCATATTGGAACTGCCGCACCGCAATTTGTATTTGTATTTGTGGTATGGATCACCACCGCCACATGTTGGTATATCACTACACCAGGTGTAGCATCGCCGCACCACCTTTGGTTTGACCGTCAAACCAATAAGAACCGCCGCACCACTATCGGTATTGCCGCACCACACCTACTCAAACTTATACAAACCAATTGAAAACCACGATAGCCTTACGGCATAACTCACTCTGATTTGATGCGATGAGTCTTGAAAGGGAGTGGTCTTGTGCATGTTCACGGCTCAATTTGAGCGCTCCTGACTGAAAGAGAATGGTTATTATCCACATACCTCTGGTGAACATGCAAGTCTTGTACCCCCAGCTTGTACTTGAACCTTGATTAGATGGCTTGATCTCACCAACTGTTATCAAACAAATCGGAAGAAAAGGTTATGAGGTACCACTTTGAACAGAAAAATATACTTTTAGACTGAAATGAAGGAGATGGGAATAATGAATGTAGGACAGAATGTCCAATGAGGAAACCTTTGAAATCATACAAATTATGAAACACCAGCAGTGCAGGCCTGTGAATGCCAGAGTCTGAACAGAATTCAATTAACATTTGGAAGACCAGCAATCAAATTTACTCACAAAGACAGATCCCGGGTAGAATGGTTGTATTTACAGCAGGATACATCCCATCGTGTATGCTCCTGGCAAGTAGAGATTGGGAAGGCCGTTTAGCAACTTCTGTCCTCTGAAGATATCTTCTTCGACGTTTGTTGAAGTCGACATTGGGATATAGGAGATCCCATAGTCATGATATTATTGTCATTTCGGTTCAGTCACCACATTAATGAAAACCTTTTGCGGCAGAGTTTGCAGGAGTTGACGCAGGCATACAGGAGATCCCAGAGTCATGATATCCTCATCATCTGAGTTCAGTCACCATACTGATGAACAGAAGTTCCACTTGACGTTGCGTGAGTAGACGTAGCAATGGAGAGGATCCAATAGTCATGATATTTGCGTCATCCCATTCAGATCAGTGTTAATGGATATGAGATCCGCAAGTGTTTTCAGAAGTCGACGTAGGGATATAGAAGATCCCATAGTCGTTATCATCTCAACATCCTAGTTCAGTCACCATATTTTAGAGTCACACCATATTTGGAACTGCCGCACCGCATTATTTCTGAACCAGTTGTGGTGTGATCACCACCGCCACATTTTGGTATCGATCACTACACCAAGTTTAGAATCGCCGCACAACCTTTGGTTTGACCGCCAAACCAATACGAACTGCCGCACCACTATCGGTATTGCCGCACCACACCTACTCAAACTTACAAACCAATTGAAAACCACGATAGCCTTACGGCATAACTCACTCTGAATTGATGCGATGAGTCTTGAAAGGGAGTGGTCTTGTGCATGTTCACGGCTCAATTTGAGCGCTCCTGACTGAAAGAGAACGGTTATTTCCACATACCTATGGTGAACATGCAAGTCTTGTACCCCCAGCTTGTACTTGAACTTTGATTAGATGGCTTGATCTCACCAACTGTTATCAAACAAATTAGAACAAAATGTTATTCATACAAGTTGCACTTGTAACAGAAAATATACTTTTAGACTAATGGGACGGATATGGGAATAATGAATGTAGGACAGAATGTCCCATGAGGAAACCTTTGAAATCATACAACTCAAGAAACACCAGCAGTGTAGGTCTATGTATGTCAGTCTGAACAGAATTCAATTAACATTGAAAGACCAGCAATCAAATTTACTCACAAAGACAGATCCCAGGTAGAATGGTTGTATTTCCCATCGTGTATGCTCCTGGCAAGTAGCGACTGGAAAGGCTGTTTAGCAACTTCTGTCCTCTGAAGATATCTTTTTCGACGTTTGTTGAAGTAGACATAGGGATATAGGAGATCCCATAGTCATAGTATTATTGTCATTTCGGTTCAGTCACCACATTAATGAATACCTTTTCCGCCAGAGTTTGCAGGAGCTGACCCAGGCATACAGGAGATCCTAAAGTCATGATATCCTCATCATCTGAGTTCAGTCACCATACTGATGAACAGAAGTTCCACTTGACGTTGCACGAGTAGACATAGGGACATAAGAGGATCCCATAGTCAAGATATTTGCGTCATCCCATGCCGAGACGAGTGTTAATGGATATGAACTCTGCCAGAGTCTTAAAAAGTCGACGTAGGGATATAGGAGATCCCATAGTCGTTATCATCTCAACATCCTAGTTCAGTCACCACATTTTATATGGAGAATCACACCATATTTTGAACTGGCGCACCGCAATTTGATTTGCTGCACCACTTGTGGTATGGGTCAGCACAGCCACATTTTGGTATCACTACACCACGTGTAATCGCCGCACCACCTTTGGTTTGACCGCCAAACCAAAAAGAACTGCCGCACCACTATCGGTATTGCCGCACCACACCTACTCAAACTTACAAACCAATTGAAAACCACGATAGCCTTACGGCATAACTCACTCTGATTTGATGCGATGAGTCTTGAAAGGGAGTGGTCTTGTGCATGTTCACGGCTCAATTTGAGCGCTCCTGACTGAAAGAGAATGGTTATTTCCACATACCCCCGGTGAACATGCAAGTCTTGAACTCCCAGCTTGTACTTGAACCTTGATAAGATGGCTTGATCTCACCAACTGTTATCAAACAAATCAGAAGAAAATGTTAATAGTACCACTTCTACATGTAGCTATAATTTGAGTTAAAGGACGGAGATGGGAATAATGAAAGCAGGACAAAATGTGCCATGAGGAAACCTTTGAAACCACAACAGTCTTAACAGAATTCATTAACATTGGAAGACCATCAATCAAGTTACTCACAAAGATAGATCCCTTGTAGAATGGTTGTATGTAGAGCAGGATGCATCCCATCGTGTATGCTCCTGGCAAGTAGAAACTGGAAAGGCTGTTTAGCAACTTTTGTACTCTGAAGATCATTATCTTCTTCGGCGTTTGTTGAAGTAGACATAGGGATATAGGAGATCCCATAGTCATGAGATCATTGTCATTTCTGTTCAGTCACTACATTAATGAATGCCTTTTCCGCCAGAGTTTGCAGGAGTTGAAGCATGCATACAGGAGATCCCAGAGTCATGATATCCACATTATCTAAGGTCAGTCACCATATAACTGATGAATAGAAGTTCCATTTGACGTTCGACGAGTAGACATAGCGATGAAGAGAATCCCATAGCCATGATTTATCGTCATCCATCCCATGCATGCAGATAAGTGTTTATGGATATGAGCTCCGCAAGTGTATTCAGTAGTCGACGTAGGGATATAGAAGATCCCATAGTCGTTATCATCTCAACATTTCAGTCACCATATTTTAGAGTCACACCATATTTGGAACTGCCGCACCGCATTATTTTTGAACCAGTTAGTTGTGGTGTGATCACCACCGCCACATTTTGGTATCGATCACAACACCAAGTTTAGAATCGCCGCACAACCTTTGGTTTGACCGCCAAACCAATACGAACTGCCGCACCACTATCGGTATTGCCGCACCACACCTACTCAAACTTACAAACCAATTGAAAACCACGATAGCCTTACGGCATAACTCACTCTGAATTGATGCGATGAGTCTTGAAAGGGAGTGGTCTTGTGCATGTTCACGGCTCGATTTGAGCGCTCCTGACTGAAAGAGAATGGTTATTATCCACATACCTCTGGTGAACATGCAAGTCTTGTACCCCCAGCTTGTACTTGAACCTTGATTAGATGGCTTGGTCGCACCAACTGTAATCAAATACATCGGACGAAAATGTGAATCATAGGTACCACTTCTAACATAAAATATACTTTGAGACAAAAGGGACGGAGATGGGAATAATGAATGCAGAACAGAATGTCCCATGAGGAAACCTTTGAAATCATACAACTTAAGAAACACCAGCAGTGCAGTAGACCTTTGAATGTCAGAGTCTGAACAGAATTCAATGAACATTGGAAGACCAGCAATCAAATTTACTCACAAAGACAGATCCCGGGTGGAATGGTTGTATTTACAGCAGGATACATCCCATCGTGTATGCTCCTGGCAAGTAGAGACTGGAAAGGCCGTTTAGCAACTTCTGTCCTCTGAAGATATCTTCTTCGGCGTTTGTTGAAGTAGACATAGGGATATAGGAGAACCCATAGTCATAGTATCATTGTCATTTCGGTCCAGTCATCACATTACAAAATACCTTTTCCGCCAGAGGTTGCAGGAGTTGACGCAGGCATGCAGGAGATCCTAAAGTCATGATATCCTCATCATTTGAGTTTAGTCACCATACTGATGAACAGAAGTTCCCCTTGACGTTGCACGAGTAGACATAGCGATGAAGAGGATCCCATAGTCATGATATTATCGTCATCCCATGCAGATCAGTGTTAATGGATATGAGCTAAGCCAGAGTTTTCAGAAGTATGATAGACGTAGGGATATAGGAGATCCCATAGTCGTTATCATCTCAACATTCTGGTTCAGTTGCCACATTTTACGTGGAGAATCACACAATATTTGGAACTGCCGCACCGCAATTTGTATTGCTGAACCAGTTGTGGTATGGATCAGCACCGACACATTTTGGTTTGTCTACACCACGTGTAGCATCGCCGCACCACCTTTGGTTTGACCGCCAAACCAATAAGAACCGCCGCACCACTATCGGTATTGCCGCACCACACCTACTCAAACTTACAAACCAATTGAAAACCACGATAGCCTTACGGCATTACTCACTCTGATTTGATGCGATGAGTCTTGAAAGGGAGTGGTCTTGTGCATGTTCACGGCTCAATTTGAGCGCTCCTGACTGAAAGAGAATGGTTATTATCCACATACCTCTGGTGAACATGCAAGTCTTGTACCCCCAGCTTGTACTTGAACGTTGATTATGGCTTGATGTCACCAACTGTTATCAAAACAAATCGGAAGAAAGGGTTATTCATATAGGTAACTTTAGAAACACCAGCAGTGAATGCCTATGAATGTCACAGTCTGAACAGAATTCAAATAATATTGGAAGACCATCAATCAAGTTACTCACAAAGACAGATCCCCGGTAGAATGGTTGTACATGTACAGCAGGATACATCCCATCGTGTATGCTCCTGGCAAGTAGAGACTGGAAAGGTTGTTTAGCAACGTCTGGGCTCCGTGAAGATATCTTTCTCGACGTTTGTTGAAGTAGACATAGGGATATAGGAGATCCCATAGTCATGTTATCATTGTCAATTCGGTTCAGTCACCACATTAATGAATACCTTTTCCGTCAGAGGTTGCAGGAGATCCAAAAGTTATGATATCCTCTTCATCTGAGTTCAGCCACTATACTGATGAACAGAAGTTCCACTTGACTTTGCATGAGTAAACATAGCGATGAAGACGACCCGATAGTCATGATATTTTCGTCATTTCATTCAGATCAGTGTTACTGTTATATGAGCTCCAGCAGTAGACGTAGGGATATAGGAGATCCCATAGTCTTTATCATCTCATCATCCTAGTTCAGTTGCCACATTTTATATGGAGAATTTGGAACTGCCGCACCGCAATTTGTGTTGCTACACCACTTGTGGTATGGATCAGCACCGCCACATTTTGGTACCACTACACCACGTGTAATCGCCGCACCACCTTTGGTTTGACCGCCAAACCAATAAGAACTGCCGCACCACTATCGGTATTGCCGCACCACACCTACTCAAGCTTACAAACCAACTGACAACCACGATAGCCTTACGGCATAACTCACTCTGATTTGATGCGATGAGTCTTGAAAGGGAGTGGTCTTGTGCACGTTCACGGCTCAATTTGAGCGCTCCTGACTGAAAGAGAATGGTTATTATCCACATACCTCTGGTGAACATGCAAGTCTTGTACCCCCAGCTTGTACTTGAACTTGGATAAGATGGTTTGGTCTCACCAACTGTTATGAAACAAATCGGAAGAGAGGATTAATCATAGGTACTACTTCTAACAGAAAATATACTTTGAGACTAAAGGGACGGAAATGGAAATAATGAATGCAGGACAGAATGTCCCATGAGGGAACCTTTGAAATCATACAACTTAAGAAACACCAGCAGTGTAGGTCTATGAATGTCAGAGTCTGAACAGATATCAATTAACATTGGAAGACCATCAATCAAATTTACTCACAAAGACAGATCCTCGGTAGAATGGTTGTATTTACAGCAGGATACATCCCATCGTGTATGCTCCTGGCAAGTAGAGACTGGAAAGGCTGTTAAGCAACATCTGTCCTCTGAAGATATCTTTTTCGGCGTTTGTTGAAGTAGACATAGGGATATAGGTGATCCCATAGTCATAGTATCATTGTCATTTCGGTTCAGTCACCACATTAATGAATACCTTTTCCGCCAGAGTTTGCAGGAGTTGACGCAGACATACAGGAGATCCTAAAGTCATGATATCCCCATCATCCGAGTTCAGTCACCATACTGATGAACAGAATTTCCACTTGACGTTGCGTGAGTAGACGTAGCAATGGAGAGGATCCAATAGTCATGATATTTGCGTCATCCAATTCAGATCAGTGTTAATGGATATGAGCTCCGCCAGAGTTTTCTGAAGTAGACGTAGGGATATAGGAGATCCCATAGTCGTTATCATCTCAACATCCTTGTTCAGTTGCCACATTTTATATTGAGAATCACACCATATTCGGAACTGCCGCACTGCAATTTGTATTGCTGAACCAGTTGTGGTATGGATCACCACCGCCACATTTTGGTATCACTACTCCACGTGTAGCATCGCCGCACCACCTTTGGTTTGACCGCCAAACCAATAAGAACTGCCGCACCACTATCGGTATTGCCGCACCACACCTACTCAAACTTACAAACCAACTGACAACCACGATAGCCTTACGGCTTAACTCACTCTGATTTGATGCGATAAGTCTTCAAAGGGAGTGGTCTTGTGCATGTTCACGGCTCAATTTGAGCGCTCCTGACTGAAAGAGAATGGTTATTTCGACATACCTCTGGTGAACATGCAAGTCTTGTACCCCCAGCTTGTACTTGAACCTTGATTAGATGGCTTGATCTCACCAGCTGTTATCAAACAAATTGGAAGAAAAAGGTTAATTATTGGTATACCACTTCGAACGGAAAAAATACTTTTAGACTAAACGGACGGAGATGGGAATATTGAATGCAGGACAGAATGTCCCATAAATTATGGAAACCTTTGAAATACAACTTCAGAAAATTCAATTCAATTCAATTAACATTGGAAAAAACTGCACTAAAAAAATTTACTGACATTGAGCCCAAAATTTATCATCTGTGTAATTTCGTGACGTCACATTACGGAGCCTTTTTATTAAAAGAAAAGGCTCCGTAATTTGACGTCACGAAATCACACAGATTTGTCTGCTGCCCCCTTCGACTAAATTCAGACAGTTTCAATTTTGGGATAGCTTGCGGGTTGAGCATGTTGAGAGAAAAATCATCCAAAAGACTCTCTTTCTGTGTTCAGTGTGAGATAAATATTTTTTTTCTCATGTCAAGTAATTTAATGATAATAGTTCTAACAAATAAAGCGAGGTTTGTTGAGTGTTAAACATCCTCTTTAAGAATTGTTTTTTGATGGATTTTGTATCACTTGTGCTGTTAACATAATTCATGGGGGGAAGAATTCCACTGACGACCATCACTTGTGCACAAACCTAAGGCACAGGCAGTGGGCGTTTTGAGAAAAAATGGCTGCCCTGCATTCGAAGTGTATAGGTCAAAAACACCCAGTAAAACTCACTTTCCCAGATATGCTACCCTGGTGTTACACACATGAGATTGAAGTTATCATACCTTGTATCCAAAACTCTTGGAGGATAACCCTTTTCCGTAATGGCCGTCAGTGGAATTCTTTCCCCCAAACGATATTTTTGACGGTAATGGTGTACAAGCAGGTCCGATACCTGTAAAGGGAATAAAAACAACTTAATAGTTTCAACTGTTCCAAAATGATATTTTTTACTTTCAGCAAATGTTCCTGAGTCCTTAAATCCCCAGATAGAAGAATTTTGTTCAACATTTCAGAGTAAAAATACAATTTTCTTACCTGTTTGTTGCAAACCTCAAAACAGATAGACAAAACAGTTTTATTCCCTTTATATGTATCGGACCTGCTTGTACACCGTTACCTTTTTGACTTTCAGCAAAATGTTCCCGAGTGTGCTTTAGACCACAATGATTATTTTCAGACATGGCATCTACAGTAAACTAACTCACCCAAATAGGCATTAGTGTCTTTTACGCCACCCATATTATTTTCAGTATTTATTTGGGTAAGAAACTGGTGGGTTTTTTTCACTGAAATATTGCCGAAATAATTATGTTCATTTAAGCCTTTACATGACCCATGAATGAATTTGCTTTAAGGAACAAATCTCATTTTGGAACAGAATTAGCTGAATAAATACTGAAAATAATATGGGTGGCGTAAAAGACACTAACCCCCCTAAAAATGTTGACCATATCCTCTTCAATTTTAGCAAGGTTAAAATTGTGGAAAGAGGGCAAAAGGCTTTGATTTTTTTAGGGAAATGATGGGGGTCTGAAAATTATCCATGTAGGCTAAAGCACTAACCCCAAGAAATGTTTCCAATATTTCAGTGAAAAGTATAATTTTCTTACCTGCTTCTTGCTACAGTTTTAGTATTCACTTGTCCTCAATGACCGTTAAATTTGTGAAAAGAGTGCAGGGCATTGATTTTTGAGGAATTATGAGGCAAAACTAAGATGCGATAATTTCACAAACGAAACGCTTGGCCAGTAACTTCTTAGGTGGTGGTGGCCTGAATAATACACTATCATCTATCAGTCAGTTCTTCAGCAACTTCAATCTGAAAGTGTCTACAAAAATACCCACCTCTATCTGAGCGTAGTGAAGCTTCAGTTCTGAAGCTGAAATCATGGGAGACCAGTTGCTTCAGCTACCACTGTGCTATAACTGGGTCGAAGATAACACGAACAAGTTGGAACAACCCTTCATTTCAGCATGAAGTCCTTCACGGTGGTACTGCCATGTTGTGCTGTGTATGTACACTACTAACTCACTAGTACAGTACACGTTCCATTGCATGGTCACACCCACACACCGCATGAATGACTTATAGCATTCCAAGTATTTTTGGACTGCATATTGATTAGGGGCACCTCGCTCATAAGATAATGTGATCTTATAATGGTGTACTCTTAGAAATAAAAAAAATATATATAATATAAAAAAGAAAAGAAATACAATCAGATTCCGCCTTTCACGAATATTATTATCAATAATAGGCTTTAATTTCTCATCGATCTTTCCATTTTTGTAAATAAAGGGGACAAATAATGATAAATAAAATACCCACTAAATTCTGTGATTCGTCGGATTAAAATGACTTCATGGGATTACATACATTGTAGGGCGTGGCCAGAGAGGTAGGAATGAAAGTGGGCGGTATTTAAGGAATCCGTTTTCATGTTTATATACAGTAACCATGTGAATAAAGCGAGAAGTTTTATATTTTAGAACCATATATGGACAAA
This sequence comes from Astropecten irregularis, assembly GCA_963971285.1. NCBI lineage: Eukaryota > Metazoa > Echinodermata > Asteroidea > Paxillosida > Astropectinidae > Astropecten > Astropecten irregularis. The sequence goes on along the minus strand of OZ020252.1, from coordinate 18,842,965 downwards.
TAGAAATGATGTCATGACTGGAAAAAAATCTCACGACGTTAAAGGTAATATCATACTTTGGTTTTTGTCAAAGAAATACAGATGATTCATGGGCAAAAATACCAAGACAGATACAGTAACAGTCATCTGTGAAAATTTCAGTCCCATACGGTGCAAACTTTCTGAGAAAACAGTGAAAAACAGCCACAGTATGTCTTAAGTCTTTTCTATTCTGTTTCATCTTTAAAAGATCAAAAATAATTTTGGTCACTGGTTTTAATCTGTTCTGGATAAATACAGCCTACGGTATGTTTCTACCACCACCATCTTTATACCCTGTAAGTTATAGGTAAATCTGTGAAGATGTCTGTTTCGGTATGCTACCAAAGTATGATACTACCTTTAAGAAAATAATCAACATCAAACAAAGAACTTGCAGCCAAAGACTAGTAAATCTACCAAGCCATATATACTTTTATTCTCGATTCAAACTTGATTTTTCGATTCAAAAATCTTAATGCATCCCTTGCGTTTATAACTGTATAAGGATTAATAATTTCATTTTAGTCAATCTGGGGAGAGAGAAAACAAGTAAAAGATACTACAGGTATTTATTTTTCAACACTTGAAGGACTTAAGTTGTTTTTACATGTTAACAACACTATCTTATTTTTTTTTTTAATTTTTGGTAGTTTCCCATTAGAGACCTTATTATCTATAATACTCAAATTTCATCAATTCCAGGTTTTCCAAATATACATACAGTTACATTGACAGTCATTCCTATACATTCCTGCACTGTTGTTCACTTATCCTATACAGTTCTGAAGTTAATCACTTTTCATATTCTTTCCTGCAGTGTCATTACTCACTTAATGAACATAAGACAAGGTATAGAGTAGTAGGCAGTGATCAATGAATGCATTCAATGTCCTACGCCATTTCAACACCAGTATGCTATACCCAATACAATTAGGTATTGCAAGTATAGGAACTGTAGATTCAACATTATAATGCGTGGCAAATACATGAATAATTAATATAATGTTTGTCCATACAGATAAATAATTTGGGAAAACAAACAGCGCAAATTGTTAGCGAGGCCTACTAGGGGAACAACTGAATGGCGTAATTAGCTCACAGAATATCCATACAGCACATTCGAGATGTTGGTGTTTTTGCCACATTTTAGGTGGATTTAGATTTAAATGAAACAATACAATGATAATTGCCTCGTACTGCCACAGTTTTTAACTTTATCAATGGAATTGTAAAAAGCTGTTGTTCACCGATATCCAATTGATCGTTCTACCAAATAAAGGGGCACAATTTGCAAAGATGTCCACATGGCATCTGTAAATATTCTTTTCTATGACTAATAATTACCAATTGATGTATTCTCAAAATTAAGGCTAATGTGAAAGAAGCAGCTGCAATTGTGCACTCATTTTAATACTTGATAATAATCGTGCACCTGTAGTTTACAGATCTTCCATGGGCGCCATGTCACAGATTGTTCCACAACTTCACAAAAAAATGACCCAACAATAGTAATAATATCAAACACTTGTTGAAGTTGTGCCAATTTGGTAAGTTTGAGTTCTACAGTAACAATCATTGCATTAATTAAATACAATCTTCACCATAATAGGCTTATGAGTTAAATGGTCTACATGTCTTAGAATTAATTCCCTTACGTGTCCAGTGAGCGTCAATCCTTAAAAAACAACAAAATCTGACAAACATGAGATAAATGCCATTCGATCCACTACAACAGTAAAATGGAATTAACTACATTCGTATTATTATATACAACTGAGGTTTAATTTGTTTTGTTTTGTTGTTTTTTGTATGTTATTATTTTTTTTTTGGTGGTTGAACTTTTTTTTCCTCTCAAATTTATTAGAAAACACTATACACAATGAAACCCATAATTGAATTGTTAGAACATACTTTTTGGGGGGGATAATCATTATTATTGCTTCTACATAAAAATATATGTCATGTTCATTCGTATCTGACTGTACAATAATTATAATTAATCTAGAAAAAAGAAAGAGACTTTAGTGCATAAAAACACATAAATGAAAAGTGAAGGGAACATTTTTACTGAATAGTCAAGAGAAAAGGTAGCGAGGGGTTGGGGAACAGCCAAGTGGCAGAATATGAAGCAATGATCTTCCATTCCTCAGTGTGAAATTGTCAAGGAAACGAGTCATTTCTATCACTGGGTATAAATTTGCGTTAAAATTACATGCTCTGCCAAGAGAAGGAACAGTTTTCAGAAACAAAATAATAAAACTTCTGAAACTGACTCTTGATTAAAAGGTTTTTTCAGAATCAAGGGAATGACAACTTAAACTCTCAGAAAAGAAAATTTGAATTACATTAAAAAAACGTGAAAAATGAAACAAAATTGCCATTGCAGTGGATCTAAATAAACTTAAGTCTTTGACAAAATGAAACAAATTTAAGAACAAAAGGCCTTTTAAATTCAAAGCTGAACTAGCTGGTCTTTCAGAAATCCTCTATTTTCATAACTTTCAGCGTATGAACACAGAGCTGTTGTCTATCTCCTTCTAAGGCATACTCAAGAAACAGATCGAGAAGACCACGAATTCATACTGCCAAAGGCGACAAAAACCCGATTTGTAATGAAATGCAATATACATGTTGGATAGGTAAGAACTACAAGTTCATGTACTGTGCATCCAAAGTTAAGTCAGACCAAAATGTGTGAATGGGTCTCACTACATGAACATCTGTTGACCATTCAAACTCATGTGATGATAATTCTATTGGCTAACATATACATTGATAATATGAGCACAGCAAATTCTTTGCAGACAAAGGTTTGTTTTAGGGCTATCCTTGTGGTATATCCTTGAAGCGCCCTCTATTGACCATAACTGGTCAAGGACAAACATGGAGTCTAGTCTTAGGATGACATACAAAACCAGTCTTGAGGTTAGGTTTGGAACTGATTTCGCTCTCGCTATTTGAGGCATACAAAAGGAAACGAAGGGCACTGGGCCACATGACCAAGCCGAAGAAAGGCTCCAGCTTTGCCACGTATATCTCAGGACCCTTCTTTTCGTTATGGACACAAAATGGCGGTAGCTAAATAAATCCCAAGCCTAGCCTCAAGCCTCATTTGGTAAATGCCCATATCAACCTTAAATGGGGGCACAGAACAAGTGTCTTTCCTTGCATCATTGCATGAAATAAGGGTACATAATCATGATGCACACTACACAAAATGTTTTATCATTATACAATTTCTGAGCTTTCGTGGTTTACCTATTCGTTGTCTTTTTGAAAAAAAAATCTTTTAAGTGCAGTCACCTTCCTACAAAAATGGAAATTCAAAGATCAAACCCCATCTTTTCATGACCTTGGCTTAGGCTCTGGCTTCGGCTCTGTCATCTAAAAGCTGAAAATAGACACTGTGGCTTTTTGATCTGTAACTTCATTGAACATGAAGAAATGAGGCGAAGCCACAGCCAGAGCACTAGCCTGAGTTTTCAAAAGTGACTAATTAAGACTAGATAAAATGAAACACGACTACCTTCCACAATGGACTGATTATATAAAATGGATCTCATCTAAAGCACACAATTTATCCTTCAACATTTCTCTATACTCTTTCCATTCTTTTCAAATACTCAAATGTTTGCGATACAGAACAATATATCCCATCTTTTTGGAGCCACTGTGCAGTCAAACGTTCGAACAAATAAACACAGACCATTCTCTGATTGCTACGTCAGTGGAGCTGTTAAACAGGGAGAATGTGCTAAGCATATTTCGGCAGAGTACCAGCCATAAGCAGTTTACATTAAATGGTACTTTGACTGGTAACCTGCCACAGTGCTTAGCAAATGTCCAAGTTCAATAACTCCACGACAATAACCTCATTGTAATTGACTATTTGGGACATTGGTGTTAACTAAAATACCATTTTTGTGTATTTCAACGTATAAGCTGCTGCATTCCCAAATTGATTCTTTGTTTCTTTCTTCTTTTTTTTTGTGCATGTGAATCTGTGGGGTTTTTTTATTCTAGAGCCTCTAAGAGGGCTCTACTGAAACCTAGCATTTTAAAATTCACTCAAGTGTAGTGTTTCATGACCATTTTGGGTAGTAGTTTGGGTATTACAAACTAAAAAAAAAAAAAAACCAGAATGCAAATGGTATAGGAAACAGCTTACACATCCCACTAACGATGAAATAGTAGTAATTATGAGTAACTTCAATAGCAAGGAGAAATTACAGATCAAGAAGTAAAAAAGATATAATAAAATAAAATAACAGAAATGTTATCAAAAAGGCTGTTTGCTGCCCTCTGTTGACGATATGACATTAGCTTTATAATTTAAAGCATCATTTGTCAGTCCACAGCATGTCAAATTCTGGGAATTTTTTGTTTTAAAGAATATAGTCTGTGCGCTTGTTGAATTATAATATGAAAAAAAAAAGAATATACGATTTATTAGGCATATTTGCACACGTGGCAAATTGTACGCAATCAATTCAAGCATTTTCAATTTGCACATTATTTTCTTGGGAACTGATAGAAGTTGCCAGAAAAATAACTTCTGTGCTTCCACAGTTTTTGCATTTTCATGCAGTGTGACTGGTTGCCTCCAAAATGCCAATACAAATTACCACGCGTGACATGACCTTTAAAAGGACACTAACATTCATGACCTTTTTCAGATAGCATACACAAAAGCAAAACAAGCAATAAATGGTCATGAGGACTATGTAACTACATTTTGGGATTCAAGCAAATTATCCATAGTGTCATCCAGTCTATTACTCATTTTAGAAAATACACAAAAAGGGGGCTTTCAAGAACAATCTGAAGTCAAGCAGAGGCCTGAAACAGTATAATAAATGTTACATGTACATGGTAAATTGGTAGGTAATTCCAGAAAACCACAGTAGCACTTTCAGGTATGAAACTCGTGGCGTAATTTACCAATCCTGATATTACAACAACACTGAATGGTTTGGCACCTTGATAATATTCATCATTGGTCATGATTTCGGAGATCTGGTTTTAATAGTTTAACGGCAGAATTTGTTCGCATGTGAGTTGCCTTTTCAGAAGGCCTGTTACAATTCCAAAGTTATCTATGGCTCAACACCCTCAAGCTACAAGGCATTGGACTCTAGCGCTCCATCATAGGTGATTTAGGGTGTTCTTTCTTCTTTAAGACAAATTATATTACAAAACCTCGCTCATAACGCAGATCAAAATTTTTAAAAAAGGATGTTACATGATTTGTTAAATATAATAATAATAATTAAAGTTTTCTTTTAGTAATATAAGACCTTCTTTGGAAACAACAAAATATTCACAAGGCCTCTTGTCAAAAACAAGAAAAACTGCAGAAATCTTTCTCGTTAAGTTTTGAGAAGTGGATTGAGAAGTTGCTGCAGAAATGTGTTTTAGACAAGAGACCTAGAAGAGGGAAAAAGCATAAACCAAAAAAAGAAAGAAATTCCTGTACACGGTTAATTAATAAATCTTATCCCCAATCATTAGGCGTAACTACAAACCCCCAATGGGGTGTGTATGTAAGATATTATCATGTATGTATACATATACAGTGAATGATTCTAGGCTTGCAGTATAAGGCATGCCAACCAAACCATACGATTCTATCAGGCCTGTCAAAGACGCAGTCCCAAAAAATCTCGTTAAAAAGTTAATTCACAGATTTTCTATTTATTTTTTTTTCTTCTTTTAGTTATTTTTTTTTCTTTCTTTTCCTAAGACAATCCCACAACAATCAACAATAATAAAACTGTGATTAATAATTTTTTTTTTTTTTCACATGTAATTATCGTAACCATTTTTTTTTTTGTATTTTTTTTTCTCATAGAAAAATCAGTAGGAAAAATAATTTTTGGTTGTCTGTGCATAACAGGTCAGACCAATTTACAGTCATATATACGTATATTATATATATACAAACTACAAGTGCAATCGTTAATTCTTTTTTTTTTTTCGTAATTTCCTACACTATCTCAGGCATCAAGCAACCTTCTCCGATGGGATGAAGAAGAAGACAAGACAACTCCTCGTGAACTGTCCTCGTTTCCAGAAACGGGAAACTTCTCCCAAATCCCAAACTAATCAATTGGACTGCCTCTCATCTCAAAAGATCAGTCAAAACAAAAACAAAAACAAAACAAGTAAAAAATAAAAAAATGAATAAAAACACACAAAAAATGTTATCGTTTACCCGCATCTTTTTTAGCATGACGATATCATGCCGTTTTCGTGTCGTCGTTTTTTTTTAAGAAGGAAGTTTACACAAAAAAAGGTGTTCAAGATTCTGACAAACAGAATTTTAGATTTGATTACTACAGATGGACCATTTTCCATCTTTTCTGTTGATCTTATTCATAAATTCTTATTCATCAAAAATTTCATCACTTGAAATAATCTCTTTTTTGGCAAACTTCCCATTTTAAAAAAATTGAACAAACTTCTCAATGAATTTCAATAATTCTCTGATCTCTGGACTAGCAAAGCACTATATCATCAGTAAACAATAATAAAAATTGGATTTATCGTATAAGGATTGATTCATAATATATAAAAAAAAATCACTTCGCAGTTGTTAAGTATAATGGGAGTGCAGTGCCAGTATTGACAATGCTAACATTAACGTCCAATAACGTACTGATTTTAATAATACCCATCCACTGTAATAATATCATATCATTCTGGTTATTTTTAATTATTAATTTATCATAATTATACATATAAAAAAAAAGAAACATTTACATTTATTTGGGCGAGTGAACACACAAAAAATTTCCATCACGATCCCGGAGGAAAATGCGCCACAAATCGATTTTTTTTTTTTTATTACTGATCTGTCTTCGGAAGATGTGTGAATACATTCTTAGTGACAAACGAAGGACAAACATCCATTGTGGCTTCGATTCTCAAACCTTGGTTTCATTCCCTTTGATTGATGTCAAACTGGTGAATGGCTGTGCGCTAGCTACTTGAGACACTCAGTAAACAGAGAAAGGACATGACGATTAGACATCACTCCTTAGAGCTCCTTTTGTACAAGAAGACTTTACCGGTACTTTCCCAAGTGGCACGGCGCTACGCGGAGCCCACCTCCAACAAGCTTGTGTCAAGGCAGCACAGGCATCATCAAGGCTGAGGACCACACCCATTGGACCAAGGAGGTAGAGATAGCCATTCTGCTTCCATGATTTGACCATAGGGGTAGAATGGACATAGACTTGAGTACATGTACCTGTCTCTCCAAACAGTACAATGCATGGTCTGTATCAGACATACAGAAGTGCCGCTCCAACATTGTTGGTCCACTGCTTCGAATCACCGAGCGGAACTGATGGAGGAGGGAATGAGATGGACTTAACGCTCCCGTGACTATGCATCTTCCTGGAGAGAGGAAGAGGCTCTTTGGCAACATCCTCCATCAGTATACAACCGAATCCTAAGAGGGAGGGAGGTCTCAATCTCATTGCTTGGCAACGAGCGTGCACAACAACAGATGAAACCCCCACCCCACCCCCCAAAGAACTATTGGCTACATCCACCAACTGACAAACCATCCCAGGGACTGTAGGTTGGGAACAAACCAAAATCCATGGTACACAGTCCATCGTGCAAGAGGTGTCATTCAAGAAAATACCGTCTCCACTTGTGTGCCTCAGTACATCCAGCACGGGCTCCATTCACCCACACACCATACAGACCGCTAGTTTGACTATGACACTCATGATACCAGTCAATAGGTTGCGTATTAAAACCTGTGCAATGGTGGACGAACTATGAAGGTGTACCCTCCTGTGTTCACCAACAGAGGGCGCTCTCCTAGTAACAGTAAACAAATTATTTTAAAAAAAAATTGGCTTTTGAGTAATTTTTTGCTGGCTGGAGATGACCATACCTTCTTCAGCGTAAAAGAATTCCGTGGAATTCCGAGGTGCTCTTTACGGATGGGCGTTTTCGTTGAGAGTAAGGATGCATTTTGACCACTCCGCTGGCTTGGTGTGGATGGGAGCCAAGGCAGATTCAAGTCAGTACAGCAGCCCGATTCCTGGCATGACAGCCAAGTCCAGTCACATCTGCTTAAGCAATCTCCCTCTGTGTGCGTTAGTAGCTATCCTGATCACCACACCACGGCATGTACATGTATTAGTTCTGCACGGTCGGCCGGTAGAAGCCTTCGCTTCACCCATGTTTACACAGCTCAACCGGACGTGGATGACAAAACAGTCATCTCGAGCAAAAAGGCTGTCTTCGCTTGGCAAACAAGTCGGTTGTGCCGACCAACGCTGCGATGACGGCTCAGTGCAGATAACGGTCTACACACAATGTCAACAATTAAAAGATGACAATTACTCCTGCCTGATACTGTATGAACTACGACCTCTTACAGAGCATAAATATCGAAAGGCCATACAACTACTTCAAATCTAGATTCAGTAAAAAAAACAAAAACAAAAAAACACCAGCAACTTTCTTCTACCAGGTCTCCCAATCTTCTCGTATCATTTATAAAATACTGAAACTTTTATAAAATGGGAGGGGGGAGGTGGGGGGAGAGAAAACCAGGAAACAGAGCATTAACCTATATTGACAAGGATGCTATGCTACTATATGGTTGTGGTTTTCCCTGCGGAGAATCTTGTACACGTCATCCTCTTTGGCGAGACGGTCTAGCAGTGGAAGGACATCGAGGAGTTCTCTGTCGCCCATGTCATCAAACCACGATGACACGGGAATCTGTTCATCAAGAAGAGAAAAGACAAAATATCATCAATTACCGGGAATTACCATAACAAATATTAAAGTTACAGTACAGGATTGGTATTTAACATACCCAAACAGAAAGGTTCACAGATTGACATATAACTTTCAGGGTATGAAGATGGTGCTGGTAGAAACATACTGTTCAAATATTTCCGCCTGAAATGGTACATTTATCCAGAAATTAGTCAAACAAAGACCGAAAACAGTTTTGATCTCGGGGTAAGATCAAAACCATTCTTTATGTTTCATAAGAAAAATTGAATCTCATTTTCGCTATATTCTTGTGACTCAGATGTCTGATTGAATTCAAATTTTCACACATTTATTATTTCATGAACATGTTTGATCAGACAAAGTGTGAACGTTGTTCTGTGACCTTTTAATACCAATCATGTATTATACCTTTAAAACGGATCAGAAACGTTTTTGTAAATTACTGCCAATATTATCAGATATTCTGGAAATAAAGTGGAACGCTGTTATAACGAACACCACTATATACCAAACATACGGCTATACCGAACATCATCCTTGGCTCCCAGTTTTTGTGTACAAAACATTCTAAATGCCAAAGCACTGAAGGCTTAAAATCACCAAATCGAACGACCGCTATAATGTACAAAGGACCGTTCCGGCTTTGCTCTTAAGCCCCGCCCATATGTGTTTTACAAACCGCTAGTGACCCAGTTTGACCGAGACTTTCGGGGTCACCTGATTAAAAAGAGTTCTCCAATTGATCAAAGAGTCAGTTTGATTGACTGGCCGGAAGGGTCAATACCTGTGGACCCTGACGTGTTCGTTATAGCGACGTTCCACTGTATCTGTAGCAACGTGTGGAAACTGCTACAGAGACCGAGATCATTTGGAATTGGGATGAATATTAAACTTACCGCGTTGTCTTGATGGAAGATATAAGAAGCAGGAGAATTATCTACAATGATTATTCGTTCTAGCTTACGACCAAGTCGACTCAAATCCTGCAACAGATCAATAATAATAATCAAAATCAAGTATAAATAATGAAAATCAAATCCGATAAGAGAAGGAGGCGATTCCATGACCTTGATTGATTATAAGCATCCGCATTTTTCAGGATATTATGCCAGGCCTGTAAACTTCCTGAAATCTTTTGGTGACCCAGCGAGGTCCACATACCTGTGTGCAATGCATACATGTGGTAGGTTTACTGTAGAGCCAAAATACTGGTGAGGCTGAAGTCAAGAGCATCTGGCTGTGTCCAAGTTCTGTACATGCAAATTGCCTATTCCTAATACATGTATCTATTTTCCTCATTAGAGCACAGTGGAGCATAACCTCATCAGTTGAATCGTCAACAAACAGCTGGTCAATTCAGCATGACCTTCATCAAAATCAACCTAATCTTTCATGGCTTTGTTATGGTCTGAATACTGAAGGTGATATAGGAAAACTATGGGTCGGACATTTCAATGAGGATACAGGAAAATGCCATTGGTCATGTTGGTGACTCCTTTAATTAGTCCCATTGACATTTTGGTTGGGTAATCATTAGAGGCCAGGGAGGCTGGGGATTGGTGTAAAGCTAAATCCATATGGCATTCAGATCATGCCGTGTCACTGGCTTTTCAGTATATCATGAAATGGAGACCTTTCCGCAAGAAAAAAATCAATCTATAAAGAGTGTACAGCCAGTGTGCATCTGGTTATCAGAATGCCGATACACACAGCGGTCAACAGGAAGAGAAGCCAATTCAGAGTAACTAGAATATACCACGATCACGCTTTTGGAGTCAATACTGACCTGATTGCCCTATCAGTACCTAATACCCTTCAACTAGTTTCCAGCATAGATTTGAAACCCTTCAAACTGGAACAAATAATATTGAAGTGCCCTTTCAAAAATTTAACTTGATGTCAAAGACCAAACGTCATTGAAAGCAAATGAAGTGGTTGTGTTTTTTTATCCTTTTCATCCTTGTTCCTGGTATTAAATGTAAGATGCAAAGAGGAATGGACAGTGTTCTAGCCACGCTGGTCGGCACCGGTCCGGGACAGCCGGCACTCAGTCTTTCCGACCGGAACAGAGATGAAAAACCATGTAACCGATCGGCACAAAAAATCTTGATAATCACAGAAAATGCACATGTTACAACATAAAATGTTGTGTTTTTTTCACTGAAAGTACAGTAAGATTTTGACTTGGAGACAAATTTGGAAACAAAACAGAATATTGCTGACACGCTCACGTATGTAAGGAATTGCATGTACTATCTCCTGTACCCTAGCCGTGAGGGGTGAGAGCTCCGCTTGCTACGCTTCACAATAAGTAAATTTAGCCGGCACTCAAAATGGGCCTGCTTTAACACTGGGAATGGATCCCACCATGGTTCTGGTTGTGAGTGCTATCACTCAGGCCTGGACTATATTCAACACTTTGGGGCGCTCTTCTCAGCAAAAGGCAACAAAATCTTGGGGCCACATTTTGTTGTTTTTGGAACCTATTTCACTTTATAAAACAAATTTACTCGAAGGGCCAATTTCATAGATCTTCTGAATACACAAACTTGCTCATGACAGGAAAATGTTGCTGAGGAAAGAGAGGTTCCCAGATTGTGGAATAATTGCCAAGGATTCGTTCAGTCCCTCAATTGTATCCAGAGTAAACATTCTTCAAAGCATTGGAAAAAAAATTCGTCTGATTTGCTGTTTTTAGAAGAAACATACAAATGAAAAAATTAAATAATAAAAATCAAGGAATGGGAACCAACTGGAAGCTGAAATAGGTCCAAATCAAGCTGAAAAACTGGGACAGTCTTTCCACAGACTGGGACTGACTGAGTGCAGAACAAAATTGATGCTTTTTATCACCAGACATGGGCATGTATTTGCAATTTAAGTTCTTGAGGCAATCTGGCTCCTCTTAGATTCATTCGGTGTGGATTCCGCACGTGCATGCAGGTCCCAATCGGGAACAATTCCGGTGCAATTAGGCTTAATTGCCTTTAATTCTGGAACATTTCTGCTGTTAATTGGGTTAGGTCTGGCCTATTCTGGATCAATTGGTATTACATTTTGCTTGATTCTTGGCTATTTCTGGCGAATGAATTCTTAGATTCAGGCCAAATTGGCAAGTTTTCCACTCTCTTGCTTAATTCTTCAACTCTCCATTTTGTTGTTCGTTGTGTATTCATAAGATAATTATAATACGAGGTACAAGTAATAAACTGCTGCAAACTGCTCATGTTGCAAAAAAGATGGCGTGATAAACAGTTTGCCCCAGAGTATTAAAGGCAGGACTTTATTCATAGGTTTCTTTCATATATCCTGAATGATTTGGCAATGATTTTGGATAGTAAAACTTCACGAATAAAGCTTAGTTCGTACTGGAAACTGAATTAACATGTACATGTAGGTAATCACTGATGGAACAATTGATATGTTTTTTTTTTCGTTATTATGATGAGATAATATTCGCTTTGTTTTTCAATTTGCATGAACTATGAAGCAGGCTTATCTGCACAAAACTAGCTATAAGAATATTAAATTAATTTATAGTTATTGATAAGTGAACAAAGAAAAATTGACTGGAGCGGGATTTGAACCAACGACCTCCTGAATACCCAACACAGCCAAGATTGACTCAAGAATCACCTTTCGTGGCCCTTTGGCTGAAAAATAGCTGGGAATATGTGGACCTTTCAACAACCAACATTTTGCTAAGCGGGTCTCTTGAGTTGGGTAAAGGTGCATTCACGGTCTGCATGATGCAACAAAATGTTTGACATCAATTTTCCCAGCTAGATAACCGAGGTTTCATGAAAGAGGAAAGAAATTTGTAAGCGCTGATTTTGGCAACAGGGTATAGAGCCCCATGCAATAACCGAGGGTAGAGTTGGACCAAGGTCGAACCTGCTTAATAACAGTCCAACACCGTGCCAAATTGCATCCTATTTGTGTGGCCTGATAAACAAGGCATACTTGACGATCCAGTTGCATCTGGATCGCAATCACATTCATTCTGATTTGGCCTGGACAGGCAAGCACAGAACTGCATGTACAGTACATCGATACTACATCCCCCCTAGTACTGCCACTTGTCCAATTAGTATGCTCTAAGGGTAAGTCAGCCACACGCTGCACATGTGAGTGTGTATAATGTGTAGGCTGACTGCATGATGCACGCACTAGTGATGCCCAGGTTTCCATCATGCAATCAATATAGTGTACAGCAAGCGCGCATTGTTTATGTCTAGGACGCTGAAGTGATCGCTGCGATAACAAATTTCATGTGTCATGTGCGGCTTGCCGGGTAAAATGTACAGGTACAAGCCCTTGGGGATGGCAATTTTAACAGGCACTTATAGTGGGATGGAGATAGGGTGGGCGGGCAGGGACTGGTGGGCGGGATGGGTGTTTGTCAAGCAATGAATGGAGATCTCTCGTACCTTGATATAGTTGCCCCTGTGGAACACGCAGGATTCTCGGAACAGACGCGACCTAAACACACTGCTCCTGTCCAGAAGATCGGCTACAGGATCTGCATACTGTGTATTAAGGGAAGGAAGGAATACAATAAATATTAAGGTCACGGCTGATGATATATAAACACAACACTGCACTGCTGCTGCGCATCCAGGGTTTTTGACATGATGAGCATACTGTGTCGGAGGTCAGACTTCACCATGTCAACAATGGCAGTTTGTATTTATTTAATGAATGGTGCAGCGAATGATTACCGGTATACAGCCATTTGTGTGCATTGTGTATACATCCTACGCATACAAAGCACTTTATACGTCATTTGGTACATGTAGATGTATACTACATGTAGACTGTATAAACACATACATACCGGAATGTGTATCCTTGTAGAGATATGGTTTTGTTCTTGTGTACTAAATGAACACTCTCCAAAGAGCAGAATTAAAACCGCTTCCATTTGAACCAGAATTACATTCCTGAGCTGAAATTTCGAGCTAACTTCCCTTAATAGGGGTCTATATAAAAACATTTTTTTTGCGGTCCAGAAAAGTAAGGCTATACCTCAGAAATGTCTCATTTTTACGTTAATTCCAAATATCTGTTTCATGAAAACCAAGTCTTAAATTTAACGGAGGCCATGGCCTTTGTTGCCCTGGTTCTTGGCCTTGGTGCCCCTTCAAATATTTCCATAGACAGTATGATTTTCCAATGGAAGTGCCCCTTGCAATGGAAAAGTGGCCTGGCCCTTTTCAGAACCAAATTCAAGGCCAGGAAAAATTTACGGAGACTGATAAACCTTTAGAATTATCCTGTGGACACATATTCAACGTACTATTCTCTGTCTCCACAAGGCACCAGATTTGTGTTAACAAATTCAACATGTATGAACATTTGCAATTCATGCACAACATGAATATAAAGATATTATATCACATAAAAGCCTTGTTCACATACCACTGACAAGTCACATATTTTTAGAAACAAAAAATTCAAAAATGAAATACAACATCAAAAGTTTTCACACTAATGCATGTTTAAATTCTTAGTTCCGGTATGTGCATATTTATGCGCTCTAGGTGGGAACCGCAACAGAAGAAAGTTAATAAATCCCCTCTCACTTGCTCAGTCAGACCTAAGGGTGTCATTGTGCCATCAAAAATGAAACAACTCGTCCTGCCACTATTAAATATGGGCGTGTATATTACCTGATGACATACATGTAGAGCCCTATCATTTTTTTATTACAATTCCCTAAAGTGCTGTAGCTGGTTCCACGACAAGTTTACATCGCTGTCATGATTTACGGGAGAGGACATCCCCGGCCATTGAGCAGCTAAAAACCTCCAACTGCGTCCTCAATTGAATAAGACAGGAGGACACTAGCGGGATGTCGTACTCTTAAAAAGCCTGAGTAGAGCAGAATTTGCTGTACCTTTGCTAAACTTGCAGTGAACAGGACACACTCGTAGAGCTCGCCCATTCGTTTTAAAAACTCGTCCACGTGCGGTCTCTTTAAAACATATACCTGCAGCAAATGAGAAAGCACAGAGGCAAAGGTCAGGAATTTTATTAAGCCAATGAGAGAATGCGATCCATATCATAAATCCATGCATTTGTAAAAGGTTGTGCAATTTGGATTCCACAGAAATGATACAACGATAATTTGAATTTTAAAAGTAATTGAATGCAATTTGTTTTGCATATTCAATCACGCAACAGATTTCTTCATCCATCACCGACCCTCAAATCCTGCGTAAATCATCACAATTACAGTATTAATTGTATTGCCATGGATATGATCATCCAAAATTTGAGTATGAAAACACAGATTGCCAAAAATTATCAAAAGAAAAGTGGGCCATGATTGCTGCTCAACAAACTGACAAAAAAGGTGTCAGCGTGCAAAATGATACATGTACTTTCATAAACAAAGCTAATACATGTAGCTCTCAGGAACTCTGTACAGTACATCAATATTTCAAGGCTGGTTTCATGCAATTTCTCTCTGAATACTTAATGGCCAAAACATCAGCCAATTTATCCCCCAAAAACATGTCGTCAAATTCCGACTTCCACTCTAAATGATTAGTTTGGAGGTTGTAATATTTGTATGCAAGGCATGTACATGGTACATAGACAGCCATGACTGAAATCTGAAATTTTCGTGTCATGGTGAATTTTAATTTTATTTTTCCCAGTGAAATTGGCCGCTTCCATAACGGACAGATTCTTTGAGTGCTGAATGCAATTCACGCTTTCATTGCATCATTTTGGATGACAAGAAAAAAAGGAATCAGGGCTTTTTAGTCTCTCCCCTGTTTTTGCTGAAAGTCATCATTATGCAGTGTCTATGAAAGGCGCATGGTACGTGTACGCCGGCAAATCTCAAGAAAAGCCAAATGCAATAATGCAAGGTTAAGACTACATGTATATTCGTTGCAAGGTCTCGGGAAAAGCAGAAATCTTTCTTCATTAGTCAGCTCATACAATTCACTCAACCACTATGTTTACTATTCCTGGACAGTTCTATCCTCATGAAAAAAGAAAGAAGAAAAGATGCCACATTTTATTACCGTAAGCACTTTTTTTCTTCTTTTTTTCTGGTCGGAAAATAACAATCTTACCTGATGGACCGTTCCGTCAATCTCAACAGGAACAATAAAATCTGCATTGCTAATGGGCTGCAAAGACAACAAAAAACAAAAGAACAAAGACATCACATTAACATTGAATAAAAATGTGCATATGTTCTGAGGACATGGAAAATTCAAGGACACGGAACTCGTTAAATTACCCCTGAAAAGACGGCAAACCTCAAACCACCCATTCGTGTGGGGAAATTGTTCTACGAAGTGACGCACGCCGAAGGAAGCAAGAATCCTAAATCAGGCATTGCATGCAGTTCGCTGCGAGGGAAGGGCCACGATTTTTATTGAACGGGGCACTTATATCGGAGAACCAAAATGTCCATGAGAAGATGTGAAAGGGACACCAAGGCCATGATTACGGCAAGGAAAGAAAACCCCTCCTTTAATTAAACACTATGATAAAATATTCACTGACAACATCAGCAGCAAAACTAGAAGCACAAATATACAAATTATAGAATTCTTGGTGCTTGTGGGGCTAGAAGCCTAAAGGTATAAAACAATGTACATACATATCCACACTAGACAGATGTGCACGATAGCCGAAGCCAGTCAAGTAAAGTGCACGAATACATAAATAAGCACGTCCAGTAGTCTTGTGAGATGTCATATTTAACCTGGTCATCAAGTACACTAAAATGAAAGTCCAATTTTGCCACACCCGGGGCGTAAACTTACATTTTTTTTTTTAAGTTCTTGTTATTCAAGTCTGGTCAAATCTACATTTTTGGGCCCGAAATTCAAGACTTGGTTTGATTAAAATACAGCCTCCAACAAAATTCAAATAAACATAATTGGACACAAAATTGCCCGGAGCAAACGACTCCCCCACAAAAATTCAAATTCTACTTTGGCACGTTCTGTACACGTTAAACATTTTGAAGAGGGAAACATGTACGTACATGTACTCATTATGGAGGCAATTTATCTGTCTGTTTGAAAAAAACATATTATACTTGTACATAACAGAAGTCCATGGGGAATTTGCCGTGACGCTGGACAAAACGAAAAAACAAGTCTGCGCTTCTTGCATTCCTTCACAAATACCTTGTTTTTGTACATGTTTGTCTGTATACGTTTTTTTGCTCCTCAAGGACATGATAACCACGCACAGACGGAATCTTTCGCTTCTTCCTGCAACTGTTTGTCATTATTTGAAGCCAGAATTATGGCATTTTCAAAATGTAGAATGCTACAAACATCCTTATCTCTTCCAATAAACATAAGCATCACAATTTGGAGGGAAAAGGGAAAACAGTACCCCCACTATAAAATTTGAAGTAGAGTGCAGACCGGAAACAACAGAAAAGGATTACAGGGCCTCAACACTTGGAATTAAGTAGACAAACATGTGGTACATTTGCATATTACTGTACACATGTAGTCTGTGTCAAACTCCCTTTGCCTTTGCACTTTACAATGGATAAAGGGCTGGAATGTGGATGGAACAATGAAGTCAAATTATTGACAAATTTGATAACGACCATGTGCTGGGCCGTATTATCAAGGGGGGTACATAATAATTATTATGTCGCAAAATTATCAAATGGCCTAGGAATACGGTTTGCCAAAGCATCAACATAATATATGGGGGTGGTTATTTACATGTAAAAACAATTTTAAATCAGTTAAATGTGCTGCACTGGAATGCAAATTCTGGGATCAAATCTTGGCATAAATAAAGAAACATCTGTAACAGATCAGCATAATTTGTGACATTTGACCAATTTTGTCAATGCCGATGCATACATTTTAAGGCATGCTTTCGCAATGCAACTAATAACAAATCAATAAATTTAATTGAAATGTCTTTTGACAACCAATCTTTCTTTTATATTGTTTTTCTGTACAAAATGCAAGTCAGAATGAAGTCTCATTTAAATGTAAATAAATAAATATTTAATATGATCTGTGTACTTTAAACCCTAATTATGACAAACAAATCTTTCCAAAGGAATTAATATTTTGATATTCATTACCAAAAAGGTAATGGCAGTACCAGTACATTTAAATGCATACATGTACTTTGCAGGGCTGCATTTCAATACAAAAACAAAATACACGAAGACCTTATCTGTTTCTCCCAGGGAGAATCCCTGGGAAAAAAATACTAATAAAATAAGTGCTTTTTCAAGGGGGAGGTGGAGGGGACAAGACGGCAATGAATACCCATCAAATACACGCACGATTCCTGTGATGACGCAAATTCTAATAAATTATTCAAATTTATTAACATCGTGTACTGCTGTACATGTATATTTCAAATGGTCACATGTAATGTACATGTAGTACATGTACTACATGTACTGAACATGTACATGTCGTGTACACTTGTACATGTATTTAATATACATGTATACATTGTACGACACTGGGATTAATGTACATGTATGTAAAGATATGGACTATCAGTCTCACTGAGCTACCACAATCTCCCTTTTACAATAAAACAACTTTTAATCTGTTTTCCCTGTTTTTAAAATTTCTTTTCTTCCTCATACTTTTTAATGCAAGTTTCCGTCAAAAAGCAAAGCAAAATGATGATAATACCCGGTACTGAAAAACAATTTAATTGTTTAATGGGATTTGATTTTTAATATGCTGGGCATTGAAAAAATTCACAATATTTCTCTTTGATGTACATGTATATTTGATTTGAGGAAGTAAATTGGACGTCAGAAATCATCAGAATCATCTCCAAGGCTTACAACAAAATCACCTCAGATCTCTGGATTTGTATCTAAGTTCCTTGGTAGAAGTGTTGCATCTGAATTAGAAATGAGCATGTACGTGTACATGAATGTATTAAGTTTGTTTAAATGAAAACATACTGCAAACCTGCAGGAATTTACTGTGATAAAACAACTACAGTATCATAAATATGGAAACAAAACCAAGTCCAAACTGCAAGTAGTTATTATCTGCCCTGCAATATTTAGATTGATAAAATAGGTTAAAACAACATTTACTGTTGGACAGGGAAAAAAACAAGAAAGAAAAACCTACTAT
Source organism: Astropecten irregularis (assembly GCA_963971285.1). Classification (NCBI taxonomy): domain Eukaryota; kingdom Metazoa; phylum Echinodermata; class Asteroidea; order Paxillosida; family Astropectinidae; genus Astropecten; species Astropecten irregularis. The sequence continues at coordinate 18,824,048 of OZ020252.1, read as the reverse complement.
GTCATAAAAAACTCATAATTTGTGATAGTGCTCTTTAAATTGAAGTCTGACTTCTAATTACTTGCATTCGGGTATTGTCACAATGTTTGAGTTTAGAATGATTTGAAATGCATTTGAAAATAAGTATAAAAAGTCACGTTGACGTGTTTTCGAGATAAACATGTGGTTGAAATGATCCATGTGGCATTTCAAGTTGCCGACAGCTTTGACGGCAAGGTGATAATTGGGAGGTGTAGGCGGGAGTCTGTGGGACGACGACGTATAAAAACAGTCCACACAGACTCAATCGAAAAGCGCTGACAATTATTTCACATCAAGATGTATCCAATCAGGCTACATGTACAGCAAACATGTACATGTACTTATCAGTACCGGAGCACTATATGCAGTGAAACACATGTATAATACTCATTAAAGGTACTATCATACATGTACTTTCTTCACAGATTTACCTATAATTTACAGGGTATAAAGATGGTGATGGTAGAAACATATCGTTACAAATTTTCTGCCTGAAATGCAGTACATAACCAGAAAAAGAGTGAAATCAATGAATGACCAAAATTATTTTTGATCTTTTAAAGATCAAAAATAAATGTGAAAACACTTAAGTAATACTGTGGCCATTTTTCACAGTTTTCTCAAAAAGTGGGCAACGTATGGGACTGAAATTTTCACAGGTGACTGTTACTGTATCTTCTTCGATATTTTTCCCCATGAATCTGTATTTCTTAGACAAAAACCAAAGAGTGATATATTACCTTTAATTACCCACACAGGTTTTTGTCAAAGAAATGCAGATTCATGGACAACAATTTAAAAAGAAAGATACAGCAACAGTCATCTGTGAAATTCCAAGTCCTGTGTGGAGCCTAAAAAAAAAACAATTTTTTTTTAGATCTTCTTTTAGAAAATTCCTATCCTTTCCTCCTTCCCCCAGATATCTTTCGCAATGGAGAGTTATTCTATTAACCTGCATGACACTTTCAGCAATCAATGCCAAAAAAAAAACAACCATTTGAAAGGGATACATTTTTCAATTTCAATGCATACATGTACACAGAAGAATAAAAGAATAAATGACAATCAGTGGATATATTTCACACCACTGCATTTCCAAAAATTATTGACAACTTGCTCGGCAGCATTCAAAACAAGATCTGAATTGTTTTTTATTTGCCCCAGAGGTTCGGATCGTGCAATACAGTGTGGCCCGGTGACCTAAAGCTGAATGAGATAGAAGCAGGCTGATCAATCATAGCGCCGATCCTACTAATCTTAGCCCGGGACTGAATAATACATATTGGACCTGTCATTGGGACTATGATTGTGCAGTTTACAGCGGCATTCTGCTCCCTTTGCTCAAACATCAGTGGAAACAGGCCACAGTGACGGCAACTTGCCATGGGTGTTTTTGAGCTGAGCTGTGAGAAACCTGCCTCAATAACACCCTTTCATATTTCTACAAAAAGAAAATGGGTTTTCTGATTTCCGTTCCAAGCCTAAATTTTTAAAAATACTTCACACCCATGGACTGATCTACATTATGAAATGTAGATCTATCACTTTGACACTTTAACCCTAACCCTCTACACAAGATAAGAGCTGCTTACCACACATTAAAACAGTTTCCACAGGGTCATAAACCATGCATTACTACACAAACCACACTGTGGTGTATGGGGAAAACCATGTGTGGTAAACTGTGGTATGCATACAGCATATCATGTGGGTCAGGGTTAAATTAACTTTTTTTATTGCACATGAACTTGTTTGAAGTACATGTATTTGAAAGTTAGAACGTGTATACAATTAAATTTAGTTTGACAATGCCTCCCATTAAATCCCCTGGATATAAATGCAGGCAAATGGCCATTAATGTTGAGGGTAAGTGTCTGTGCAATTATTTCTGACTTATCAGCAGCCATAAGAACAAAAAATCCTATAAAATATCCTCAACACAGTGGCGGTATTAAGGAATAGCGCTCTGCACTAGTGATGTCTCAAAATCCCGGGATGTCAGACAAACATTGTCTCACACACGTAGTGCACATGCATGCGCACACGCACACACATTTGCATGGTTGCAATGTTTGTCTGAGATCCGGTGCTATTTTTAGCACAAGTGCGGAGCGCTATTGCAACTGACAAATCTTGCATAGCAAATCTTGTGGGAATTCTGTATCACCGTGGCTGATTCCATGTTTGAGACACAACTCTTGAGTTGTCCAAAGATACATGAACAACAAACCTGATACCACTGTACAGCAAGACAGTTGTAAGCGGCTGTGTCTTAGAAGAGTAGTATAAGGGTTTCATACACGCTCATTGACAAATGGCACCAGAGACCAAGCAGAGGTTGTCATTTATCCCCTCCTGTGTACAAAACGTCCTGTACCACAAATCAGCCTCCGAAAATGTACATTACACTGCATGAGCCCAATACAGTGATACACTGTGTTGGATACATGTACACTGTATAATGTATGGCAATTCCATTTCTACATCTCTATCAAACCGTTCTCCTCTGCTTTTCTAAGCACTTTGAGCCATTAAAGACCCGACCGTGAACGCGTGGAGGTGTCAGAGACAATTAAAATTAAAAGCCCGTAAATAAAATGCAAAAACAAGGACATGTATACAACTTCACGCCTACACATAAAAACTGAAGGCTATATTATACTGTACAACCAATGTGACTTGTGAAAACAAGACTGGACGGAAAAGGGGAATTTGAAATGAAAAAAAAAATCGTAAAAATGATGATGGGCTTTTTTTTCTTCTTTTTTTTTTTACTTTAACATCAATGTCCTTTTAAGACAAGGATTGGGTCTTTCTACATGTACACATATAACTGTACTAGTATAGCTTGGCAGCTACTGCCAAAACCAATCTGGTTGTGCATGTACACATGTATCGTCTGAGCAACGTGAGTCACCGGTCTCCCGCCACTTCATGGTAAGACTAGGATGCAATCAGTATGGGGCCTTATCAAATTTAAAGTACAAAGTACCAGCAACTTGGTTTTAAAGGGGCTCTCCGTACAAGTGCAACTTATAATATTCCGACGGCTCAGAGTGTAACTTATAATACTCCGGCAGCTCACGGAATCACCAAGAACACGATTTACCTTTATTTACATAGTCATACATGCACCAAACAAATGTGGGTGTTAACTAATAGGAAATTGTTGGCTTATGGGATCAACATGAAGGGAAATCAAACTTCCCTTTCACACATTTGGCTGGACGATTAGCATATGATTGATGCATGACACCATAATTTACACGACTCTGAACTGATCTACGTGAATGAATCAAACTGCTGAGGAAATAATGTCGGGTGTTAATGTCTCTGTCTTAAACTAACTCTAGCTTTCCTCTCACCTTAAATGAACTATGTACAAGTGTTTCATCAAGATCGATGACTATGCAGTTTTTATGAGCGTCGCTGTGTCGTATCGGTGGCAACAGGTATTTGTGAGTCGTCTGCAGAGGGAGAGAGGAAAAGATTGAAAACAGAAAAACAAATGAAATGGGTTGACAACAAGTGGCTCTTCAACACGAGAATGTTTATCTAGCTTTCCACCTACATGTGTGTACACACTGTGCTCCCATCACATCCCACCTGTCCTGGACAAATTTCATGGATCCGTTTAAGCACAAAAAAAATTGCTTAGCACAAAATCTCTTGCTCAATCAAACAATTCACGAATTCGCGAACAGCCAAAGAACAACCACAAGTGACATACAACGCATGGAAATTTGGTTGTTAATCCTGTTTTGGTTAAGAAATTTCATGGTTAGCACATTTTTGTGCTAAGCAGGGCCGTGAAATTGGATCCATTTATTAGCTACATGTACCTGGCACCAAGTTAACCATCAACCCAACTCCACAGGCCTCTCAACCACCTACACGTACATGTACAGTGTGTACCTACCCCAATCATACATGACCTATCCACTTGACAGTACCAATCAACAATCAACATGTTCCCCAATCCTCCTAATCAACAGCAAACGCCCATCACACTGTCCAATAGCATTGCTATGGGCTTACATGTAATTAGGGTGTCTACATAAACCTTCCCTCATTCACATTTTTGTACCTGAAAATGATCTCACAAAGCCTCATTTTCCCCATTTCAAAGATCTCTCAGAGATCTCACAGAGACTCCTGCAAGAGTCGTGCTTTTTTTGTCGGAAGTTCACTAAACCAATGTCCAAAACGAGAAATATAATTCATATGGACGGTTCGGCATGGCCAAGTAAAGTCCACATGATTACGAGCTAATCTTAATGCAAATTCTGCATGAGATATATGGGCACAGGCACTTGCACAGTATCTGAACTAATTAAAATGTCCATATGGCACTGGAATGGAGGTTGAATGTCAGAAGGTAGGCAGGCAGGGCGCGAGTGAAGAGATACAGGCTTCATATGTGCACATCAACTGCCCTAATCAACTGACTGCATAATGCAAGCAGGCATCTGTGAGAGAGACACTGCTTCCTGATTAACCATACACTGGCATTCTTGTACACAAACCGCTTGGTGGATAAGAGCAATGTATTTTTGGTATGCGAGGCAAACAAATAGGCCTACAAGGACTGATGCGGCTAACCGAATTGCCTCAACAAGTAGGCTATAAATGTTATCCATGTCAATTTATGCACCAAGTTAACATGCAGGGCACATAAACTAAAACCAATTGTAAACTGCATCTACTGGCATTTTTCTTGATTGTCTATGTAATGAAATCTATAGCACGGTCTGTTGACCGACAAAACAATATCATATAAACCAATGGAAGATTTCGAGGCTGTTTAGCTCAATTTTACACATTGCTGCATTAAGTGCTTAATTCTCTGTCTGGGGGGACAAAAATGATCCTCCCTTGTGTTATCATGGCACAGTATAATAGTATGCTGTGTGATTCTTGGCATGGTAAGGAAGGTTTCATAGATAGATGATGAACTGTTGTGCACAGAGCCAATAGCTGGTTCAGTATGCAGGGATGAACACAATAAACCAAGCCCACATTAACAAATAATATTTGACTTTCCCCTTTCAAGTATGTTTGCTCTTGAGAAGATTTAAATTACAAATACCTTACGTGCATTTGTTCAACATCCAGTGCACAAGTTTTTCTGAACCACTTTCTTCTGATATATGCAATAATAAAACGTAACCACCCCCACCCTCCCCAATGCAATTCATTGTTGTACACATATGTACACAATATACACACATATATGTACACTGGATAGTGGATACAACAACAGCAATAGGGAATTGGTTCCTGATGCGAGTTCACAAAGGTTATTCATTTATACACACCTGTACATGTTATACGTGTACACATACCTACATAATATATGTTTACATGTGCAGCATGGACACCAGCTTTGGGATTATTTATCTGAATGCTAAAATTAAGCAGCCAAGGGGGGTATGTACATGTACATGTAGGAGGAAACAAGATTTGGAGGCCACAGTAAACGTGGGTGTAAATGTGACTGAAGTGACATGTGCAAGGATACATGTGCTAGTGTAAACATGTAGGCCTACATGTGCGTGAGGAGAAATGGTAGGGACGATGAGAAGAAAAAACAGGAAAGTGAAAAAGGAAATGTTTGGAACAATTTGTACAAACCTTTCAATGTGTTGTACACAAAACATGCGGCGTAGTTTCAATCAGTTATAAAAATCAAAATGACATTCATTCAAATGTTCAAATGCTGGACTGTGTTCCAAAATGATTATGAAATTTGCAAGCAATATCACAATTCACATATTTTTCTTTTCTTTTTTTAATTTTCTTTTATTTGATTTTGTTTACAATGATGTGTATACAATACAATTGGTTTGGACAAATGTTTTTTGTAGAAAAAAAAAACACCACCTACCGGGCAGCTAGGGGCATAGCTTGATGCAGGCTCATGCAGCTGTAAATGAGGAAATGGATACAGTGGTTGAAGGAATCAAGCACAGCAAAACAACAACAACAACAATCAAATTAGACAACAACAACAACAACCACAGCCAACAACAACAAAAACTGTAATGTACACAGTCAGACCATATTATGATAGGTGTGTGCAAACGAATTCAAAAGGATCGCTGTTGTGGAAGTACCAAATGCATCAAGTACATGGGTGGGGCTTGGAAGGGGAGGTGGGAGGGAGTCCAGAACTCCACTATTTGCATCCACATCAGTGGATTATATGCTAATCGGCCAATTTTGGAAATAGTTCGAAATTGCCAACCACAAGACCAAATTGTCCATTCAAATTGCATGAGGAGAACAGAGTCACTAACACTGAAACATGTCAAACGGTGTCTTCACTGTATAAAAAGGGTTGGGAGGCGTAAATATGCATACATGTGCATGCTTTACTAGTTTCACCAAAGAAGGGCAGCCATTTCATGCCTTCACTCTGATTCTGAATGGTGTTGAGTAGCGGGTCTCCCCAGGAAACAAGACTGATGGCCTCTTCACGGTATAAATAGGAACCGTGATGGGCTGGCCCAGTAATGCACCTTGCCAATAACAAATCAAAAATTAAAGTCTTGATGAGAGAGTGCCATACATGTACTTCCTCTATGATGTATGTCACTGCATACAGGAAATGTCACAAAAAGAGGGATCATTTATAATTGCTGCATGTATGCAGGTTCTATACCCCAACACTGTGAGGTTTTCAAAGGAGCAATTTTATACAAATTGCTGTGCCAAAAAGCAGCAGGAATTTCCGATGGAAAACCAAAATGTTATTCAATTGTATGACTACAGCATGCCTAGTTACATATGTACATCACAGGAGGAAATTAACTATGTTCCTGGCTGTGAGTGGTAAAACAAAGACAGTGAGAATAAAGATGCATTTATTAATACACTTCAGTAGGAATGTTGGCCTTTCACTCAAAGTGCTATTCTCGAATATTAAATGATTTTGGTCAGGAAATATATAATATGCAAATTAGGCTTGCCCTTCACCAACGTGGATGACCACTGTATACTCAGTGCTTGTGAGCGCACGTGAAAAAATCAGATGCTGGCTCAGGTGGGATTCGAACAAGCACTGAGAATACAGTGCTCATCCACGTCGGTGAAGGGCAAGCCTAATTTCCATATTAAGTACATTCTCTCTTAGTCTTTGGGTTTGCAATCGGAAATGGAGTAAGCAACTCTGTTGGTGATGGATTCAAGCTAGCTTGTGGAATTTAAGCAGTTTGCGGTCTAGAAAAAAAATGGCATCTTGCTGATGGTAAATACAGCAAACAAGAACACATTGCACACACGTATCATGGTATGGTAAACTTAACTGGTACATATGCAGTTTTTTCTTTTCGTGGTACAGACACACACCAAGTGTTTACAAAATAGCAAACAACATCATAAACCACTGCATGCTACAGTGTTTACATGTACAGTGCAATGACAACAAAATAATAATGTGGATACGAAGTGCACACAGCATTCCAAATACTGATAACAAGGTGGGCTGTTCTACTGATAACAGAGCCACTCGGCTACGGCTTCATCAGGATTTACATACATAGCAATGGCAATGGCTTTAGCAGTTTCACATGGATGACTGCAAATCTAAGCCTGAACAGGGCAATTCAGACACAACCTTCTCTATGATTCTGTCATCTTAAAATCTCAATTTGAGACATTCCTTCGAACACTTTTAAGTTGAAAACATAACTTTTTTTTCTCCACTCAACTTTTTCAATGCAAATTGTGAGTGTATACAACTGATAACGAGGAGGACTACATGTACATTATGTACCATTGCCGTTGCATGGCCTATATCCAAACTTAACATCGTACAATCACAGGATTTGCACTTTAACAGGAAATCATATTCCACAGAAGGGGTTGCAGCGACATAATAATGACAATTTAAGCAAGTGCAAAACAATAATGAGCTACACAGTACTGAGACTGACTTTGCAAATGTAGTGTGGTATTTATAAAGCCTTTTCACACTATCTCCTTTTTGATCTGTGTTAAAAAAAAAACACCATGGATCCGCCCCAGTTCAGCCTGGGCCCAGTTTTTGAACCGGATTGAAGAGACACAACGTTCACACTACATTTATGGTGAAACGGCTCATACGACACAGATCACGCGTCACACGGCGCAAAATGCAGTTTGGAACCAGGTTGAGATTTTCAACCCTGGTCCCTACCGGGGTTGATTTCGATCCGGCCAGGCCGTCCTAACTGGCTTAGCTTGGGGTGAAAAGGGTTGGGAAAAAATCTCGGGGTTCAATCCCGTTCCAACCTGATCCAAGATTTTGGATAGTGTGAAAAGCCCTCTAACCCTAACCCTCCTCAATCCTCCAAAATCCTTCTGGTGTTTTGGAGGATTTCGGAGGATTCAGGATATAATGTCATTTTCAAGTGAGGACCACTTGAGGAGTTGCAAGGATTCATGGCCACCGAAGGATTCTGAAGGATTCAGGATTCAGGTACCTCTCATTTTGAGTATAAGTGAGATCACTGGGGGACTGTGGAGGATTGAGGATGAACACAGTTTTTTAAGTGTGACCATTGGAGGATTATGGAGGATTCAGGATGGTACTCAGTACTCAGTGGGTTAGGGTAGAACAACCAGAGGCAAAAATCATGCCAACCAGGATGCTGCATGTATCTGGTGACATATAACAACCCAATTTGATCATTATTTAAAGTCCCGTGGTCATCAATTCTTCCAATTTCAAATCTTAACTGAATCATAAAAGAGTCATTTTGATGAATTTGATAGGGAGGATGAAAGAGGATTCCTAATGCATAATTGATAACCAGAAAGTGACAAATGCCAAAACAGATGTAGACCACTCAGCGTGGGGGAAAAAAGAAATAAAATAAGGCTCTCTCATCATGATTGAACGATGTCGTTGAAGATTATCTTGAGCAATTACATCGTGTTCCATCAATTAACAAAGGACCGCTGTCAAAGATTAATGATGTCACACTTCGGTGAATTTCAAGGAAAGGCTGAAGGCCTTTTCACAAGACGCTAAAAAAACTCTCAACCATTGAGAAATTCACTCATGGTTGCGAAATCTTACAAAATTGTCATCGTGTGAAAGGACACCAATGCTTGAGAGTGACCGACGTCCCTGGTGAATCCTTGAGAGATTTTGACCAGAGGTCCAGACCCATGGTCCAGACCCATGAGAGAATTTCTCAATGGTTGAGAGGTTTTTTAAGTGTCGTGTGAAAAGGACTTTAGTAATGATGGCAAGACTTTATAAATCAGAAACCGAAAGATTAACGACATCATCCCATACCTTCTGTCCATTCTCCTCGGGAGGTGCGACTGTGGTGGGAGGCGTCCGACCCGTTGACCCAAAGCAGCAGAAGAATGAACTCAGTAGGCTCCGACTTCGTGGCTTTCTCGCTGTCGTTTGTGCTGGAAGGACAAAATACAAACAAAACAAAGTGAAATGGACTTCCATGCGAGCAACTCCCCATGGAAATTGACATCACCTACATGCATGATTTACATTTTTTTCTTCTGCAAAGCAATGCAAACAACTTCAAGCCCATGTTGCACGAGGCAATTAACAGGCAATGGGAGACTTTGGAGAACCGGTCTTCTATTCAACAGCGCACACACGTAAAAACAACAATGAGCGTATGCTCAAAACTGCGTGAACATGCGCTGTTGACTTGAAGACCGGTTCTCCAAAGTCTCCCATTAGAATGAAGCCTTATGCGCAAAAATTTGTACATATTATCTAGCCTATAGGCCTAAACTATTAAACTAAAATCTTAATTATTCAAAGAATTATTTTCCAATTATTTTCCAATTTATTAAGAATTATTTCATCACTCTATATATATCCTTATTTTGCAAACACAACATTTGTTTGTAATAAATGGACACAATAAAGAACTAATCTGACCAATTCCATGCAATCTCCAATAACAAATAAAACAACATTCAATTCATTGTTTACATGATTTTTCACAGATTTCATTTTAAAGCCACTGCCAGGAATATGTCTGTTGTAATACCCAAGTTGTCATTGTGCATGCAAATTGCAATGTACAGGCCAAAACAGCAAGGAAAAAGCAGATATTTAAAAGTTCCTGTACTTTTGTACAGATCAGGCGCACCAAAAAGCTCGAGTTAAAATCTAAACCAAAAGAATCAGAATTCCCATTTAAATCTGACGTCCTTGAATGAAGGAGATTGGTGCCAAGTTGCTTGTTATTAAAATCGTCTCAGGCCAACATGGACCTTGTAGGCATATCTACTGTAATTTATGTATTCCTGAGTCCTATTCTACTAAAGCAATCATCTCAGGAGGTACTGAAGAGGGACAGACCTGGCACTCTTTAACACCACCACCAAGGTATCTCCTCAATGCCCCAGCTTGCTCTGAAAAGCCCACTGGACAATTCTCAAGGTAAGCACTGACATACAAATCTGTGTTCACCTTGAATTCAACAATATTATCATTATGTGGTGCACCACTGAAACCACAGGAATGTATCCTTTACACACAAGGTAACAATACACTAGGAGCTACAGGTGTAGCTAGTCAAGAAGGCCATAACAGAAAAAAAATGGGTTACTGGATAGTGATACACGTAAATAAAAAAAGAAAGAAGAAAGAAGGACTAAGAAATAAGAACAAAAACTTTTGTTATGCTAGTGGGACAATAATTATTTGTAAACAGAAATCACTTTTGGTATGATCCCGTAAGCCAGTAACCTAATTTATCTATTATAGTCCAAACTCCATTGTAGCCAAACCACAAAGTTTAATAACAAGGATTTGGTAAATACAGTGTCCATACCTGAAGGTCTAAATGGCTGGCACTAACAAGAAAATGGGGACCAAATGTAACTTTTTCAAAACTGAAACTGAAAACATGACACAACAGTTTAATAAATAAACAGGAAGACAAAATTTGTTTCAGCCTTCAGGGCACAGTACATTGTGTGATCATGGAGTACTCCATGGTGTGATCTGCATCATGTATCTCACAACTACATGTAGGCCTACAACTCAACCAGAAATATCCAATGAATTTACTCATTCTTCATCAGGAATTGGGGCAATAAAGGGCACAAATGCCACCTCCAATGCACTGATACTAGATAGATTCATTCTCCCATTATGTTATGGGAATTCTACATGTAACATTTTACAATTTCTTGTCATTTTTGTGATCATATTTTCATATAAAAAAACACCATTTATAACAACGAAGGGCAACAGTTGTTCATTGACAGATGCTAGGGAGATATGTGGAGTATGTGCAGAATAGAATAAGTTTCACTTTTTAAACATTCACAGTTAGACAACTTGAAGACAAGTATGCCTTCATATCTTAATCCTTACATGGAATGTCTGGCATGAATCGCTGCATAGGCATCTAAACTGTACAGCCTAGGCCGAGGAGTGGAAACCTATGATGGCATGTGAAGTCAAGCTGTAGCCTTGGCTGTTCTGTCTTTTATATGGGGACTTTTTATGTACACAGGCATTGAAGCATGATCCATGGTTACATGTAATGCATGTGGTTTGTCATGGTTCCCTTCAGTTGCTATTTCCTTCTAGACCTGCTGGCCACCCCATGCAATAAAAAAAAACTGTTTCCTGTCCTGCATCCGTACTTTGCAGGTCTAGTTTTTTACTGGTTTTTTATTTTTTCATGTGAAAATGGACAGAATTGCCCTTTTAGTTTTTGAAATGGAAATCTGCTTCTGAGATAAATGTTCCCAAATGTGTAATTGTACTTACAAGATACAGGTGTTAGTGGACATTAGTTCATTCTATTTCTATCCAGTCTGGTACCTAGACCAAACAGACAAAGAGTCGTATTTAGGCCTGGGCGAGTTACTTTACTATCGAACTAGAAGCTGACTACCAGACTAACCAGAATGGCCCAATTTCCACGGACACCAAGATACAAAACACCAGTTAAATTTGCAAGATGTTTTAATGCCAAATATTATGTAATTAATTTGTTGGGGTCATTTTAAGGTTTCCATGCAGTGCACCAAATCTCACTACAAACAAAATTTATTTTGTCAGTGGGATGGTGACTTCCAGTAGCCACAACCACAAATAAAAGAAACCAATCACCAAAGTGATGTGTGGTCTTTACCTCAACCCCAGGTCATCAATAATGGTTTCATGTTTCCCCCTTGTCACCAAAGCATTGTTTACATCAGGCAGTTCTATGTTTACATGTAACCACAAGGGTTCCTGAAGATGTATAGTGTTGACTGCTGATAGCCACAATCTATCTCTAATAATCCCCTAAATCATGTCTATGAGGATCGGTTTTGTGGAAGCGCCATCTAAGAATCGTTCATACTTTCGCACTTCTATTTCGTTCCCACTTCTCATACGAGAAGAGACCTTAATTAATAATGTAAGTAAGTAATTGAGACCTTACGAGAAGTGCGCACAAAGTAGAAGTGCGAAAGTACGAACGATTCTTACATGGTGTTTCTGCAAACCGATCCACAAATTGTCACCATGCAAAGCCTCAAATCATTCTTTAAATCATGTCTGTACTACATGTATGTTTAGTATAATACATGCAGCATGTACTGTTAATTAAGTTACCCACTGAGGAGGAATAATGAAGTTCCACAACATGACGCCTTTTAAACAGAATTCAAAAATCCATACATATACCATGCATACAATGTACACAGATACTTGTACAGTGCACATTTAGTCAGTACATTATACAGTTGTTAAACACATGTTTGTAACCAGTCTTATACATGAGGGTCCCTGGATGTACAAAAAGTGCAAGTTACAGATGGAAACAGTTGTTACAATGATACATGTGCATGTGCATGTAGCTAACATCATGCAGTATTACAAATTCATGGCATTAAAAATGCAAGCATAACATTGACATGTCAAGATGCCAAAATAATCTACACTAATGAAGTCAGATAAGATTCAGCTGGTATCCCTATCCCTATCTTTAGTTCATTGCAACATGTATGTGTAGGTCTACATGTACATGTACCGTGTAGAATGTACACACATGTGGCCTCCACATACATGTACAGTATGTATGCAGCTTTTGGTAAAAGACTCAAAGTTGAGGAAAAATCCCTTCAAAATGCAGTACATCCCCCCTCCACAGAGAATAAAGTAATGTTGTTGTAGTGGGTATATTTATTACAGTCTGATCTTACCTCTAACCCTGCCACATGTAACTCTCATGGGGCCTGATGGAATGTTACACATACCCTTACATGTAGGCCTAAAGTTCCTGAGCAAATTGTAATATCCTGATTTTTCGAACAATTTGATATTCATTGTATAACAATTGAAAAACTTAAGTTGGATGTTGAGTTTTAGGCTGGAAATAATTGGTAAGAGCATGTCAGAGTTACATTCCGAGCTCATTTATTTTGTACATGTTACAAGTCTCATTTCATGTACAGTACATGTATACATGTAAACATACATGTACAGTATGTATGTGACTATTTGTGTATGACTGTATGTATGTAGCCAATTTACATTTTAGACTGTTCATATAAAATGGCCGTAGCATGTTTCCCATGCATGAATTTCTATTTTATGACATTTTTATTTGTTATCTTAAAAACCAAATCTTATTCTCATCTGTTGCTACATGTATGTCACATGTACACATATACATGCACAGGGAATGTTTTCAAAATTTTCATCAATCATCCAATTGTTTAAATGAAGAATGGGAGACTTTTGAGTAGTGAGAATCGGACTTCATGTCAACAGCGCACACGCATGCGCATGCTCACAATTGCGTGCGCGTGCGCTGTTGACATGAAGACCGATTCTCAAAAGTCTCCCATTACCAATCACACAACTCTACACCGATTTGAAAAAAAAAAAACATACCGTACATTATGAGACCTAATCTGTACAGCTACATACTAGCCTACTGCATTATAACACATAATTTATGTCAAGACATAAAAGATGGCACTGGACGTTTGTACTATATCTCAAGTTGAAATCCCAAGTACATTACATCTATTCCTGAGAATTGCATGATACTGAATAACTTTGAACTTGAGATCCCTGACACTGTAATTTGACATTTGCTTAGTGGCTCAGTCTGGTTCAAGTCAAAAGAAACTGCCATAGGCACAGGCATACATGTAGATAGTACTAGACTCTGGTAGATTCAAGAGGGCTCCTAGCACTAGTCTATGGACATGCACTTGAATACACTTAACACTAGCGTCATACGTCATGGACTCTGGGCTACAGTAGGTTTCAAATACCCTGAGGGTAAAGGTTAATTGAATAAAGTGCGAGGACAAATTATTCAAATTAATCAAAGAGCAAAGACTGCAGCATGCACGGTTGGGGGCTTTTTGTTCGGGTCGACCATGTCCAGGGACAGGTCATTTGGCTCTGAAGTCAACTTGGTCCCAGTTTATAGATCAATCCAACTAGTAACCTAACACATGCACAGCACCCACATGGATGGCATCTGGTACAGACTGAGACAAGGCTGGCCAACATAACTGCACAGTGTACTTGGAGAGCTCTACATTAATAGCTTCCAACATATCTTCTGGTAACATCATGATTGTTCCATCATTGTGGACTCCATAACCCTGAATACCGGTACACACATGCATCAACATACATCCATTATACTTGTACCCCATTCAGGCAGAGTTGTTAACTCAAGTTGAACAACTTAGGCAGAGTTGAAGTTAAGCTTTAATACGTGACTTGCGACCAAGTTGACCAGTACCTGTCGCATGCAAGCTTGTAATTTAAATATTCGCTCTTAAAATACGGGAAATCTTTAGCTTGCATTCAATGTTGCATCAAAACATGCTCTTTCATTTTCTTCTTGACCATTTACTTTTCTAGCTCCATCTTGTGAATTTCTTAAATTCTCTCTCCCTGTGTGACTAGCCACTCTTGAAAGACCGATGCATTTTCGAAATGTTTTCCAAAACTGAATTCTCCAGACGTAAGGAACTGTTGCTATATCACATGATTCAGCTTTTGCTTAGTTACATAACTGATGTCTTGCACCAAAGCACTGTTCATAACGGATAAGAATGGCACCAAGCATTGAACCAGTCCATTCCAGAGATGGGTATCGCTATGCAAAAGCTTGCCCCGAATCATGTGCCATAGCAACACAGTCTTTAGTCTGGGAAATTCAAACCGGTGTGTTAATATGCAATGAAAGAAGCCTGTGTACCAGATACTATTCAGATTTAACTCACAAATGGCTAAGGCCTATTATGGGGATACCAAGTGAAATGGTCCATTTTGAATCCCAAGCCTTGCAAAAGACAACTGATCTTGAATCCCTTCCCCCTCCCCCTTTATTTTGCACCATAATATACATTCAACACTTGGAAATGAACATGGATAGGACACTTTTCACTGAGTCTAACTGAGATGGCGCATGCCTGACGCCCCTGCAGCCTCATCGGGCCAGACATAGTTTTCCTGTTTAAAATCTTACTTTACATTCTTAAAATGTCCACACAGGATTTTCCGTTTAGGTAAAAGTTACCAGGGGTCGATTTCACCAAACTCATCGTAACTTACTTTCAATCGTAGGACTTATGATGCATTGCTGCCCTACGAAGGATAGGCCCCTACGATCGGTTATACTCCATAACTTGAGTTAAGATCGATCGTAGGGCTACGCGTTTGTGAAATCAACACCTGATTACTTTTCCTTTGTAGCATTTTGCAATTAGAGGTAGGCCTAAGCGCTCGATTAAAATGAAAACTGTGCAAAAACAATCTGAGCTGTTGACAAATGACTTTAAAAGTTCAAAAGGGGAAGGCATACCCTAACTTCCATCTCGGTAGGCCTAACAGTTTTACTGAATAACTCTTTAAGTCTAGTGTGGGCAGGGCTTTTTTTTTTAAGCCTTTAAAAAGGGACATTGTACCACAGACAGGGGGAGACACTCAAAAACTAAAAACTTTTTCTGGTCTTGCTCTGTGACTTGACAAATAAAAGAAGGGTAGGCCTAGGTCTAGCTAGACGTAAGCCGAAATTCACAGTTGAGTGAACCTCGAATATATTTCAAGTGCCTAAAATAGGCCTAAATCGATCAAAAAATGGCAAATGAATTAGGCCTATGGATCATAATCAAATTTGACAGCTGCATAAAACTTAAAAGCAATAAAGAAAACATCAGCTCAAGTAGGCAAATGTTGGGTGGGCTATAACCATGATAACTAAGCCCCCTTCACAGGTAAACAAACTTGTGAAAAACAAGTTTAGGTGGCCGCCAAACACCCATAGGCCTACCCTAGCCTGTAATGTTACACTGCACTGTACGTCTAACTGTTGTAAAAACCGTAGGCGTACAGACTACATATTTCACAGATCATTTAACTCTCAAAGCCTGGTTCTTATTCACATTTATCACTTGTCCACGTGCGTTATAAAGACTAACATCAATTGTCAACCCAACAAGTCGACCAGCAATTTTATGCACATTCCTCCAAGTTACACGACAGTAGGCCTACATGTCAACTGGGCCAATTAAAAACTGAATGACAATGAATGGGAAAACATGACATGTAAGAAGGCGTGCAATTCCAATCAATTTATTAAATGTTATGACCTAGGAACATACCAGAATCTGCGTTAGGGAAGGTGTTTAGCGGCTCCTCATCCCGATTTACTTGAGTTATAATGGACGTATTGTCCATCTAGGTTGCAGTGGCTCCGACGCCCCGCCAAAACACGTAAAAATCCAACAAAATCCAAGTGAAAACAACGCATCAACTTTCAAGATGGAGGACTAGGTCAACAAAATATACTATACTGATTTTACCTTGACGGTTTCTAATGTCCTTCGCGAACGTAAATAAAGCTTATGCTCGTAAGAGTTGCCTTAAAAGCACGCAAAGGATCTCTTACATCTACAGCAAAATGATTCGATATATATTGTGTGTACTTCTGTTCCAATGATCGCTGTTAAATGAATGATAAATTTGCAGAAATACGCGAAACTGTTTTAGCGCCAAAACAGAATTTTGGGCGACAAGAAACCGCCAATATGGTACCCGCGATTGACATTTTACGGTGATAATTTTTGACCTCGAAATTGAAAGCAGTGATAAACGACCTCTAGTGGCGAGAATCTGACAGACTGAAATGCACCTTGCAGGATCAAACCGTTATATGGATAATTTTCTGTCAAACTTGTGAGTGGGTGGAAGAAAAAGAAAAGAAAAGAAAAAGAAAAGAAAGGAAAAGACAATTAAGAAAAGAACAGGAAAAAAAAAGAGAGAAAAAAAGAAAAATCAAACAAAAAAATCTTTGAGTCAAATTAAATCTCGTGTTCTGTTGGGTAAAATTAACACGGAAGTTTTTCATTTTTAAAACTTAGATCCTTTGAAAAAGAAATGAAATTTTGGTAAAAATCAGAATTATTCGTGAAAAACTGAAAATGTTCAAGTGTGCTCACAAATAAGGTTATCATTTAAACATGGAGCTGGAGGAAAGAACCCATGATACTTATAACGCAAAGTTTTACAAAGATTTTGATGTGGTCAGGTATCATGCAAACAAATAACAAAGAAATATTGATATCTTGCAATTATTTCATAAAATTGGTCCATATAAAGTTTTTCAGTACGTCAAAATGTCATGATTATCTGTAAACGGCTATTCAAGTCCTGCCTCTTTATCTTCTAACATGCTATGGCTGACCAAGAGGGCGCTGTTTGGAATGCGAAGGGTGCACCACACTAAATAAACTCCCATTGACTTTAGTGTAAAATACGTCAACTTCACAGTTCAAAAAATCCCATCCAGGAGTCTCTCAGTGATTGGTGCAATAATTCAAAACAAAGCTTGAACCCTCATCTGCCCGATTCCTTTCAATTTTTTGATAGTTAGCCGATCAGATTTTTTGCTAATTGCCCCAAGAAAAAAACACCCCCAAAATGTCCATTTTCCCGAACCAACTTGCAGCCGGTTTTCATGAAGCAACCTACCACGTTCAAAACAATGTAGTTCCACATTTTAAGCCAAAATTTCTCAAGTCTCCACAACAGGCTGAAGCACTGAACCCCCAGGTTGTCATAACCAGTCAAAATTACACAATATATTAATTGCACGACCCCCCAAATTGCATATTTAAAAAACATTTGAGGGTACACACATTATGATAATCAGCTCGGCGCATTGATTTTTGAGCTATTTAGTGTGGTGCACCCCGAATGCACTCTGCACCATTTTTATGTCACCCTGTGCAGCACATGCAGGGTGCACCCAAGTAAATAGTGCCAAAATCCGTCCGCCGAGCTCATGAATAAAAGTTAAGCACTCAATATATTTTAAATAAGAGAGTTGTGAGAGCTATGAAATATGACACTGGACCTCCTGCCTGGACTCTGGGCTTCCATTTGTGACAATTTTTGATGCAATTGGGTGAGAAAGTGGGTCTATTTCAGCCGCTTTGCAGAGGGATGTTTTTTTGAAAATGGCTTCTTTGACTGGAGTGATCCATACCTTGTTTTAGGGGTGGTCAGCTGAGAATGAGTATATCTCAAAAATCCAATGGTCACCCTACCATAAAATGAAAAGAAAATGAAGGGTGACATATTCATCATCATTTTTCTGTCTATGTTTAAATGATTTTTGAAGTTGGAGGATTTACCACTGTTGTCTATGGGAGTTTATTTACTTGAGTGCAACCCACAGTTTCAACTCACTCATTCATTCATGTGGTTCTGTTTTGTGTCAGACACCTCATGAGAATGCGAGTGACAAGAAATGGGTGACAAGAGAGTCAGGGAAACTGGATGAATTTTTTTTCCTGAGCTCATTTCCCTTGATTTGATTTTATCATTTTAAATTCAAGTATAACCTGGCACAAATTTTGAAGAAATGAGAAATGGCGAAAACCGGACTCAATATTTCTTATAAAACATAAAGAATGATTTTTTTTATCTTGTCAAGGTCAAAAATGTTTTGGGTGCTTGGTTTTACTCTTTCTTGATAAATACACATATTACCGGTATGTTTCTACTATGTGGTACCATCTTCATACCCTGTGAAAGTTATACGTAAATCAGTGAATAGGCCTAGTCTGTTTTGGTTTGTTACCAATGTTGTACTGTATACCTTTAAGGTTTAACTGTTTAACCAAATGCCCAAATTGTTCATATTCTTATGAAAATGTATTATTTGACTTTAAGTCCTTGATGTAACAGATATACAGCGAACTGGATGGAGTCGCTATGTACAAAGTTATGACTGTGTAGGTAAAAAGCGTAGGCCTATACCAAATAGCCACTTTTTTATTCAGGTAAATAAAGCCCCAACCAAATGTCTCATGTTTTACAATGACTACTTTAATGTTCCCAGACCTTGAAAATTGAGTTATGGTTTACCGCCTTTTTCTGCTATATAATAAATTACACGAGTCTTGAATCTCATTAAATCGAAAAGATAATCCATCAAAATGGCGTCCACTTTTAATTGAGCCAATAAAGGCACTATTTCCGTGCCACGAAATTTCCTAGGGTGTCCAATATGTCATTCTATATGGGTATCATCACAAAATCTACTGTGCAAAAGAGAAAAATAGCTGTTTTGCAAGTGTCAAACATCAATTTTCAAGGACCGTATTGTGCATTGGAATCACTGCGCGTAACGCGTAACGGTTCCTTGTCACTGCGTTGGTTAAGCCCATACGCCTACATGGTTCATGTTATCCTGTGATGCACCGCGTACTCCCTACATTGCTCAAAATCATTCCGGTAATCAATCCGCATACAAAATGTACAGCCAGACGCTCAGAAACGCCCCACTTGGCACCATGTTACTCCTTAATGATGTTTTCTAACTCAGAAGACGTTACAACTTTTGAATAATTTTTGTTAATAATTCAATGAATTTGTCAGAATGTGATATTTTGCATTTTTATTGAATCGTATATTATGACATAAAAAATAGAATGTGATATTTTGCATTTTTATTGAATCATATATTATGACATAAACAATTCATATGGGTACAATGTATCTGTTCTTATGAATAGGGCCTACATGAAATTTTCAAAAGCTTGAATTCCGAAAAAAAACATGTCATATTTTTGTTGTTTTTTCATCAGCAGACACTTGTCTTCTGTGACGGTTGATCAGTGTTTCTTTTCCTTTTTTTTCTGGAAAAAAATAAGCTAATTTTGGCTTGACATCTTTACATAGTATATACGCATAAATATTAGATGAGTTGAATGCAATTGTGCAAACATCTTTGACACTTTTAATTAAGATTGCATGATACCTGATTGAACTCCAAACCATATGCCTGGGCTGGATTTAACCAAACACTAAGACTGATCTTTAGATGAGTTGTCGGTATCACCATAATGATTTATATTGTGACATCACACTTTGCTTTGCAATTAGGATTAATTAAAACTTACAATCAATTTTAGTTCTTCGTTAAAATAATCGGCCCATGGGCCTTAGTATACATCACAAATTCACAATGCTTTGCCGATGTATTAAAATATGTGGATGTTTCTGCTTGTGAAGGAAACATGGTATTAAATTGGGCTTGAATTGGAAAAGAATAGGATGAAAACCCCTCACTACACCACAACATCAGTGGCGTTGGCCATACTTATAGCAATGCGTTTGTAAATGTAAATCACCCGCCAAACAGTCAGTCTATATGCGCAGCCCGGCATTAACACACATACAGTAAACCATAATGCGCGCGAAGTAGTGGGAGAAATAATTACTTTGTCTTCTTCACGGCTTTTATATTATTACATCCAATTACACTGTGACCAAGATTGACCGACATTGTCAAGGTGTGCTAATTTTGCATACCTCCCCCTCCCCTCCCCCTCCCTCAGCACGTGCTAGCCAGCCAATCACAATCAATAATTAAATTTACCACATCACATCAGACGCAGGGTGCCGCGCCGGTGCGGTGCCGACCGGCGGAAGGATTTTAGAAGTTTCATCTTGTAGGCCTACCTATACTAAACGTGTGCGTGTTCATCACTACAGGTCTTCAATATTTGATGTTGCTTGGTGGGGTTTGCCAGCCGATTGCTGCATTAATTTTACAAGTTGACGTCGCCTTAACGGTCATCTCGCAGTATCGGGTTTAACACTATAAGGTGACACGTGGTGTCAATGGGACTATGATGATGCAGCATCCGGCACTGGAAACAAAACAGCCGACTTCTCAAGTTATGCCAATTCATGCAGAATTCGAACCACACTCGGCCCAACACGTCATCAATCAGATAGAATTAATACATGACTGCTTAATGCACGGCGTAAGAGATACCAAACGTTTCTGAGGAGTAGAAGATTGGTATAAAAACGAGACACTTCTTCATTCGACTTTTAATAGACCAGGCAGGCACACTCACTGCATGACACAATGGAGCGGCTAACCAGATGGATGTTTGTTTGCATGCTCTCTGTTGTAACTTTAGCCATTATACCTTGCGGTAAGTCAATTTCTTCCGTCGTCTCTGTCTTGATCTTAGATCAGCTGGGCAAATTCGCCTCAAAGTTCTCCAAAATTTTCTCCTCCGTCTGTCCTTCCAGTTGTGACATTTGCTTAGGACTATCGCAAATCTTGTTCACAATTGCCACCTCAGGGCTAGACCTATACTTATCTGTTAATCCCCGCACATATTCATTGATTTATAGAATTGAAAAGTAAATAACATGCAGACTTTATCGGGAGACAATTGTCTCATTTTCTTCAGCTTCAATCATCCGTGGGATATCAATATGAACGAACATTCAAGAACCAGCAGGTTTTGTTGCTACTGCTGCTGTTGTTGTTGTTTGTTGGGGTGTTTGTTCTTTGTTTCACGTAAAGATCATAAGACATCTTTTCTCTAATAATCAAAGTTTATTTTTCCTTCCCACGTTTTTCACTCATTTTCTTCCCGTCGATGACCGGACCGGATCTCCGTACAACTTCTCTCTACATGTGCGGCTTCACCAACGCCGGCTGCCCCTGGCCGATTGCTGTCCGAACCCACCAGGGCTGGCATCAGCAAACTGCTCTGCTAGGCCCGAGACGGGTCCGTGTTTGAACAACTTGAGGCGATGGGCGTTCGACCCGGCTACCGGTGGGTGTGTCCCCTTCACGTACGGGGGGTGTGGCGGCAACACCAACAAATTCCTGACTGCTGGAGAATGCCAGAAAATCTGCAGCACTGGTAAGATTTGTTTTGTTATCGTTGTCTTGGTTCTGTAAAAGAAAGAAACTTTCATTTCGTTTTAGTTCGCAAAATATATATTTTGTTTCTCGCTTTTGCATTAGCTTTATCAAAACGAGAACTTATAAGCATTATTTGGTCATTTTGAGTTTTTGAGAAAATGGGTTTATAAGTTTGACGCTCTTACCAATATTCGATGGTTCACTGAAATTAACTTATGTTTGGCATGTCGCTACCTGGCATACAATAGTTTATTTTTATTCACTGAATAAGTACCTTTATATCTTTTGTTCAGAAATATAAGGTAGATAATGTTATAGGTCCTTTTAACACCAGTTATTTTTGTATTGATATAGCACATAAAACACATAAAGCAAAAAGGGATTAAGTGCTTATAAGTCCTTTTATCGACCTATTTTTTCCAATTCTCCTATCATTTTTCAGGGCTTTATAATGAGCTTTTAAGTCCTTTTGATTTGATGTAGATGGAGGTTTCTTTTAGCCTGTTACAGTGATTTTACAAGAAGCAAAAAGCTTAGTTACCTTCTTCACCATGCATAAGTCCTTTTGAAAAGTGTATGTTAATTACTCGTTAATTGGACTCATTGATGATATAAAAAATAGACTCCAATGAGATTGTCCCATTTGCAGTCATTTGCAGTCAAAAAGTGGAAATGGTCCCAAAATTCTTATAATATTAGTCCTTTTTGCTCTGTGCCGACGAAATATTATCGACCTATACAAAGGGTTGCCTTTAGGATTATGGCGGCTATCATGATATCTTATTCCGTCTGAATTCAATTTTTGATAGAAAACAGAAAGAATCTTGAAGTTTGTGAAGTATCTGAGAATCATTTCTTTCAAAAGCATACTCCAATTTCGAAAGTTTATTGTGATGTACAGTGCGGTCGATGTGTCAGTCACTCACGCACTCCAATTGGCGCAATATAGTTCGTCAGTCGAGACTGCCTCCATAATATTGTTTTAATCCCCAGTGCATTCAATATCCATTAATTCACTGAATTAAAACTCATATAAACTGACATCTTTCCATTATATCAACAACAATGGATTAACGGAATTTTGCAGGACAAGGAAACACTAAAATAACCAAAAGCAATTTGTTGATCTAATTTGACAAAATGCCATTTAGCGTAAAAATTATGATATCGATGCGTTAATGGTGCGGATGTAACTGCCGGTCAGTGACTGTATACATCCACTCAACGTGCAACGATTAGCCCTGAGCCCAATTTCATAGAGCTGCTTAAGCACAAAATGTGACTAAGCATGAAATGTCTTCCTTGATCAAACAGGATTACCAACCAAATTTTCATGCGATGTTTACTGCTTTTGACTTGTATTTTGCCATTGTTTGCTGACCATAACATTCACAAGGTGTTTTGGCTGGCGTACTGATTTTATTTACCAAGGGTTTTGGTGCTTAAGTAGCTCTATGAAATTGGCTGTTCAAGCAAATTTTGATGCTTAAGCAGCTCTATGAAATTGGCCCCATATTATATACAACATTGCTTTGAATTTAGTTTGAAACCTCAAAACACATAATGCTCATTGTTCAAGAATGTATAGTTCTTTACGATGTTTACTTAGTAATCTACTGATGAACAGAGGCCAACTTCATAGAGCTTCTTACGCACTCAAATTTGCTTTAGCACCAAACTTTGTCAAATAAAATCAGTAGGCCTATGTCAGGCAAAACTCATTGTGAAAGTTATGCTCAACAAACAATGGCCGAATACAAGTCAAAATCAGTCAACATCACATGCAAATTTGGTTGGTAATCTTGTTTGATCAAGGAAGACTTTTCATGCTTATAATCATACTTTGGTTTTTGCAAATGAAATGCAGATTCATGGGCAATCAAGGAAGATAGAGTAACAGTCATTCTGTGAAATGTTCAGCTCCATACGGTTCGTATACTTTTCGAGAAAAACGGCCACACTATTTTAAAAATCTTTTCACCGTTATTTTTGATCTTTTAAAGATCGAAATTGTTTTTGGTAATTAGTTTTACTCTTTTCTTGATAAATACAGCATTGCAGACAAAGACAAATAATAGTATGTTTCTACCAGCACCATCTTTAGGCCTTATACCCTAAATATGTGAAGATGCTTCGGTATGTTACCAAAGTATGATAATACCTTCAAGCAAAATAATGTTGGGCATCTGCAACTTCACCGTTGCGTGAATACAGTAATGCAACTCCCGTATATTATTCCCTGTTGTCCAAGCATGACAAGACCACAAGACTATGAAATCTATTCAATGATAGAATTACTTCTTTTCCAAAACTGTCAAAAATTAATATCGCTTCTTCACTATAAAAAGTACGGAAGCATAGAAGCGACAAGCCAACTTTCCCAGGGCTATAGGTAGGCCCTAATATCTCGCCGCGGCGACTTACTACTGTAATATACTGCAGTTGTCCCCAGACCTAAGCAAAGCCTATCTGTGTATGTAAAAGGTCACAAGAAACAGCCAAAAAACGTCCCAGAAAATATGGGGAAAAGGAATGTCCGTGGCCCTTCTACGCTTCCGTAGAAAGCCTTAAAACATCAACCCAGAAAACTTTCAATTATCTCAAGTTGTACATCAGAATCTGTAAGACTTTTCACCAATGTCATTTTGGCATCAATTCGTCACCGTAGCTTGTTGGCACTATCATACTTTGTATAGGGCACTGAAACAGAAATATTCATGGATGTACCTACTTACAGGATATAGGCCTAAAGATGGTGGTGGTATAGAAACATTTGTTAAAATGGTTCTGCCTGAAACGCAGTATTTATCCAGGAAAGATAAATTTTGATATTCGGAAAATACCGGTGAAAAGATGTTTAAAATACCATGGGCATTTTTCACTGTTTTCTCAAAATGTGGCCACCGTTTGGGACTGGGAATTTCACAGCAGTGTATCTTTTTTGATATTTTGTGCGCATGAATCTGCATTTCTTTGAAATAACCCAAAGTATGAAATATAACCTTTAAATAAATTATGATTGTGTTTTTGTGTTTTATAGGGAGATATTTTGCAGCCAGGAACCGATACAAGAGACCTTTCTACGATCCAATGGATTCCGGCCGTGAGGACTTCAAATTATTTTAAGATTTGAATTATAAACTTTTGTGACATTCCCACATAATCACCAAGGACGGATTGTGCGTTTCATTCTTAAAAAACGCTGCAAAACATCAAAGGTTTTGTGCTATTTTTGTTTGTAAAATCGCACGAGGTTTATAAAAAATAACGACCGAATAAGGTAGAGAACTTGACAACACAAACAAAGTTACTTTCATGTCAGAAAGTCCATTTCCGTTAAATAATCTGTATTAAATAAGCTATAGGTTTTCCCGGTAATTTTCGGCAAATGGGCGGACGATTTAAACGCTGCGTCATTCCATTTCGCGTGAAACTGCAAGGCACCTCATTCGATTTCACTTGATGTGCAAGCAAATGAATATAAGCGTCAGGCGAATAAAAGGAATCGCCTTTCTAATTAAAATTCCATTCGAACAGCATTCGAATTCGCAAAGGCTTTTGGCAGCGTGCTAATTTGGTAAATTAAATGCCGATTTTGCATCCAAACTGAACGACTGTTGAATTTAATTGAATGCAATGCAATATAAATACGGATGCATCAAAGTGAAATCCAGTGACGGTTTCAATCGAGGAGGCAAAATCGAGTGAACACGAATGCGTGAAAATGAAATTGGCCGCTCATTGTCGAAAATTATGTCTGCCATTCACTTGGTATACAGTCACTAGTGCAATAATGTTTTTGTTATTTTTTACAAGTGATATTAGCATGGTGTAATTATCTGTAATATCTTAAATATGCAGAGAAATAGGCAAACTGTTCTATGCGTTTAATCTTCATAACCTCTTTGGTTGTCAAACACGTTCTGCATAGGTCTACACGCTAAGCTGATGGACGGTCAATCAATCAATCCTCAATAAGGGGGTCATATGGAATCAAAATGGTGGATCCTGTTTAACATGGGTGCCAGTTTATATGAAACCATGGCTTGAGGCTATACTAAGGCTTGAGATTTGTTTATGCCGCCATTTTGAGGCCCACAAAACGAAATGAAGCCATGTGGGCCTCATAACGAAGCCGAAGAAAGGTTAGGTTCCAGCTCTGTTTCCTATAGACCTTTCTTTTATTTAAACATTGGCTCTGGTTTCGACAGACGGCGTGACCAAATACAACATTTCAAAAAAACTTTCCATAGTTGTACATAATACACACCAATATTGCTTGTATTGTTTCAATTACATAATTCAGCAATATCTTTCAATGTTTATGAAACGTTGTGTACAAATTGTGGTTATTTTTTTATGCCCAGCTTTGTTGATGGCTCGCCATAGTTTCCGCCATCTTGGTTGGTAAAAACTCGGGCTGTGACGTTGCAAAGAAAGGTCTAATACCCGGCGCAACTCTCCCATGCGAGTCCGTGAAGTAGGCCCTATATGCCATGCTAGGCCAATAACCTTCAAAGTGCCAAAGTGTCCATGCACACTTAGAGCTAAACAGGAATATTATAAGATTGCCATAAACGCTATACTATAGTCCCAGAGTTAATAAGAGACTGATTGCCAATAGCCAACGGACCGCTGAACCCCCACCGGGAAATACCGCTAAGTCCCCGTCCATTGAATTTGCGCACTGGGAAGATTTGATCCGTGACATCTTCACATTTTATCTACAGATTTTACCATTTATTTACATTTTTATCGTTTAACGGACTCTGCCCAAATTGACAAATAATTCTAGCCCTTGAATAGCAATCATCGCATTTAGTATTAAGGCATTCGGAATCATAAATGCATTTATTGCTTTGATTTCCAGTAATTGCAATCGCCAATCACCAACATTTATCTTATACTGCATTATTGATGACCCATAGGCTATGTGTATTATACATGGTAATTGCATGCCAATAGACATGTACTTATTCATACGATACGTCATCGGGTTCCCTTGAGTATTAAGCAGTGCATCATTTCCTAAAGGCATGCAAAGTTGGAAAACTTTCTCTAGTCCAATGTCGTGTACTCTTGCCATCACGCCATCACGCCCAATCGCCCATGGTTCCATGCACAAACCTATGCACGAAGCCTGGGAACTTGACCGAATGTTACTGGCTATGTCAAACTTAATCAATGACCATTTCATGCCACAGTTTGTCTAAGGTAAACGCAAACGCAATGGGGGTCCACGCAGGGTATGCGTGAAACAGTCGTTGATTATGGTCGGCATAGCCAGTGACATGCGGTCAAGTTCCCCGACTTAGTAACATGGTTTGTACATGCGCTCATTGCTAAAGCCCGTGAGGATTTTTTCAGTGTATTTTTATTTGGAGGTGGCCACGTTTTATTAACAAATTTGATCTATGTTCCGATTTAACGAATCATACTAGCTTATAAAAGATTATTATCACATTAACATACTGCAACATTACATGCACATGATTATTTTTTTTCGGGGGGGGGGGGGGCTAGGTGGGAAAATACCCCCAGACAAACTGGTATACTGCGCATGTCCTGCCTACTGCAAAAAAGTACCAACTGCACCATGCCCGATTCATAAAAAAAAAAAAAATTCACCAAAAGTCCAAGTGAAATTCAAAGGTTCTAACCCCACTTGTATTTTAGGCAGTTGGCAATATTCATGAGTTATATTGTAATGTAATGTATTTATTAATAATTCTAAATCAACCATGAAAAGTACATTAAAAAAAAAAAGAACACGGATGTGTCCCATTCACTCAAGACCTTCAATTTGTGTATTAAATTGCACGCACTATGTCCAGTCAATGGCTTTAGTGTTTCTGTTTCAGAATCAAAATGGACAGGCCCAATTTCAAATTGAAATTTATTGCTCTTAAATTCAAACCCCAAGCCAATGACCGCATAGTGGGAAAAACTTCAGATCTAAGGGTGTACTTCAGTTTACGTGTGAAGGACTACACGGCAGAGTGACACTCGGGTGTCTGAAGGCAAATCATATAGCTTGTATGATAACGTGACGATTTTGCATGTAAGTTAAAAAAAAAAAAAAGAACCATCGAAAACTTGGACTCGGTCACTTATTTCAAAGAGGTACTATATAATGTGGTGTTGAATAAAAATGAGCCAAAAAATACCTTAAAGAGAAATCATATTTTGCGATTGTTAAGTTATTCATGATTATGGGTTATTTTGTTGGAGAGTTATTCAGTTCTTCGGGTTTTATTTGTTCGTATTCGGCTAACGTTTTCCACCCCCCCCCCAAAAAAAAAAAAAAAATCCGGATTACCCTTTATAGAAACACCCAAAGTGTTTCAAATGGGCCCCTGTGCTGTATTTCCTAAAAGTGGTAACACTTTTAATAGTACACTGTACCTCTTATTGGTACAAGGAAATATTCCATAGGGACGTGCACAAACTTTACTTATA
Organism: Astropecten irregularis; assembly: GCA_963971285.1. Classification (NCBI taxonomy): domain Eukaryota; kingdom Metazoa; phylum Echinodermata; class Asteroidea; order Paxillosida; family Astropectinidae; genus Astropecten; species Astropecten irregularis. The sequence goes on along the minus strand of OZ020252.1, from coordinate 18,795,375 downwards.
CCTATTTCTAAACATCCTACAAACTAATGAACTTGAAATTGACATATATTTCATGTTCATATTGAGAGCATTCTCTGTCTTTTGGACATTAAAAATAGGCCTATGACGTCCTTATAAAAGGTACGTAATACGTGTATAAAGGAGACTTCGAAATGTCTCCCAAATGACCGATGACCACTTAATAATGTTTACTTTCAGACGATAATTATCTGTTTCCCTAATACATATACGAAAACATAATTATAACTCTGCATTGATAATTGTCAACCGAGTTACAAATAAAATGGAAGTACGAGGCCTATTGTGTGTAACGCTGACACGTACACAAAGCCCTCTGTATGCACAACTTCATCATGCCCCAACCAATTTCTTTACCTAAGCATCAAATACGATTGTCAGCGTAAAGAATTATTTAATTACAGCACACCAATAAGTGAACACCTTTTTTTCAAATCGGGAGGGCATAATCAAATCAGGAAATAAATCAAGCCAATCTATTCCAGAATTATTCACAGCGATCTAAATTTAACTCTTTTGAAATTTATTTGTGTATGACTTTTATAGCGTTGTATAGGCAGGTTCATTTATTCCCCTTTTTTTTTTCAAAACACGATGGCCTCGACAGTTGTAAAACTGCTATCCCTAAGGCCATGTAAACATTTTTCAATTAATACATCTAATTATTGTGAAGATTATACATGAATGAAAACAACGAAAAGAGCTCCCTTAGGAATAACGGTATACAGACAAATTACATATTTTCCTTCTCAATTTATCTCACAGTATTTCACCACTGCTATTTTGTGTTGTTTTTTGTTCACAAAATGAAATATTTATGCCATTTCGATCGTGATAATCCGTCCACGCCAACCCGTGAACGATTCATCAAGTATAAGATCTATAAACCAGAAAGAAACAAGTCTTATGTCGGTGCCTGTGTTTTTTCTCGGCCCCAATTAATATTTATACTTCTATCTCTAGAATTGATGAGGTGGTGGTCTCTATCTGGTTGCAAGGCGATGTTATTAGTCTATCTAGATGGGGCTTGTTTATAATTCATACCCACTAGCTTGTACGGCAACGTCCTCTCGCGCCTTACCTTAGATAACGTTGATGGCAACAATCAGGTTAACATCCTGCACGCCCAGACGAGACGGCGCGAATTAGGCCACAACTTTGGGTAACTTTTTTCAGTTTTTGTTTTCGTCTGTTTTCTTCCTTAACAGGGCAGAAGAACCACATTCACTAGGCCCCTATGTCATTTTAAACGCAATTTGCTTGGTGAAGAAGTAGCCATGCCAGAGCGCTAATATTTTACATTTTGCAATGGAATATTTGTCTCTTCTACATGGCTCATCACTTTGTACGGAGTTTCACGAGTGCCATTCCACGCATCCAGATGAGAGATAATATAGCGAAGCCGAATTTCTGGCGGTAAAATTGAGACAATTATTATCTCAACAGGACGACTTACCGTATATTTGAGGGACAGACTTATCCAGATTCTGGCCAAATCAACTTATTTTTTATTAATATGTTTTTGGTTTTTCTCGCCGAGCGGATGTACAGTATTGAGCTCCGTACCACATAAATTAACTCGATAAGTTGACTTTTAACGCCCAAAAAGTCAACGAGGCGAGCAAGCGGAATGGCACTGGTGGAGTTCCGTAGTAAACGTATTTTTTTTAAAGGACATAAAGATAATTTTGCCAATCGTATGAAAACCAATACTCAAAAAAGTTCAAAATAATTGTTGAATTTAAAATCACTTCTGTCTAACGGCACCACATCCAGAAGTTGGGTGATCTTTGTTATCATTATTGTATGCTTTTATCGCATCGACCATGGGCCAATTGCATAGACCTGCTTACGCACTAAAATGTGCTTTAGCACCAAAAAAAACCTTGGTAAATAAAATCAGTATGCCAGCCAAAACTCCTTGTGAATGTTATGCTCAGCAAACAATGGCCGAATGCAAGTCCAAAGAACTAAAACATCACATGGAAATTTGGGTGGTAATCCTGTTTGTTCAAGGAAAACTTTTCCTGCTTATAAGGAAAATGTTGTGCTTAGCAGCTCTATGAAATTGGCCCCATGTATCCATATCGATAAAAAATACAACGAGATTTACAATCTGCAAGAGTGGGTCGGGTTAGACTCTCTGACATTAATTTATTCTAATGGGGGATTTAAGCAGACGAGAAGCTGAGAGATATCAATTTGGTGGAGATTTAGTCCAGAGGGCGGAGGAAATAGGAATTAACATCCTGAAATCGCCATCGGCCATTGATCGGCCATGGAAATCATAATTATAATCGATGATGTGTTTTGACTGCAAATAGGAATATACATGATAGAGCCAATATCCTGCGGTCTCTATTACACAGAAGATCATCTATATTTTGGTATTACAATGTACCAAACTCTGGTACAACATCGCTGAGTTTATCCTTCGTGGAAGAGGGGCATATGGGGGCAGCAGACTGACCCCGGCCTCACACCCCGTATAGATGACCCTTACCCAAACCCCAGGGCCAGTCTTTGTCTCCGCAGTGTCATAACTATAAAAGCCGCAAAATACAAATTGTGTTTGGTTTTTTTTTTATTCCATTTTCTCGTTCAAATAAAACAGATAATCGGGTTATAGTTTGAATTTATCCATTGCTATAGAAAAGATTATTATTGTATACATGTTTCACCGTTAGTCATTAGTCATTACAATACTCCATGGATGTAAGAAATTCAAGCAAAAAAAGGAAAGAAAGGAGCTGTTCTATTGAAATTATTAGAAATTTAATCCAATGAACAAACAAAGATATATTCCAATTTCAAATTGTCTGATTTTTTTTCCCATTGACATCAGAAGTTGAAATTAAGGGCGCAATTTTAACACATTTATACAAGTAATAAACTGCAGCAAACTGCTCATCAGCCAAAATAATGACCTGAAAATTATTTTTAAAAATGCTAGGAGTCAGAAGGGCCTGACGTATTCCGATCCTAGTAGGATCTTTATCGAATGCTGTATGACGAGACAAACATTATAAGTCAAAGATATAAGGCCAGATACAAATAAATGCATGAGAATGTCAGGCAATGGGATGTATGTGGGTGAAGGTGGGTAGGGTTAGAGGTGAAAAATGGAGAGAAGATGAAAACAAATTAATCGTATAAAGATCAAACATTGTTGTTGGTGTATTCATAGGTAATTATTCAGACGACGCTCCTGATTTTTGTCCCCAATGGGAGACTTTTGAGTCTTCAAGTCAACAGCGCACGCGCACGCAATTGTGAGCATGCGCACGTTGTGTTGCGCGTGCGCTGTTGTTGGTTCGCGTGCGCTGTTGACTTGAAGACCGGTTCTCAAAAGTCTCCCATTCCACGGTGATTGGTTTCTCAGCATCTGCAGCCCACGTTGGGGATGCAGGCCTCGCCCTTCAAACAGCATTCGATCTTGCCGGGTAGATAGTGGCAGGTAGGCTGGCCGGCTGGGCAGGTTCTACGCATAGACTGTGTCGAAGAAAACAGACAAAACAGCAACTTCTTAATTCAACCTGATCATCCCAAACAACTGCAACTATTTAATAAAACAATGTATTATGCGTCTCATTGAATTATATTGCGAGACGTGTTATATATGAATAGTAATATACGTGTACATTATCCTAAATGGGACCTTACGGAGACATTCCCATAGGGTTGTGCACAAACTTTACTTACCTATTTCTAAACATCATCCAAACAATTGAACTTGAAAATGTTCATATTGAGAGCATTCTCTATTTTCTGAAATTGGACAGTACAAAATGTGTCTATAAAAGGTACCTAAAACATTAGGGAGACACCAAAATGTCTCCTTAACGGTGTCTCCCTAAGGTCGATTTTATAGCACACTTTGTCCCTTTAAGGTCCGATCCAGGTGTGTACTACTAGGCCTATTGTTCACATACCTGGATCAACAAACTTGTCAGTCTGCTTAAAGGTATAAAACATGATTGGTAAAGGTCACAGAACAGCATTCAAACTTTGTCTGATCAAACATGTACATGAAATTAATAAACCTGTGAATATGTCCTGAGAAAATAGCGAAAAATTACTCTCTTTTAACATAGAGAATGTTTTTGATCTCGCCGAGACGTAAATTATTTGTTTTAGGCCTACATTTTTCTAAACAAAATAAGATAGCATTTCAGGCACAAACATTTTAGCAGGGGGTTTCCATCATGTCCATCTTTATACCGTGTAAGTTATAGGTAACTCAACATTTTAACTGTCAACATTTCTGATTTGGTTTGTTACCAAAAGGCCTACTGTACCTTTAATTTATTCTACTGATAGACTAAACTAACTTTGGCGTTGCACCCTGGACTCGATTAAATCGAGTACAGGGTGCAACGCCAAAGTTAGTTTTTTCTGTTTTGTGTTAAATTATCGCACGAGATATAGCAATTCACCAATTAAATTCACGCATAAACTACATGACGATATACGTACTACCGGTACATGATATACATTGACTTATAAGTTTGTGATAGTTAAAAAAGTCTTTAAGTTAGGAGGGCCTGACGCGTTTCGATCCTAGCAGGATCTTTCTCAAAGGCTAAATGACAAAAAAAAAAAAAACATGCAAGTGAAGGAAGCATACACAAAATGGATCAGAGGATATGGACAAAGGGAAGGGGTGGTATGAGAGTCAGGGTGGCTAAGATAGGTCAGACAAAGGGTGGGGGTCAGGTAGGCAAGATCAATAATAATAATAATAATAATAATAATTTGGGAGGCTAATCATCCTTCCTGGCAGCTGGGGTGCTGAATTGCGAAGGATGCGACTTCAACGTGATCGAGTAGCAGGCTTTCATGGGCGCCTTTGGCTGCCAGCCACATCAACCCATATATGATCACGGAGTACAGCCTGAGATCGAAAGTGTTTGATTTTTGTGGAGGGAGGAAAACCTGATCACCTGGAGAAAAACCCTCGTAGCATAGGAGAGAACCAACGCACAACTCTACTCACATATGACCCAGGCCGGATTCGAACCCGGGCCACATTGGTGAGAGGCGAGTGCCTAACGCACTTGCCAGACTACAAAACAGACTACAAAAGGGGTTGGAAAGTGTGGTGCTGGGGGTGGGGGATTAACAAAGGAGTTAATTAAGGGTTTGGAGATCAAGATGGGCAAGAGGGAGGAGAGGAATACAAAAATCAGGAGGGATTAGAGAGTACAGGTGGATGAATGACAAGGAGATAAGTAAACAAGAATATTAGTCATTGCCTTCCTGGAGGTTTAGTCCGTTCGGCTGAATAGTGCGTAATTTCTAGTTAAAAAGTCTGATAACTTTTTAATACAAGGCAGGAGTTGACATTCTCTCAGTCTGATAACCCACCTTCTGCTTCAGCAAGGAATCAATGACCTTCTGCCAATCAGCAAGAGTCCACGTCAGACCGAAATCAACACGGATACCATTGATGAACACGGTAGGGGTCCCTGAAACCGTCCCTAGATAGAAAAGGGCGGGAAAATAGATACAAAAGCGAAATAAGTAAAGAGATTATCCGTGGGTAGGAAAAATAACAATAACGGAGATAAATGGTAGGGTTAGGGTTGCCTTTCTGATGCCGGGTTATTTTGGTCTGAAATGGCAGTCAAAAGTTTCTCATAAAAATTTACTAATTGTTACCAGAAACGGTGTTTTAAAGGTATAATTGAAAGATTTTGTGAATAGTTTGTTGCGGTTTCGTTCAGTTTTGTGGGTTAGAGAATATATTTGATTTCAAATATTTAAGAAATAATTAATTATTCAAGGATTGTGGGAGTTCAGGTCACTGACCAATGACAAGCACCAGCGGATGCTACAAAGGTCATTTAAGGTATAGTTATGGTATACAGAGTTAATTGGCAAGGATGGACATCTTCGTAGTAGTTTTGGTCTGTAAGCCTTGATAATAATATGTGCAATTTTTCACTCTACAATAATTTGTTTTTCAAATTCAAGAAAACTGCCAATGAATACCTGCGAAATCGCACCAGCTGTAGATCTCGACAGAGATATACGAAGAACACAAATCGCTATCCGATGTTTTCTCAGAAACGCCAACACCAATTCTGGCGAAGAGGGCCACACGTTTCGATCCTCGGAGGATCTTTAGCTTATGAGAAAGATCCTGCTAGGATCGAAACGTCACCAAACCCTCCAAACTCCAAGCGTTTTACATATTTCAGGTCATTTGGTTGATGAGCAGTTAGAAATGTGCAGTGTAATACTGAATGATTGAAATATCCACATATTACCTTCATTCTGCATATATCGCAAAAAAGGCTTCTGTAAATGATCTTCATTTCGTTTTGAAAGAAACAAATTAATATCAGTTAGATATTTTGAATGTTTCTTCTTACTTGTGCAACCATATTTCCACATGACAATAGCTTCTTCCAGGGATGGGTCCGTCTCTTTGAAACCAGCCAGAATGTCTTCAGACTTCACACCGGTATTTTCAAAGACGTCTTGTGCTAGCATTCTTAGACCAAGTAATTAAAAGAGAAAAGGAAAGGGGAAATGAACAATAATTCATCGAAATATAAAAGAAAATTGACGGCAACAATCATTTATACAGAGTTTTCAGTTCAATAATAGTTTGATTTCGAGTTAAAGATGACATCATACTTTGATAGCATAATAAACCATGAAACCTTCACAAAATAATGTACATATATAAACTTATAGAGGGTATAAAGATGTTGATGTGAGAATCTAGAAACATACCGTTAAAACCTTTCTGCCTGAAATGTTATATCTATTTATAAAAGAGTTTAATCAAAGACCAAGAATATTTTTTTATCTCAAGACCTCATGTGAATAGATTAAAAAATACGGTGACCATTTACACTGTTTTCATAAAAAGTGGGCACCGTATGGGACTGGAAATTTCACAGATGACTGTAATTGTATCTTTCTTTATATTTCTGCCCATGAATATGCATTTCTTTGACAAAAACCAAAGTATGAAGTTGCCTTTGACATTTACAAGAATGTACTGACTACAATAACCATGCGCTCAATAGTTTATAACAGTAGGGCTACGATCATGAATGCATTTTGAATAATCTCTGGCAATGCAGTAAAATCTACTGAAAATAACCATCGTGGTCAGCTTCCGTATGTGCATAATTTTGAGGACAAAGAAACTTACTGGAAATCATTGTCTGACAATTTCCATATAATGCCATTGCGTCACAGTGACATCAGGTCATCGGCAAATCAGTTTATCATAATCAAATCAGTTTATCATAATCAAATCAGTTCGGTCGCAATCAAGTCAATACATAAAGATCATAAAGAACAAGACTTCCGTGCAAACTGAACGTGTTATGGTCGACGATGGAAAATTTGCAGTTTACAGATTATACCTTTACCCATTCCATTTGGGAATACATCAGCCGGACTAACATGAAGTATTCACCACGATGTCACACATGAATGAACTTCAGGTCAATCAACTATTTATATAACCCCTCTAATTACTCGACTGGTGTTGCTTATCTCAAAGGTGATATCATATTTGGGTTTTTTCAACGAAATACAGATTCATGGTCGGAAATATCAAGAAAGATACAATAAAAGTCATCCATGAAATTCCCAGTCCCATACGGTGCCGACTTTTTGAGAAAACATTGAAAAACGCTAACGGAATTTTTCTAATCTTTTCAACGTTATTTTTGATCAACAATATTTTTGGTCGTTGCTTTTACACGTGTACTACTTTCTTAATAAATACAGCATTTCAGGCGGAAATATTTTAACGGTATGTTTCTATACCACCACCATCTCCATACCCTGTCAGTTGGTTTCCTACCAAAGTATGAAAATAGCTTTAACTTTAAAAAGTTGCCAAAAAATGATAAAGTCACTTGTTTGAGGGCAACGTTTTAGACATGAAGAATGTCCACTAACGTTGGGCAAGGCGGTTTACTGCTCAAATCTGATCAGATTTATCCAATGTCATTGGGTTGTAAACCCAAGTTTGGTGGCCGTGGTCAACTTACTCGTATAGAGCTGACTGGTTGGTAGACATAAGTGCATTGTTGTAGAACTTGCTCTGGTGACGGAAGATGGCGTCGAACCATGTGTAGACTTTGGGATATTCCACCTCGCGAAGAATGTACGCTGCCTGCATGAGGATCGGGAAGGATGATGTTTTCTTTAGTGGTACACGTACTCGGTCATTTTTACTCAAAAAGGCAAAATGATTATGACCACAAACCAATCCTGTAATATGAAGTTACCCCCTGTTTCTGTATGGTATAACCATTGAAACTTCGATGATTACATTACAAGCAGCTTTGTATAGGCCTACATTGCACTTTTTTAGAAGGATTTCCAGTATTCAAAATGAGAAGTAGCACACGCTTAAAGGTTTTTTCCCCTTTTCCTTAACTCTGTAGACCTACTTAGATGACATTACAAATCTGCCAGCCTACATGGACTAGGTACATTAAATGTACTTTTAAGTTCGCACAAGACGCTGCGAAAAGCAGACAAATTAATACGCACGTATTCCACACTAAGAGATTAATGGGATTATTGTACATGCCTCATGTTTCATTAACATAGTATTCCGTCTGTAATGCAAGTTGGTGTTTTCCCTGTATTCATTAAAACAAAACACGATAAATGAGGATTAATGTAATTAAAACATGACGGGAAAAAACGAATGTTTTATTCGAACCAATTAATAAACTCAGCTTCATTCTCTCCATTTTTTGTTTAACTCTGAGGCCGAAAACAGACCCTTAATATTCAGACTTGAACTTTTGGAGGAGCTTAAACAAGATCCCGAGCCATGGCAATGACTATTTGATTTACCCAGGCCGCCGGGAATGCTGCCCGGTGGTACGGAAGAGGGAAGAGTATAACTTCGAAGTCCAGCTGAGATTTAGTTCCCTGGTTGTAGTGAGTTGCGACCTGAGTATAAAGAAGAATGGAGATGAGAAAGCAATCAGATGAATTAACAGTCGAACAGAAATCAAAAATGACGATTGAATGTATGGAATTGGTAGGCCTATAGAAATGGCAATGACCCCAAACATTTTTAGTTTTTAGACGCCATACGATATAAACACCCCCCATAACCTGGCAAACATCATTATGATGCATTTATTGAATTTTGTTAATTAATTTGAAGCCAACCCATAATTACGTGATTATTTTCTTGTCAGCTGTATGGAATTGTGATCTTTAAAGGTAATATCATACTTTGGATTTTGTCAAAGAAATACAGATTCATGGGCACAAATATCGAGGAAGATACAGTAACAATCACCTGTGAAATTTCCAGTCCCATACGGTGCCCTCTTTGTTTGTTTTTTGAAAACAGTGAAAACGTCCACAGTAGTTTTTAAGTATTTTCGTTTTTCTTTTTGATCCTTAAAAGATCAAAAATAATCGAAGTCACTGGTTTTACTGTTTTGTTTTTTGTTTGTTTGTTTTTATTTTATAAGTACAGCATTTCAGTACCGGTATGTTTCTACCATCACTATCTTTATACCCTATAGTTATATCTGTGGAGATTCTGTTTCGGTATGCTACCATTGCGGCGCTTGGACCCACCCCCTCTAAAGTTCCCAGACAGAGTTGTACTGGGGCAAATTTCATGGAGCTGCTCAGCACACAAAACATGCTTAGCACAAAAATGTCTCGCCCATTAAAACAAACCACCATTAAAAATTCCATTTGATATTCATGTGAACAACAGCCAAATAGCAATCACAAGTGATGCACAACACATGAAAAATGTTTGTGATTAATGTTATTTATTAAGAGAGATATTTCATGGTTAGCAAATTTGTTATGTGCTAAGCAGGGACTGTGAAATAAGCCCCTGTTCGATTTACCTGTTGCAGTACCGGCCATGCTGCTTTGCAGTCGGAGCAAGTCAGATCCAGGAAGGCTTTGAATTCCACAGGTGCATTACAATCACTCTGGATGTAAGGAGGTTGGAACCCCCTCGGTGGCCTGCTGGGGATAGGGTCTTGGGCCTGCACGGTACTGGTAACAATACCAACCACAACTAACAGTGGCAGTAACACGCATTTCAACATGAATTCTCCCATTTTACAACTAGCACCGTTTTCCGTAGACCCTATCCGATGTCATGTACCTGTTAAAAGAATGTGTGCACAGAAGTTGTTTCAATATTCTGACAATACTATTGCGTTATAACTGCTGGGCGTCAAGCATCACATGATTTCTATGCCCATGCCAAAAATAGATTTGAGTGGATTTGCTTCATAGGGCAAAGGTCCACGTTGACTGGAAACCAAACTTAACCCTGTATCAAAAGTTGTTATGTCACCTTTTTTTTTGTTGATATGCAAAGCTGTTCTAGTTAGTAGGCCTAGGCCCCCTTCTATAACTACAACATTATTGCAACTAAGGTAAGTAGTATAATCATAGAGCAAGGACTTGCTTCATATGTAATGGACGCGAGTAAAATTATGTTAACAAACACTGAGCAAAATACCCCCAAACAAGCAAACATTCCCCAAACAAACATAGGCCTATATATTCAGTCTCCTTCGCAGCAGTTGTGCCCCCATGAAGTTAGTTTCGTGATAACTTTGTGCAAACTTTTCACTTATGCCTACATCCATACAGAATGCACCCAATTGTGTTATTGTTTTCGCAATATTATATTGATCTATACAATCATGTTCCGTGTGTATGTACTTATTTACATGGTATCTGTGCAATTGTTAATAACAGTGTTCCATGATCCTTGGTCCATTTATATGTCTCTCATATCTTGCCTACCTTACTTTTGTAAGCAAACAAATAATGTTGTATGCGACATTTATGTATGCTGTGTCAGTGTCCCTGTTTATTTATGTCATTAGTTTGACAGTTGGCACAGTGCTATACTTGAAACTGTTGTGTGCATTTCACGCAGGGAAAGACTATAAACGAGTCTAAGATGAATTCATGCAAGTTTCTGCTTGTCAGAGTGTTCATCAAACTCTCCTTAACTTACTATCAATCGTAGGACTTTTGATGCATTACAGCCCTACCACTGGGTTATCCTTCGTAAATCGAGTTAAGATTGATCACAAGGCTTCGTGAAATCATGGAGAATTCGACCCGGCTGAGATTGTACTTGCACAAATACCTGAAAACAGCCCCCAAAAACTGAAAATCATACATTTCCTATACTTTTGTACGGGCAGAGTGAAGCCAAAAAAAAACCCCTGAAATCAGGATCTCTGCAGAAAAATCACATCCCTGGTTCAGACAGCCTGACATTTCAACCCTAGGATTTTCTCAAAAGACTAAAGGCTACAGAAGTTTCTGTGCGCGTCAATACAACATGAGTGCCCCGCGGTAGAGCACATAATAAAAGCCAACATACATTTCCTCTTTCGATACTGTTGGCAATTTCAAAAGGAGAAATAATAGAAACATGACAAGTCATACACAAAAGCACCCATTCTGGAATATAAGACTGGATAAGATGTCCCAGTTTGTGCAAATGAGCAATTAAAATGTGAAATCAATGTATGCCACTTATAAATGTAACTTCAAACTTTGGATTTTGTCAAAGAAATGCAGATTCATTGGCATAAACATCAAGAAACACAAAGTAGCTGTCATCTGTGAAATGTAAATACAGCATTTCAGGCATGAAACAATTGTAATGGTTAATGGTAGGCCCTATGTCTACCATCACGATCTTCATATCCTGAATGTTATAGGTAAATCTGTGGACATTTTGGTAAGCTACTAAAGTATAATACATGTAGTACCTTAAACACCAACAGAACAACTTTAATGAGAATGATTAGCATCCAAAGAAATTCCCACAACAAAATCAGACAGCAATGCAAAACATTGTCAGTATGTAATTATATCATATTTCTTTTAATTTTCGATTTGAATCTGTCATCCCTGATTTCTTAAACGGTGTATCTTACAAAAATTTGTGAACTGAACTTTGATGACACAAAGAATACACAAGTGTTCTACAAAAATTACTCAAACTATAACATCAAACTAAAAGGTGTCACTATAGTTTGGGAGTATAAAGTAAGTACATGTATAGTATACTTAACAGACCGAAAAGTCTTAATCAATTTGGGAACAAAAAAAACTGGACGCGTTTCAATTCGTCTGGTTGTATTTTTTGGCTTTTGGAAGAGATGTATTGCACTTAAAAAAAAAAGAAGGAAGTCATATTTCCATGCTCTGATGGGGAAAAGTAGATAAAGTCCACTTCTGGGGAATAATCATCAAAGTATCAAAGCACGTTATCTTCATATAAAACTCTGCATATCTGATAAGTAATGCATATTCATATTACAAAAAAATCTGAAATCTATAATCATACATTACCCAGTCTGCATAATAATGTTCATTGGTTGCATACAGTTTGCAAAATTCAACATCTTAGGTCATATTATCTCAATGTAATGGGTATTCAACAACAACTAAGAACTCAAGTATACAAAAATCCCAGCTATAGAGAAATATTTATAAAATGTTACAAAATAGAAAGGGGGGGAGGAGGGTCGGGCATATATAAAGCCAGAATAGTTTCTTGAATTCTTCACGGGATATGATGATATTCATATAAAAAAGTTGCTTGACTTTTAATCATAAAAGCACCGCATTACCTTGCATAATGTCAATTCCTGTATCAGAATTAATAATCACTAAATTGGACAAAATATCGGACAACAGAAATCCGGTCGAAACATACTCTAGAGGAAAGGCTAAGGCCGTGTCCCAAATTATCTGGCTGCGGCTGCAAATTACACACGCACCTATGGCAGCCACTAGCCAGTGACTGCAGACGTTTCCATAGACTTGTGTTATTTGCAGCCACAGCCAGAGAATTGGGACATAGCCTTACATGAATGGGAAGCACCCAACACAAGGTTAGTCTGGTTCCCTGCCCAAAGATTCCCTGACTGCTCCTATTAGAAATTGACAGACAATAGTCGGAGATTCTTGGTCTGGGAACCAGGCTACCACAAGGTAACCTTCAAACGATGGTGTCTCCACAAGTTAAGGAATTCAACTTGTGCGTTTCACAAAACATAAATCTTGGCCCTCACACATTCAACAACCAAGACATTTATATCATAGTCTCCCTATTCATTAACAACTTTTACTGGACTTGCAAAACTCCACAAAAAATAATGTCCATTCAAATCAATAAAAGGTGGAATAAAACCTCAAATCTTTAATCTCCCTTCCAACAAACCAATCAAACGGTCTGTAATACTGAAATTACAACAATTTATGGGAGAGTCCAAAATCCCTGACACGTTCAGACTCTGGTAATTGGTGGGTTTACTATCAACCATTTTGTTGTTCTCTTCTTAATTTGTATGCAAAATAATAACAATGATAAAAAATAATAAGATAAAAAATATGGGGCGAACAGTTCAATCACTACGTAATAATAATGCTTATTCTGATCTGTAAAGTAGTCCCGAATTCGTTTTTAAAGGTTTACCAAAATTACTTCAATATACTATGAAATGTACAATTCATTCCGAATACTGTCTCTACTCGTTGTGTTCTCAACAAAATATTCATTTTCTACATCTGTACATAATGATAACCTAATTCTAGTCACTTTTGTCTGTCGCCATTTTGTTTTTGTTCTTTAGGAATGCTACATTCCAGTCTGTGCAAAAAAGACAGACTTGTAGAAAGTCTAAGCTAGGAGTTGTATCAGTGTGGGTTTGCTAGTAAACCGACTGTACTCGAGAATTGTGTAGACTCTTCTACAGGCTGATTATGTGTTCTTTCTCAGTGAAGTCATGATATGTGAAGTGCATACAAATGGTTTTGCATACATCCGACGACTTCTGAATGTACAAATATATACACACGGGCAAAACACCATACATAAGCTTATAACAATAAGCAGAATAAATAACTGTCCCATAACTTATAAAGTCGAACCATAAAAAGAAATATAAATAAAAGAAACTTACACCTGTAAGTATGAACTTAAAAAGCCCCTAACGCTTTACATTAAGAGGTAGCCCTGATGTATTTAAGTAATGTCCAATCAGAAAAAAAATGTGTCCAATATGAAAACGACCAAAAAAAAAAAAAAAAAAGGAAACCAGCATTGCAGTATGAATTTAAAGCTAAAAAAAACCCAGAAGATATCTGGATAATTTACATAAATGCTAATTACTGACTCCAGTTAAAAAAAAATAATTACAGCAATAATTCAGCAGCTTTTACTTTGAACGACCTGAATTGCTTATTTAAAAAAAAATTATTTATCAATAGCCAAAAAAGAAATAATAAATAAATAAATAAAAACAAAGATTTGGCCAATAATGATTGCACATTGTTTTATAGCAGCGATGAAGAATGGAATCTTCATGATCAAAACAAAATGGACGTTCAAAATCCACTCCCGGAATTCACAAACCAGGTAATAGCTGTGTGGATTGGTTGGTTCAGGAAAACGGCGACAACAAGTTTTGGTGGGTTGTAAATTTATAAAAATGGAAAAATTATTAATGAATGTAATATTTGTCACAGCCTGAAGCCTGTAAACTCAAGATTTGTCAAGCAAACCCATCCACTAAAATAAAAAAAATTGTTTGGTCGCATATCCACGCTTCGCACTTGCATTTACTGTCTTTTCCCATTTCGAGAGTTTGAAAGACATTCTTTTCAGATGCTTTTCACTGACAAAGAACAACAATTTGAAAAATGAAACAAATGTCATACAATTTTCCCTCTTTTGAAATAATTTCAACTTTTCACAATGAATGCAAAATGCCACATATTTCTAGGCAAAACAAAGCTCATGTCCATTGACAAAATTACGGGAAGCATGAAAATGAAAACATGTCCAAATATACTTGGAAACTTTCCCTGATAAAAAAAAATTACCCTGGAAAAAAAGAAAAGAAAAATTACCCTGTAAAATAAACAGAAACACGAACCATAAGCCTCAGCTTGCAAAAAGGCTATCTACAAATCAAACGAACTCATAATCGTAACTGCAAGATTCTTGGAATTTGAAATTAGTGTTTTTGGCCCCTTCTTAAGGAATTAGAAAGCAAAAGCAGTTTTGGCACCAATGCCGATTCTGCTTTTGACTTGAAGCTGCTCTCTGACGTGACGGCTCCCGTTTCAGTCATGCAACGACAGACTCGGCGTTGACGACGACTGGCTGTAGCAGGAAACGTCATCGCTTACCGACAAGCTCTCGTCAAACGGCTGGCTGAAGGCCGACCCCTGACCTCGCTGGTCTGGACAGTGATTGGACGATTCTATATTCACATCCTCCAATGACAGCTGCAGGTTGTTGGCATCATTCTGAGCATGAAAATCAAATCAAAATCAAAACTGATCATATCATATTTATACTGTATACAGAGTGACCCAGAACAAATCTGAACTGAGATTTATCGATGTCTAATCATACTTTAATAACACTTTTGAATAATAAATGACACATATCTGAAAAGCAAAGTTCCTCATCTTTCATTTTGATATGATACATATGAATGATTCACGCATGAATGATTAAACACAATATGAAGCAAGGTTATCAAAAAGTTGTTCGCACAACGATAGATGAATTTACATGTTTTTTTTTGTAATCATTCGGTTTTTTTCCACACCTGACCAATTTTTTGTATGAATGGATACAGACATGGCCATGGCTGTTTGTTCTGATAGGCACCATTGGATTATCTTCAAGCATGTCTCGGACGTTGTTGATGTTGTCTTGGGATCTCACTGTTCTCCTTCGTCCTGATCTGCCATTGTTCAGGTTCAGGCTGGTAATCTTCTGTTGATATTTTCTAATGTTCAGCCAAATAGTCAACTTGTCTGAAGCTTCATGATCAGGGAAGCGACGCTGAAAAAACTCAGCAACTTGCTGAAGACTGCCAGATCGCCACAATTCTGTGACAAGAAAAACTTGTCGCTCTTTTTGGTTCTTTCTTTTCGATTGAGATGTCATACAAAGGATCAGAAAAATATCTTTTTGGCAGTAGGATTTTCCCGCCACATTAACCAATATGCTTTGAAATTCAGACATCATTGTGAAAATTTCTTTTTTTGATACCCTGCCTCACATTGTTTTTATTCACACACACGTGAAGTAAGAACCTCATGAGGTATATAATGGAAGAGGAGGTACTTAGCTTTCCAGATGTGTCCTTCATTATTCAAAGATTTAAGTGACATCAACCATAACAATTTGTTTCCGCATCCTTTTATGCGAAAATCGGTCAGGTGTGAACAAACGAATGATTGAATAAACATGAAAATATCAATCCATATTTAAAGGCAGGATATCTCTGTCATCCCTTGCTCATTTCTCCTGACTGAGGTATCACTTGAAATTCAGCTATCATTGTGCAAACAACTTTTTGATAGCCTTGCTTCATATTGTCTTTATTCATTCATGCGTGTATCATATGGATGGTATCAAATGAATTCAATTCAATTCAGATTTATTTCCATACTTTTTTTATGATAGATGAGGAACTGAGCTTTTCAGATATGTGTCATTTACTATTCAAATGTGATATTGTTGTATGATTAAACATTGATAAATCTAGGTTTCATTTTTTTCTGGGACACCCTGTATACTTCATAACCTAAATTACCTCAAACAAATCTCAGACGATGATTGTTTCACATACCTGGCCTCTTAGACCAATCAGCATCAGGAATTCAAATTAACAGCACAGCGTGGTACGATCTTCCACAGAGTCCGAAAAACATCTCAAAATCAGACGACCAACCACTACTTACGTTTATCTGAGCTTTAGAAGACGTTTCTGTCTGGTCCATCTTGGCCCTTTCACGCTGCAGGAAACCAAAACTAGAGAGGGCCTCCTTTTCCTTTTCGCCGAAGCGCATGTACAGCGCTCGCAGATCTAGATGTAAGATAGACACGTGGCAATAGGTGGCATGCTGCCGGACTACTTGCCGTTTCCAACCTGAAAATGGAGACAATTTGATAAAAAGAGGAAATCATCAGATATTGTGTATTAAACAAAAATGTCCTCCAAACGCGGCAATTAAAAGTGTCTGAACAAGCTGTAAACTAACTCATTTTCAAAATGTAAAACACACTGCAAAATGTAAAAAAGAAAACCCAGCATTTTTCTATATAGATCGCTAGAGTAAACAGGCCACAACTTAATGTCAACCAGCTCTTTTCAGAGCCACACAACTCAGAAAGAGTTTAATGCATGTCTCATGATGTTACCGCAAATCGTCATCTTAAAACAAGCAAAACACCAAGACGCACACATTCTGAAAAAATGCCGGGACACAAGAAAGGACTTGCCCTTAAGAACGCATCACAGATGGCTCCAATGAATGCATTTCATGGCTCGAATTTGGATAGAAGGATTGTACGCTGTACTGATGCCCTGAGTGATTTTGTACAATCATTCTACCACGCTTGACCTTTGACGGTATCGGAAAACTGCGATACCCATGTGCTGGGTGAGGTCACTGAGGGTGAGCGACAAAAGTGTGACCGGAGTAGCTTGGTAGGTCTGAGGAAGATAAGGGGGTTGTCTCTACCTCTTTCTCCTCCCAGGAGTTTAAGGAACTGCTTCTCATCTGGGTGGCTGTCTGAGGACGTGTCCAGACTCTCCCCTCCTTCCTCATCCTCGTCATCAGTCTCGCTCTCAAACAATGAGTCCAGGAGATTTGCCCTCTCCTGTACAGATAAGCAAGCGACAAGAACGCAAACAAATCAGTCTTTATGAGGTTTCCAAGCATTAAGTTGGGATTAAAACCCATAACCAACTGGTTTCCAGCCCTGGCATGAGTGACGCTGATATTTTTATTGCTAGGTGGTGTTTGACACATGTGCCAGGCAGGTTTTGGTTCCCTCAACCCATAATCATTCAAGATGTATTTTGTTTAATAATTGCTACTTTCAATTATCGATGATGTCCTTGTAAAATGTAATGACCATTTAAGTGTATTTTGCTTGGCGGCCTGCAATGGCAGTTGATGCAAATGATACTTCAAAACTGAAAAATGTTTGTTGTACTTCCTCAAAGCATCAATCTTACCTTCTCCGTTAGCTGAGCAGAATTCTCTCTGGCACTCTCAGACCCCTCATCACAAAGTTCCTCGGCGTCAAAGTCCTCCATCATGTCCTCGTTGACAAGCGGCACTTTGTACTCCTTGCCCGGTATGTCTGATGCTTCCTCTTTCTCATTCTCGGCTAATTTCTTTCTCCGCAGACTCCTTTCCAGACTACCCTTGTTGTTGCTGTTCAACTGCGGAGTCCAGCTCTGGCAGTCCAGGTCGCTGCACAGCCGACCCTGCTCTATGTCATGTATCAGTCTCTGATTGGCGTCATCGTCTGGATTCCACGTGGCCTTGGAAGGACTGCACTTGAGCCAGACGTTGTTGGTGGACAGCTTACCTGGATCATTATGGTGCTGCGCCTTGATGCTTCCATTCTGAGGCTCCTTGGAGCAGCCGGCCGATTGTTGGGCGTGGTTACTGGAAGACAAGTTGTATTTTTCAAGTTCGGATTGTCCCTCTGGACTTGTTTTTCCCGCATCATCAATAAAAGGCATGTCTTCACCGACAAAATTTGAGGTTGAGGGTTTCTGAAAGCGGCCTGCATTTGGAGAAGGCCGACCCCTGGGCATGTCCCTTCGGCTGCAGTTCTGTTGATTGGGTCTTGGCTGGCTCACACTAGGCACATTACACGTCATCTGAATTTTATTATCATCCAATGTGCTCTTCTTACTTTGCCCTTTTGAAGTCTTTTTCTTGCTGGAATGATCCGATTTGGGGCTCCTGAAACTGTTCCTGATGAGTTTTGGAATCCGGCTTCTCCCCTTAGGTTCTCTCTTCTTAACCTGGATTGCATCATCCTTTCCTTCTCTGACCGAGTCTTTTGATTCTCGCTTGAGCTCCTGGTCTCTGTTTTTTCTTGACAACTGCCCCTTGTAAAATTTGAAGTTCTTTTCTGTGATGGCTTTGGGAATGCCTGATAAGGACCTCCTAGGTCTTGTCTGTTTGGATTTAGATTTTGCTTGTTTTAATGGTAAGGGAGTAGACTTGGTCTTAGCTAGCATCTGGCCAGATGGCGGAGGACTTTTGGGACTACTTGCGATTGAGAGAGGTAAGAAACGGGATTGACTCGATGGAAGAGAGTGACATTTTGCCCTCGTGCTGGGGGTGATTTGACTCTCGCTCATTCCACTCTTGGGTGACTTCTTGTCAGTCAGACCAGAGTCAAGACTGATACAGCTCATGCCGTACTTTTCACTGGAGATCTCTGTCAGGATGCTCGATACAAAATCCGCCATCATGGAGTTTTCACCCAGACTGCTGTTATCGCTGCTTGAGGACCGCACTCCGTCTCCGCCACTGACTTTCTTGCAGACAACCTTTGAGTCCCTTTTCAATGAGCCGTTGGTTTTGGTGTTTGGGGCTGACTTGGAGGTACGCAGAACCAACTTGAAGTCCTCAGTCTTGGATTCTGTGGTTTTGACAGAGGTGCTTCTGACTGATTCCTTCCTACTGACATCCTTGGAGGGTCTTGTTAGACTCGTGGGAGGGGAAACCTTGTCGTAGGGGTAGTTGAGAATCCATTGCTCACTAGATGTTGATGAGGTTAGACTGTCTGGTCTCTCTATAGACCTTGACGTGCTCGACAGAGATTCTTGAATCTGCAAAATGACAGAAAATCCAAGCACAAAACTTCTGGTCAACACTTCAATGTCTTTAACAAAATTATCCATCCAGAATATCTGTTATTTTGATCAATCATTTTAATAGATCTGCATTTTCGAGCTGATTACAATCTTTGAGTTCCGACCACAGCTGGCTTCATTGTGTACAGACCGCCTGGAATTCTGTCTTTTGTTCTGCCCTATTCAACCAGTGTGTGCCTGCATTGTTTATGCCGAGCTCCCTGCACACAAAGCCAGGCCAGATGACCTCTATGTGACCAGTGGCTGATAATGAGGTCGGAACAAGCAGAGTAATAAGAAATCCCAGGCTGGAGGGGTTAAGGAGTAAATGGTACTATTAATAAGATGTTTAGTTGCCCACCTTCTTCTTGTAGTCCTCCACACTCTTGCGTGGGTTCCATTCTGGCAGCTTCATGGGGGATGAGTTGCGAGACTTCCACATCTCTACAAAGTTCACATTCTCCTCTTCGTCATCACTGTCAGAGCCACTCCAGAGAATGTCACTCTGTAAGACCACAAGAAGAAAACGACAACAGATTACGACAATGGAAAGAAAGAAATGTGGAAAACAGGTAACAAAGAAATACCACAAGATGGGGAGAAAAAAAGCAGCCGAAGTTTGAAATTGACTTACCAGTGGTGTTGCTGGCTTCCTCTGTGCTGCGCCATTCCTGATGGGGCTTCCCCAATCCACTGAGCTCTCTGAATGGTTGGACTGCAAGGACTCGTACGACAGACTGTGCTGGCACGCTGAGTCAGTCCCTATCCTCCTCGACCCCTCCTGATGGACTGAAGAGGGGAGGTTCCTTCCCGGTTGGCGTGGAGATGATCCAAGAGTCACAATATGAAATGGGCTTTGCCTCTTGGTGATGTCACTGCTGGATTTATCGGCCGTTAGTTTCCCCGCTGATTTCTCCTCTCTGTTGCTGTCTGACTCTGATAGCATGACAGCATCTGCTGGTTGGTTATCAAGTGAGATTGAAGACAGGCCACTGGACATGTCCTCTAAAAACTCTTGATCCCTTACTGCTTCACAGAACTGATCATTGACCGGCTGACCGCTGGTTGTCAAATACATGACAGAGTTATTCATCATGGGATTGAATCCGCGAACCGGCATCTCATCTATGTTTGTGATTGGTGGTTTGGGGATTGCATCATCACTCTGCCTTGTGGAGGAGGCGGCGGCTTGGGTATCCACTGGGGGAGTGGTTGCTCTCATGAAGGATCCAACGCGGTTGTCGCGCGACTTCTTGCCAAGTTCTTTGACAATGCCATGATTTGGCTTCTGCTTTTTCATCTCGCAGCTCTTGTTCTCCTCCAGAGTCTTCAAATCTACCAGGCTGTCCAAGGTTTGTGCGACATGCGGGGCTTCATTTGATGCGAGGTCCTCCTTCGTGCAGTCATCCTGCGAGGAATATGCATTGATGACAGTTTCAACAGGGCCAACTCTCTCTTGAATGCAATTTGGAGATGGTTGGATTACTATCAGCTGAAGGTCTAGGACAGCATGGCCACTCTGGCCATCAAGATGCTTGCTGTTCACTTTGGACGACATTTGTGACACGATGGCACCATTGGTTTGCATTTCAATTGGATGAAGGGGCTGGGTATCTGGCTGGTCATTTGAAATATGTGGGGCCCTTAATGCATGGTGATCACCTGCAGTGTGTGGCACTCTTTCTCTCTTGATCTCCTTGGACGGAATGATTAGATCAGAGGGTCTACTTGGCACAATCTCTCTGGACATCAGAGTTCTTAAAACGCTCTCATCAACGCAGTTTTCTTTCTGAACTGCAGCATCATCAGGGCACATTTTTTCTGGAGCTTTGCTCTCATTTCCTGAGAATGTGTGTTTGTTCCCAACGTGCCGATCATGATTTCCATCAAGCTTGCGGACGCGGGGCGACATCTTCCGAGCGATGTTCCTCTGGTGAACCCGGGCAGCCAAGCGGTCGTCGGAAGGGCTGGTTGGTGCTGACGAGCTCTGCCAGTGCTTGCTGAGGGTAGGACTTGGTAACTTGCTGGGAAAACTGTTGGGAGGCCGGATGGCGCTCGCAGCCACTGACGCCGAGTGATTGATCAATGGTTGATGTTTGTTGCTGTCAGGTTCTGAGAGATGCCGGTGGGGTCTGGGAAAGGTCAGATTCTTGTGTCTACTTGGAGAAGAAGGGGACTTTACCTTATCGTCATGCTTTTGTTGGTGGCGGGGCCTATGGTGGCTAACTGCAGCATTTGTTTGCACTTTGTTATTTCTGATGCTAGGATGGCACACAGGATAAACTCCGTTAGCAACCAACGATGTTGGCGGTTGGAGAGTCTTTTCATTGTATCCCAATTGTTTTGTTGGCGCAACCGCATTCTTGCCACTGCCGGGAGACTGGGGAGGATTCAACGTTGAGCCAAGATCCTTCTGGATGTGCCTGTCTGAATGTGATGGGGGCACACTCAGAGACTGTGGAGGCTCGGACAGATTCTGTGAATACTTCAAGCCAGTGTTTGCGGGAAGTATAATGTCATTAGCAGGTTGCGAGGCATTTCTGTGTATCTTGGGTGACTGAATTTGTCCGTGCCTTTCATGGCCGACATCTCTGCCCGGGGCCATAGCCTCGGCTTTCTGAGCCACGCCACGAGAAGCCTTGCTCCTCTGCACAATGGGTGACTGAGGTGAGTTCTCTTGATGTTGTCGTAACGCAAATCCCATCCGCTGCGGTGAGCTGTCTCTGTTCTGAGAAACATCCGCATGTCTCTCGACACTTGGAGACTGAGGGGTTTTCCAAGGTGTTGTGCCATTGTTCAGGACATGATTTGACGGACTTGAGGAATAGTCTTGAGATGGCGGTGCCTTCTCTGACATACTGTTCAGATCATTGTAATACTGACTAAGCCCTGGTTCTGCCAGCTGCTCAGCTTGACCTTCATGGTAATGAACCCAGTTGTCCGTGTCCCTGGATGGAGGCTTATGCTGCTCAGAATACTGACGCTTTGTTTGATGACTGTCCTCCAGCCTGGTGTCTGGGAAGGGTGTGATGGAAGCATGCTTCTCCAGCATGGTCTCTATGCTCTCAGAGCTAGTCATAGAGCAACTACTATCTCCGCTTGTCCTGGCAAGTGTGGGACCAGCATCATATACACTCTCCTGCTCGGAAGATGGCAGCATGATGATGTGGTCCGGAGGTCTGCCTGTCTGAGAGCGCACGACTTTCTGACGCGACTGCGGGGAGTGAATTTCCAGGCTCGCCTTGCGCTTCTGCTGCACACCAGACTTGGGTTCCAATGTCAGGCTCTCAAAACTCTTCACACTGCTGCTAATGTCTTTCAGCTCTTGGAGAAGGCTCTGAGCATAGTGGAAAGGTGCGTGGACGAAGGGTTTGTTGTACTGCTCCCCGAGGCTGAAACCATTCCTTCCAACCTCCCTGTTGCACCCATTTCCAAGCTTTCTCTCAGCTACCGCATTTGCATAGCAGTTCCTGAGAGCCAATGCCTTAGCCGGACTGGTAGCTAATCCGTTGGGGAGGTGTCGGACGGACTTGCCCACCTCCGCAAGGTGTTTCTGAGATGCAGGCGACAGCGAGGCCTGCTCCCACTCAAGATCCTCAAGTCCCATGATCTCTCCAGCGCCGTCGCTCGTGTCATTCTCGGCCACGTTGAAGCTGATCATGCTGCTCTGGTGGTGGTGCCCGTTGCTCGCAGTTGAAAGCCGCTCCCGTCGGTACTCCGAGTATGCCTGGCAATTATGCGAGTACATCAACTGGTCCCTCTGCGGGGATAACACGTTCATGGAGGTATCCGGCATGTTGCGATGCTGTGCATAGAGGCCGAAGGAGTCTACAGGATGGGTCCCGTTGGTGAGGGGGTAGGCTGTGTCTGGTGACACCTCTTTATACGATGCATTGATGTGCTCGTGACATTGCGTTGCGTATCTGTTCTGAGGTGACCTCATATACGAAGAGCCAGGGAGTTGGTACAAGACAGGCTGCAGAAAATAACGATGAAAATAATGCAGGAAAGAACATTTAAAAGGGGAACCCACAAACGTTCATTAAAGGTACAGTACAGGTTTGGTAACATACCCAAACAGAAATGTTAACAGATTTACGTATAACTTTCAGGATATGAAGACGGTGCTGGTACTAAAAAACATACCACTGAAATATTTCCGGCTGAAATGCTGTATTTGTCCAGAAATTAGTAAAAAAAAAAAAATCAACTGAGAAACAGTTTTGATGTTGGGGTGAGATGAAAACTCCAGTGAATAGATTTGAAAATACCATGAGTGCTTTTCACTGTTTTCTACAGTCTCCGATGATGATATGAGCTGAAAATGTCACAGGTTTGGTTTTCATTCTAGGACAAATCAAACTATGAACAGTCTGTAGCTGTTCTGTCACTTTACCAATCCTGCATTATGCCTTTAAAGAGCACAGCGAAGTGTCACGCATATTTTTTTCTCATAATGTATTAAGCAACATTAAATTAATGTTCAAATGTTCAATAGTCAAAGTCATATGGCCATTCATAGGGCCTTTACGAAATGAGGCTTGAGGCTAGGCTTGGGATTTATTTCGTTAACACCATTTTGTGTCCTATAATGAAATGGAGGGCTTGAGATACATGGCGAAGCTGGAGCCTTGGGCCTCAAAATGGTGGTAGCGAAATAAGTCTCAAGCCGAGCCTCAAGCATGGTTTAGTAAAAGCCCATAGGCCTTTATTCAAGTTTGGGTGAGCAAAGAAAAATAGACAAATTCTGGACTAGAATAGCATCAGCCTCCCTTGTGTTTTATACGATGTTATGAATATTCATCTTATTAATTTTAATACTGATATGAATATTCATCTTACTAATTTTAATACCAATCCTACATCCTTCGAGATTTACGGCTTCATTCAACATTAATCACTCACGTTTCGTTGCAAGCAGTGCAATGAAAAACCAGGGCTGGAAATCTACGTAGTCTGGCACTCTTTCCATATCCTAACAATCTGATGTTATCTTTTTTGATGTGTGAACAAGGTAAGGTGACCATGACGGATATGCTGTAAATGAGGTCTATCGTAGGATGACAACCTGTTAACTTGCTGACAAATGCCGCTTGCCTATTTGCTTACTTACTTCTAATTATTCCCAATTTGTTAGACTGAGGGCAAGCCCTCCTAACCTTTGATATTCTTTTTTTGCTTACAGGGAAGCATAAGCCAGGGGGATCAGTATGTCTGAAGCGATTTGGGTCATTCCTCTTGACAGATACGTCCCAGTTGGATGACCAATGCGCTGTAACATCGAGCTCATCCTGCCGAAACAGCCAATAACATCCACCTCAATCCTCCAGTCACTCATAAACACCCCCTTCCCAAAATTCCCCCGCCTCCCCTATTCCCTCCCCTCCGACTGACAAGACATTACCTTGGCGCCGTGCACCGGACTACCCTGGGCTGCCTCACATGCGGGATGCGATGAGTCAGCGGCCAGGCCCTCGCTGCTGCTGTTCAGCTGTTCCGGTCGGGGACCCCTGTCGGGGATCCGGCTGGGTCTGATCAGGATGGGGCTGGCGCTGCTGCTGGCCGGTGCCGAGCTGTGAGTTTGTCCGGCGTTGAAGGCGGATGAGGACGGACCGTTCAGACTTGGTGACAAGAGACTGGAAAATGGATGCTGGAAGCAGCTCTATAAACGACGAAAAACGAAAGGAAATTCCAATAAAAATCTTATCAATGTATGGATATTTAAAAGAAATGATTTGGGGCACAGGGGGAGATAAAACAGATTTATTTTGTAGACTCTGACGCCGATCATGAATTAACAATCCAAAAGTATAACCATAAAAATGTAAAACCCTTCCAGTGATTTTCAAAGAAGCCAATAGAAATATAGCAAAGAGTGCAAGAAATCATAATCATAGGATCACAGCGTTGATTTTGATTTGCAAATAAATGTAAATAAATAACAATTTTGGGTGTTTTTGCTCCAATTATGTCCAAGATTAATTAGGATAAAGACCCACAATGTCCTAGAATGAACTTCTTCCATCTTGAAATAAAACCAGAATGTCACAAATTCACCTTCAGACTGAATTTGTTGATCAAATGGCAAAGAAGATCAATCAACAGATGAACAAAATCTCAAATTAGTCAAGAGGTGCCTCTGAATTCTGAAAACCACACAAAAAGTCAAGTTCACAGGATCAACGTCCAATTCTCTCCGGACAGATGGCCACTTAAAAAAAAGAAAAAAAAGAAAAACAGTACTTCTTTGGAAGTCAGTCAAAATTGGTTCACTCTCAAAAATGGCGTGGATAGAAGGATTATGCCTGATATCGAACGAGAGCAAAAAAAACTCCAACATGGAAGTAGCATGGAAACTGTTCCCCTGCTGATAACGACTGCAAAGACTCATTGCAAGACATCGGGCTCGTTGCAAAGGGGGTGTTAAGGAGGAAAGGATGCAACCAGACTTGAAAAGGAGGTCGGATTAGAACCAGGCAAGACCTGCCAATGCTATGCTTCATCATGAGAGGGAGGGGGTAAGGGGGTAGGGGGTGGGGGGTAGAATACGCCTGTCACATCTCAAGGGGGGTTGTTGGAGGGAAGCACAGTGACTACTGCAAGGAGTGATAAGGTAATGGATGGCTTGTGTTACCAGTGACACATGTAGTCATCGGACGCAGAGTTCGGGAAAGAGGGAGAGTAATCAGGGAAGATAGTAAAAGAAAACCAGTCATTAACACCCAAGCACCATCGTGACATCCGCACTTCACAGGGAGCGCAAAGATTGCGCCAGTGCGCTGACTCAACAAAAAACCTCTGATGATGGAGTGAAATTGATGAGGTGGAAACTGCATTGTATCGGAAATAAAGCCACTTTACGGTTTACAACAACGGGGCGGTTATCTGCGAACAACGGGTGTGAACATCCACAGCAAAACTGCTTTGACATTCCGCTGGCAGATGATTCATAAGACAGAAAATCCAAAAATGCTAAAATGCTGTGATTCTTAATTGAAATTCCCATGAAAGCTAACAAATTTGGGTGGCGATAGAAAGACTAATAATACAGTAGTCACTGTTCTTGTATTAAACATCAATATTTAAACCAACAGAAACTTAAAATAGCCGAGCTTCGTGATTTCGCACAGGAAATAGAATCAACATGCCATTTTAAGAAAACGATAAGAAGGAAATACATAATTAAAATTCATACATGAAAACAATTTTATGATAACAAATTTTTTTCATAAAAACCCATCCGGCATTATGAATGGAGTTTTCAAATGTTAAAGCTAATGAAAACTGATGGACATTTCCAGAAGGAACATTCAATGTTCTAAGCAGCAGAATCCCTCAACTCTTTAGCGGAAAGTCAAGAGCCAAATGGACCACCAAGATAAGAGTCATGTATACACAGGCAATATCCTGGCATTATCATTAAGACCTCCACATAAAGGGTATTCATTTCGACCCAAGTTCTAAAATACAAAGAAAATGCCACAGTTTCCAGTCCAAACAACAAAGTCTGCAACGTGTCTAGACGTTTGGACAGAATGTTCATTTTGCGGCCCATCATCGACTGACTGGGTAGGTCGATCAGATTACCGCACCCTTTGCAGTGATACTGTACTTGAAGCAAGCGCACAACCGGTTACCAAGGTAACAGCTTGGCTTCCCTTCCTGGGGATTGACCGGAAAATGGATCAGTACGACCCACTTCCTCGCAGAAAATTACAGGAAGTTGACAGAAAATATTAAGCACTCAACACTGAATGACAGATCTTAACTTTTCGGTTGAGAAAAAAGAAACACTTATTGCAACTAATAAACTGCTGCAAATTGGTCATCAACCAGAATATTGACCTGGAAATTATCAGACTCAGATTCCGGAAGGGCTGACATTTTCATCGGACAAAGATATCAATCCAGCCTTTTGATCTACAAGAAAGATCCTGCTAGGATCACAACATCGGAATAATATTAGCACAACTTTCTTCTGGCATTATTATTTCTTATATCCTTAGTTTGAATTTCTCAGTCCATAAGCTATCCCTACTTCTAGTACAGCACCTCTGCTGTCCATCAAACACAAAACCATATTTGCATTTACACATCCATTTACTCATGGGTGGAACGAAACAAAAAGTGTCTTCCTCTTGCTCAAGGACTCAAGCAACACTACCACCTTGGCTATATGGTCAAACCACACAATGGCGAGGTTATCAAAAAGATCTTGAATCTGATGTACCACACAAGGATTAAAATCAAGATGCTCCACTCCAGTTCTTAGTTTTTCCTTGGGGAATGTAGCATCAACTAGCATCAACATAAGCGCAACAATAACAGGGCTATACCAAAAAAATACCAGAAAAGAAGCTTGAAAAACCCTCTGTATATGGTAAGTGAAACTCGATCACAGCCTGTGCTGGCAAATCTACACTGGGCCAGGAGTGAAGTGCGAAATCTGTTATGATACTAAGATACAAAGATAGGTTTCCAGTGAAAGAGGTGTAAGACTCCTGATAGAAAACTCAAACTTGCATTGACAATTACTAAAGCTGCAAGTAATAAACTGCTGCAAACTGCTCATCAGCCAATATAATGACCTCAAAGTTATAAAATGCTTGGAGTTAGGAGGGCCTGACATGTTTCGATCCTCTAGCAGGATCTTTATTGAAGGCTAAATGACAAGAAGACAAGAAGATGCAAGCCTTCAATTAAGATCCTGCTAGGATCGAAACGCGTCAGGCCCTCCTAACTCCAAGCAATTACTAAGGCTCACAGATACACAAATCCGTAATGATACTATTTTATACTAAAACCCACAGAACGGGATAAAAAAAAAGTTGCTGAGATTTGTTCTTGGGTAGAGACGTTGGCTACACAGGCCAGATGTTACTCAACATGGGAGTCCAGCTAAACCTTACATCCATCGGCAACGAGACACCAGAGAGGAATGGCCGTACCGACAATAATTGAAAGCAGAGGGGGAATGTCCCGTTGGGACGGGGAGCTTAGGCCACATGGTTTTACACGGACCAAATAAATCTTGTGTAGGATTACGTTTTCGAGAGCTGATTCAAAGCAGAGCACTCCGTAATTTACATTTCCCACGACAAGGGGAATTGATGGAAATAATGGGAGACTTCACAAAAAGCTCCAGCTGCGTAAGAATCTTTCAAGATTTGAGAAGCAACCAAGATAGCTTTCAGTGTTACACTGAGAGAGTTTGGTGAGGAATCACTAAGGTAACTTTTAATATGCAAGTGAAGAGCATCAGAAGTGAAGAGAGTGTAAGTTAGAGGCACAACCAACCTGGATGGGAGTGAGGGGACCATAGCAAGGACAACCTCAGAGTGTAAGTAAGAGGCACAACCAACCTGGATGGGAGTGAGGGGACCATAGCAAGGACAATCTCATAGTGTAAGTTAGAGGCACAACCAACCTGGATGGGAGTGAGGGGACCATAGCATGGACAAACCTCAGAGTGTAAGTAAGAGGCACAACCAACCTGGATGGGAGTGAGGGGACCATAGCATGGACAAACCTCAGAGTGTAAGTGAGAGGCACAACCAACCTGAATGGGAGTGAGGGGACCATAGCATGGACAAACCTCAGAGTGTAAGTAAGAGGCACAACCAACCTGGATGGGAGTGAGGGGACCATAGCATGGACAAACCTCAGAGTGTAAGTGAGAGGCACAACCAACCTGGATGGGAGTGAGGGGACCATAGCATGGACAAACCTCAGAGTGTAAGTAAGAGGCACAACCAACCTGAATGGGAGTGAGGGGACCATAGCATGGACAAACCTCAGAGTGTAAGTGAGAGGCACAACCAACCTGAATGGGAGTGAGGGGACCATAGCAAGGACAAACCTCAGAGTGTAAGTAAGAGGCACAACCAACCTGGATGGGAGTGAGGGGACCATAGCAAGGGCAAACCTCAGAGTGTAAGTAAGAGGCACAACCAACCTGAATGGGAGTGAGGGGACCATAGCAAGGGCGATCTCTCTCAAACAGACACTTGAGGTTACGATTCTGCTGCTCCAGTTCCCGTACACGGTTGTGTAGCTTCATGCATTCCTCCTTCAGATCCTGCAAAAACAAAAAAAGGCGGAAATACAAAATTAAGCATCTTTGAAATTGACTGCAAGTGAAACTTCTGGTGTTTATGAGGAGAAATTGACCCACATCAATGGTTAAGTACATATGATGGCAGAGACTTTTGCCAATAATTATGCTGTTAAATAGGATTCTGGGGGGAAATTCTCCCAACCATGCAACAAGAGGTTCAGACTGATCCATTCCCATTACAGAGCCATCTTAGAGTTAAAGGGCGGCTGCAGTGCTTATTTTAGTCAGGTTATTTTATTGCCTTCATACAGAGAATATACTGACAAATAATGAATGGCAAGTCTTATTTTGGTTTCAAACCAGCATTTGGTTTTCTTTTGAACGGCTTTGCAAAATGGGGGATTTTCATGCATACTCATGTAGGGAACCAACAGCCAAAATATAATGAAAAAACATAAACAAATGAAGAGGCAAACATTACCCCCAGAAATGGTTTGTCAAAAAAATTACACCACCAGTTGAGTGAAAGGAACATATTCAGCACGAAAAAACCCATTGAGGGGGAAAGTTTTGTCAGAAAACCTATAAAACAACCGGAACTTTTTGTGCACAAATCAATTGAGTTACTGCTCTCAGTTCCCCAGATGACATCACAGTTTTGCTCATGAATATGGAAATGCTAATTAGCATACAAACTGAAAAACCTGTTTTTAACCCTGAATCAATTTGAGGAAGTGGGTAAAATCACAATTCCCATGTACAGTTTTTTGATTGGCACATGTTCAGGCCATAATATTCGCATTGCAGTGACCCTTTAAATAAAACGAGGCTTACGAGCTCACAGAGTACCTCTGAAGTCCAATTCAGAATTCAGAGAGCGCCAACAATAAACAATGAAGATAGATTCAACCATCCAGCCTGGTCCTGAAAAGGTGAACGCACTTTGGGTTATTCACTCCCGGTCAACATTCAGCAGGAATGCACGGACTCCCTACGTAATTGCACATATCCTGTGCCAATGAATCACGTAAGATTTGGGACGCCCGGCCGAAAAAATCAAATGAGCCACGATGATTAATCAAACTTGCTGACAATTGAAAATGAAGCAGTTTTGGAGAAAGAGAAGTAAACAAAGGTAAGATTCTGTTCTCCACTGAATTTTGGCTTGTTGGGATTCGAAATTCAATTGAACGATGTGTTGAAGACACATAACATACATGTTTGCAGCCAAGAACATAGAGGGCTGAAGCTCAGCTAAGCTTAGCATTTTGCACTAATATCATGTACCACAAACTGACGCACCACGAACAGTTGGTGCACATGAAGTGACGCATCATGAGAACAAAACCTATGAGAGATTTGCTTACTTCACTTCATGATGTAGCGGGCGATATCCTGTTCTGTCTTTTCAGCCATACGCTGGCACAGACGTCTCACTGATTATTTGAATTTAGGAGGACCTGACGTTTCCATCCAAGCATCTAAGCGTTCTCAAAGGCTAAAACGAAAATTTTGCCGAATTTTTTTTTTTTTTATCAGCAATCCACACTTTCAGGTTGTCCAAAATTTCCACCGAAAGAAAGACCCAAATTTTCATCTTTAAGGGTAATTTTTCCTCCAATATTCACAGTTATCATCAAAGAAAGACCAAAGAATAAATTCACATACAGATGACAGTCAATATAAAGAACACTTCCATTATAAGGAATGAACAATAATTTGGAAGTCTAATCTTCCTTACATGCAACTGGGGTGCCGAATTGCGAAGGATGCGGCTGCTAAGATATCAAGTTGCCAGCAATCATTACTGGCCTCGGCTTCCGGTCACATCAACCCACATATGATCATGGAGCACAGCCTGATATCAAAAGTGTTTGATTTTTGTGGAGGGAGGAAAACCAGAGAACCTGGAAACAAACCCTTGCAACAGGAGAGAACCAACTCTACTCACATATGACCCAAAGTGGGATCGAACCAGGCCCACATTAGTGAGAGTGCCTAACACGCTAACCATTTATGCATCCCTATGACGAGATAGAACAAGCACTCTAAGAAGAGCAGCAAACCTACGTCTCCTCAAAAGAAAAAATGACAAATTATCTACTCATCTGAATTCCCTCACCTTGATGGACTCAACAAAGTGTCTTGCAAGGTAAAGGACAAACCAGAAGAGATGGTTCACAGAGTCAGCTGGCTGCTCCATCTTGTGATCGCCACATCCACACAACGTTCGGGATGAAACTTGGAGCACTTGGCAATTGTCAACGGATGCCTTCCTTCAACGATGGAAAGTTTGCAGGGAAAATATATTCCAGGAAAAAAGGCCTAATGCCCCGTCCTTCACCTTGGTTCAATAGGCGCTCAGTCTCTCTCTGTGCTGTGGCGAGGACTACTGTGGCCAATAGACAAAACTGCCCCGTTTGAGCAAGGATAACATTTGTAGGCTCATCTCACAGCTTGAGTCGATCGGAAGGATTGAGTTTAGTCAAGAAGCAGGTGTTTTGATCACTCAGTCAGCTGTCTGGCTGAGTTGAGACAGCAGCTGCTTGTCCATCGTATCCAACGGCAAACTACTCCCCAACAAGAACAACAACCGGCAACTGGGCCGGTAACAGATGATGCTTGTATGACCCAACAGCAGACATGACGACACATCGATGCTCAAACCGCAAAATGCTTAAAGAGTTCAGCAACGGGTTACAGGTATTAACACTCTCTGTCTAATGAACAGCCGCGGGACGAGTCACGGGGCACCTAACTCCCCACCAACTTCCCACGGAACACTCTCATTCCGAGATGGACTGTAGCACCTCACGCACCTGGCTTTAACGGGTCCCTTGTACCAATTAAGTGGGGAAACATAACCTGCCGGTGAGGCACTGACAAGCTGAACCACTGACACAGCAAAAAAGATAAATTGTTTGAAACGAGGGCCGCCTTTGCGCCTCCAAAGCTGACGCACATACACGCCAGTGGTTTATCTCAGGCCAGGGGAACCCCTTCAGATCAACAGGCATTATCAACTTTCATTTCCTAATATTCCACCATGGATCTCAATCATTAGCTTCTTCTGGCCTCCCTCGAGACTACATACACACCAACGAAAGAAATGAATGAGTCATTTATCCAGGCTCCCCATCGCAAGTCCCAAAAGATGTCCTTTTTGCATTAAAGAATCATGATTTTATTTTCCCAATGTTAAACCCAGTTTTTCACCTGACATCCAGTCAATCTTTTAGGCCAATGATTTAACTTGACTAAGAAAAATAGTGTGTGCACGTCAAGCCTTAAAGAGGTGCAATCAGGAGTGGGTCACTCTCAGAGATGCCACCAGAATTTTATGAAAAAACCTGAAACACCTTTACCCGGCCCAGAAAAACCTGAAACTACCCTTACACCCTTCCAAAAAAATGTGTTGTCTTGATGTTTCAGACGAAATAAAGTACTAAATATTTGTCAAATTTTATTTCTGAGAGAAAAAAACCTGAATTCAGGCTTAAACCTGAAAAGTGGCATCTTTGGGGTGTACAAGACAAACATTTTTTGTTTTGTTTTTTTGCCCAGCTTTTATTTTTCAATCCCTTCATCACCATTTTGAACAATTGTTTCAGGTTTACTAGAGGCCTGTTTGTTTAACGCACAAGATCAAGAATCTTGCTGATCCGGATCCCATTTTAGCGTACCCTGCATAAGAATTCGGATACAGGGACACAACATTGGATTAAGAAGAGGTTCCACTGTGAGATGAGTGATTGACTCAAGTTCTCAGATATCATTTATCAAGGACAGACTGAAAGTAAGGTAGTCAGCAAAACCATCCAACTTCCAAATAAAGATACGGATAAAATCAATCACCTATTCCTCAGTTCAAGACATGGTTTTGATTTGACAGAAAAATCTGTACCCAATCAATGACGCTGACCAATTCCATCCTGCGCGAGACTCTCTGAGAAGGGACCTCTGAGGACTGAAGTGAGTGACCGCAGTCAATCACTGGACATGATCCCCGAGGAGCACTGGACATTAGGAAAAACAAGAGCCAGTACCTACCCCCTCTGGGACAAGTGAGCCTTTTGTAAATTACAGATCAATTCCCACGAGCTGCCCCCAACAAAAAGTGAAAATTGCTCCAAGGTTATGATGCGGAACAAAAAAAGACAAACAGTATGGCCGAATTCTTGTTTTTTGGGACGGGAGTCCCAAATGTCAGCGCAAAATGACAAGTTCCTGTTGAATCTGTTCTTCAACAACCTTGCAGGTGCACTACAAATCAGTAAGTAATGGCGTTTGCAACCTGTTTTGACTTATTATAGCGTAGAGTGGATGACACTTGTAATGATGAGTCTTAGCGAAATGAAATGACAGGGCCTTCTGACTAAACACCATTCATCAAGGACAGACGTTTGGACCGACCGTAGTAAACCAATCCCTTCCCTTGGTTCTTGTTTTGGTTTGGACCAATGATGTCATTGAAGCAGAACCCAAGTCGCCAAAAAAATAACCATTGCAGAAGCATGTTGCTTGCGGACAACGGTTCAGGCCACTAGAACACGCCCCAGGAAGGTGGGGGAAAAAATATGGAACACGGCAGATCGTTGGCCAAGTAAACTAACAGTCTCATATGCAGCTACATCACAAAAGAGTTAACTTGACAATCCATGGGAACACAGCAGCCAAGATCTTCCTATTCCTTGGTAACGGGCTCACATCCTCTCATTGCAATCTAAATAGGTCAAGGGTTCTGGGGCTAGGAGAATCCCCCTCGGTAAAGTTATTAAAATGCATCCAAGCAAATCAAAAGATTTGGGAAAAATGGAAACAATATTGAGTAAATTGACCGTGACTGCAGGCTTCACGTCTTGTCTGGAGTAGACCCAGACAACACCGGTAATGTGAACTTCTTCTAACGTCTCATTTTTGGCAATGTTCCTTTCCCCCTAAAATAAAACCCAAACTAGATGTTCTTCCGTCATACGGTATCCGATCAAAATGGCTGCGTACGTCATCAAGCCAGACAATGATGTCACAGACAGTGTCGCCATCCATAGACAGTTTAGTCCATGTGCACAACTGTGGACTTTAGAAGGCCATGTCTGATCAGCAAGTCTAGCCATCCAGGTCTCACGTGCGCATCAAGTCTGAAGAGCATCTTGTCTATGAGGTGGTGACGGGAACAATTAAAGGTCACGCTGAGAAACTTGGCAGCAACCTACACAGACAGGTCTGAAAAAATCCACCATCGAGCTTCCCAAACAGTTCAGGAAGAAGGTGGGCTAGATACCGCAGACTTTTACCCCCAAGCATGCCAAGCCAGCAGCAACCGACCATGAGGAACAGTTTATAACAAACTAACAGCTCTTTAAAGCCACACCAGGTCTGATTATTATTCAAGGCCGACAATTACATAAATAAAGGAGGATGTGTGGGTGTTTTGAATCAAACATTTCCGAACAGAACTCCTCCAATCACCGATTCACACTCAATAAGCCGCTATCATCACGCAAAGGGCCACCTTGAATTTCCTCATCAAGAATTGATCGCATCAAGAGAGGTACGCTCTCTCTTCATTTCTTCTTCCCTTCTCCTTCAGAAATCTGTGAATCATTATGAGCTTAATACCCTGCTAAGCAGGTGCAAGGAGGCATATATCAGCTTCTTGTCAACAAACGGAACCAAAAAAAGTTTGGGTTTTCTTAAAGGGGGCCAGGGAAGAAGGTGCAGAAAAGGAACAGATGTGTGCTTGGCGTGACTTGAGCTGGTTGTAAATCTCTACAATCCCTCACAAACGTCTAATGATGGCTACTAACTGGTGTTTCATGGCATCGAGTCACTACAACACCGGGTATAAGCAGTGCTTGCAGCTGCTAAGTACATTCTAACCTGCAGGTGTCGGGAGTCAAGCTTTTCCTTAAGTCCATCGTGCTTTCCACTACTTGAGTGAAGCGCTTCATAGCCGTAGCAAATGTTAAGGGATAGGCAAGAACCAAAAACTAAATTTGTAAGATGTTGAATTCGAAATTTCTTCAGGGATGATAAGTAGCGGACAATTTCTTCAAATACCAATATTTGAACAGATTCAGCCGTCATATTCCTTTTCATGTGCCTTCCTTTCCTTCTTCCACACCTTCTTCAACATTAGAACTAAAATCTGACCTTCATATTTCTGATTCAGCTGATAACGGGAAAAAGGGGGGCTATGACCCACTAACAAGATCTGATTTCTGAGGGGCGATAATACCTTGGCTTATCTGGTTTGATAAACGGAAAGTAGGGGAAGGCGGATGTGCAATGGATGCGGAGGGAGGGGGGGTGGAGGGGGCGGTGAAGGACACGTTATAAGAACCTTGACTAAGTACAGCACATGAATCATACGGCTCAAACTGCTTATTAAAAATCCGAACTAATTATTTGACAGGTATTTATAAAGCGCGTGTGGGGCTTAGGGCAAGGATGCGCCGTCTCCAAAAGATATACCGAGTGCAGAGCACAAGTGCATTCGCTAATGTGCTTAAAGTGGTACGTGGCGCAAGGTACTGACATTTTAATACCACGAGAGGTCATGAGGGTAGGGTACCGGTAATCGCATGTCTGCTGCATCAGTGGAGTTGAACCCGGAGTCGGCGGATTGAAGGCGCGACAGTCAGTCCAACATGACAATGACTGATCAGTCACATGAATCATCTCACAACGAAACATTCCATGAATAAGAGGAGTTTTTTCCGCCCCTCCCCATCATAACTGACACACAAGATCTATATTTTCCGAAAAAGACAAACACTTCTAACACGTTTTTGATAGACATGCTTGATCGGAGAACTGTGAATATTCTTTTGAATGTTGTGATTCAATCACCTATCAGATGTGAATGTCCGGAAAAAACGACGGGCCTAATATTGACTCGGTCTCAGTTTCAATGACAGACAGGGAAGTTTTCTATGGGGATATTATCGACTGGAAAATGCAGCACCTCCCACGTTGCAAGCGACAGGACTGTTGTCAGCCAGATCGGCTGCCGGTTTTTACAGCTGAGAGGGAGACGACTGCTACATCACGACTCACTAGCTGGTGACCCCCCTACCCCCTCTCTCTCTCCCTCTTTCTCTCTCGACTCCTGTCGCCATTCAGGCACCCAAGCTGTGCGGGAGAGACAAGCCAAATCATGTCGGCCGTGTGATTCACCTCAGTGAACGATTGGGCCCAGACAGCATTTATTAGGGGAGAAAATCCTTATCAAGCAGACAGACATCTACTCACAAGCAAGGGCCGATTAACCCTTCGCCGCCAATTTTAACCGGTCGCCGGTGAGGGGAGCAAGAGTGGGCCACCTGGCCGGCCAAATACCTTACGTACACCTTGCTGAACAAGCCCCCAATTTATACTCATCCAATCCTTACTCAATAACCAAGTATCAAGCGATTAATATGTATCAATAATACAAAAAACAACACTCAAAACTTTTACGCAGCATCATCAGTACAACCTCTGATCATTGCAATTCATTCTCCCCACCACGTAACTACAAATTGCCAAATTTTCCTGAAGCTTTCTTGACCCCCCTCTGGGGGAAGTGAGTCCACAGTCTTCTGGTGACTGGGACCCCTCTGATTTTCTGAGTTTTTTTTGTTTTAATCATGCTCTGACCTCGCAGGAACTCTTGTAATCCAGGATGAATTGGGACTAATCACAGTTAAGTGTCTTGCTCAAGGCATCAGCAGCCCCAGGATAGTTTTGACCTACATTTTTCCGAAGACTGCCACCATACATCACCCTGATTCTAAAAAACCAAAACCCTTCTTCTTCGGACCTCAAGCACCCGTCACATCAAACCCTCCCTTCCCCTCCCCACAAAAACAAAACAAAAAATTCTAAAAAATGTATGCAAAACCCCCAAAGGCAATGATATCTGTTTAACCCTCTCGTCAATCACACAATCTCAAATCTGCGGGTCAGGTCTGACCAACTCCGTCTGGAGGACTTTCATCAAGATGACGGTTGTGTCAGAAAGAGTCAAGGGAATAGAACCACAGCATTTATTTAAATCCCACTTACCTTCTGCATCAAGAGGGCCTGTACTACTTGATTGGCCACCTGTGGGAAATCAAGAACAAAATTTTTTTTTTTGGTCAAGATTTTCAAACTCGAAACGCAAGCGGAAGAAATAACAGGAGGTCGTGAATTAGACCTGTCAATAGGTTGTTTGTTTATGGAACACTATGGTAGAGTGGTCTGGTTGTATCGTACTCAAGATCTTGCGGTCAATCTAAGGATTGTGGGTTCCAGCAATTGGTCTGTGGTTCTTGCATCTGTCGCTGTCATTGGGCAAGAAACTTGGTCAAAAATTGTTTCTCTCCACCCAGGCGTACAGTGGGTACTATGAGGGTAGAGATGGTTTTGTGCTTGATTAGCCTTTGTGAGTTTAGGGGAGGCAGGGCTGTTAACACCCCAGGAAGATGAGGGGTTTTCAGGAGCCAGAAATTGGCCCAATGACCAGGGGTACTAGGTACGCTGTGGTTATTAACTGTATTAAGGAGATTAATTAACTGTATTATCATATTATGCGATGAAATTGTATAGTTTTAGTCACCATATGAATATTCATGCTCACATAATATACAAGTTTATGATCAACCTCAATGCAACAACTCAAAAATCTGAAATTGTCAAGATCTGCATATATATAAGATTTGCATATTATCTATTTCCCGACCAAAATCATTTAATATCATGATTTACTGCAGTACCCGCCGCGATATTGGATTCGATTCACCCCACTGACGCCAGCACATGATTTTTTTAACATGCACTCATAAGAACTGAGTATACAGTGCTCATCCACGTCGGTGAAGGGCAAGCCTAATAGCGCTCCGCACTAGCCCTAAAAATAGCACCCGATCTCAGACAAACATTTCAACCAAGCAAACGTGCGTGCGTAGTGCGCGTGCATGTACACTACATGTGAGACAATGTTTGTCTGACATCCAGGGATTTTGTGACGTCATTAGTGCGGAGCGCTATTTGCATAAGATCTGTGTGGTTGAAAAATTTGAAATAGAATCCTTAAAATTCTGAATTAGCCGAGAGCAGGACTCAGAAAAAATCAGTAAGCTACGAGAAGCTATGAGAATAATGCATAGTCTAGTAAAAAGATGCATATATCATATGCACATCAAATGCAATGTATCACATGTGCTTGTCCATCATTTATCAATCAGGAATAAAGCCTACCCTCTGGGGGTTGCGCATGCAGCATATATGGCAATGTCATCATAACAGAGGCAGCTGTAAATGACAAGGCAATCATCCAGGGTCTGCAATTACCCAGGCCTTTTACCCCCAGGGCAGTCCATAAATAAACTGACCCGGCCGTAATGACCTTCACCCCCTTCGGTTACTGGCTAGACAACACCCGGCCGATGATATGAACTTTTACCGTGTACCAACTGAGTTCGCGAGACCCCAGGCCCAAATGTAAAGCCTGTGTCCCAAATCTTTAATTAAGTGGCCGCAAATTACACACGCGGCTATGGCAGCCACTAGCCAGTGACTGCAGCCATTAGTCCATAGACTTGTGTGATAATTGCAGACGCAGCCAGAGATTTGGCACACAGCCATTTTTATGTTGGCATTTTTTTCATAACGATTTGCCCTTTCACATGCATCAGTTCTGTCTAATCTGTGAATATGGGCGATTCACAATAATGCGCCACCATTAGTTTCCAATGCATTGGCCAATCACAATGCGCGGAATTCATTTTGTCGACAAACTGCGCATGCTGATGTGCAGTTTGTCGGCAAATTGGCCAACTCTTTACAAACTCGTGGTGGTGATCTTCTGTTATTTGTTTAAGTACCAAGAAATCTCTTAAAATTTGTTTTCTGCTGATCTTGTCAAGTTAAACATGGCTTGATAGCCCAACATCTCCAATTCTTCTTCTTCTCACGGCTATTGCATCTTGATGCTT
The DNA here is from genome assembly GCA_963971285.1 of Astropecten irregularis. Taxonomy (NCBI): domain Eukaryota; kingdom Metazoa; phylum Echinodermata; class Asteroidea; order Paxillosida; family Astropectinidae; genus Astropecten; species Astropecten irregularis. The sequence continues at coordinate 18,755,629 of OZ020252.1, read as the reverse complement.
AAAGATCTTACCTCATCAAGGCACCGCTCGTACTGCTCCCTCTGGTTCTCATTCTCCAACACCAGGGCGGAGTTCTCCGCCTCCAGCAGCCGTAGTCTCTCCAAGAGCATGGTCTTCTCCTTCACAATCTCTTCCTGGCCGACCTGGAAACAGCAAACAAACAAAAACAGAACGATTCTTTAATTTCATACTTGATATAACAATGGTTCCATCAACGGAGGGAGAAATTAAAACAAATCGTCAAGCTGGTCTCGAGGGCTGGACGGAGCCCCTTCACCAACAAAAAATAAAACTTCCTTCTAAGCAGCCACATATAAACCAGAGCTCGACCTTAGCAGTCGCCCGGGTGCCAAATGCGACTCATAAAAGCGGCGGGCGAGTCAAAACCCTTCCCTCGGTAGTCCGACGGGCGACTCAAACTCATGCCGCCACGTTTTCATTTTTTACTCAAATATAGCAAAAAACATGAGGGTGAGTTGAAAAGCTGGTGGACTACCCAAAACTCTGGCTGGGTAGTCCGGCTGGCGACTGAAAAAAAAAAGTTAAGGGAGAGCCCTGTATAAACAGCAATTCACTAAACCTGCGAAGACATCGATGCTAAATAGAATCAGGGTTTAGGAATGACATTGCTCCGGGGAGGCGGCACTAATTGAAAATACTAGCATCTTGAATGCTGAGCTTGTTGAAAAGGTGATGACTAGTCACATATTCCTATGTGTAACATACTTGTACCATAGCCCCAGGGGATTACACACTCAACTCCTCCTGGGACAGGTGGAAGGCCATTTACAGTACCCCTGCAATGTTCTGAATGTTCACATAACTGCAGCCGCAGTCGACTTGATCATTGCTAGACCTCCGACGAAAGGCCTTTTGATACTATGACGAAGACTTTCCAACAGAGCAACTCAGAACCTTAAGTTGCACCAGGGTTATGGGTCGGAACCAGCATGGTCGATATAATGCACATGATGACTTGTAGTCCACAAAATTTGCAGAAGTTGGGGTACCAGACTCCGAGGTTATTGTCGCAACTCTCTTCATTGGCAGCTAGCTACAGATCATTCCATCAACCATGAGAAAGGTTCCCCTTGTAATGTGCACACCCAACAAAAGCACAGAAGAACCATAGCCCTCTGGCTAAAGAACAAAGGACACCATTCATACCTTATAAAGCACCATCAGGTCAGCGTAAAAGTCTCAGTCCAAGTTACCAAGATGTTACTACAGAATTTGTTATTAAACCAAAGTTACTCCTAGTACACGACGCTCCTTATTCTGTTTGCTGTGAAAGGACTACTAACTGCCAAGCTGTGAACCGGTGGAGGAACTGTAGTCTTTGGAGTGACAGCCATTCTTTTTAATGTTCCTGATCATGTTCAGCACGTCATCTTGTAGGAAGCTCAGACGGGTTCCATTACCGGTGACTAATGAACCCGTGCCTGGATAAACAGGCGGCGGATCCAGGTACCATACGCCGAACATTCAAACAAGCTTGTAAAGGAGGGGGATGGGTGCAGTGGCGGATCGAGATCAAGGGAAAGGAGGAAATAAGGGGCGGAGCTTGACGAGGAGAGGGCGGGATAGGGTGGAGGGAGGGAAGAGGGAATTCAATTTTTTTTTTCCAAAGCTTATAAGGATTAGCATGTGTATTAAAATGAAATATAGCTTGAGTGGCTTCACGCCAAGAGTACCCTGGTCAAATATTCTTCATATCCTAAATAGGAGGTTGTCTTCAACAGTTGAAGAAAAAATAAATCAACACACCAGGGGAGATTGAGTCAAGGATCAGGGGAAAAAAAAGAAACAATCTTTCTAGAAATCAGAGGCAGACGCAAATCGGAGGCAGACGCATCAGTTCAAAAGTGCACACAACGATGACAAATACAGCTCATGACAGCCGGACATGTACAGAAGTTTCACAAACTTTCAGAGGGGGGCAATAAATCTTTAAAGCTGCGAGGACACACCTCGGAAAAAGTCGTCAGATCTTGCTGATTTTCGATTTATGGAAGCTGACTTCAAAATTTGCCGCATACATCACCAAGCATCACTTCATATCAGGCCTCTTTCTAACAGCCAATCATATTTTGTTTCCGGGACTTTTTGACTGATCAAAGATGCTGCGCGCTTTCACGGACGGATAGGGGGAACTGAAATGATTGCCACAATCTCTACATATTTGCATACCACAGTCTGTTGACCTCTTGTCAAACCACACATTTTCAATGAGCTGTTCTATTGAAGTTAGTGGAAATGTAATCCGATGAAGTTTGAACAAAGAAAGAAAGATTCCAATTTCAAATTGTATGATTTTTTTCCATTGGCATCAGAAGTTGGAATTAGGGCCGCAATTTAATGCTTGTCCCGGGAACCGTTTTCACTAGTTATGCCGCTGTGTACAACATCAGAGTAGACTTTTTCCATCCAAAAAATGTTCTCGAAAAAGAAAAAGAAACAAAATGCTATGAACTTGTAAAATGACATTTGGACTCTCCCAGTTATGATGAGCTGGCTATGGGCGTTTACAAAACGGAGGCTCAGGCTCCGTCTCAGGCTTCGGCTCCATTTCGTGAATCCATTTTTAAATAACAGGTATCAAAATAGAGGCTTTTGGCTACGGTTCGGAAGTAGACTCTCTGGTTTGAAAAGGAAAACACAGCTTCAGCTTCAATGAAAAACCACAACCTATATTTTCAGCATGTGGATGTCAGAGCTGGAGCCTGAGCCGGAGCCTGAGCCTCCGTTTTGTAAACCCCCTATGACTCCACATAGCATATTCACATTGTTGCATTCACATAATCAAACAATGCGATGCATCATCTCAATTTCTCTTCCCCTCCGAATCTGAGGAAATGACCAATTTGTTCTGACAGGGGTTTAACATACACGTAAGTGATACCTGGGGGGATTACAGGTATGACAGGACTAAATACAACGAGGAACCCAGCCCAGTTAAAGAGGCAGCTCCCTGGATGTGCATTTTATTAGACAATGCATTGTTTTTATCTGCAATTATACAAACCGTAGACATTCCTTTGTAATCACGTAATGAAATAAAATGGATTTTTGATGACAAATAACGAATATTGTTGCATTATTGAAATATGGAATGAGTCTCACTTGCATGTTGAAATTGAAATTGATTGAAAATGACCTCCATTCAGAGAAAAACCATCATTTTACATTTTGTGAAAACATGATGTGGACGCACTTGGGTACGGTCCACAGTTAATGTCTCCAGCAGCCAATTTCACGAAATGTTGCATAACTTACGCAAGGTACAAATGTTGAGTAAGTTTCGTGAAACGGGCATAACTTGTGCAACAAAGGCAGGGAAATGATACACGTTACGCAACATTTGAAGTTTTGTGAAATCGGTTGCAGGATGTAAAGTTTGCAGACATCTTTTGTTCAAGAGTGAGTGAGTGCAGTAGGCTCATACTATACACTACTTTCTACAAACATGTAAAAAAAAAAAAAAACATATTAGGAACTTACAGCATGATGAGCGAATATCCGCAAATTATCAACAAAATTCGGACACATCATTTCATATCAGCAACTTTGATTACCACATATGAGGAATCCGTAAAGTCAGTTGATTTACATCAGTGGCCTGGAAATGCAAGGAAACGTACTAAGCTAAACACGTTGCAAAAAAAATGTCATCCTTTTTACCCCTCTTGAATGTAAAATCGGCCGACCTCTGTGCAGACACATCAAAGTATTAAGTGGCATCAACGATGTCAATTATTAACCTTGGATATAATTCCCAGACGCTGACTAATATCCCCCCTTGACATGCACCCCTGACCTCGCACCAGGTACCTCCCCCCTTCCCCAGGGAGGGGAGGGGCTGCTTTATAGCTTTGACCGGGGATGGGAGGAGGAGGGGGAGGGATACTGACGAGATAATGAAATGGATGTGGGACGAGGGAAGCTGGAGGAAGGCGGAAGAGATAGGAGAAATCCCGGGTCCTCTGACATTTTAATTTTTTATCTGAAGATGACTGTCAGAATTCCTTCGTCACATGGGAGAATTTTCAAGGAATGCCATCACACAAATACACACAAAATATGAGCGGGTTTAGGTGACTTTTGGAGGAGGGCGGATTCATGATTTTGGGGTGTTTTTCCTCAGTGAGTTATTGCTGAAGCACCAAAAACCTTAGTAAATAAAATCAGTATGCCAGCAAAAATTCCTTGTGAATATTACGCTCAGTAAATAATGGCCGAATACAAGTCAAAAGAAGTAAACATCACATGAAAATTTGGTTGCTACTTGCTAATCCTGTTTGATCAAGGAAGACTTTTCATGCTTAAGCAAATTTTGTGCTAAAGCAGCTATATGAAAATGGCCCCAGGTAGGGACTGAAAACCCCCTTCCACATGACATATAGCGCCCTCTGCAGAGCCCCACAGGTGGGAGCTGGGAGGTGCGGAAAGAAGCACTACATCAGCCCGATCCTGCTGTAAAGTGATAAGTTCCTTCTACAGGACGACGCATAAAATCCCCCAGCAAATCCTCAAAGTATGGCCTAGTTTCCCTATCAAACCCTGCGCAGTCACTCTGAAACCTGGCTGTCTGCTCTGCCTGAATGGCATGGGCACCAGTGGATGGTTCACGGTGGATACACAAGCGACACAGGAACATGCCATCGGAACCAGTGTACCAGTAGTTTAGCATAACCAAATTTCTTTTGGAAGTCACAACTTATTTTCTGACACTAAAATGAAGGAATGCCCACGCATGTGAAAGTGGTAACCTTCCAATTGAGTGGAGGGACGTGCACAGGATACCAACCCCAAATCTAATCCATCAGGACTGTCTGAAGTTCTGAACATGGTCCATGACCTATACGCCAGTCAGTCTTGGATTCCGCAGTACCCGATACCTGATAAAGCAACAGGCTTCTATTAAAAGTCTTAGAAACACCTGGGTTTTATTTAAGGCAATATCTTCTCTTTCCAACCCTCCTAAGTTGCACCATCATGAAGGTATAAGGTTCGAGGACGAGGGGCGGGCTGGCAAGTTAAGATTTGGATCAAATAGAAATGAAAAGCAACGGAGGAGTTGAAACAAATTTAGAAGGGCTCTTCCATTCCCAAGAGTCCAAATGAGACTTACTCCCATGAGCGTTATGCTCCATGATACATAAACCCCATGACATCAACCAACAGTCGCTACCTTTCCCTTCTGGATCAGGGGCCAATTTCACGGCCCTGCTTAGCACAAACATTTGCTAAGCATGAACATTTGATTGAATATATTGAAACTGCCTGATGGAGGATCAAGTGGGATTCCAATTGGAGAAGTTTGATGGAAATTGTAGTGGACCAAAGTGATTGGGAAGTTTGAGGATTTAGTAGAGAGGACCATATCAATTGAAAAAACAAAACGTTTGTGGGGAATACTTAAAAAACAAATGAAGCCTGGTACTAAGCACGATGTGAGTTGCCACACAAAAACAATCTGAAAACACCAAGGAAAAGCTCAAATTTAAAAGTTCCTATTAAATACTTTTGTAAACAGCTAGTGTAAACAAAAAAAATGAACTTTTGAGTTAAATTCTAAACATAAAAAATTCAGAATTCAGATTTAAATATGAGGTTTCCCATCCCTGACTAACATGACTAAGGCAATGATGGTTGTCCCCATAGAATTTAAGGACTGGAGTTCATTTAAACTCTTATGTGATTGTAGTTTTTACTCCATAAATCATACATTTTAGGCCCAAACTGTGTACGCCTAGATTTCCTTGAAAGTGACTCTTCATTCTGGGCTGTCTGTCCCATAATCTAATAAACCCAGACTGCAAATTGAGTTTCGCCCATCCCAACAGCAACTTGACGATTACCGTACGCAAATGTGTCTCTACCGTGATCCGTGACCCAAAATGGTTCCAATAAAAATCATATCTATATATATGGAGACCGTACCCTAGAGGCGGATCTCGTTTTGGGGGGAAAAGGCAAAAGTGAAAATGGCTGCCCACCTGAGTGTTATTTATTGACGAGAATTGTTGGGTAACTGATCCGTGAACAATGAAATTTAGATTTCCTTCTCTTTTCAGGGATCTACCCAGACCATTAGTCATTCTTTCACCACAAACTGCTTGATAAGTTGTCCACTGATGGAAAAAGAACAAATTTTGAAGAAGTTTTGATCTTCAAATGACATGTTCAAGTCAATGTTGGTATGTCATGTCAAGTTTGTATCCCTATGTGCTTATGTGTCACATTGAAGGATGTGTTAAAAGCATCTTAAAGTAATGTCTCTCACAACCTATGTGTTAACGGATTAATAACCTAAAAAAAAAAATGTTTTCTCAGCTTACGGTTCTTTTGCCTTTGATATTTTGATTCGTTTTGTTTGTTTGTATTAAGTATTAGCTTTGTTTATGTGTAGCAAGAACAAAAGTAGTAAAAGTGAGACCATTTAAAGAAAAAACAATGAGCAAAACAAAAAGGTATTTCCCAGATAACCAGTAAGAATAACCAGGAACATTTTACTGATCGCAGACTTGAAATAAGAACTGCTTTAAAGGTATGATACACGATTGGTAAAGGTCACAGAACAGCACTCACACTTTGCTTGATCCACCATGTACATGAAATAATAAACCTGTAAAAATTTTAGCTCAATCAGACACCTGAGTCACGAGAAAATAGCGAAAACGCAATTTTTCGTATGAAACATAAAGAAGGATTTTTGATCTTGCCAAGATCAAAACTGTTTTTGGTGTTTGGCTTGACTCTTTCTGGATAAATATGAAGAATGGTTTATATCTTACCTCATTATCAAAACCATTTTCGGTCTTTGTTTGAGTAATTTCTGGAGAAAAACTTAAAGTTAAACGTAAATCTCTGAACATTTCTGTTCAGGTATGTTACCAATCCTGTACTCGTACCTTTAATGGGAGATTGCTTTACTGTCATAACAGATTGGCTTCCCTGCAGATGTATTTTTGTTCCCCGAGATAAGCCGGACTAAAAATACCACAAACAAAGCCAAGTTTGTCCAGGACCTTTCCCAGGCAATGCCAACATCGGGCAGGAGGGGAAAGCAATAACTTCCCCCGTGCCAATTTGGTTATACTTGATACTTCCACATTTCTAATTTCCCCTCGTACCATTCACCATCTCTTCAGGAAAAAATTGAAGAGAGAAAAAAAAAAGGAAAAACCACTGAATTATTTCTGGAGTGGCCACTAGGAAGGTTCCGCCTGTTTTCAATTTTCTGTTTTTCATCTCAGATATCTTGAAGAAAAGTGGACGTAGTTGGCCTTTGGCCTGTGCGAGCAGGTAAAAGCGAGTAACAGTACAAAGCCTCGTTGATATGTAGCAAAATCGATGTCTGATCTGTTCAGGAGCCAATTTCATAGAGCTGCTTAAGCACCAAAATTTGCTTAAGCACCAAAAACCTTGGTAAATAAAATCACTGTGCCTACCCAAACTCCTTGTGAATGTTATGCTCAGCAAACTATAGCTGAATACAAGTCAAAAGCAGTTAACATCAGATGAAAATTTGATGGTAATCCTGTTTGATCAAGAAAAACTTTTCAAGCTTAAGCAATTTTTTTGTGCTTAAGCAGCTCTATGAAACACCATGTAAGAATCATTTGTACTTTTGCACTTCTATTTTGTTAACACTTCTCATAAGGTCTCAACGTTTCAACTACCGGTAGTCATCATCAGTGCTATCTTAATTTTTAATACGTGAGCTAAATAAGCTTTAAATCTTTACTTCGGTTCTGCTTCAATGACATCATTGGTTCAACCGAACAAGAACCGAGAGAAGAGATCAATTTAAGAAAAGGCAAGCTACCCGAAAGTCGGAGTACTTCTGCCATGTCCACCGCTATTTTTGTTTACATTTACCAAAGTGCATTTGGCACCCTCCCCCCAACTACATGTATGCTTCTGTTCATCAAGTGTGATGTCAGAAACACTTTCCTGTTCATGTCCGCCAAAACACGCGCCTAGAAACAGCGACCTTTTAACCTCTGACAAGCTTCTTTATACAAGGGTGTTACTTCATGTATCAATCTTGTACTTCTCTGACAGCAATTTTTGGCAGGGAGAGCAGTGATACTGGGCCCTGAACTTTTAACAGTGTATCCATAAAGAGGTTCAACCTGGCATCTACCATGGAGGTACAACTAAGCCTCACGTCAGCCGCTGAGAAACCAGACAGTCTATTGCTGTTTTTGTCTGTGCGCAGCTTGTTCTAAACCCACATAACATTGCTAGTACAAGATAAGAAGGGCACTGCTTATAATGTAAAGGCCAAGCCAAACACAGGCTGGAAATAGCGAAGAGCCAAAGCCACGAAGAGAGAGGGAAAGAGCAGTTGGATAAAGAAAGGAGGGAAGTTTGACGTGCAACAGAAGTGGTTCGTCAAGACTTAATCCACGCAGCCCAAGAGAATCAGCAGCATCTCGAAAAGTTGGCAAAGTTCCACTGAAAAAAACCCGTTGACTGCGTAACACACATGCCGATTAAAGCCAGTTAGCCAATCCTAAGCTAATCTGTTACTATCTTTAGCAACAAAAAAAGGCCAAGGATTGTGCACATCATCTCAACCTCGGACGGGAAGCTGAATACTCGTGCCTATGCATGATACCATTCTGACACTGAAAAGTGACACAAGAACCATGTTTAACATAAATCAGTCTGCCGTCCCAAATTAGAATATCCCTTTGCTAATTTCCCTCACAAAAAGTCGGCACTTTAAGATGTGGTTAAATAACAGCATCTGCAGTGCACTTTGGTAATAATGAACAGTACACAAAACCAAATGTCTACAGCGTTTCCTTGATATTGACAATCTACAGGGCATCATCAGAAGCCATCAGGTCTTGAAACAAAACATATGAGACACTGATGAAAGAGCGACAAAATTCTACCACAGTGTACAATTCTATAGCCTACCTGACAGTGGGGATGTAACTTTCAACTGAAATCCTTTTTTGACAAAATGTAACAAAGTTTTGGTAGACAAAATGGTAGACTAAATGATAAACAATGAGGCCACTTTCACAAGAGTTGCTTTATAAGAAATTTCCATTATGTACTTGCTGCTATAAAAACACCAGAAAAGCAGTCTGAACCTCATGCTGACTTACTGCTGGTATAAAATAAGGAAGATTCAAATCCGAGTTAAGTATGTACTGGCAAAAGTGCTTGATTATAAAGGTACAGTACAGGATTGGTAACGTACCCGAACAGAAATGTTCACAGATTTACGTATGACATTCAGGATACGAAGATGGTGCTTGTAGAAACATACAGTTAAAATATTTCCGTATGAAATGGTGTATTTATCCAGAAATTATTCAAAGAAAGCCCGAAAACAGTTTTGATCTCGGGTAATATCAAAACCATTCTTTATGTTTTAAAAGAAAAATTGAGTTAGGTTTTCGCTATTTTCTCATGACTCAGATGTCAGATTGAGCTCAAATTTTCACAGTTGTGTTATTTTATGTACAAGTGTGGGTGCTGTTCTGTAACCTTTACCAATCATGTATTATACATTTAATTGCTCCAACATACTTATAAGGCAATTTTTACTGTTACAGCTAGCAAGATGCAGTGAAACTGAATCCTGGGAAATTGGCGCCCGACTTCTCAGAACACTTGAAACAGACGGCATTTTGGTTGCTATGTCACCGATAACATTCTCGGCCTTCCGTATAGAAGCTTGGCAAAGTTCCACTCCAGGCTTTGGCACCCAAGATGTTGAAATCTTTCATTTATTTTTAGTAAGAAGGAGAGGGGGGAAAAAACCTTACATCCGACCAGCTAGAAACTTAATTTTGGATAGAAACTTAATGCTCGTGCTCCTCGTGAAGGCCAAAGGAACTCCTGTAATCATGAACATGTAGATAAAATTGTATTAATTACATGTTACAAATTATAATATCCTGGTTCATTTTTCTTCGTTCATTGTACAAGCAGACATTAAAGGTAGGATTCAAGTTACTGGAAAAAAAGTTGTATATGATCTTAGGTCTTTTGAGGGAAAATTAAGAACTTTTCATATGAGATTTTGAAGGGTAAAAATGGCAATAAAACTCAGGATTGGACAACATTTCCTTGATATGAGGATAATTTTTGCTTGAGGTTGGTTAATTATGATACTGAAGCATCGATCACGAACAGAAAGAAGATCAAGTCGCTCAACAAACTATGACTAAGAACCTCCATCAAATCTCCCCTCAGGAGTTTTTGAAAATTTTAAGTTTTTGTCCACCTTCAACTTTCTCATCAATTAGAAACTACTGGCTCAGTGACCAGAGAAAACAGCTGCTGCACTGAACTGGACAGCAACTGGTGGCGTCAAACATCTAAACTGGTTCATTTCATCAAATATCTCTTAAAAACAGTCATCCGAGCCAATGACTCCCCCTTCGACCCCCCTAAAGAGAGAATATGCACGGGACTGGAAAATCCTCCCTACCTGTATAGATGTAACTGAACTGGTTTGGCTAATAAAGACGGGAAGTTGATCATTTTACGGTTATTGGGGCCGCCTCCGCTGGAATAATTACTGGCAACGTGCTTGGATGTCTTCGATTTCCCCCCAAGAGAAATGCCTCGCTACAGCCACTTTGATCTTCCCCCCATGACCATACTCTCCCCCCTCCCCCACTCTCTCTCTTTAAAACCCCCATGCCTCCAGAGAAACAGAACTGTTTTGTTAAGGAGTGCCGGCAAAAGGTGCCAACTTTGGAACCGAATAATTAAGACAAAACACAGCACATTAAGGGAATAAGGATATATGAATTTGTTCCGTTGCCAGGGCATGCGTGCAGCTGCGGTCAGCCAATCAGACATTCAGGAGTGCTTGTTCACCATCACACAGCCTTGTTCGTCCCACTCTGGCTAAACAAAAGCCGGTGTTTTGTCTGTTTACACTCACAATTATGACACAAATTGAGAATAATTTGATCAAACAATCTTCCTTGTAATTGTCTTTATGTTCAAGGAATATGGGTGTGTTTTCTTTTCATCAATGCAGCTGTTTTAAACAAGTGACATTCTCAGTGACAAACATCTGTGGTGGCACAACCTGTGCTTTGGGGCCAATTTCATAGAGCTGCTTAGCACAAAAATTAGCTAAGCATGACATTTCTGTCTTAGTAAAAACAGGGTTAACAACCAAATGTCCGTGTGTTGTGTATCACTTGCTATTGTTCTTTGGCTGTTGTTCGCTGACCATGAATATCAAATGGAATTTTTGATGGTGGTTTGTTTTATTGGGCAAGCTATTTTTGTGCTAAGAATTTTTTTTTGCTAAGCAGCACTATGAAATTGGCCCCTGATGTGATGCGAATATTAATATTATTCTGTGTTTTCAAGTAGACGCAAGTTTTCAAGACTGGAAAAAAATCAATAATGTTAAAGGTAGTATCATACTTTGGTAGCATACTGAAACAGAAATGTTCACAGATTTACCTATAACGTACAGGGTACAAAGATGGTGATGGTAGAAATATACCGTTAAAATTGTTTTGCCTGAAATGCTGTATTTATCCAGAAAAGAGTGAAATGACTGAAATTATTTTTGATCTTTTAAAGATTAAAAATTAAACAGAAAAGATTTTAAAAATACTGTGGCCGTTTTTCACTGTTTTCTCAAGAAGTGGGCACCGTATGGGACTGAAATTTTTACAGGTGACTACTAATGTATCTTATCGGCACAGCAGACAGCATTTCACAAAACACTATCATTAATTGTAAACTTTGAGTTGTTAGCATCACCTTAATAGTGATTTGTATTGTGACATCACACTTTGCTTTTTATATAGAAATTAAGATTAATTCACACTTAAGATCAATCTTTAGTGCTCCGTGAAATCAACCCCAGGTGTTACAAATGAGACATCAGGGGCCGATTTCATACAACGTACGACGCGTCGAGTCGCAGAGTTAAGACGCATCCTTTCTCTATGGACTATCGCATCTATGCGACGCGTCGCAGCTAGGACAGGTCACAAATCGAGTTGTGACGTGTCGCAGAGCTTTATGAAATTGGCCCCTGAACACCCTCATTTGCCCAGTGCAAGCAAAGGTTGGTCATCACATTCTTAAATTCTAACGAGGACCTATATGCACCCCGAGTTAGAACCAATTCTTGTCTTCAGATCGGAGAGCAATTCACAGTAGACGAGCTGGTCAAACTCCGCTGCCATATGCTTCCAATTCAACCGTGTAGAGTCACACCTAGCAAAATGTCAGAAAGCATCAAACTCCGACCTTCCGCAAAAAACAATTGGAAGCGCCTCATTAGAGACGGCTCAAGTTCACTGCCAGAAACAGGAGCTTCCCATAAAACAAAAGGGAAAAAAGAAAACCTTTCTCCCCCAAACCAAAACTCTCCGCCGTTCAAAATAACTCGCAGCTGTTTGCGAGACAACACCTGGGTTGGTTGATAACAAACACACACGCGCTCACACGCTATACCAGATAGGTGACTATGCAGTTTGTGTATAACGATCCGGTGGCAAAGATCAATCCCACAAACCCTTAGCTCTCCCACCAGAAATTATCTCTTCCTCGTGATTCCTAAAAATAATTCCAGGGTTGTTAATTTACGATTGACATCACGACGTGGGCGGTGTCAGCTCGGACTGGCATCTGCAAAGTGACGACTCACAGGATGCGTACGTATTTCTCGCAGCGAGTCACTCAAATTGGTTTAATAGAAGGGTGTGTGACGGGCTTTGTTTCAATTAGTGTGTATGAACGGCCATAAAAGGCACAGACCGCAGATAGGATGGACTCAGCCGATGATATTTCTCAATCAATAAACTAAAAACATGGAGGGTCCCAATAACTAATTTTAAAAATCCAGTTTCTAAAGACAAAAAATCTTTCCCTTTCCCTCACAAATTAAGTATATTTAAGATACTCCAAATGCCTGACGTGTAAGCATACAATTCTTGCCGACACTTTCCAGACAACGTACATGCACGTATGATCACATAAATTTGGGATAAGCTTAGTTTCATGACTGATTTCCAGATCACATGCCATAGTGTGTAACTACAATGTAATTATGGCACTGACAGGCCAGACTTAGATATGCCACAAACAATCACATACTGTACATGTACTCATGCTCCAACAAATCCATGTACAAGGACAGACCAAGGTACATGTAAGAAGAACCGTGTGCTGAACGATGCATCATTATCAAGCGATCCGCCCCAACGTAACAGCATTACGTCATTCTCGGCACTCCGCACGCGGATCACATTTGCCACGATACACATGTCATTATGAACAGTGTACAAAACAGCTGAATGACAAACCTTAAGGGGTTATGCACAGCACAGGGCTTTATAAATGCATTCTGACAAAGAGTTAATGGACGGTGAGGAAGACTGGAGCAATTTCATAATCTTCTTGCAATTAGTCCCTCGAGGTCCCCTCAGGTCTCTGACAAATGACTAGCCTGCTAGACCTTGACAAAAGTGGGTTAGCCTACAACTCGTCCATCTGGCGTTTGAAAACCTTCCTCCAGGGTAATGTGGGCTATATAGATAACATCTGATGGAGCGAAATTAAAAATGGCATTTTTCTTCGTCCCTCTTTTTTTTCAATTCCACAAGCCTAGGGAAATATATCGACTTCCTTGCACCCTAGTTGTACAGGAGAAAAACATGAAAGGCAGAATCCTGATCAGATCATATTCTGTTTTCCTTTCTTTTTAAATGTGATACATGAAACATTTGAGGCTCTGCATGGTGACAAAATTATGGGTATTTGGGTCGGTTTGCAAAAACACCATGTAAGAATCATTTGTACTTTTGCACTTCTTAAGTTCTTATTTCGTTCGCACTTCTCGTAAGGTCTCAACGTTTCGACTAGCCTGCTCTAGTCATCATCAGGAATCTGATACATGTATAACAAATTTGCTACTTTTATCCGGATTTAAAATTTTCTGAGGACGAACAGAGGACAATATTCGTGAACAAAGTGAACAAAGAAAAAGCGGGAGCGGGATTCGAACCAGTGACCTCCTGAATAACATACAGGCACTCTACCAACTGAGCTATCCAGCCCTACGTTGGTGGTGTCCCCAATAATCAATTATCTTTGTTCGTTTGGCAGTCAGAAGCCATGAAACCATGCACACACTGTCATATCCCAGGGATCATTTCATCAATACATGCAGCAATGCTGCAACCTGAGAACGGTACATGGGGAATCACTCAAAGATATTTGTATCGATAAAGTCCATATTAGTTTTGGGACTGGCGGGCGGGCGTTCATGTTGTTGCCCTGTTTCTGTGACTCAGCCAAGCGCATTAATTCAAGAATGTAAAAATAGCCAGCAAATCCTTCTGAAAAGACCATCTTTTTTTTATTCATGTTGCCACCAACTTCTTCAGTCCATCTGACGACAAATCCAACCAATGTTAGGAACGATAATCTTGACTTAAAAAAGAATTATGTTACAGACAGCTTTTCATGTAGTCATCCCCAGACAGAATTCAGCTTTCTGACGGCAGCACATTTCTCGGGGAAAAAGTTGGAAGCACATGATTGAATTTCCCCTCAGCTGTGGACATACCTGGATGTCTGATTACGCAAACCTGAGCCAACTCCAGCGAGACGCACCAAAGAAAAAAAAAATGAACTGAAACTTGACCGCCCGCAAGCAGGGGGAACAAAATCATTAATGTATGTCCTGTAGTCCCATGTGATTATAATGTTCCCACGAGGAAGAACATTCGTCGAACGTGAGCTCTTGAAAGTTCACAAAAACCACTCGGGTCGGGTAATAGTGGGTAAGGAGTGATTTTAAGGAAAAAAAGAACTGGGACTAGTATGATACAGAAACCCAGGAAATGCTTAATAATCGATAGAATTTGGCGATCGGGCCGATTGAATTGCAGATGGAGTACAGACAAGGAGCAATTCAGTACAAGGAGAAGAACAGTATGGATATAATCAATTGTAATTAAGCGTAATGTGAGTGCAGTCGTTGCACTGGAAATGTGTACGACTTCATGTTGGAACATTTGTAACCAAATACTGAACACTCAAGACCCACCCTGCATATATACCTTATATCACTTTTACCACAATTCCCCTGCTCATGACTACACAAAGTGCAAAGAACAATGCACTGGTCGCGCTTTTGACAAACAAAGTTCAAAGTGACCATCGATTGAAAAGATACGTTGATAATTTGCATACATCAATAAAATAAAACTGCAAGCACTGCATGGTTGATAACAGAGTAACATGGAAAAAGTTCAAGGTAGCTCACATCAAAATAGTAACCTTCTTGAAAGAGACGTACGGTAAACTCAACGTTAAAGCCAGTAAACTCTGACCTACGACCAATTCAATACCTCCAGTTCTTCACAAAAAACATTTTTGTCCACTATTTATTCATCACCAAAGGCTACCAAATTTTGAACGAATAATCATCCAAAAAAGCATTACAATGGAACAAACTGCTGTCATAGGAGCACCCCCCCACCCTTCAATGACATCACATTTGCTTAAAATCCTCATAATTGCAGACAGAATTTCGGATTGTGGAATCTGCAAATTTAAATTTGGAGAACCTGGCAAATCCTGATAAAATTTTTCACCCTAAAATTGGTTTTAAAAATTATGGGCACTGCATTTTTCTGATTTTCTGTGAAAAAATGAACTGGTGGCAGATATTTTCAGTCACCACTAACTGGAAACGGCAAGTCAAGAGCAGAAATTAACGGGCATAAATGAACTTGTCTGATCGTCCTCAATTCCAGATGGATCATATTGAGCTGTCTTCGGAGTATATCAGCTTTGATTCAAGAGGAAATAGTCATTCAGAGATGAGCTGGGGGGCAGGGACCGATATTACAGTACGTGTCCCCCTCCCAAAAGTGCTGCCAACTCACAATTTCTCACTATTCGCGAAGGAGGCTTGGGTCGTTCTCCATGGAAATAGAAATGTTGCTGAGATATGATGCAGATAGTATGATTATTGTCAGGGTGGAGTTGGCCTGAGTAGGGTGGGGGTGTCAATTGGATGGGTGGGGTAGCTATGAGTAGACAGGGGTAGAAACTGATACGGAGGGGGTCGGAATGAGTACATGTAGACACGGAGCGATTGGTGGGGTGGGAAGGTAACTATGCAGACAATGGTAGCCATTGTTGTTTCCATGGAGGTAGCTATGATATGATTCATGAAGCACGTACAGCAAGTTGTGAGAGGAAGTCTTTCCTGATAATCATGTATATCTGATCTTAAAAATTCATTTGCAGCTCATTTCCAATGCTTATGGAATACTACATAAATCATCTTGGGAGGGGGCAACATAATGACACAGAGGGCCTGTTTGTTTCAGGAACGTGATCAGTGATCCAGTGTACAAAAGCTGCTCCGGATCGCATTATATCGTATCCTGCCTGAAACGTGGATTTGTAAGATCAAATATGGCAAACAGGATCTGCAGCAAAACAAACAAGACCCAAAGTCAAACATACTTGACCCCTCAGGCTAAAGGTCAAACATCCCAATCCCTCTCTTCACATGCTATTAACAATTGAATGTACAAATTTTCCCCCTTTGGATTTTCGCAGACCCAGCTCCCTAAAACTTCAGCAAAAAGTCTTGTATCAATAAAAATGCAATGGGTGTGTTCCGAGAAACATAATTAACTAATGAAACAATATTATCAGTCCTTTTTTTTGTTAGGGGGGAGGTGGGGGTAAATGACATGATATTAGGTCAGGTTACTGGTCTCGCCCCTAAACCCTCCTGCCCCGGGTCCCATGGGGCTGGTCCTTTGCGGGCAACTCCCAAACAAAAACTTGAATGAGAGGCCCGTCGGCCCGGAAACATAAGGGGTGTCACCCCGGAACAAATCATGGATTTACAAGATATTCATCTCTGCCACTGAATGGTAATGAGTGACGTGTAACATGATGAAAAAAATAACCTGGACCTCTCGGTGGCCATAGAAGTCAGGGAAGACGAAGTGACAGACAACCTCTCCAAGATTAGAATTTGGTCCAATACAGGCTAAAAATAAAAGATTTAAAGCCAGCTTTCCTGTAGTGCGTTTTACAGTTGTATTGTCTTAGGCCTACAGAAGCCGATTTCACAAAGTTCATTTCAAAGCCAATCAACGACTCAGCCCAATGAACAGCATGGTGGTACCGCACTTGAACCCGCACAATGTCTAGAATCATGTTTGTTTTCGTAGCTTCTCTCTTTAGAAAAAAAAGACACGATACCTTGGACTCCAGTGCATGGTACTCGTTCAATAAGTTGCTGTTCTCACGCTCCAAATTGCTGATGTGCGTATGGCACTTCTTCAGATCATTCTGAAAAAAGAAAAGTTGACAATGAACAGGATTATCTAGAGGTATATATACCTGCAGCCCAGGGACCACCATGGAGCCATTCTCCAAGCAGTTTGTGACTATCCCCAATAGAATTATCCAGAAATGAATGTCAATTCTTCTTGGAGATTGCCCAGAACTTGTTGCCAGTAAATGGGAGACTTAGTCAACAGCGCACGCACACGCAATACAACGCGCGCATGCTCACAATTGCGCAATCATGGTTTGCGCGTGCGCTGTTGACTCGAGACCTAGTTGGGTGACTGCACATACCTCCAGGGTTTGCACAACGGTGCCGTGTTCCTCCTTGAGCTGTTCAATCTTGCTCTTGTACTCCATGACGCTGTTGAGCATGCCCTGCATCTTGGTCAGGTCCTGTTGGAGAGCCTCCAGCCTGGACTTGTATGTCTCCCCTTCCAGGAGGGCATCCTTGAGTCGCTTCTCGGCATCCAGGCGAGACTGTCGCTCTTCAGCCAGGTCTCTCATGATGGCGTCCCGTTGCTGCGGAGAGAAGGAGAGGTTTTATTAGGGATACATTTTGTGATACTGCACCTCTTTGAAGAGATATCATACTTTGAGAGCTTGAAAGATGAATATACACAGGCTGTGGAGGAGTCCATGGAAGCAGATCAACCCAAAAAAAGTGCTCAACGTGAAGAATCTGCACATAGCTCTTAACAAATTGAGAAAAAATTAAAAGAGCCTTATAACAAAGTAGTGGGCCAATTTCACGAAGCACCAAGACTGATCTTACATATTAAGTGTTCATGAATCCCAATTGAATTTTAATTTATGTTCCACTGCATAGTAGGCAATATACTAACAGCAAAGAGGACAAAATCCTTCACCTTTAACTTGTTATAGTTAGGAGCATAAAATATGTTTATGAAATGAGGCACAGGCTCCAGCTCCATTTCGTGAATCCAATAACGGATAACAAAATAGAGGCTTTTGGCTGCGGTTCCGAAGTAGATTCTCTTAAAAAGGAAAACAGAGCTTCAGCTTCAATGAAATACCACAACCTATATATTTTAAACACATGAATGACGGAGCCAGAGCCGAAGCCGGAGCTGGAGCCGGAGCCAGAGCCAGAGCCGGAGCCTCTGTTTCATAAATGGCCCTTAAGTTACACATCCCTACATAGTGTGTGGGCTCTGGGCAGAGGTGTCATATCATATGTAATCAGTGCAGCCGGCAAGATATCATCCAATCTATCCTGCCAAGTTTGATCCACTGAGAATACTCATATAATCCCTGTGGCACTGGCATGTAGCAGAAACATGAAACCAAAACAACCTTTTTCCTTTTCCTTGTTACAGCTGATGGATGATGAGGCAGCGAGAAATCATGCTTCACAATTCAGTCTTATTCGTCATTCAAAGAAGTAAAAAAAAAACTAAGGATTAGAGGAGGTTAACTGCAGATATCAAACGCAGAAGCCTAAAACGGACTGAAAACAGATCACCCGCTCGACAACGGCGCTGCTAGTACTGGTCAATTCACATGAACAGCCAGTTCGTATAACCCGAAAACATTCCATTGGTCATGGGCATCAGAGTGTTAGCTGGAAAATATTGATGACACACCGAAGGAAAAGAAATTACTTTATTTTTGATACGCTCACCGGCATTTCTTGTTATCAGATCACGCTTACAGAATGCCACATTTTGGCTCGTGGTCGGTCGTTCATTTTGCAAGTTGCAAAACACAATTAAATGAACGCAGGGCAGGTGACGATGCTGACAGAGTGGCGACATCACACGCTCGGACGTAGGTGTGAGAGAACAATTCATCAGAGGCTGAAGTCCACTCTCACCATCTGCTTTTTATAAGGCGGCCCGCGGCCTGGTGGCAGAATTCATACCCTAGACAGGATGCAAAGGACGGGGGAGGAGGAGGCAGATGGACCAGACCGATTGCTTGGACGGACAATGGCGCTTCTCTCTCCACAGCAAAGCTCAGACCTTCAGACATCCTCGCCCCATTGAGCCTTCAATGATTCGTAATCATACAGATTTGCCAGCTTTTGTTCCCCTTCCCCGCTTTCCACAGAAGATTTAAGAATTAGTATTCCGGCCATCCTTGCACAAGATGAAAAGAGCCGACGCTCAACGTTCGCAAGGCCAAAATGGATGGACACTTCCACATGTAATACATTTCACTCTGGACGTTTTTTATCCCGGTTAAATTTTTAAAAGCATTCGGGACGGGTCAAGGTGGAATTTATGTAAGACTCTTCCAGACTAGACATCTTAATAACGAGGCCCTTTTTCATTTCTTTCCTGAGGAGAACGGACATGCTGTCAAGTCTCATCACATTTCAAAAGAGAGGATACGTAGGTCTGGACCATTCATAAAAGAATCGAAAATATCCATCCAGCTAGCCAAGATGAAACTTATTTGATTTCCGGCACAGAACTGTGGTTGCCACAGGGACCCGTGTAAAAGCGACTGACCCATTCACAATGAAATATTTCAACATGGCGTGTAAAGCGCTTGACCCGTCTTGAGACTAAACAGCTCTTGAAGTGTGAGGGTGGCTGACCAATGTTGAAAATTACGACATGTGTTGAGAGTGTATGTTTGAACTTATTGCGCATTTTGTGACATGTGGTGTGAACGTAGGGCAAGATTGACCAGTGTTGAAATTTGGAAGAGTTTACACAAGGTGGACCCACTTGCATGTGTAAATGGTACTGTGGTGTAAATATGCCTAGAAATTTGCCCAAAACGTTTTTAGATGTTTGAATTGGGCAGCAGTCAAACTAGTATTCGTCTTTCTTTTCTGGCCATTGCCCTTGTGATTATATAACATCAGGAGTTCAGGACCATATCTATGGCAAGAGACTACAGCTCATTAAAAACAATATACTCCTTCAACAAAATATATAAATTGTACAAAACGCTTTAGTATATTTTTATGAGGGTTGAGCAAATGGATCATTCCATGACTGGTTTGTGATGGTATCCATGTTACCGTACTTCACGTTTTTCTTTTTGCATAACTTAATTTTTTGAAGTGTGGCCCAAAATCAACTAGTGTATAGAATGCTGGGTAAGTGACAAGTAAAACCGCTAACCTTGGGGCATCCAAATGTCAAGAAAACTCCAACTATTAAAAAAATAAATAATTTAATAATACCCAATGAGCACATCGTAGAATATGAAATTTTCAAAACTTCAAAACTTTCAAAGCCAAATTCTTCTCTTTTTGGGGCAAAATAGTGAGATATGTTGCAGCTAATTATTCACATCAGTCCCCTAGACCAAGTGTAAATGACTTCTATTGTTAGCAATATCAAGTTAAATTTCTTACCTCAGCGTATGTAATATCCATTTTGTTTTTTCTCAAGGGCTCATCGGATCCTGACCAGTTTCAAACATTCCAAACCGAGGCATCTCAACTTCATCTTTCCCCACGCCCGAGGCCTATCTCCCCACCCTCGTCTCTTCCCACTAACATGGATCCTGAAAACTTTTCGGACTTGTTGCAACTACATCCCGACCAGCTACTGAGTCTAGCGTAGCGAAGGGAGGGTGTCTATACCGGCCAAATGGTCATGGGCAGGACATGCACACACAGGATACCAGTCACTCAACGTAATGAGGCTTGTGTTACGTACACACATGTCCAGTCACTGCTATTTCCTGCATGGTCCCCCAACCCTCCTCACCGTCGATTCAATGAACACAGGCCGTTGAATGAACACTGTTTCTACTTTTATTCAACGTTCTTATCCTGGTAATTTGCTACTCTATGCTTAGGCTGGGCACGGAAGGAGAACGGTTGGAGCCAGTAACTTTTTATTTCCTCAAAATCATATCTTAAGAATGGAGAAAAAATAATAATAACAAGTATGAAGATCAAAGCAATACGTAGTTTGCAAATTACCCATCTTGAACCAATATCCTGATGCGATGCGCAAGAGGGAAAACTCTCAATAATACTCTTCATCTTTAAGAAAACAACCAAATTCATCCATTGCCAATTATTGACAATTGACGTAACTTGTATAACATCATCAAAGATTGCACAGCAAAGCCTTAAGTCTAATAAGCCTCAACGTAATGAGGCTTTGTGTTAATCATTTAATATTCATGATCTAATAAGCCTGTGACAAAAAATGACTGGATAGCAGACAACGGAAAGACAAAAAGGGGGGACAGAAACCTGTGGATGTGTCCTAGATTATCGTCCCCAAAAGGCACAGGTTAAGAAAAGAAATCCTCAGACCTCGATCAGATTTTAAGTCCAAGATGTTGATCTTGACTCTCGGTACGGAAGGACGACGACAGATTCTCTCCAGATCCATATGAACCCAGCAGGTCACGCTAACTTCCCTTTCCAGTTATCAAAAGACCGAAACCCGACTGAGTTCTGCAAACTTCTTCTCTAATTTGATAGTTCCCGGACTGGGGCTTTTTTTTATTCCCCCAAGAGGTCGCCAAATTGCGCAGAACCATCTCCTCATGGAGACACAATGCCTTTAAAAATAGTCCCCCGTTTCTTTTTTCTAGGCCCAAAAGAGGAGAGAGTGTGACAGCTGGGATGCTTTGACGGTGGATTAGTTGGTTTCCGAAATAAACTGGATTCATACAGCGCACATGAAGAGACCCCTAGAGCACCACCCAAGGGAAGGGGGTTACACAGGTCATTTTTTGGAGGGTCACGGGGTTGAGTGTAGTGACCTGTCCTCAAGGAAAAGCTCTTCAAACAACATCCTGTTTGTGAACAATGCTCCCATGTGTATGTTCATGTAGAGATCTAAATTTAGCTTTTAAACTGGAGCAGTATTGTCATTTGTTTCAAAGTTTATTTCTATTATCTATTTCTGGTTATGAAACCAAGCATTCCTCAAAAACTCCCTAGGCACTGTAGCTCGAAAGCCTGATGAAACCTTTTTATGGAAAGATGATGAGAAGAAGATACAGTTTTAGAGGTGGAAGAAAAACCCCAGAGTAATATTCTGGGTAAAACCCACAGAATCAGGTAGGGACTGAAAACCCAATCCATGACTTGTGGACCGAGCCGGACTCGAACCCGCGACACCTCGGCAAAATGCGAGGAAAGAACCGCTACGCCAACCTGACTCTCCAATTGAACTTCTTATCTCATATTTGAACTTTATATCTTTTAAAAAATAAACCTTTTTCAGAAAAGATGAGAGAGTTGGCTGGATGCCAACATTAACCAGACAGTGATGGATCCTTTCTAGAAAATTGCTGTATTGTATGGATTTGTTATTTCTATGGTAACATGTATTTTTTCACCCAATACCCATGCCAGGGGTATAGTGGATGGGAGAGGCTAGGTATGTCTAGGAAACGAACCCAGCCCATTCATAACTGTTAAAAGGTAATATCATACTTTGTTTTTTGTCAAGGAAATGCAGATTCATGGGCAAAAATATCAAGGAAGATACAGTAACAGTCATCTGTGAACATTTCAGTCCCATACGGTGCCCACTTTTTGAGAAAACAGTGAAAAACAGCCACAGTATTCTTTTTAAAAGTCTTTTCTCTTTTATTTTAGATCTTTAAAAGATCAAAATAAATTTGGTCACTAGCTTTACTCTTTTCTGGATAAATACAGCATTTCAGGCAGAAATATTTTAATGGCATTTTTCTAAAACCACCATCTTCATACCATGAAAGTTTTAGGTAAATTTTTGAAGATTTCTGTTTCGGTATGTTACCAAAGTATGATAGTACCTTTAACATCTGTTACCAAAATAAACTTTAATGGTTTCAGCACTAAATCCCATTTCCAGAGCGATTTTAACTTTGACATTTTAGCAGCAGGTTGAACTTCATCCGGATAATGAAACCGACTTAAATAGTCACAGTTTTGGCAAGACAATTAACAAGATCGATTGCTTTGATCTGATTTGAACATGGTGCATGGATAGGGCATTGTACGACCTCTGCGTAAGACTTAAGAAATTCCTTGAAGCACAGAACTCATCTGAAAGCCTTTACAAATCCCAGTCCAGTCAAAATCACATCCAGAAAACACAAGAAATCACCTTCTATAGTTAGTTGCAAAGCGTGAAGCTTCCATTTGTAAAACTATCAGTGATATTTGGGGGGGGGGCCTTCGAAACAAGACCACTTAAAATCTTGATCCAAATTAAGAATCAGCCGCAAGACGTCAAGTCCACACCAAAAAAACAATAACCCGAGAGGACAAACAGACCAAGTAGACCGTGACTGCCCCCTGGGTTACGGTCCACCTAATTCTCATTTCCCTAATAACTCCTCAAATTGCACAGTGGCCATTGGGCAAGCGTCATTACTCCATCAAATGACTAAGTTGTCTCAGTCAGCAAACGTTGGGAGGATCTCTTCATTTCCACATCTTCCTTCCTCGATTCCTTCCGCTAGCCCTACAAGACAAGACAGCATTCCGGTCTAAACTGACAGGGAGATGTCTGCGGCTGGAACACTGAGGGCGCTGTTGCACAGACGGCCTCAAAGCCATGGCTGAGTTGCAGACTGAAGCATCTCAAATTTTGAAAAACCAAGGGCGTAAACCAAGGGCCTGTTTGTTTCAAGAACGTGATCAGTGATCCGACACACATAAGCTGCTCCTGATCGCATTTTAGCGTATCCTGTAAAAGCGACGCAGATTTGCAAGATCAAATATGGCGACCAATCCGCAGCAAAACCAACAAAGGCCTCTCACAGGGTCGATTTTGATTTAATTCCAACAAAAAACTGCTTGTTGTATAAATATCATGAGGCCTGTCACAAGTAGGTGGGTCATAAACGGTTGGGGTGGGGAACATGCCCCCTCCAAACGAAAAAGTGAGGGGCCACTCACCCCTTCCATTTCGCTGCAAATGTTCGCCACGAGCAGAAACTGCTCAAACTTACCGGTATACTCTTCACACCTTCCACAGCAAAATAAAAAACCAAAACATCTTACACACTACAAAATTTGACAAGTTCAACGTTCTGCCACACTTACCAGATTATTGTCTGAATTTGTCTTGTTGAGCTCTCGTTGAAGTCGAGCAACTGTCAGCTTCTCCCTACAAAATGACAAGGAAATAAAAAAAGGTGGAGGAAAAAGAACATATTAATAAACTGGCACATTTGTTATCATGTTACCCATTCTGCAATGATAGGATGAAGGTCTAGCACTGCACTACATACACTGTGAGTGTATAGACTACAAGCTTACTTTTCCATCCAACCATAAGTCAAGTCCTTGAAAATGCAACTCACTATTAAACCAGATAAAAACAATTAACCTTAATGAATTTACAGCATGCACACATCTGCGTGTAATACTGTCGTGTCCTGCAAAAAAAGCACTGCGCGGGATTTGCGAAAACCAAGAACTGCAACTCACAAAATCACCAAATTTGAGTCATCGTTGAGCAGCACTAGCGTCTGAAATGTACCTGTGCCATTGCTTGGGAGTTGGTGGCAAATTGTACATACATAAGACTGATTCAGATCCTTTTGACACAGGGATATGGTCTCTGGTTTCCCATTCAGTATTGGACACAAAAGACTAGGGTTTCCATTCTTGGAGAAACCTTTTATAAACCCAGCATCCCTTGAGACAGGTAGCTTGGGTGCAATGGTGGAGGACTAATTAATGCAGACTCTTAAAGTGATTGGTGGCAAGATAATGGGTGCTATGGGTGCTATCTGAGAAGAAGTTTGGTTTTGTGGTTAAGGTCAGGCAATGATGTAACCTTTAAAGGTACAGTACAGGATTGGTAAAATATACCCAAACAGAAATGGTCACAGTTTTATGTATAACTTTCAGGGTATGAAGATGGTGCTGGTAGAAACATGCTGTTAAAATATTTCTGCCTGAAATGGTGTATTATCCAGAAATAAGATAAGCAAAGACCAAAAACAATTTTGATCTTGGGGTAAAGTAAGATCAAAACCATTCTTTATGTTTTATAAGAAAGACTGAGTCGTTTTTTTTGCGGGGGGGGGGGGGGGGGGGGGGTTCGCCATTTTCTCATGACTCAGATGTCCGATTGAGCCCAAATTTTCACAGGTTTATTATTTCATGTACATGTTTTATCATTAAAAGTGTGAGTGCTTTTCTCTAACCTTTAACAATCATGTATTGTACCTTTAAGAAGGTCCCTTGCAATTCATGTATACAAACCGAGAACACTGATACAACTTGGCAGTGACTCAGGGAATATAGTGTACAGTATAAATATGGGAGCATAAATCACAATGATACAACACAGGATACAGCCAATGCATTAGTAATTGGGCCCTATATTATCAGACCCTGTAGAATACAAGGAGTACTATGCCCTGTGGTGAAGTAGCTACTTGCTAGAGACTTGAAGTAAATCACATAATATATCAACTTTGTATTACTGCTGGGGCGGCAATCTGCGACACATGTCTGATTTTCCAGTGCAACAGTTACAACTGCTTTCCAGTGTCCTTTAAAACTGAACAAAATCCAGTGAAGATGTGAACTGTTAATACACAATTGGTAAAGGTGACAGAACAGCTGCAGACTGTTCAGAATGCATTTACGAAACGGAGGCTCAGGCTCTGTCTCCATTTTCATGAATGCATTCCGAAATAACGGGTATCAAAATAGAGGCTTTTTGCAGCGGTTCGGAAGTAGACTCTCTAGTTTGAGAAGGAAAACATAGCTTTAGCTCCAATGAAAAACCACAACCTATATTTTCAGCATAGGGATGACACTGCTGGAGCCTGAGCCTAAGCCCTCCGTTTCATCATACCCCATAATATGATTTGTCATGGAATAAAAACAAACCTGTCAAATTTTCAGCTCATATCATCATCAGAAACTGTAGAAAACAGTGAAAAACGCTACTTATGCAGTATTTTCAAATCTATTCACAGTTTTGATCTTATACTCCAAGATCAAAATTGTTTTTGGTTGCTGTTTTACTAATTTCAGGATAAATACAGCATTTCGGCCGGAAATATTTTAACGGTATGTTACGACCAGCACCATTTTCATATACAGAAAGTTATATGTATATCTGTGAACATTTCTGTTTCGTTATGTTACCAAATAATCCCGTACTGTACCTTTAATATGTGATTGGTGTGGTTATATATGCCATGTGCAAAAGGATAGAGCACATTGCCAGAAACCAGTGCTGCAACATTCTCAAGAACGGTTTCTAATATGATTACCGGTAACCAATACTGGAGTCGTAATACACCATCTGCACAATAGAATTAGGGATCCAAAGTTAGGTAAGATCTATCATAACATTGGATTCTACAATAGAATGTACTTTATCTTCTTAGTTAGATCGCATGCACGTATAATAAACTGCATGTGGTATGAAGTGGGCAGATGCATCAAAAGCATACACGATGCCTACAGCAGTATATTTAGTGTCATCAGTTGCAGTAATTATTTGCTCTGTGCGTCTTGAATTCTGGCATCAAATTCCCCGTCTGGAGCAGGTGGGGATATTGTCCATCAAGGACTAGAAGCTTTCAAGGCAAGGTGAATTCTTGATGTACTTCACTAGATCGACACACCACTGAGGCCCCATCATATACAAAGACGAATTTCCCCTCAGGAATTCCCTTTGAAGACATGTAATTAAAACTCACTGAAATACATGTAATAAACCAACTAGTTAATGACCGAGACACCTCCAACATAGGGCTGGGTAGCTGAGTTGGTAAGAGCGCGAGCGCTGGTACGGTATTCCAGAGGTCCCTGGTTCGAATTCAGCTCCAGTCAAATTTTCACTGTTCACCTTTAAATGACTGAAAAGTCAGTCAGTTTCCCTTGTGGTTATTTGATGATTATACTAATTACCTGAGAATGTATTTAAGGATTCCGGTTGAAGGATTCCATTTTTTAATCATTTATTGAGCGAACCTGTCGGTATTGGAAGTGTCAGGCCCCACTAACTCTGAGTAACTGAATGGAGTCAAATGTTAAGCGTGGACTTCCTGTTTAGATGATCACAAACTCATGAATGCTGTTAGTGTTGGTTTGTAGTTCCACATGTTTTACACAGCAGTGATAATCCTGTATTCTATGCAGTTACATGTATGTAGCATCTTCCCTTATGTCTTCCACATCCTATTATCCTCCTCCCATTCCCCAGTGGCCCATTAATTGGCATCAATGGCTCTAATTAACAAACCTTTAGCAGGTGACTAATCTACGGTCTGAAAAGCCTGATATTGATTGTGGGATGACGGCCAGAGATTAAAATAGATCAGACCTAACGATCGTCCGTGCCTCTATCCTCCTAAACCCTCCACGTTTTGACCACTTGAACAAGATTTTACTCTGGTTCTCGAGTGTCGGCATGGATTTCTCCTCTGAATAGGGGGACGGGGATAGCAGTCCATCTGTCAGGTTTAGGGCCTTAGTAGTACTGTCACTAAAATGTGACCAATTCTGCAAATATCCTGTACAGATTTAATATGTAACATTGGCTGTTACATGATGACTTTAAAGGTACATGTACTTTCATACTTTGGTTTTTGTCAAAGAAATGCAGATTCATGGGCAAACATACAGTATCAGGAAAGATACAGTAACAGTCATCCGTGGAATTCCCAGTCCCATACAGTGCCCACTTTTTGAGAAAACAGTGCAAAATGCCCACGGTAGTTTTGAAATCTTTTCACAGGATTTGTGAATCTTCTGAAGATCAAATTTGATTTTGGTCAATTGGTTTGACTCTTTTCTGGAGAAATAAAACATTTCAGGCAGAACAATTTTAACGGTATATTTCTACCATCATCATCTTTTAAATACCCTGTAAGATATAGGTAAATCTGTGAAGACTTTTGTTTCGGTATGCGACCAAAGTATGAAACTACCTTTAAACACCATTTTTAAGAATTCACCAGCATCAAAATCAATACATCCAAAGCTTGGCACTATTTTCCTCTTTCTTTTTTGTCTATCCGCAAAGATTCCACACATGTACTTACAATTGCCTCACTGGTATTGATTGTAGTTTATATTCCATTCTGTGCATCGCCGATTCGGTTCGTCTAATAAGATCCCATCTTTCTCATCTTGAAGATCGGACACTTCATATTTGGCCTTAATAATCTGAATCCCGTTCATCAGCACAAGCAAATCCATATACAGATCCTAATATTTCACAGCATGCAGTTGGCTGCACGTCCACTGGTTTGGCTTCTTCAGCATGCACTTAGCACATCAGCTTCATCCGCAGCAGACGAGACGTGAATTATTGACTGAATGATTAGTAACTGCACAGCTCTGGCCCTTGTCAGTCCCCTCCCATTATTGTGTTAGAGCCGGCAGACCGGGGTAAATCCACAATAACAGCCAGGAGAGACGAAGAGGAGGGAGCGAGAGAAGACAGCGTGAGGATTCCCAACAGAACAATACCGTGCCAATCCACAGCCTTTAGTGTGATGTAGACTTGCCACAAGTCACCCAACTCTCTGCGGTGTACACCATGATCTAACAGCAAGACCCTCCAGCGTCAAATACTGACTGGTCTTACAAGGCTACACAAGGCCTGGCAATCTATCATTTTAGCTTTTTTATACCAGTCACCCGATTGATTTCAGGAACAACAGAAGGAAGCCCTTTGGGGAGCTCTGTTGTGCTGTAATTGAGTTAGATACGCCCCGGTGACTCCGAAGAAGATGGGCTGAACCTAAGGGAAGGGATCAAGGCCTGTGAAACTGGGGTAAATTGACAAAAGAGAAGTCCATTGTGAGGAGACTGGGGACTGTGGTTTGAGGTATCAGACTCCAGGACAATAGGGAAGATGGTAGGTTATGGATCTTGGGCTTTATATGATCAGACAGGATGATCCATGGTCTCTACCAGCACTATACTGTTGAAAGAAGAGAGGCGGAGAGCGATGCACTTTCAGATGACATCAGGGAGTCTTCCTATCCTCTGGGCCGGGAGGCATCACCAAGACACAAGCTTCATCATCCAAACCTGAAGAGAACTCCCCTACCAACAATCCAGATGCTCCGATGCGGTGATGTTGTTCCCCAAACTCCTCCTGTCCTAAGTGTGCTGACATTTAGACCTCATTACTACCGAAACCATTCCAGGAATGGAGACTATCCTCATTACCAACCCTCCCTGACCAATTTTAATTGGGCAGAGGCTGACAATCACAGACTCTGGCTACCTCGGAGAGAGAACAAAAGCCCCCTTGGCAAGTAATTGGAGGAGATCTCTTGATCACAGAATGCATTTAGACACAGGACTGTTAGGAAACGTAAAAGGGAAAACTGCAATCCAATTATTTTTCGGGGGAGTCCATAAAAAGCATGGTCCATTAATCACAGAGATCATTATCTGTGCTATCTATGCTTGTAACAAAAATAAATCTATAATCCAGCTTTTCAGAAGGTGGGGGGGGGGGGGGGGTTAGCGGACAACGATGAATGAATATCAAATTCTAGTGACCTTCAAATATGTCAAATCTCCCCTCAGCATTGTGTACTTTTGCCCTTTGCCTTTATTTGGAAAAGACTCTCTCCCGATTAACAAACAAAAAAAATTCATGGGAAAGTAGTTACTGGTGTACAGGAGCCTGAGAAAAACATGGACTATTGTACAGATCACTGAGTAATGCACATGTACCCATTTCAACAAACACCCTACTATTGTGACAGCCATTTTCAAATCTGGATTAAAACAAAAAAAAAGAAGAAGTAAAATGTTTTATCACAAGATGCACACAAGTGCATAAATGCCTACAATTGTGGACCATTTTTGTTCCTCTTTTGCTTGTCAGCATCTCCATTTATAATTTTTGTTCTACATGCTTTCCAAATGGGAACACACACACGCCTTTGTAAATGCCTGCTATCATGGACCCCCTATGGTTCCTCTTTTGTTCGGACTTAATTTTTTGGCAGCAGTTCCATTGGTTTTGTACATATGCTTTCCAATCATGGACCCTATTGTTCCTTTTGTTATTAGTCCACAGTATGAATGCCAATACAAACTCACCCACAACACACAAAAGCAATGTAATAGCGTTCCGCACTAATGACGTCACACCATTCATGCACGCACACACATACCTCAACTCACCACACGTTTGCATGGCCGGTTGCAATGTTTGTCTGAGGTTCGTTGCTATTTTAAGCGCAAGTGCGCAGCGCTATTGGTATTGTCATGTATTATCATGTACATGCATTATCTCTGTTTTCATCATCATGTCAAATCTAGCTAGGGTACGTTTAATCGGTCAGCCCTCCTGACAATCAGAACCTTTGGGAACACGCCGCTGGAATCTCAAAATCCTCTTCAGACTGGTATCCATACCTGCTACATGCTGACACACCACTGATCCGGATATCAATGGGTGTCTGGGGATAAGACTGGGTTTAATCACCTTGGCCTATAGGGGGAAACAGGCTCTCCAGTTGGTGATGTGATTGACGGTAAATTAAACTTTCGGGGACAGATATAGGAGAAGATGACTCAATGCACTTTTTCAAAATCCGCCAATTATTAACTTGCCGCTATTATAAACCTCCTTTTCTTTATTTCAGGGGGAAGAAGCACCTAGTTTAATTCTGCTGGAGATGAAACGGAAATTAGTACCAACTCAAGGCCAATCATTCAGAATTGGTGAGAATTAGAAACATGTGTCTGTCAATAACAGTACAATACATGCTTATATCAAATGACATGATACATACGTAATACTTCAATGATAATTGTATAGCACAGTCCGAAGAACAACTGTGCATATAACGGTCTGGGCATCAAAATGGAACTTCCTATCAATCGTAGGACTTATGATGCATTGCAGCCCTACATGGATATGCCTCTTACGATGGGTTACCCTTCATAACTGGAGTTACGATTGATCGTAGGGCTTCGTAAAATCGACCCCAGGAACTAAGCTTTGTATGTCATCATATGGTCTATTGGGGAATTCAAATTGCCTTGTATCTGTCAACAAAATTAAATTTTTAACAAAAATTTCAGCTCTTTTGGGACACAATGTCATATCGTTCTCTGAGAACGCAATGACCATCATTTCAGTAGCTAATACATTAATGTTCATACTACATGCATTTATATGACCATGCCTAGTCAGTGGATGTTTTGACAATCTAGTACCAATTTCATAAAGCTGCAAAAATATGCATACAATTTTTTCCTTGATTACATATTACAGGATTACAAATCAAAATGTTTATTGCTTTGGACTTGAATTCTGCTGTTGTTGGCTTAGCATAGCACTCACTCACGGAACACGGTAAACCTACATTGACTATTTTGGCAAGGCTTTTGAGCTTAAGCTTAGGCAGCTTTATGAAATTGCCACAAAATTGCCTGCTATGAGTGACACCGCCCTAAGGAATTTCTATCAATCTTACCCAGTGGCCAAATTCTTCTTCTGTGGTCCAGTTCTCTAAATTGGCTGACTGACTGGACATGTACATGTAGGTCAAAAGGAAATGACTATAGTCGTCTGGACCGAGCAGACAATTACAACTATTATGAAGATGATCCCATGCACAAAAGGATGTGAATTAAACCTGGTAAAATGATACCATGACCTATATTACATGTTGTGTTAGGGATAACTGTAAATCGTTCACATAAAATGGAGAAAACTTGAATCTCAAGCCTTAAACATTAAGCCTAATCATCCCAAAAATATGAACTGAAATAAATACAGTGGAATGCCCGCACTATAATGAACACTTCCAGATGCAAAAAATTGTCTGTTACAGTGGCCTCCATTATAGTGAACAATATTCAGCAGGCCTACATGTATACATTGTACATAAAAATTGGGAGAAAAAGATGATGTTCAGTGTAGCCAAATGTACGGTATAGCGGTGTTCGTTATAGTGGCATTCCATAGTATTGCAAAGAAACTTGACAAATCAAGACAGTGGAGCCCTGGCACTGTGACAAAACACATGGAGCTTGCTGGCCCACAGAAGATGCCTCACTGAAAAAAGGTTCAAAATTTGAGCAGATTAAAGAAAGGTTCCTTCAGTGTCTTCATAAAAACTGTATTTCCACAAGGAGTTCAAGCTGAAAGTAGACTAATCTCTCTCTCCGTCACAGAGAGGTCTTAGGGACAGCACTGATCACGATGCCTAAGGCAGGACAGGCGCCTCCCAACTAATTGATGGTGAGGTCTGTGATGACTCTCTACTTTAGACGTAATTTATCGTCTGCGAGTGTCGTCCTGATGGATGAGATGGAGTACATTGGATTATCTCTCAGCTGCTACAAATCTGACCAATTCTGCGCGCCGACATCAAAGCCCTAATCTCCTTCATCCTATTCCCATTGATTCCAAACATCCAAATCTCTTTCCTCCCTCTTGAAAATAATTACCATCTGTTTTTCAGTACTTTCTGGACAGCCCTACAGTAAATAAGCATGCCTTAGAATTGTCAAACTCCATCCGTATTTTTCTTCCTCAATTTCAAAGACTCGGTACTTTTTAATTGCATGAATGACGTCTTATGGAAGCGTGAAACTTGAAATCATGAAAATGCTGATTTGATTAGTCCGTCAGAGAAAAGAAAGTTAACTGGTAGTCTGGAGAAGACATCAATGGGTGCACACACACACACGACACCATCAATCTTTGTCAATGAAAGAGGGTAAATGATATGCAAAGTCATTAACAAGGGGGGCAAAGATATAAATCTTCTACTGGAAAGGTAACTCCTGGTCATTACCACGGTTTGGCCAGACCAAGCACCCTGTCCTGTCTCCTGCCCAGGCCCGGGCCTGGGCTGTAAGATTGATCATCCGCAAACGGCGGCTCGGCCACAAGTTTGCGGAAGATTGATCAGCCTTCTGCACAAGATGCACTTCTTCAGGAGTCAATTATTCAATGCATCAAGCATCCCCGTGGTAACACGATATCTCGGATCCATGCATAATTTGATGAGTGGAAATTGAAATTGCATATCAATATTAAACCATTTACTAAACATATTATTAAAAAAAAATGATTCATCATTTTTACCATGCATGCATTTTGAAGTTACTATGGCAGTTAGCTTAATGAGAAAAACAGGCAGTTATGTTATATTTTGTCAATATTTACCAGCATAAAGTAGACAGATTCCACTTAATGAATTAAATATGAGCCGCAAGTGACTCACTTTCATCACACAGGTGATCAGATATATGAAATATGATGTGATGACAACAAAAAACAGATGTTTTTATGATAAATTGTTTTAATGTTTTTGGAGCATGGCAATTAGTTGTTTGAAAGAAAACTCTCATGGATCAAACTACTCCAAAATGTCAATTCTGAATTGTCACACAAAAAAATTCTCAAGACGACGAACAGAGAATTCCTTTTTGATTGCTGGTTCTTTTACAAACCTGAGGTTTATTCCTAACCATGGTCAAGCGGTGGTTTATATTTTCATTGTAATTCCAAATCTCGATGCCCTGGCTGAGAGGAAATGTGCATTTTGTGGCCTTTCGATGGTTGAGAGTGCGCAGCGCTTCATGTGTGGCCGATCGTGATTCATTATGTGCGTACGCGTGTGTGTTGTTGCTTGGACGTTGCTATGGTGGGCGTTGCCTGTAATCCATCTGTATTGTAATCTCCGTATAATTCTCCACAATTCCTCATATTCCCCCACCCCCACAAAGTCCTCTTTTTGTTTAACCTTTTGGAGTCCTCTGCTTGGGTTCCAGTATTGGCTGAATTTTGTCTTCATAACAGGGATCAAAACAGAGGCTCTCTCATGTAGACTGTACAAGAAATGTGAAGCTTCAACTTCAACCAAGAAAAAACCCCAGACATGGGGTTGATTTCATGAAGCCCTAAGATCGATCGTAACTAGAGTTACGAAGGATAACCCATTGTATCCCATGACTTCTATGTGGGACTGCAATGCATCATAAGTCTTACAATTGATAGTAAGTTACGATGAGTTTCGTAAAATCGACCCCTGTATTTTTAGTTTCCGGACGAGGCAGAGGAAACCATGCAACTCCCAATGCTAGTAACCATATTTTCCAGCATCAAGTCCTGTCATGCTGTGCAACTGTATAATTTCAAAGAAGTCGTAAAAACCACTAAATCAAAAAAGTAGATCGGAGGTGCATAGATTACACCTTAAGTCAAACTCCAGTATTACATCACCAATATGCGTCATCATTTTTTTCCCTCCAAGTACAGAGATTCAGTTCATATTTCAATAATGTTGAGGTAGGACTGGCCGAGGAATATCTCTGAATCCCATCTCCAATCTTGTCTTGGCTCTAATCCCCACATCAGTCCTTCTTTTCATCTTTCCCGATTGCCAGAACCAAAAAATAAATACTTCATCTTGACAAGACACGTCTTCCTCTAAAGACGGGGCTTCATCTCGTCTCATCTTTTTTTCTCCGTGTGATTTATCCTCTTCTCTCTTTGCACTACTTCATCATCATCATTGTCGCGTTCTCCTCATCGTTCAAGCTTGCCGAGGTAACTCCAGGACAGCGTACTTTGGCTTCTATCCTCTGCCGAAGCCGAAAGGACGTTTAGCAAACAAAGCGTCTCTTTCGGGATAGTAGGAGGGGTTCAAAATACACAATGACACAATGCTAGGCGTCGTCTCCTTTGGCGAATGCTTTGTGTTTTCCCGGAAACACAGATGAGAGAATGAAAATCTACTCCGTCAATTTATATATTTTTATGGGGGGTGGGGGAATCGGAGCAATTGAATCTGTTAATATGTAAGCCCACAATAGCCTGTTAACAAAAACATTTTTGAACATGCAAAACTGCATATGAATTCACATATACATGCAGTATTATTAAAATCAAAATACAATGAAGACATTGACAAATGGACTGTGTTTCACTGTAAATATTTACACGGGCGAAATTAATTCCATCGCGGTTGAAGGTATGCTTGACAGAAGCAATACAGACGGCTGGATTTTTTTTAAAATATTAACAGCAAATAATTATAAAAACTCATTCTAGATCCAAATAACCTAGTTTTGAAATCATCACTATCAGGATTGATAATTGAAAATGATTTGATTAATGGCACATACATACTCACATAAAAAATTTGGTTGATTGCTTTTTTCCCCTGAGTGCAAGTCTAAAAGTAGCTGTTCCACTGTGGCCTCAGTCTGTGAAAGCCCTCCAATGATTGGCTGTTTCAAATTTCCCTTTTGCAAGACATCCTGTGATTGGCTGCTTTTATTTTTACATTGATTGTCAAATCTCATTCTTTGGTCTGTTTGATGGTTCCCCTTGTATTGGCAGTTATGAATTTGGGGCAATTTTTTCTTCACCAGCCGCGCTCAAGTTTTGTACTTGATTCTGACACTGAGTACACATCTGGAAGAAATCCTCCCAAAAAGATGACAGAGTTCAAAAGAGGACAAACGGTACATGCGTGCACTCTATCCGCCCCATCCTAGTAACAGATATCGCCATGGTAAACATGTCCGCACTTGATTAAGAGTATTCAGCACACACAACGGGAGATGCATTGCAGAATGTTGAGAGGGAGTCCGAGGAACTGACCGAAACTGGTCAAAGGAGGCAATGGAAGGATGGAGATTTAGTCGTGGGATGAGTCAAGATGTAGATGGTCGTAATTTGATTGGAATGTTGGCCAAGGCTAATCAGAAATCTAATAAAATATTTGTAATTTTTTTCAGGATTTATTTTAAGGCTTGTAAGAACCACTCGCAAAATATAGTTTTATACTTTGGTTTTTATCAAAGAAATACAGATTCATGGGAAAATATATCAAGACAGATACATTAACAGTCATCTGTGAAAATTTCAGTCCCATACGTTGCCCACTTTTTGAGACACAGTGAAAAATGCCCACAGTATTTCTTAAGTCTTTTCTCTTTTATTTTTGATCTTTTAAAAGATCCAAAAGATTTTCGGTCGTTGTTTTACTAATTTCTGAATAAATACAGCATTTCAGGCGGAAACATTTCAACGGTATGTTTCTACCACCACTATCTTCATACCCTGTAAGTTATACGTAAATCTGTGAACATTTCTGTTTTAGTGTCTTACCAAAGTATGATACTACCTTTAAGGCTTGTAAAAAATGCGTGGAAAATATAATTTTAGACAACCTTCTGACAGAAAAATGAAAACTGCCATTGCATTTACGATTACCGATTCACTGACAAGGAATCTTCATGTTCAAAGTCCATTATCCCAGAAAAAAAATAAAAATATTTTTGGCCAATGATTTTCAGCGTTTTAAACAGACCTCAAAATGTCCAAATCATAGGAGATTTTATTTTCAACCTCTGAAAACAGAAGTTTTACAATTTGAGACGCTGCTGCGATTGTCCTGAAATCTATTTCGTATTCTGCCGACGTCCCAAGTCGATTCAGAAAAATTTGATAATCTGTTGGAGTGATTTAGGCTAATTCCATCCCCCAAATTAATTCCTCGTGTCAGAGACAATAAAATACCAAGCTGATGCCCTGTGGATGTTATTATTCATTTGACACGGCCACCGGGCACTCGACCCAAAAACCAGGAAGTTAACGACGCTCTTGGTACGGCATTTACAACGATATATTAATATTTCACCGTGGTATATGACAAGACATCATACAATCTCTTCGTTTATACTGTTCCTTTTTTCATTCATGAACTAGCCAGCGTGTTCCAAGCTGGCCAACGGCGGGGGTGACGGTAACGGTAAAAAAAAAAACCTATATTAGTAACAGAGATGGTAGGATTAATTTGCTACCAGTATTACATCAGTGGTAGCAAGGGTTGATAACATTGATGGTGATGATAAGTCGCATGGCGACAAGGGACGAACACATCGCCCTGGGGCGGACAGATGCCTAATCAACTGGAGACGGCCACGCCACATCGGGAGCTGCAGAAATGCCGTCATTTCTTTGTGACATTTCGTGGGGATGAATCACCACGACGGCCGGAGGGGAGGGGGGAGGACACAGTTGAGGCAGGGAGGGAGACCGGACTGGACAATGGAAACGACGCTAGGAGACGGGGAGCAACAGAGACAGGAGTTATCACTGTTGCCAATGACTACAATTCATGTAAAAAAAGAGATAGAGGCAGACAATGACACACAAAAAGTTGCAGACATCGTCGATAAATTGTCAGTGCCAGGCGTTCCGCAGGACAGCTGTACAGGCAAATAATCACAGAGAATGGGAACTCAAAATCCATGGCAACCTCGCCGTGGTTTCTGAACAAAAGCATCACAATGCGTAATCTAATTCGACACAAAAAGACGCGAGTTTGTAAACAGTGCAACACAATCACAAACAGACCTGTCAGATTTGTGATGGGACAGACCCATGTACATGTACACTAATCCTCCACAGACCCTATAGTTCACTATAAACTCGGTCAAAAGATTATGCTCCTAATGCACTACTGACGGTTTCCAGAATTGTACCCCCTCCCCTCCAAAAAAAAACAAGACAATGCTTAAAGTTAAATTTCTCACAACAACAAAGGAGTTTCTTTTTTGTTAATCCCTCATGTTATATCTACTCATGGAGCTCTTCCTAGCTCCACGATCTACTCCTCTTCCAAAATGGGATATATGCCACATAATATGCAAAAGCATTATCCGTGTAACCGAGTAACGATTTAATACCATTTCTGTCCGTCAACCAAGACTGAATCATTTCTGAATTTGAATAATTCAATAATTGAATTAAATAATATCAGAATGAATATTGGGGGGAGAGGGGGGAGTGATAGGGGATCCCGGACATACTCTACATATACCTGCCCTGAATAGATGCAAGACGCAAGAAGCTTACAGTGCATGTAAGTAAAGATCCCTACGGCTGCACTTACATTATAAAGTAAATTAAATCACCCAAGGCTATTTATCAAATCAAATTATCTCTGTTAGCTTGTCAGTGACGGCTTCGTTTATTTCCACGATTTTTTCTCTCTTTTTCTTTCTTTCCTTTTTGGTTTTTCTCTATGACTGGAACAAAGGATGCAGGCTCATGAATCTAACAAACACAACAGCCGCAAAAGCATGGGACATGACAATTACTTCAGAGATCATATTCTTCAGTTTGAAGGATGGAGGGGGAGGTGAAATTTCACGGGGACGGGGAA